>OX326951.1:5265000-5880000 GCA_946800315.1 Misopates orontium
TACATAATAATCAAACTAAACATAATTAACGATTCTTGATTTTCATTAAATAAACTGAAATTATATGAATGAATAATATTTAACTACATAAGAATTGATCAACTACGTACAGGAAAACTTACTGTTTATTTTTGTTGAATTAATTAAGAATATAATTGATAACTCAACATTACATTAGAATTGAACTAATTAAACAAAACTAATCTTAATTAAATTTTAATAAATTAATTGAACTTGTTTGAATGGACAACTCCTAATTAACTACAAATATATAAGCATCAACTAAATATAACTAATATTGACTTTTGTCAAATTAGTTTAACTCAATTGAACAAATATTACATAAGAATTAAATTACTTAGATTTAATAATATTGATTTTATTATGAATAGTGTTATTTGAATGCATAACACCTAATTACATAAGAATTGAACTACGTACAAGGAATACAACTCTTTATTTTTGTTGAATTAATTAAGAATGGAATTTATAACTCAACATATAATTACATTAGAATTGAACTAATTAAACAAAAATAATCTTAAATTTTAATAAATTAATTGAACTTGTTTGAATGGACAACTCCTAATTAATTACACATATAAGAATCAACTAAATATAACTAATCTTGACTTTTGTCAAATTGGTTTAACTTAAACAAATATTACATATAAGAACTAAATTACTTAGATTCAATCTTGATTTTTATTATGAATAGATGTTATTTGAATGCATAACTTCTAATTACATAAGAATTGAACTACGTACAAGGAAAACTACTCTTTATTTTTGTTGAATTAATTTAGAATATATTTTATAACTCAACATAATTACCTTAGAATTGAACTAATTAAACAAAACTAATCTTAAATTTTAATAAATTAATTGAACTTGTTTGAATGGACAACTCTTAATTAATTACACATATAAGAATCAACCAAATATAACTAATCTTGACTTTTGTCAAATCAGTTTAACTTAATTGAACGAATATTACATAAGAACTAAATTACTTAGATTTAATCTTGATTTTTGTTATGAATAGATGTTATTTGAATGCACAACTCCTAATTACATAAGAATTAAACTACGTACAACGAAAACTACTCTTTATTTTTGTTAAATTAATCAAGAATAGAATTAATAACTCAACATTACATTAGAATTGAACTAATTAAGTAAACCTAATCTTAATTTTTAATAAGTTAATTGAACTTGTTTGAATGGACAACTCCTAATGAATTTCGTATATAAGAATCAACTAAATATAACTAATCTTGACTTTTGTCAAATTAGTTTAACTTAATTAATTGAACAAATATTATTACACAAGAACTAAATTACTTAGATTTAATCTAGATTGTTATTATCATGAATAGATTTCATTTGAATGAATAAAATCTTAATTTATAAGAATTGAACCACGTACAAGGAAAACTACTCTTTATTTTCGTTGAATTAATTAAGAATAGAATTGATAACTCAACATTACATTATAATTGAACTAATTAAATAAAACTAATCTTATTTTTGTATAAATTAATTGAAATTGTTGAATGGACAACTCCTAATTAATTATATATATATAAGAATCAACCAAATATAACTAATCTTAACTTTGTCAAATTAATCTAACTTAATTGAACAAATATTACATAAAAACTGAATTACTTAAACGTAATTTTAATTTTTATCATGAATAGATGTTATTTAAATACATAACTCCTGACTTGATTTTTGCATATATATATATATATATATATATATATATATATATATAAAGAATGAAGAATGCAGCTTTATTATATTAAAAAATAAGTAAAACAAAACCTGCAAGGGAAGAGGAGGTTGCTGAAGCTGAAAGGCTACTGCAAGGGCCTTTTTCCCTTGCAACTGTGTCAGAAAAGCTGTTTTTACAGCAGCAGCAAGGGATTTGGACCTTGCAATAGATTTATCATATTTAGAATAACTGAGATCTAAGCGTGATTTGATTAGTAGTATGCTATTTATATGCCTGTGTGTAATTAGTTGTTCACATTGTTAGTATTTGATGATAAGTTTTAATTAGCCTTACTTTCGTGATTAAATAGTCAGTTCTTGTGCTGATGCATTGTTAATTTGATTTTAATTAGATAAAAAATGTATAACAACGAAGATCGGAGTTGGATGTACGATCGAGGCAACGTTGATGAGGGGTATATCAATCCTTATTTCGTAGATGGCGTCAACAGATTCCTAGAATTTGCATTTTCTCAAGGTCATCGAAGAGTTAAGTGTCCGTGCACTCGGTGTGGTTTTAGCAAAAGCAAAAAGAGGGATGCGATTCAGGAACACCTATTGAAGTACGGTTTTGTTCCTCATTATTACGTATGGGAGGCACACGGAGAAAGGAACAACTTTTCTGGCAATTACACATACGCAGGAGAGTCATCTACTCATAATGATAATGTCGAAAGTGGTTACGTAGATATGGTCAATGATGCATACAGAGGTCAGTTTGAAGGCACGCACTATAATCAAAATATAGAAGAAGAGCCAAACCGTGAGGCACGAGACTTTTTTGAAATGCTACGGGAAACCGAGGTGCCAATACGCATAGATGTGGAAACAACACCATTGCAGTGGTTAACATCATTTATTGCCGACAAGGTTCATCATGGCACAACAAACGCCTCTGCTGACAATCAATTACAAGCGGCCCGCAGATTAATGAGTCCTGCAGATCGTCATAGATTGCCTGAAAATTGGTACGGAGTGAAGAAATTCATCAAAGGTTTAGGACTTGGGTACAAAACATATGATGGGTGTGTTAATATTTGTATCCTTTATTACGGGGAGTATGAAAGTAAGAGCTGGACCGAGTGCCCCTATTGTGGAGAAGCTAGGTACGAGGAATGCACCAATAAGAAGAAGCTCGTTCCTCGTAAGAAGCTGTGGTACTTGCCTATTACGGATCGATTGCAGAGGCTTTACACATCACGCAAAATATCGGAGCACATGACATGGCACTTGAAGTGTCAGGCAGATACCGATCAAATGATTCACCCTGCTTCAAGTTTGGCCTGGAAATCTTTCGACAGGATATTTCCCGATTTTGCTGCCGAACCAAGAAACGTTAGACTTGGACTTTGCACCGATGGTTTTAATCCTTTCGGGAACTCCTCAGCTCCTTACTCGTGTTAGCCAGTATTTGTGACCCCTTATAACCTCCCTCCTGACCTGTGCATGCAGCAAGAATATATTTTCCTAAGTTTAATGATATCTGGCCCGAAGAGTCCTGGCAAGAACATTGACTTATTACTCAGACCCCTAATTGATGAACTTAAGTCATTGTGGGATTCGGGTGTGCCAACATACGATAGTTTTCGGAAACAAAATTTCCAAATGCGAGCTTCATTGCTATGGACGATTAGTGACTATCCAGGGTATGGCATGCTATCACAGTGGAGCACACATGGTCGTTTATCTTGTCCGTACTGTATGGAAGAAACCAAGAGTTTCCAACTTAAGCACGGTCGAAAGACTTCTTTCTTTGACTGTCATCGTCGATTCTTGCCTCTGGACCATCCATGGAGACTAAACACAACTGACTTCACGAAAGGTAGAATAGAGACTGATCAACCTCTACCAAGAAGATCAGGGATAGACATGTTGAGACACGTTGAACGTCTTCCACCAGTCGGATTTGGTATATGCGGAGAATTTGTTCAGGGCTTTGGTTTGGATCACAATTGGTGTCGTAGAAGTATATTTTGGGAACTTCCGTATTGGAAGCATAATCTGATCCCCCACAACCTAGATGCCATGCATTGTGAAAAGAACTTCTTCGACAATATCAAGAACACTGTGATGGATGACCCTGAGAAAACCAAGGACAATATGAACTCTCGCAAAGATTTACAATTACTGACGGGCAGAAGATCTTTGTTTCTACAGACTGGACCGGGAGTTAGGTTATACAAACGTAAAGCATCGTATTGTCTCAGTAAGGACGAAAAGGTTAAAGTGTGTGAGTGGTTGTGCAATCTCAAATTTCTAGATGGATACGCGTCAAACATTTCGCGTTGTGTTCAAATGCCACAGTTGCGTCTAGTGGGCATGAAAAGTCACGATTGTCACGTTTTTTTGCAAAGGTTGGTTCCGATAGCATTTCGTGACTTCTTGCCAGAGAATGTCTGGGGGCCGCTCGTGGAGATCAGTAATTTTTTCAGAGCTTTGTCAGCTCCTGACATCCGATATAGTGACATGGATTTATTAGAACGTTCGATTGTGGTGACTATGTGCAAGCTGGAAAAATTCTTTCCTCTATCGTTCTTTGATTCCATGGAGCATTTAGCGATACACCTTCCCTGGGAGGCAAAAGTCGGTGGGCCCGTACAATACAGGTGGATGTACCCATTTGAGAGGTAAATACCAGTTACTGTTATATTGTTAACTATACAATGTTCAAAATATGACTAGTTAATTTTTTTTTTCTTTGTTAGATGGATGTTTGATTTTAAGAGACCAAGGGGTAACAAGGCACACATAGAAGGGTCGATTGTTGAGGCGTACATTTACGCAGAAATTGCAAATTTCTCCTCACTCTACTTTGACAGCAATATTGAAACTAGAGCAACCCGTTTGAACAGGAACGAAGTTCCAATATCTATTGACCCCAACGACCAATTATCAGTATTCCAGAGTAAAGGGAAAACAATGGGGCGTTGTGTCAATTATAGAAATTTGTCTCTCGCAGAGTGCAAAGCGGCTCATCTATATGTCTTGTTGAATTGCCCAGAGGTCGAGTGTTGGTTAAGGTAAGATTACTAATTGCCATACAATGTATTCTTGCTAATATATCAATTGATGTTTTAAACGGCTTCTTTCTGTGACAGTATGTTTGATGAACAGATGTGCGCAGGATATCCGCAAGCTAATAAAGATCAGATACGTAAAACTTATTTTATCGACTGGTTCAAACAAGTTGTTGTGTCTGATAGTTACAGTGTGGATCCTAGATTACGCGGTCTTGCTCGGGGTCCTGTTTTGAAAGCAAAAACTTATAATGGTTATACGGTTAACGGATTTAAGTTTCATACAGAAGCATATGGGGCTGGTGGGCAAACAATGAACAGTGGCGTTTATGTGAAGGGCGACACTGGCGACCCAGACGCACGTAATTTCTATGGAATGCTTCAAGAGATTATACAGCTTGATTACTGGGGCAGTGGAAACTCGGAACAAATTGTTATGTTCAAATGTGATTGGTACGACGTGTATAATGGAATAACAACTCATCCGACTTATGGCCTTGTTGACATCAATCCAACAATGCGACTCGGGACAGGAGCGTCTGAACCGTTTATCCTAGCAAGTCAGGCGCAACAAGTCTATTACAGTCTGTATCCTTCACAAAAAAATACCAGTAGGAGAGGATGGTGGGCGGTTTGCACGACAAGAGCGAGATACCTCGTTGACACAACTGCAGTGGCTAATCTCGACATTTACCAAGATAGCACCGCACCTCAGTTAAGATTGGATGACATCAACAATATCGACAATACACCTGTTAGGCTTGCAGACGATGATATTGTGGAAGTCGATGATAACGACACATCCGCCGACGATGACGTGGATGAAGATCATGATGATGGTGACGACGATGACCCTGATTATACGTAATGTATGTTCTAAGCAATATGTATGCCTATGTAGTAAGAATTCGTGAACTTAAACAGTGGTTTATTTGCTATATGTAAGCTTGCGTTGTAATATTTGAGTTATTTGAATTGTAACGTTTATATATATATATATATATATATAACTAGTGTAAATTATAAATATAAATAAAAACATAAATATATATAAGGTGCAAACATAAATAAAAACAAGCTAAAACAAACCTCGTTTGTTCATAATTATACAAATACAAATAAAAGCACCAAATAACAGTCTAAATTTGAGTATCCTCGTCAAATTACATATCACCCAAGCCAGTAGTGTCGTTAGCACCGCCACCCGAACTTCTTTCCTGGTCCCCTTCGTCCTCCTGATCGGTAGAATGTGACCGTGGTCGATAGAGTGGATCCCCTGATACCCGCCCGCTGCCGACACTCGTGTTCGTCGGTTGCAATGGTTGGTGGAAAACTGCCGGGAAGTTGTTAAACTGTTGTGGTTGCCCCTGTTGTTGTTGCCCCTGTTGTTGTTGCCCTGACCCTCACAATTCTTCGGGCACCGGCATATTAAACTGTGACATAAAGTATTTGAGCACATTCTTTAAACCGGTGATTTCCTCCCGCTGAGAAGCTGTTTCGGCCCGCAGTGCCTGACATTCTGATCGAAGCGGCTCCACGCTACTAGAGCTAGTCTCAACGAACCTAGAATGTCTTCGAGCCTTGAATCCTACGCGCTCAGGCTCACCATAACTCGCCAGACCCACCACCCTATTCTTCTTTACACGTCCGGCTGCGGCAATTTCCACCCACGGTCTCACGTCCCAGACCGGCCACTTGCTCATATCTGGCCCATGTTCTCGTAGGCAGTGTTCCACATAGGCATCCTACATATAACATATTATGATTCAAAATATTTTTTGTAACAAACATAAGTATAATTACGACAACAACAATTATTGACGAATACACCACTTTAATGAAAGAAAATATTATACTCACGTAATTAGCTTTGTCCTCAGGGTTTGGCCACTCAACCGTTCCGACGTCATGTTTCTTTGCACGAGTCTTTATAAAGACATCCTGAAACGGCACCTTGTCGGGCGTTGTATTCATTTCCTTTGCCTGTCATAATATGAAAATTCATTAAAGCAAATATAGATCACATTATTAAATCAATGATGATATTTGAAAAATAACCAATCATATTTTTCTACTTACCAGATCTATCCTATGCTTGTTCGTGCTGCGAGACCTACCCCTATAGTTTACCGTTTTCCCCTTATCTCGATTTTTAGCGTTCTGCTCCGAACGACCCTTCGTGGGCTCAAGCTCCCAATAATCATAAAATGCCTGCCGAAAATCTTCGTGAATCCAACAACTGTGACTCATACTATAGGTGGGGTCAACTTTGCAGCGCAACCACCATTTCTTGGCGTGGTTTACTGAACCTGCAAATCTCGCAGTAGCGACCCTATCGTACCATTCCCTGACTGCATTTTCTATGGCAGGATCCCACTGATAAGTGTGCTGCATTTAATACAAACATAAAGAAAAGTTGGTCACATAAATGAATAATAATGAACAAATATTTGTAAATATTTAATAAATATAGAAGTCAAGCTAATTCCTTACCTTAAATCTGTTCCAACACATTTCCTTCTCGTCCTCTGGCCACGATGCCGTACGTGAAGTATGCCCCTTGCATCATGTTCCTCAAATTTGTACCAATCGTGGTCACGGCGGAAGGGTTCTCTATTGAGCCATCAAAGAATAATTCAAGTACCTCCCTGTCATCCGGATTTGCCGGGGGCTCGCGAGGTTTAGATTGTCCTCGCACTGCAACCCTAGTAATACCACCATCGTCTCCTGAATCATTGTTACACCCCTCATCCTCGTCTAACTCCTCAGAAACGCCATGAGCACATGAGCCTGAACCTCGTGTGCCTGAAGCTCGTGTGCCTGAACCCCGTGAGCCCGATGATGATGGCCCAGCAGTACTTCCCGTCCCCTGAACCTGTAGCGTCGTCATGGCACCTAAACTCGACTGCATCATGCCGTCTACAGTACCTCCCATAAGTTGTGGCCTCGTTAGCTGTGTTTGTGGCATACCAAATCCAGCTCCACTCCCAAAACCAGGCACACCAAATCCAGCTCCACTCCCATATCCAGGCCCACCAAACCCAGCTCCACTCCCATATGCAGGCCCACCAAATCCAGGCCCACCATAACCACCCCCACCATAACCAACCCCGCTATAGCCAGCCCCACCGAATCCACCACCACCATAACCACCCCCAACATATACACCCCCCATTGTCGCTCCTACACCCATCAATTGATTGGTAAACGGCCCACTAGCGCGGGCTCCTGCGTCATTTGATCCTTCGGGAAACATCGGCATCACCGCTGAAAGTGATCCCATCGAACCAAGATCAGGCTGCGAAGAGAATGATCCTCGAGGTACCCCTTCCGGGTATGGCACCTGGTTCTTCGACACCTTCTTTTTTCCTTTCCCATTTCCCTTTTCCTTACCCTGATCTGACGAGCCGGCCATCTGATAAATAAATATTTAGAATGGTCAAATTAATATAAAAGGGATACACGACAATATATACTATCTATTCATTTACTAAATTGACTAATTAAGTATATATACATCTGTTACGTCTAAATTATACAAATCTCCGCTAATTTTTCTAATCAATGTATTACAATTAAGTAAGCTCAATACTCATTGTGATATATATACTATTAATTAAATTAAAGTATTCAACAATTAATCACGTACGGACGTGTCACAAAATAACTACATCTTCTACATATATCTCTATCTATATCAAGCATCAATAATTACACCATAGCATGTTCATATAAACAAGTTTAACCAAAATATATTTCTCATATTTTTATTACAAATATATAATTTCTCAATGCTACTAACATTTTTAGCATATCTAATTAACATAAATACGTTCTAACATAAACACAATTATATATGTTATATAATACAAAGTTAATCGATTAAATTCTACAAAAAAAAAAAAAAAAAAGAAATTACGTAGCTATATTGTCATAATCACAAATCTAATATTAATTAATTAAGCATACATATATATATATATATATATATATATATATATATATATATATATATATATATAATTAACAGTACTAATACACTCGAATCAACAAATACATCACTATTATGCGATAATATTACACAAATCTAACCGATTAATTAAATTAAACCTTAATATACATAGATCGTCACATAATTAATTACCTCTACTACCTTAATTAAGTATAAATAATTAACATAAATACACTATCTAATCAACAATTACATCACAAATACTAATTACACAAATCTAACCATGAATTTAAAAAACAAAAATACACATAGATCGTTCAAAATTACTTCTAATATCTTAATTAATCATACATAATTACACAAATCTAACAAATACAACACTATGATGCTATAATATTACACAAATCTAACAAATTGATTAAAAATAAACATTAATATACGTAGATCGTCACATAATTACCTCTAATACCTTAATTAAGCATAAATAATTAACACAAATATGCCTAAAATCAACAATTATATCACAAATAATCTAATTACACAAATCTAACCATTAATTTAAAAAAACAAACATAATACACATAGATCGTCACATAATTACCTCTAATATATACCTTAATTAAGCATAAATAATTAACACAAATATGCCTAAAATCAACAATTATATCACAAATAATCTAATTACACAAATCTAACCATTAATTTAAAAAAACAAACATAATACACATAGATCGTCACATAATTACCTCTAATACCTTGATTAAGCATAAATAATTAACACAAATATGCCTGATTTCAACAATTACCTCACAAATAATCTAATTACACAAATCTAACCATTAATTTTTAAAAAAAAACATAATACACATAGATCGTCAAAATATAAAAGGGATACACGACAATATATACTATCTATTCATTTACTAAATTGACTAATTAAGTATATATACATCTGTTAAGGGATACACGACAATATATACTATCTATTCATTTACTAAATTGACTAATTAAGTATATATACATCTGTTACGTCTAAATTATACAAATCTCCGCTAATTTTTCTAATCAATGTATTACAATTAAGTAAGCTCAATACTCACTGTGATATATATACTATTAATTAAATTAAAGTATTCAACAATTAATCACGTACGGACGTGTCACAAAATAACTACATCTTCTACATATATCTCTATCTATATCAAACATCAATAATTACACCATAGCATGTTCATATAAACAAGTTTAACCAAAATATATTTCTCATATTTTTATTACAAATATATAATTTCTCAATGCTACTAACATTTTTAGCATATCTAATTAACATAAATACGTTCTAACATAAACACAATTATATATGTTATATAATACAAAGTTAATCGATTAAATTCTACAAAAAAAAAAAAAAAAGAAAATACGTAGCTATATTGTCATAATCACAAATCTAATATTAATTAATTAAGCATACATATATATATATATATATACATATATATATATATATATATATATATAATTAACAGTACTAATACACTCGAATCAACAAATACATCACTATTATGCGATAATATTACACAAATCTAACCGATTAATTAAATTAAACCTTAATATACATAGATCGTCACATAATTAATTACCTCTACTACCTTAATTAAGTATAAATAATTAACATAAATACACTATCTAATCAACAATTACATCACAAATACTAATTACACAAATCTAACCATGAATTTAAAAAAAAAATATACACATAGATCGTTCAAAATTACTTCTAATATCTTAATTAATCATAAATAATTACACAAATCTAACAAATACAACACTATGATGCTATAATATTACACAAATCTAACAAATTAATTAAAAATAAACATTAATATACGTAGATCGTCACATAATTACCTCTAATACCTTAATTAAGCATAAATAATTAACACAAATATGCCTAAAATCAACAATTATATCACAAATAATCTAATTACACAAATCTAACCATTAATTTAAAAAAACAAACATAATACACATAGATCGTCACATAATTACCTCTAATATATACCTTAATTAAGCATAAATAATTAACACAAATATGCCTAAAATCAACAATTATATCACAAATAATCTAATTACACAAATCTAACCATTAATTTAAAAAAACAAACATAATACACATAGATCGTCACATAATTACCTCTAATACCTTAATTAAGCATAAATAATTAACACAAATATGCCTGATTTCAACAATTACCTCACAAATAATCTAATTACACAAATCTAACCATTAATTTAAAAAAAAAAAACATAATACACATAGATCGTCAAAATTACTTCATCAAATCAACTAATATCTTAATTAATCATACATAATTAACACAAATACATCATCAAATCAACTAAAAAAATCATATTTATGCTAAATAACAAAAATCTAACCGATTAAACTAAAAAAAAAAATATGTATAATTGTAATTTTGAAGACATTGAACACATACCTTAAAAAACAAGAGATTTGGAGCTGAAATCGTGTGAATTAGATGAAGTTTAGTGAAGAAATTATTTTTTTGAAGCAGCAGCAATGGCAAATTCGCAGCAGAAAACTGCTGCGAATTTGGCCATATAAATATGGCACCAACGTCTTGGAGACGTTGGTGCTGTATTGATTAATGGCGTGCAGCTTTGTGTCAATCTGACACAAAGCTGCACGCAGCAGGCAGCCATATAAATATGGCACCAACGTCTTGGAGACGTTGGTGCCATTCAGCTGGCAGCAACGTCTAAACAGACGTTGCTGAAGTGGCGTTCAATAAAAAAAAAATAGTAAAAGGTGGTACCAACGTCTGGTGGACGTTGGTACCGTTTAAATTTTAAAAAAAAATAGTAAAAGCTGGTACCAACGTCTGGAGGACGTTGGTACCTTTTAAATTTTAAAAAAAAATGTAAAACCACACGCAGCAACGTTTTTATGACGTTGCTGCTTGAATTGTGCGCTGCACAATACCTGCCAACGTCCGAAAACGTTGGCAGGTAATTTTTTTTTTTTACTTTTGCAGTACCAACGTCAGGTGACGTTGGTACATCAAAATACTGCAACGGATTATAAATCCGTTGCAGTACCGGCGTTGCTTTGGGCTATAATTCTTGTAGTGTACGTATTTGATGTACCACATGGCATATTTGAGAATTTAAAATAAATAAAAAACATTGCATACGATACGTATCGGACACTATTGAGAACGGATCCGACTTCTCGGAACACGTTGTGCGGATTTCAAGAAATTTTAATTTTCATAAGTCAAAAGAAATATTCCAAAACTTAAATCATATTATAAATAACAAAAGAAAAAAGAAAAACCAAAGAAAAATGAATAGGCGGTAAATACAAAAGCAAAAAGTTTTGTCTATAAAAAACATGAGTACTTAAACCGAGATCATCTTATGGTAGTATAAGGCCACTGGAGGAGATAAATCGACGTATCCCAATGATGAAATTGTTGGGTATACAATAATATCACGAGGAGAACATCTACAAAAGGAGATAAGGGTATTTGAATTGTTCATGAATATTGGACCGAGAAACCCAACAGAAGATGAAGAGACTTCGATGACAGACACGAATGTAATATGTTGATTTCACTCCAATATCTTGAAGTCTATTTTCTTAACATTTAAAATGTTAATCGATCTCTTGGATGACTGAGATTTGTATCAAGATATACACTAAAAATATTAAGACTTCGAATAATAGTAAAATTTAAATGAATCGCTTATTATTTTATTTTATTTTTTTGTTTTTACTCATAACAAGTGCAATAATTTTTTATATAATAATACACCAAAAATTTAAGAAAGAAACAGTTATCTAATTTATAGTAAAAGAGACTTTAGTTGTCTCTTAATTTATATATCACAAAAAAAATATATAAATTTTGTCAACCTATTAGGCATGATATACATATTCTTTTTTTAGGTTTTTTTTTAAATGGTCCTCTAACTTTTTTATTTCGTAGAATTAGTCCTTTAATAAAATATATTACAATTTCAATCCCCTATCTTAGCACCCTTCGCAATATATGCCATCAGTTGACCATAAACATTAAAGCTAATTAAAAAATAATTTTTTTAGATGTAGGTCACATGCGAGGAGCACCATGTGGCAAAGTCAGGTTCCCTCATTCCACCACCCCTATTTTCACAATTACAAATGCACCCCAAAAAATCAATCCCTAAAATTCGAATAATCCTAACCTTAAATTTCCCAATTGAAATCGATTTGTGCTCAATTGATTGGAGTCTCTTACTTTGTAATCTTCGCTCTACTAGTAGTTCGTTGTCTCGTACATAGCTAACACAATATGCACCGGTCATTGTGACAATCTCTTCTCCTCAGCTTCGCCGAAACTTCTCCCTAAATGGATCTCTTCTTCTCAACCCCTTGCTTCACGATCTCTTCTTCTCAACCCCTTGTTACAATGGGCTTGATAAATGGAAGTGGGTAGCGGTATTTGGTTACGGATATTGAGGAAATAGAAAGCAGGGTTTTCGCGTTTTTTGGTGGAAATTTTCGACTTCACAAATTTATTTATTTTTTAGGATGTATGTTGTGTGTTTTGATTTTTGTGTTTTTTGTGTAAAAAAATTAGCTATCGTATTTAATAAAGTCGTTCTCTACAAAAGTACTAAAGATAGTTGATTCAAACCACAATTAAGTTCATTAAAGAATAAATTTTGTGAAAATGTGCGATTTGCCCCCTGATGCCAAATCTAATGGATGAAAAGATAGCCACGTGGCAATGATGAACGGTAGATCAAGGACCCAAGGCAAAGTGCTCTTTTTAAAACATTAGAAGACACTTTGCAAAACACCCCAAACGATAGGAGTGATCGCAATTGACCCAAAGAAAAAAGTTAGAGGACCGCAAAACCTATTTTTTTTGTTTCTTTCTTCTAATCAACCAAACTCCTCGGAGCTAGTTCCAAGGCCCTATAGCCATCCTCCACTTTGCTTTTCCTCGAAAGTGGCAGCCATAATCGCTACAAGGAACATAAACTCGTAACACGTTTTAGTTCCCAAAGTAGAACAAATTCACTCTTATAACACTAAGAATAACTAAGATCGAACTACACTCACCAACTCGCTCCATACCGAACATCATCAATCCCATAATTTTTTCATATTCCTCTCTTTATGGATTGGGGGGCAAGCATTTGCCTTCCTTTTCAAGAAACTTTTCAATTTTAGTACTACTTGCCTCCTCTTCGTTTTATATTAAACAAGATTTCAACTTCAATCAGAAGCAGTAAAAAAGATAAAAGAGAGATTTAACGAATAATCAGTAATGGTCCTTCCTCTGTTGAAGCTTGGAACACTTGCCCTAAAAACCCTCAGCAAACCAATCGCCGCCAGGCTCAAGAATCAGGCTGGGCATCACCCCAAATTCAGAAATTTCATCATCAGCATCGCTCAGGTATCGTAAATTTTCGATGGAATTTGTTCGTTTGGTTGATGGGTTTTGTTTCTTTTGTTCAGAGATTTTGTGGGTTGTTGCTGAATTTTGATAATTTTGAGTTCTTGTTATAATGTAGCTACAAAGTTATGGGGTAAATGTGTGTTTTTTATCGGTGTGATTGTGGTGTATGTTTGATGAAATTGTACATTCGACGTGAGTTAGACTTGTCGATCGTTATAATAGGAGCAAAAGGTGATACTTTTATACTGAGAATAGGAATTTAGTATATAGTCATAGATTAAGGTTTTTAGAATGCTAATAATAGGAACGTTTCGAAATGCTAATAATGTTTTCTCATTGATGTGATTATGGTGTATGTTTGATGACGTGAGCAAGACTTGTTTGATGAAAATCGCACATTCAACGGGATCAGGGCCATTGGTGATATTTTGATACTAAGAATAGGAATTGAGTGTATAGTCATAGATTAAAAGTTGGGTGCTTGAAGTATGCTTCGATATGCTAATAATAGAATCTTTTTCTCAAATTTTGTGGAGTGAATATCTTTTAGTTTGTCTATTGATCTTGTAGTTGAAAAATAAGATCCACGTTTCTGACTTGAGCATTTATAAACTCATGGATGTATTTATGTATTACTGTGTCTAGCTCAGAATTTAGTCGATGATTGAATGATGCCACAATTAAATGCTTTATCCTTATATTTGTTGCTGGACCAGGGGAATCACAGAATGACAACAACCATGCAAAGACGCATATATGGTCATGCGACTGATGTTGAGATTCGGCCTTTGAATGAAGAGAAAGCTGTTCAAGCTGCTGTGGATCTCCTAGGGGAACTTTTTGTCTTTTCGGTAATAATTCTTCTCAATTCAACTTTCCACAGTTATGTAATTGTCCCTCGATTTTTAAGTCGTTCAGGATGGAGATTGTTGATTAAGCTAGGTCTTTGTGTGATAATTTCCTTTCTTTAGAAAATGAGAAGGTAGTTGGTCTCAGCGTTAAAAGTTGTCCAATGGAGAGAAAAACATAAGCTCTAGTGTTCTGGCTGACAGATTGCTTTGCTTATAATTCTAGTAATCTGCTGAGGTCCTTAGCAAAAGTACATCCATCATAATTCTTGGTTTCCTTGGATCTAAATGTTTTCCGCTGACTTCATACCTGATTCATTTCTATGACCTGCTTGTAATACTAGTGCTATTAGAACAGACCTTTGCATGCTCTTTTTTACAACTGATTGGTGGTGATGGATTACATTTTACCGTTTAGCATTTTGTAACTAATTTTGTCAAGTCTAGGAAAGTTACCGAGTAAACCTAGCTTTTAGACTTCAAGATGCTGTGTCCATCTGATATGATCTAGATATTTTCACGATACAAACACACTTTCTGCTATTCGTGAGCCGGAAGCAATGAGTTTATTTCTTGCATTTGATAAATACGTGCATTTATACAGTCTAATTATCTCCTCACCCCCCCCCCCCCCCCCACCAACCCCGAAAAAAATAAGAGAAGAAAATGAAAAACAAAATGAATAAAAGAAAAAAGATAAAGCTTCTGCATTGATCAAACAGAATTTTCTGATTATCAAAAGAAAGACTAGCTAAGGCCAAGATTCATCTGCTGGAACTAATATGATTTGCTCTTGGAGTATTGTACTTGATTACTTGTTTGATTTCCTTCTAACCTTAATGTGTATCTGATTTTGTGCTTGTTTAATCCTTTAGATTAGTGGTATCTACTAGGGACAGTACCTGAGATTCAGTAAAGCTATTTACATTCTCTAGATAAAATTGATAACAAGAAACTAATTGGCGCATTTTAGATTAATGGCCAATTTGGCTATATGATTGATATTTTCCACTGGAAGAAGCCACATGAGAGCCTGATACATGCCTAATCTAATTTGATCACTATGGCAATCAAATGCGCCTTACATGACTAGTCATGAATTTATGCTCTTTGTCCTGTATAGGAGCAATATTTCAGAGGACAAAATATGCAACTTGTCCTCCATTTCAGCTAAATATTTGAAAATGTGAATTAGGTTGGAGTAGCTGCACTGATCTTTGAGGTGCAAAGAAGTTCTCGATCAGAAGCCAAGAAAGAAGAACTTCGCAAACAGGAACTGGAGGTAATATGGCATGATCTCTTTACATGTTTTCCTAATTGTGTATGCAGTCCGAATACTTCCGTCACTGGAACTACAGTTTGGTAAATGTATGTCTGTGCCCATGTATGCTCTTTGAATTATGACAAACGCAACATAGCAGCACCCATATTTGCAGTAATTTAAGGAAAGAGAATAGATTAATTGGGAAACTGTTGAGGAGTCTTATGTCTTTCAACTCTTTTTTATCCACTTTTGAACAGAAAACAAAGTTTGGCTCGAGAGAGATTTAAAACACATCTTCTTTCTCTCCTACGAACCAAGTGATTTGCATAATAATCCTCGTATATGCTCACTTATCGCCCAACCAAACATAGCTGAATTATTTATAAGAATTTAAGAAAACCATCATTAAGTTTCATTGTTGAAACACATTTTAGTAAACGTCATGATTTCCAGGGAATGAGGCATCGAGATGAAGAACTAGCGAAAGAGGTGGAGCTTCTCAAGCAAAAACTAGCTGAGATTGAACAGATGGCCAAGGGACAGGGACTCGCCGGCGTGTTTAAATTCAAAGAGGCTCGTGCTGAAGGAGCCAAACCGACACCTACTGCAGCTTGATCCGGTAAAATGAGAAAGAACTGCATTTAACAATTGGTTGGCACAAAACCCACAATTTATCCTTGTCATTGACAATGGGGCTTCATTTTTTTCGTGAAGAATAATAACACAAATTGAGATCTCGTATTTTTCGACTGAGAACAGAATACAGCGGGTGCAAATGACTACATTTTGTTTACTTCATGAACAATAGTTCTAGGATTTGTTTATAACTAACAGTTCAATATATGTGGCACGCTGATTGATCGATCGTCCAATTTCTGAACTGTAATTTCTTTCTTTTTGGATTTTAATTCTCATTATCACTTGGCTACATATTTCTGAATGTTGCAACAACTTAGGCTGGAATTTTGGTGTGATTAATGATGTTCTCATGTTCAAAACAGGTAATAAAAGCACTAAAAGATGCTTCTTTATCTTAAAAGATGAGTGTGGCTGCATAATTTCTACTTTAAATGCTCTTCTCTATTTTGAAGGGGCGTGGAAAAAGAAATTGACAATTAGAATCTTGTAGATGATAGTGGACCGACCAAGCCCTTTATGCGATTCTTGACATGCTCATCCTCACAAAAATACTTGCCACTTTTTTTTTGTACTTTTGCTTCAATTATTCAGTTATAGCACGTATCATATTTTTACCATGTCAACTTGGTGTACAAATTGGCTGTCTTTATCGAATTTCTCCTATTATTTTTTGTTTAATCAGGTTGAAGATATACTTTTCTTTCCTTTTTTTTTGGTCAATTGCGTTTTGCCCCTTAACGTTTAGGGGGCAAAGTGTTCTTTTTGAAACATTAGAGGATTTCGCAAAACACATCGGGGGTGATCGCTTGACCCCTTTTTTTTCCGTCCTATTCCGATGATGCATTTCATTGACAAGTAAATATTAAATGTATTCCCTACAAGTTAGTTTATTCCTTTTTTTTTTTTTTAGAATCTGAAAATTAAACTAGTTTATAGCTAAAAGTCAACTACAGTTTTCCTATTAATTACTTTTAGAAAGGAAAATCTGTGAATTTATTTCCTCTTTTTATCTCTAAACTTAACCTCCAACTACCACGGTCTTCGTCTCTACATACATTGAATAACTTTTTTGACCTTTTTTACTCAAATCTCAATGTGTAAAAGACAAAACAGAATCATCAAATTCATTTTCCTTAAATTAAATTTCAAGTCCGTTTTCTTCTAATGCATTTTAAGACAGCTTTTGCTTAGTTTATTTTCTGGCATGAAAGCAACAACTCTATGACCAAACTTCTTAGTCATGCACAGTTAAAAAAACTATAGACCATCCAGTTGCGGTTGTATCATATCTTTAAGAAAAACTCTAATATTAAACATATTGTAATTACAAGTTTCAATTTTTATAATAATCTATGTTGTATTCACGAGGTCTATCATAAACCTGGTCAAAGTAAATACCTTTTGTTAGGAAAAGACCACATTCTTCTTTTACCTATATCAAATTTAAATGTAGGAGTGTGTTAGAGGAAAATAATTTCTTAACCTCTTCACATGTTTTAAAAATAGTGAAACGCCGTAAATGTAAAACCTCTGAATGTATATTCTTCTAAAATATTAATATAATACTTAAATAAAATTATGTTAAGTTTCTTTTTCTTTATTTTTTTCTCGAAAAGTATCGATACGTGTTATTTTTGACTCAGCCAGAACGAAAAGTACAAGTATTTAGTACGTCTCTATGTAACATCAATTTTTACAAATTTTCTAAAGCATCCCAAGAAAAATTTCAAATTATTACGAAACGTTTCTAATATTTAATTTATCGAAATAATACTGTAGATACGGAACTTTGGTCTACGGCCGAAAACAAAAGGACAGTCTAGTCCAATTCTAGTTGAGGGCAAATTCGGAAGTTCCACTAGAGCTCTGATTCTCTCTCTCTCTCTCCCACTGCTTTTGCCGCGTACACATTCCCATTTGCTTTTAACCACAAAGCATTTAATTCTCTCAAATCCATAAAGACAACAACAAATTCACAGCAAAAAGCATCACCACTTTAATAATAAAACCCCATTTCATTTCATTTTCTCTCTCTCTACACACAGAACAACTCTCTCTAAAACTGCTCTGATTTATTGGAGAATTTTTCACTCTGTTATTTTACAGCAGGTATGCGATTTTTCTCAAAAATTTAATCACTTGTTGCTGTTGTGAATAATTTTCAACTCAATTTTCACAATTTTGGTTGCGCGGTCTCCGAATTAGGGTTTTTGATTCTGCTATTTTTCACTTTATGTCGATTTTATTGAGAGATTCCTTTGCTTTAGTGGTGCTATTGTACAACTTGTGCTGCTGCCTTTTATTCTGATTCCTTATTTTTTTTTTCACTCTGTTGATTTATTACTGTTTGCTCTGATCTATACAGCTGAATTGAGGTGATCTTATTCTGCTATTTGTCACTTTTTTTCGATTTTATTGCGAGATTCCATTGCTTTAGTGGTGTTTGTACTGTTGCTATTGTAGAGCTGTGTTGATTTGATACTGTTTGCTCTGATCTAGGCTGCGGTTCTGTTACGAACTGAGGCGATCCTTTTTCTGCTAATGGGGAAAGGTTCGAGGACCACTGCTGCATGTAAGTCAGCATCGCACCACCTGTTCAAGGACAGGGCCAAGAATCGCGTCGACGATCTACAAGGAATGTTCGTCGATCTTCAGTCCGCCAGGAAGGAGAGCCGCACCATCGACGTGGCTCTGCTCGAAGAGCAGGTTCACCAGATGCTTCGCGAGTGGAAGGCGGAGCTCAACCAACCGTCCCCAGCTTCGTCGCTGCAGCAGGTAATACGTTGAGATGCGTTTATTTGTACTTTGGCGGCGGTGTGTTTGCGTTAGGGGAATTGTGCTTGATGCAAAAATTGTGTAGGGAGGGAGCCTGGGCTTTTCGTCCGATATTTGTCGGCTGCTGCAGCTTTATGAGGAGGAAGATGATGCTACTAGTGGATTAGCTGCGCCGAAGCCTGATCCTGATGCACACAAGGTTTTGAATGGATCTGTACTCCAAGTGGTTAGTGTTTTCTTGTTAATTTTAGTTGTTTGCTGTGTTTCTTGTTAAACATTGGAGTGAAGATTACTCTACAAAGTGCCATGCTTTTATACATTTAATGGATAGCCATGTGTCATTCATCGAACCTGAAAACACTAAAATTGGGCTCGGAGATCATTCGGTTTAAATTAAAGTAGGATTTTTTTTAGCAATAACTTTGACAGTTTTAGAATAAAATTATGAATTTTTCAAGGCACAGAACACACCATTTCATTCATTTTCTTTATATGGAATGACCTTATATCCTTAACAGCTTCAACCAGTTATCCATTTACATGGCATATATACTGATCCTGAGCATAAAAAATTAAAAATCATCCTTCTCATATCCTGTTTTCCTGGCTACTTGAATTGGTTATACATGTGATTTGTTTATCAAAGTTGATGATAAACTAACTAGTTCTTCTAAATGTTGATACATTTCTTCCTCTAGTTCGATAAGAGAGTTATCCCTGCAAATTTGAGACTGCTGATGATGGAAGGAGTATGTCGTGAGTTTCTACTTATTCTTTGTCTACTTCACTGAGACTTGAACCGTTTGACGTCACGCCTTCTCTAAATCGTCTTATTTAGCGGGTTATGCAAGACAGAAAGAAGTTGATTCTATTCCGTCATAGTGTTAGTGAGCTGTTTTGCGTGGTAAATGAAAGGGAAGCCTTTCCAATTCATTTGAAAGCCGCTACGGATCTACTGTGCAGTTGTCTAGCTTTTATTAGTTCTTCTCCGTGATTATACTTAATGAATTCTTTGGCTTAGCTGCATTAGTTTGTGTCTTGGTGTCTTTGTATACATGTATTCTGTTGCTTCATTGTTTAATGCAAGTGTGTTTAAAGAATTAAGCAAGAATACAGGTTCTGTTTACTTTTCTATATTTGCCTTCTGTTTTTGATTTTGTATATATGCTTTCCATGCAAGCATTTACTTTTCCAGATTCCCAGTCGCTCAGCTTTGGCAGCGTGTAATTCTAGTTGTGTACTGTTATTAAATTAACTTTTGTACGACCATGTTTTATTATTTATGCAGGGTTTTAATATCACAAAAGGCCCTCAAGAACATGGATTTGAGTTGGTTGACCAGTGTAAAACTGTTGGCATGCAAGTTAACAATATGGGAGTGAATAATATGAATTTGGCAACACAAACAGATTATCATTCATTTGATTTCCATCAAGAGTTTGAGCAACCCTACTTCTCTGGGTTTGATGGCACCAGTTTCATTGGGGCCGATGATATGCCAGGCTTTCAACAGAATATCGGCCCCCCGCCTCCACCCTCAGCTTTTTTAGGGCCTAAATGTGCCCTTTGGGATTGTCCAAGACCAGCGCTAGGTTTAGATTGGTGTCAAAAGTCTGATGACTATTGTAGTATTTATCATGCTGGGCTTGCACCTACTGAAGGCTACCTTGGTAGGTTCCCAATTGTGAGACCTGGAGGCATTGGCTTAAAAGATAATTTACTTTTTGCCGCTCTTGGTGCAAAGGCCCAAGGAAAAGAAGTAGGTATTCCTGAATGTGAAGGTGCTGCTACTGCAAAATCCCCTTGGAATGCACCTGGTAAGTTCGTTAGTTGTTCAATATCTTTTCTTCCTGATACTTCTTTCATCCTCAATGCATTATTATGTTACACACGCATTATTGATTTGGTTTCTGGTGTTACACAGAGCTCTTTGATCTTATTGTTTTGGACGGTGAAACAATCAGGGAGTGGCTGTTTTTTGACAAGCCTCGCAGAGCATTTGAGAGTGGAAATAGAAAGCAAAGATCTCTGCCAGATTATAATGGAAGGGGCTGGCATGAGTCGAGGAAACAAGTGATGAATGAATTTGGAGGTCTTAAGAGATCCTACTACATGGACCCACAGCCAATGGAAAATTTTGAATGGCACCTATATGAGTATGAAATCAACAAATACGATGCCTGTGCACTGTACAGACTGGAAGTCAAGCGCGTTGATGGAAAGAAGACTCCCAAAGGGAAGTTGAGTAATGATTCTGTTGCTGATTTGCAGAAACAATTGAATAGGCTGACTGCTGAATTCCCAAATGACAAGCTGCGCACTGTTAAGGGAAGGGGAAAAGCTAACCTGAAGGATGGAACTGGAAGCATTTATTCCGCTTCTAATGTGTTGGCGAGTCCAGGTGAAGGGCTCGATTACGCAAGAAGTGAGCCATATGATTATCTAGTCGACAATATCAATGGCTACTACTTAACCTAACATGTTCGAGTAACTTTGGAATAAGGAGCATCGTTTTAGTATATATATCATACCATTGTTCGTTGCACTCGGCCTTCGAGGCAAGTGGTGGAACGTTAAATTTTCTTTTTGCTTTTGTCACGGCGGTTTCAGATCTGAGATACAGTATAATGTTGTCAATAGTTCATTGTCATCTAAGTAATGGGGGCACGGCTGACTCCGTACCGTATTGGGTCGCGATTGACCTCTCTGATGACGTTGAAATTGGCTGTTCATACTCTGGCTCAGTTTATTAACTCTTACTGTAATGGTGACTAATCTATGTGCAATTGTACCTCTGGTGCAAGTTTTAGGGAGAATTTGCTCAAGCCTGACAATATCTGCAACATGTAATTATAATACTGTTATGTGGATGCATATTTTGGCCTCTCAAGCTGTCTGAGGAGCTTTCCTATTTTCATTGGAAGGGTATTCTCATCCCTCGTTCTGTATTAACCAGTATTTGAATAATTATACTCTTATTTATGGCATTACGTGAACTGGATCTTGGATCGAATAAGTACTTGAAATTACAGTAGATTGAATGGAGATGAGGATTTTGGTGTTATCATGAGATCCGTGAGTCTGAAATGAGTTGATGGACTTAATTATTGCATAAGACATTTCAACTATACGGCTGAATATGGAAGTTGTGTTGTCTTTTCACTTCCTAATATAATGGTCTTAGGAGGCAAACGATGGGATAGATGTGATTGACATGGAATTGACGATATATGGTTTTAGAGAAAGAGATTAGAGGTAGATTGAATACTGAACTTTTGTGTTTGGTTCAGTAGGAAGATTTGGCGAGATGAGTTGACAAATTAAAATAATTTGACCATTTCGTCCTTTGTATTTGACTCTTACAGATAATATTAAATCTCATTGTTATTTATTCAAATTGTAACATGTAATGCTCCTTTGTAGTCGCTCAAAAAAAAAAAAATGCTCAATATATAATTTTTTTACTCAATTTTCTAACAATTAAACTTAAAAATAGAAAAAAGTGGAAATTCAAAAAGAATTATATTTTAATCTTCTGAAACACCAACCGTAAGAGTAACCCATCTTTCCCAACCGCCCCACCTCACACCCAGTGGCTTCTGATGTTGCGTTACCACAACAAAATCGAAGTCGTTGTGTTGTTAACGTCCCATCTCGTCTCTTTGTCGCATAGCAGTTTTTTTTTTTGTTAAACACTAGAATTATATTCAAAAAAGAAGAGCTACAATGGGGTAGCCACCATTACAAAACGCTGCGTTCGGGATTACATCAAAAGGAATAATACCAGAAAAACCAGAACCCCTAGCCCAATTAACAAGATTATGTGTTGCACGGTTACAATTACGGGGCACAAAACGAAACAGCCATTTAGGCCATCCCTCTCTAATTTCTCTAATTTGTCGCATAGCGGTTTGATTCAATTGATTCAAGAGAGGTTTCATAGAATGCTTCTTTTGAGTTTAAACTTTCATTCGTTCGTACTTTGAGAGACCGGGAGGGTTAGCAGCATTGCGCAAACCAAACGTCTTGGCATAGGATCGCACAATGTTGTGACATGGGAAGCCCGTGCTTTTGCACTGTCGCCTCACCCCTCTTACATTGTACACGTAGTTGCCCATTTTTTCAAATTGTACAACTTTCACATTTTTGCGCGATAAAAAGGTTGCCTCATCATAGCTAACCTCTCCGCACCCCCCATAGTGGTCTTGCAACAACAATGACCATTTTACTCTCCTTTGGAAACGTGCAAGAAAGTGTTAGGAAAAGGATGTGTGTAAGTGTCTAAATGCTAGTTTGCCAAGCGTTTTTGTCATTTCACTCGTTTTTTTTGAAGTAAAATTAAAATCTTACCCAGTTTATAACTTCATTAATTTTGAACGGATTGAGTAGGGCTTCACATACTAGGATCAAATTAGCTTTAGTATGCATTTTGTAAGCTCAACCAAACGTATGGGCTATACGTATTTAGCCAAAATTATTAGCTCAATCAAACATATGGGCTATACAAATTAGCAAAATTATTAGCTGGATACTAGCCCTAATTCATGGAGCCTTTCATCCTCTTAATTGGTTGCTTCACTTTTTACGACTATATTTGTCAAGAGAAACTTAAGCAGGCACACATACAAACATATCTAAGTAATTTGTAAAAAAATATTCTTTTGTTTTATTTTTGGTTGGAAAATATTTTATCTCTATGTAATTTATGTATGTTATCCTCAATTTGCTATATAAACTCAATTTTCTTGTTGGACTAATTAAATATCAACATTGAAGCACTTGCTATAGTAGAGCGTAGAAACAGTCACGATTGCAGCTGGTAGCTTAAAGTAGGTAAATTTAGTGATAAAAACGACCTCTCGTCGGAGTCTGGTCTTGATCGAGCAAAAAGGTCATTCCTGTCTAGACACTCATTCGAGCAAGTGCCTAATGACTTACATGAGTTAATTGTTGTGGATACTTTGATGATTTCATAAGTCACATATATTAGTCTCATTATTGTAAAAAGTGAATGATTAATATAGAATACAACGTTTGCAAGACACTAGTCTATGCCATGGCCCGAGATTTTTGGTTTGGAGTTAGAACATTACATACTTCGATCTTTTTGTCGCGTCTGTGAAATATAATAAAACGAGTCTTTAATTGTTCATCGTTCTCGTAAATCTTTACTTTTCAATTATTGTTGAATTATGTTATAGACATATCTGGTAGAGAAAGAGTGGATAATGTGTTATGTTTGGACGTTTTATATTTTAATAAACATAAGGGTAAAGTAAACTAAAAAGTGTAAAATTAAAATCTCATAATATTATTTTGTTTAGTAGCGATAGCGACTAAGGAATAAACAAAACACATCGTCTCTCTCACCAGTCAGTCTTGAAACATAAACCCTAATTCCCAAATCTTCTTCTTCAATGTCGTCTTTAGCTCCATTTTCAACCATTTTCCCTTCTTCTTCCCCATTCAAACTCTCAATCCCTAAACCTAATCCACACCTCTTCATTCATCCTCCTCACAAAATCCGCCACTTCACAATTTCATCATCATCCTCCAACAACAGCAACAACCAAAATAGCTCATCATCATCGTTCACTTCTGAGCAAGCTATTCTCGACGCAGTATCAGGATTCGACGCTGCTCAGAAATCGCTTCCGGCCGTCAGAACCTTCGAGAACGACTTGGCCCGGCTCACTCTCGTCGGCGCCGTCGATTTCCAGCAGGCGCTCACTGCGGCAGCAGCGGACGGCGGCGAAGCAGCCGATGAGCATTTATCGTCTGGTTTAACTGCTATGGTCGTCGAGACTGTGTTTGTCGTCGAGGATCGGAGTACCGTTTCGACGCGATTGGTGAGTAATGGAGTTGATTTGGTTATGTGTGTGTGTATTGTATTATCACTTGTGATGTAATTGCATTTTATCTTTATGTATTATGTTGAATAGGTACTGTAGCCGAAAAGGTAAATTACCTCGTGTGATTTTTAAAAGCTGCTCATGGCCCCGTATTAGTTCTTTCATGTATTTGTAACATGAAATAGTGAGAGTATCCTTAGTTAAACGATAAGTTATTGATTTTAGTTGTTTAGAGTGAACACAGAATAGTGTTTCTATGGAGAAATAGGCGAAAAATGTCATTTTCAAACCGTCCCCTGGTTTTTGGCAAGCGAGTTACACTTCTGTATGAACCAGGTCGTACGCTACATTTAAATACACTAGGGTTGTTCACAAATTCACTGAAACACATGGGTTGTTATGCCAAACACTGCCTAATTATCGTATAAGATCGTAGTTTCTCTGTTTAGTTCTGGTACTAAGACTTATATATTGTTGGTCCCAAAACACTAACTGAAGATTTTTGTGTTTATGGTCACTGGAGACTTTCTGTTTCTTTTTAGCACGACTTAACTCTTTCTTGTTTTCTCAGTTTTTACCAGCTAGGAAAGTTAAAGAGAAAGCTTTAAAGCTCAAGGGAGCACTCACGAAAGATATTTTGAATAGCACCACTTCGAAAAATATACTCGCCATGACCTTCAGACAAGTAGTTCTGCAGCAGCTGTGGAATCTTGAGCTGGCTCTTTTTAGACCTGGCACTAAAAGGAATATGGACGATCTCGAAAATCCAAGAGAGGTTAGATATGTGTTAATCTTCAATTATTGTTAATTTTATTGGTGCCTTGTCATTATGGCCTCTGTTTTTACCATCTTGTAATATCATTTTCTTCTGCAGGTGACGAGTTATCTTATTCCATTTCCTATCGGCAGGTACCAGTTTTGTTAACCCTCAGCTCGTCAGATGAAAGGCTCATTTCTGAAATTGGAGAGGTTGTTTGTCGTTCTGTCCTCGAAAGTACTGAAAGACATCTTCTTGACAGTTCTATGAATAAAGCATCAAATAAATTCTTCAGTTGGTTTAGCAAGCCTAAACTGATTTCATCCAGTGATTCCTCTGTTTTTTTGTATAACTTCCTTGGACATGAGATACTTGCTAATGCCAAGATGCTGCTGGAAAAATTTAATTTGGAAGGAGGAAGTTATAAGCTTGATAAAGTGCAAAATGCAAAAGGCAGTTGGTGGACTTCTCCGGCATTCGCAAAATTGGAAAAGATTGGCGGTCCTGAATTTTGTGCTTGGATAAGTGAATGTATTCCGTCTTACATGTTGGTAATTGATAATAGTAAACTTAGCAATGTAAAGTTTGAAGGGTGGAAAGAATCAAAGGCAAATAGCTGGGAAGTTGTTCTAACTCATTCCCAAATGGTAAAATCCTCTAGTATTCAATGTCTTCGTTAAGTTCAGTTGTTTATGAGCGTGTATGTGCTTCTACTCGGTGTAATAATTCTGAATGATGTTCTTAGTAATTATGTGATATAATTTTTTTTCTTCAAGTTTTTGGTGAACTTGTAAGTGTGAAACTTCATGTTGTAAATCCGCTGGGCGACATTTCCCTAATATGTGAACTACTGTAATTTGAGATTTTACAAAAGGGGAAGGGGTGTTGGAGAATCTGGAAATGCATTGCCTTCAGATGCAAACGATGGAGTAAATTTATTTCGGTATATGTAAATTAATTCTGGCATGTCTTATCTCCAATTGATAGTTTTGCGTAAAAAATTTATAACCTGAAAATGTAGTCGGTGAGGATTGATTAGTAGTTTCTGGACTGAATCTCTGATGTTTTTCCTCGTAGCGTATCTATCTTACTTACCCTCAAAGGTATAATCAATTTAGTTATTACAGTGGAAACGCCTCTTATTTAATACAGTTGTTTTTTTGCAGGTTAGTTTGGCTGACATACTAGATATGTACTATGAGGATGTCTTCACATTGCCTGATAAAAGATTGTCTTGTTATGCAGCTGCACAATCTTCCAGCCTGGCCCTCAGTAAGGTACCTTCTGGATTTATTAAATCCAATCTCGATGCCTCCAGTCATGCTTTGTTTTTGAGTTTATTGTTTATGCACCACGTACAAACACTTCCCACATGTATAATACTAATGTAGGGTACTTTTTCCTCGCTATCTCGCTTCGAATTTCTCTAGAATACTTTCTTGGCATATCATTATGATTCTTGTTTTTGGTTCAGGGGAATTCCTTGTTGAAGGTGCTATCAGTTGTCATTGCAAGTGGGATCTTTTTAGTCACCATAAGTGTTCTGAGAAAACTTTATATGCCTCACCTGTCTAGCAAAAGGTTCTATATCCAAGAAGATTCTCAAACTCAATTATCTGATATTAACTCTGCTGCAAACCATCCGGCGGAGTTGTCTGAGGTGAGCAGGCGTAGGAGATTAAGTGAATGTTTGCTTGGTCACTAAGTTATGAGTGATGCAGCTTTGTGGTTCATGTCTATCTTGCTGTTTTTTTTTTTTTTTTTTTTTTTTTTTTGCACAGTTAAGTTGAGGAAGTTGAATCTACCATTTCCTTGGTCATTTCTGTAGCTTTTCCTGATCGTTGGGGAACTGGGGATGGGGGTGTCTAGCTTAGCTTATAAGCACGTTAATTGTGTTGGTAAAATATAGGCTCAGAAATAAAATGTTTCAAGCTTATAATAAGATAAGTAAGGCCCATCCTCCTTATTTTTCCAACTTAATTAAGATTAACATGTAAGAGCTACAGAAACATCATGTAAGATTAAGGAACTCATAGTATGTTTCATCAAAAAGCTCAGCCAAATAGATCTGAATATTTATCAGCAAACAATGACAGTGTATATTTGGAGTTTTGTGGAAATAGTATATCCTTTGTATTTTAAAAATATTAAGCTATTATGGAATGTTTCTTTCCACATGGGTGGAACTATGTATTTGATGGTATATTTAAGTTACAATTTCGTTCTTAATTTTGTATGATGTCTGTTATTCATCGAATCATGTCCATTTGGAAGATAAAGGAATTGCATCACTGGTCTTTGTGGTGAAATAAGAATTTTGAGTGAGCTTGTTTTCTGTAGCCTATGATGATGTGAACTTCACTTGGGGTTTATGTAGCCTGCTGTGTACTGTTGTAAATTGCTTTGTTCACTTCTGATATTTGTTTTGCATATTAGGTGAAAGCACACTGTGTTTCAGTGATTAAGAGAATCAAGGATTCCTTCGGATGGCCTGGAGAAATAAGGCTAAAATCAGATGAATGTGCATGTATTGGAGAGCTTCCTACATACTTGAGCGCAGTGGATAATGTTGAGTCCAATATGCCTGATATCTCATCCACTTCAGCGAAGCCAGAAGCAAGTGATGAAGAAATGAATGCATTAAAAGATATTGCTAGTTATCAGGTACTTACACAAATTACTGTAGTCTTTGATTCTGTGATCCTATGAACTCAATTTTATAAATCTTATAGAACGCTTTTGTTGTATAGAGGTGCTTGCCATATCTATGTCACGCTTGTTGTTTTTATTTTCCATTTTTTTTCCAACATCTCCAGAACTTGTCTAGCATCTTGTATTGATATTCCCATTAGCTTTTCGTTTCCGCTCTCTTTTCCTTGCTATGATTATCACAAAATTGTCTGGTAGTAGACTTCTGATGCTGCATTGCTTGCAACACACAACATAATAACTTTCTTTTTCAATGTTTTAATAAGCAGGTTATATTATCAAGTAATGGGGATATTATAGGACTTCAACCTACTAATCGAGTTGCTGTTAATAACTGGGCAGCGAACCCATTAACGAAAGAGCTATACGGTGGGAAGAGTCTTTCTCCTGGTACGTTCCTCCACATATATATATATATATATATATATATATATATATATATATATATATATATATATATATATATATATATATATATACGCGTGTGTGTGTGTAAGTATATATATATTCTTAAATTCTTATTTCTCATGCAATGATTTTGGTTGATCATGATAAAGTTATAAACGACCACTCTGCAGGTTTGGTAGAACCAGGTCTGAAGATGAGGAATCCGAGTGACGTGGTAGTATTGGAGCTCTTGATGTCAGTGAACCCTGATTCCCATTTTGCACTGGCTAGGGCTGTTGATGTTGGTGGGAAAGCTTGATGCATGGTAGAACATCAAGCTTTCTTGTGTGGAGCCTTGGGTAATATTTTTGGTAATGTCCTTTGCTAAAGTGGCAATATTTTAGTATCGTTAACGACGAAGGCTGCTAAATGAAATATAATTACTTTCTTGGCTGGCTTATGGTTCTCTTCATTTTGTGTTGTGGACTCTTAACTTCTCTATTTGAAATAGCTTTTAGTGCTTACATATGGCAGATGAGCTGGTTGGCTTGTAGATTGATAAAATAGAAAGTACAAAAATCTTGGGTCAGAGGTCTTCTTAACATACACTTGAGTAGTGATTAGTGGATTGATGTAATCGAATGATGTATTTTTTCGCATTTATCGGAATGATGCGAGTTATATTCTCTGAAGTTTGGCTTCTATTCTTGTCGAAGAAAGTCGAAAGTGCTGTTATTATTATTATATAAAAGGAGATTTCTGATTAAGAATTGAAGTAAAAATTTACTGACAATGATCATAATAACACACGCCAAAGTAGATTGGCCTAAACACTTGAAACGTGTAAATGCAATTATGGTGGTGCAGGAAGTGAAATCCAAAGGTAGTTGTTTCATCTTATTTCAGGATTGGTTGGGTGAAACTTCGCAGGTGTTTTAATATCAGAGCAGTGTCGTTGATTGGAAGATGGTTTAGATTAGGTATTGAGGAAATTTATGTAGTAGTACAAATCAAAAAAATATTTTTTCCAACAGAGTCTTTGGCAGCATATTCAGTTCAATTGAGGCACAAACTGCTTTTTTCACATTTAAGGGTGAATTTAGTAAGAATCTATATTTGAAGGGTGTAAAGTAATAATTTTCCAAGATAATTAGTTGTGATCCAGGTTTTGATAAAGAGTGACCAAGACTGTGACCCTTTAAGTCCTCTGAAGTAGTAACAAGATACAACTTACAAAGAAACCTCGAAGATCTCAGTTAGTAGTTATCTCCATTATAGTTTTGCACACACTTCTGCAAGAATATGCTACATATCCTTCTCTTTAGAAAATTTCTAAAATCTCACAGAAAGATTAGAACTTGAAGTAAAATTCCAGACATTGATAAAAAATATGGTTGAAAACAATCTCAAGATTGTCATGTATCCCTGGTTCGCCATGGGCCATCTCACCACATTCCTTCACCTCTCCAACAAGTTAGCCGAGAGAGGCCATCAAATCTTCGTCATCCTCCCAACAAAAACACAATCAAGATTACAACAATTCAATCTTCACACAAACCTCATAAATTTCATACCAATCACTGTTCCTCACGTCGAAGGACTCCCTCACGGTACCGAAACCACTGCTGACGTATCTTTTCCTCTCTATTCACTTCTCCGACATGCAATGGATCTCACGCAACCCACCATTGAAACTCTCCTCAAAGAACTCGATCCTCATTTCGCGTTCTTTGACTTCACACACTGGTTGCCTTCCCTGGCGCGGAGCTTGGGCATTAAATCAGTCCATTACTGCACAATAAGCCCTGCTGCAGTAGCGTATCTCTTTCGCGACGAATCTAAGGTCGAAGCGTTCATGAAACCTCCACCTGGTTTCCCTCAATCTGAAATCAGGCTTTATACACACGAAGCGCGTGCAGTCAATTGGATTAACAATGGAAAGGAATTTGACAGTGATATGAAGTATGGACAGCGGATGTTGATGGCGGTTGACAAGTGTGATGCACTGGGATTCAAAACTTGCAGAGAAATGGAAGGTTCATACTGTGAGTTTCTTGAGAAAAAATTCAAGAAGCCTGTTATTCTAGCTGGCCCTGTTTTGGCCAAAGGACCAAGTTTGACTCTGGACGTAAAGTGGGGAAAATGGTTGGATCAGTTCAAACCCAAATCTGTTATCTTTTGTGCGTTTGGTAGTGAAGCTAGGTTGAAAAAGGACCAGTTTCAAGAATTGGTGTCGGGTTTTGAGCTAACAGGCCTTCCCTTTTTCGCTGCATTAAAACCACCCGAAGGGGCCGAGACCGTCGAAGAGGCTTTGCCCGAAGGTTTTGCAATAAGAACTGCAGAAAGAGGGGTCGTTCACGGAGGTTGGGTTCAACAACAGATGATGCTATCGCACCCTTCGGTTGGATGCTTTGTCACACACTGCGGGTGGGGTTCGCTGTCGGAGGCTATGGTGAATGAGTGCCAGTTGGTGCTAATGCCACATGTGGGTGACCAATGGATAAATGCAAGATTGATGGGGGGAGATTTGAGAGTTGGTGTGGAAGTTGAGAAAGGAGACGAAGATGGTTTGTTTACGAAAGAGGGCGTCATGAAGGCCATAAAATCTGTGATGGAAGGTGATGGTGAGATCGTGACAGAAACCCGAGTGAACCACGGTAAGTGGAGGGAGCTCTTGTTGAGAGAAGGTCTCGAGAATTTGTACATTGATGATTTTGTTCAGAAGCTGAGAAGCCTTTCTGATAGATAACCCGAAAAAATTCACTTTCAAATTTTGTTTTCATCTTTATATCTAAAAATGAAATTACACGCCGAAGGCATCTGAGCTAAAATGTTAGAGGAGGGAGGTCTTTCATTTTGAATAGCTTAGTGCAGGAAGAGTTCCAAACTCTCCCACTTGCAATAAGATGATCGAAAATAGTACTAAATCTGATCAATTCAATACATAAAACGAGATAAGTAGTATAATTATATCTTTGAGGGAACATGAATAAAACCACCATAATTACTTTTTACTGATTGTTACAACCATAATTAGTTGGTGTTCCAGTTAATATTTCTATCAAACGCTCAACCTAATTTAGTAATTTACATTTTGTATGAGATGATAAACAGAATGACGAGTGTTATGAAATTCCGCAGAATAGTGGTTACAAGGAGACTACAAATTAAAAGTGCAGAATGCTTTCCTTTTGGTTAAACGGATAACACTGGGGTTTACAAGGGGACTTGCTTATTTTCGTGATCACTGCGACACAGAGATTAGTCATCGTGATGTTAACGCTGCTAATGTATTGTTCGATGGAGGACTTTGAAGCCGTTGCTGGTGACTTTGGATTTGCCAAACTCATGGAGTATAAAGATATTCGTGTTGCTCAAATCGCCTTTTCGGTTGAAAACGTTGAACGCTTCCCACATATCGGCATCCTCGACTTCTGCACTGTTATCTATGAAAAAGAAAAGAATTTTGTAGTGTAAAATTTCTCAAAACTTAATTATTTTAATATATTTGGGATGTAAATGCAAATTTTTAAAACGATATGTCGCTAATGTTGAAAAATTCTCAAAACTGAGGAACCAGGACTTAAATTGTGCGGGGGATTTAAATATGGGACTATAGTTTAAATTTGTTTTCAATACGGACTACTATTGATGGTATGGATAAGCTACGGGACCAATTTAAAAAGTGAACTAAGTGTCAAGTGTTCTGTTTGTTGGTTAAAAGCCGATGAGGAATATGTATTGTGCTACGCAATGGCAATGGCAATGGCAAGTGCGAATTGCATGCATGGAATGAATTAATTTTAGGGTCCCTTAATTTTACTGAAATATTATTGAGAATCAAAGTGTCAGTCTCTTTTTCTGTTTATGCAACCGAAATGTTTTGTACAAAATTCGCATGGAATGAATTCTTTTTATTCTCAGTCACCACTTCTCCATCATTTTCAAGAATAAAAAAAAGAGAGAATCAGATTCAAAAAAAGGAACACCTCATACAGAACATGTAATCTCTTACTTTCTCGAATCAAATAATTCATTAAGGTGCGAAAGAAGAAAATATCAGAGAGAGAGATGGGAAGAGGGAAGTTTAAGGGCAAACCAACCGGACGCCGCCAGTTCTCCACTACCGAAGAGATGAGTAAGTATTCTAAAATACAGAAACTCCACGATTGCCAGTTACCATAGCTTCTTTTCCTAATCGGAGCATTCGGTCAAAAGTTATGATGGTTTTCGTGCATCCTCTTTTTCTGTCTGTTCTCAACTCTTTTCTTACATCAAATTGTTAGTATTAAATATTGACCAATACTATAGCGGCAAAGTTCTCTGTGTTCTTCGATCAATGGCCTCTAATCAATTATTAGCGTTCTTGTTCAAAGACACATATCATGGCGTCGTAGATTCTTTGCTTAGAATCAGTTGAAGATTTTGTCTCCTCTTCTGTGTTATCACCTAGAACACCCCTCCACTTAAGATTCTTCCTCATGCACCAGTTCTCGCGCTTTTGAATTTTTCCTGGACCAGCTTTTTAGAAAATTTTAGTCACAGTTTTTGTTTAATTATCTTGTCTGTTGGAGATATTTCTCACTAGCACTATCTCTCTGTGTTTTTTTTTTTGGAATAACTCAGGCGCTGGTACCCCTGCTGCACGTCCTCGTACATTCAGAAAGGTAACTGTTATTGCTCTATTTTACACAAATATGATTAGATTATGTCAATTATGATATATTATTGTTACAATGCTTTTGCGTATTTAGTCTTGTACAACATTCATAAAGCTTTGTTGTCATATCATTTTGAAATGGATTAAAAGTTTAGTTGGAATTGGACAGACGCAGTTGGGGGTAGGGGCTTTAGATTTGTTACAAAGAACTTTCACCGACAAAAGTGTATATATGATTGATACATATGAACTTTGAGGTATCTTGTTTGGAGCTGGTGACGATACTTCTCTTCGTTTCTTTTGCTAATGTTGTCTTTTTTACCTAATAGTCATCCTCCTATTTTCGAATACTAACTTTATTAATGAGACTTGTTAGTGATTTTTGTTACAAAAAAAGTTATTCTTAGATTAATGTGTCTGTTACAAATTGGTCGCTGAGGTGGAATGTATTGGAGATTATCCTGTAATCTGCAACTGCTCCCCATTTTTGCGTTATCAGGAAGTAGCTGAGGTGGAAGAGGTTGAAAGATCTGATATAGAGTCTGAAGAGGAATCTGAAGGCGAAGCTGAAGTCAGTAGATCATTTTTCATTTCTTTGGCATTTTGTTTTATATTTAAAAACTATTGATCATTATTTCTCTTCTCTTTGTCAATGCCTTTGACAGAAAGTGAAAGGCACCCAGGGAATTATTCAGATTGAGAATCCAAATTTGGTCAAGCCAAAGAACTTGAGAGCACGCGACGTTGATGTGAGTGTCACTCATTTTGTTTGTGTATTACCTGTTGTGCATAATTTCTACTAAGCTTTGCTTTCTGTTTCAGATAGAGAAAACAACCGAGCTTTCAAGACGTGAGAGGTTTGTGACTGATGCTGGTATCAGATTCATTAGATTTATCAGAAAAACTTCATATTTTCAACGTTAAATTTCATTCTGGGTTTGTTGGAGTACTTTCTTATGCAAAACAAGAAGAATGTTATAAAAGTGCCCATTAACGCTTTGTGTTGGGGAAAGCTGCATATTAAAATGTAATGCATTTTCATAAAGTACATTGGCCTTTTTGAATGAATTGGCCTTGTGACATCTCAATCAGTGAGTAGCCTATTTTTTGCTTAAGCTCACTTTTGAAGCTTATAGATAACCTATCTTCTGCTCTCAGAGAGGAGATTGAAAAACAGAAAGCCCATGAGAGGTATATGAAACTGCAAGAGCAAGGAAAGACTGATCAAGCAAAGAAAGATTTAGGTGACATTATTTTTGTCTTTTCATATGCATTTTTTAAAGGGATAAAAGCATTAAATCCCCTATACTATAGGGGGTGTAGCGATTTGCCCCCTGAACTTATTTTTTTTGGCAATAAGCCCCCTGTACTATGGATAAACTAGACTTTTTGCCCCCTGATCGAATTTCCGGCCAACTTTTGTCGGAATTTGAAACGTGAACATGAGCGTTCATTATTATTTAACCTCAAATTCAATAAAATGCCCTTTTTTCACTTCGATTTTTGTTTTATTTCCTTAATTTTCAAACCATAGTTTAAATTATCAAATTTTAGGACTTGGAAATTCAGAAACATATAACAAAAACCGAAGTGAAAAAAGGGTATTTTATTGACTCTGAGGTTAAATAGTGACGAACCATGATGTTCACATTTCAAATTCCGGCGAAAATTGGCCGGAAATTCGATCAGGGGGCAAATTATTTTTTCAGTCAATAGTTGAGAGGGCAAAGTGCTTATTTATCCATAGTGCAGGGGGCTTGTTGCCAAAAAACAAAGTTCAGGAGGCAAATCGCTACACCCCTATAGTATAGGGGGTTTAATGCTTTTATCCCTGTTTTAAAACTGTAATCTTATAGTTATTACAAGTATCTATTGATCTTATTTTAGAATATAGGTGGTTACAAAACACATCCTTAGTGTAGTGTTTTTTTCTCTACTTACAGAGCGTCTGGCCCTTATACGGAAACAAAGAGCCGAAGCTGCTAAGAAAAGGGCAGAGGAGAAAGCTGGTAAAGTTTCTGTTCTCTATTACATAGAACCAATCCCCCCCCCCGCCCAAATTTGTTCGACTGTGACTGATCTCATTCGCGCTTAAATCTTCGTGCAGCCAAAGTACAGAAGAAGATGGAAATCCAGAAATGACTGATATGCCCGTGATTTGTGTTGGAACGAGTTCTTTGGTACACAAAATAAACATAAACTCGACCTTAGTCGAAACGTATTTATATAAGATGTCGTCATCCAACTGTTGACATCCTTTTCTCGTTTCACCTTTCTTGCCATATGTATTCCATTTGGAAGCACGCATGAATATTTGTATGCAAAGATGGTAGTACTATATTGTTGGAAATTAAATGGTTTCAAAATAAAATTAATTTGTGATTCTATACATTGTATCAATTTATTATTAAAGTTAATCTTGATACATGTACTTTGGCATACATGTATCTTTATGTACATGTACTTTGGCATACATGTATCTTTATATACATGTATATTGATATACAATTAACCATGTATTAAGGGCCATGAATAATGTGTAGGGGAAATGAATATGGATTTATTATGGTAAATGAATGTAGGATTTTGTGGCTAGTGGATTCCTACATTGGAGAAGGAAGGGTCTTGGATCCTCCTATAAATAGCTCCATTGGTCCTACAAGTGAGGCATGCAAAAAATATTGTCTAGCTGAAAATAGCAAGCTAATCACTTGTAGAAAACTCTCTATATTTTTTGTTATTTCTTTTTTAGGTGCTTTTCTATTATCAAGAAGAAGTCTTGAAAGTGGTCTTCAATTCAAATGAGGAAGAAAGCCTTCATGAAAATCTTCAAATCCAAAGGGAAAGAAGTTCAAGGTGCTTTTGGAATAACAAGAAGTCTTCAAGTTTAAACAAAAGGAGAAGGTTCAAAGATGATGTCTACATCCGGTAACATTTATATGATTTATTTATTCATTGATATTAAATAAGAATTATATGCAACATTCCATAGGCCTGAACAATTTGAGATTCAACCATTCCTCTCCATCGAGACCCTCCCGTATATACCCTCAAGTACATACCTGATGGAGAAGCTGAATCTCGGGACATAACCATGAGCGCTCATAAAAATCCACATCACAAGATAATAATCATGAAATAAACATTCAATCATGTATTTCAAAAAATACATTTACGTCAATCAATGAAGGGTCTAACCCATAACATGTACATGATTATTACAAACAAGTACCCCAAGAGCCTTAGTGAATGGATCCGCTAAATTATCCTTAGATTCTACCTTTTCACATTAACAACATGCTTCATCAACATGTCATAGAGTATAATAATATTTACCTTCAATGTGTATGCCTTAGAGTGACAGTTAAGATCTTTTACAATATATATAGCTCAAGTATTGTCACAAAAGATCACTACATGTCGCTCCACACTTGGGACAATATTAATACTCCTCAAGAATTTACGAAGGTAAACAACCTCTTTTATAGCTATATTAATAACAACAACATTTCAACTTCCACAGTAGATTGAGCTACACAATTTGTTTTTACTTATTATGATGTGGCTCATTCACCAAACATAAACACAAAACCAGAAGTTGACTTTTAAGTATCCACACAACCCTGATGTCACAAATCTGAGTAACCCGCCATTGTAACTCATTTAAGTTAAATTAAATTACTTAGTGGTTTAAGAACCTAAACACATGCTTAAAAACTGCCCAAAGATTTTTTTCAAGATTGAAGTATGCAAGGACTCCCACTATTTTCACATATACACAATAATCTTCATGATTTTGAAGAAAATCATAAGTCTCAACAATTTCATAAAATTTGAGAGTTCACTATATCGATGCATGTTCAAGTAAGGTTGTATAATTTTGAATTATCTCGACAACCAACAAACAAGCACCTTATTAATTTTTATCAAAACTTTATCACGACTCATATGAGATATACAAACACGTGAAACACAACTCAAACTGTCATGTAGTTCAACTTATGTTTCTTAACAGTCCAAAGCTCATAAGGTGATTTCTCAACAGATTTAAAATGAACTTTATCCACAATATGACTAGCATTGGTCTTACCATTTTCATGAAAGTTCTATTGCGTCTTTCAGCAACTAAATTGATAATGGCATAATGGCATACGAGGCATGCTTAGCAAATAACAATTTCATTATCCTTTTGAAAAATTAACAAACAAGTCATATCCGACTTAAATTGTTTTAAAAACTTCAAATGCTTCACTTTCTTATGTAAAAGATATGCATTTTCAAATCTTGAGAAATCCTTAGTGAAAGTAAAAAAATAAGAGTGACAATTTCTAGTTTGCACACCCATGAGACCACATATATATCTCAAAGGATCATATCAATGATGTTTTAAGGTTTGACAACTTTTGCAAGAAAGATGACATAGTCATTTTTTCATAGAAACAAAATTTTCAAATCAATATATCTTTCTTTTCAACATTTCTCAATCAAATCATTCTTGATTAGTTTATCAATGCGTTTATTTCCAATATGACCAAGTCAAAAACAAAATTCATTAGGTAGAATATGAGAAGAATCGTAAACTTCACAAATAATATCCAATTAAATTAATCTGATTCATACCCGAATTTCTAAAACCTTTCAACACCGCTTCGTCATGAAAACTTTCCACTTTCAAAGAAGAAAAAGAAAACCACAATCTCCAAACAAGAGACAAATAAAAGATTTCTTTTCATAATTAGCTTCTAGCTATCCAATATTCTCTTAATGGTAACAAGTATGAAAATATGTCATGCAAAGAGTTCTACTAAGGCCACTTAAGACATAGAACTTTGAATTTCATTCAAAATATATTTTCATATATGCATCATACTTATTCCTAGCAACATTATCAATCGCACCAATTTCACTGATAACTGGTTAGGGTCAAACAGGTGAATGATCACAAAAAGTATTTTCTTAAATCCATAAAAGGTCAAGAGCATATCAACCCTTTGTTTCCAATCCACGTAGTTAGTACCATCAAGTACCTCAAACTTAAGGATATCAGGAAACACAGATCCACCACTAGGCATAGGGAAATACATTTCTGACATTTACCAATTTTCGAAAAATTAATCACTTACCCGTTGGGGATTTGTGATAACATTCAACAAGATATCATTCAAAACACCTAATAACTTCCACTTATCCGTTGGGAATTCATGAGAATCATTAGATCAGAAAATATAGACACATAAAATTTCATCAAACAACAATATATAAGCATGCATTACCCGTTGGGATTTTGCATTTCATCAAACAACAAAACATTTGTATGCAAAGATGGTAGTACTATCTAAAGATATATATTTGCATTATATGGCCGAAGAACATATAAGAAGATTCAGAAGCCGTTTCTTTTAGCTTTGTGATGAGTACTGAAAGTAGATTATTAAAATTTGACACTAGTATCATGCAAGTGATACCAATGAACTGAATCCAGGTTGTCTTTTTTTTCGTAAAACGAGTGTTTTATTTCCTTTAATTGTCCACTGAATTAACATTTTTTTTTTTTTTTTGTAATTTACTGTTGTAACGTATCTATTCTTTCTGAGAATTGAATTGGCAAAACTAATCTTTCCAAATCATTTTACCAAACTTTTGCTAGAACTGCCTCATGGATATATACTTGCTATTTCCTGTTGTCACAATATATGTTTGCTTATCTTAATAAACACACTGTAATTTTATTTTTTTTGAATGTACAACTTCTTGGACTAGCTCGTGTTCCTAAAATTGTCCTTTAATTGGTTTAAATAATGTATGAATCTCTTTAATATAAAAAATTGGACCTCACTCTTAGTAATGATTTTATACCTAAATAAAATATTTTTTTTTGTTTTATACAACAGATTGTAAAATTATTTTAAATATAATTTTTACAAAATAAAATTTGCTCCGACAGTCTTCCCGGTGCATTAAGATGATACTTACAAATGCTTATAAAGAAAACTACACACATGAGCACTCTTTAATTGTTTACAATACTACTTTTGCTTGTGTATATTTTAAAAAGAAAAGAAAAAGAAAAGACAAGCAATGTAAGCCAGGCATATATATTGTGGTTGTCAACTCATTATATAAATATATATGTTATTATGTAAAGCTTCTAAATCAAAAAGGTTATATTTTTGTAATACTACAAAAATCTATTTAAGATTTTAAGTAAATTCTTTGTTAGTATTTGAAAAGAGTCTCCACTTTTAATTCAAAATACTAGCTCAAAATTAAACAGAAATTATCTAAACATTTTGGGCTAATTACAATAAACCCCCAATTTATGGCCTAATCTATGAAAATGTGCGATATGCTCCTTAACTTATTGATTTTTGTGCAATTTGCCCCTGGTGTCAAATCTAACGGATAAGAACTTAGAATCGTGTCCAAAATGAACGGTTGATCAATAACTCAAATGACAAATCGCAATAGATTGTGACGCATTTCGTACATTTTCATAGGTTAAGAGGCAAAGCGCTACAAATCTGATACGAATAGCCCAAGCCCAGCACTCTCAACTACAAGGCCTAGACGCATTATTCATCCGCCAAGTTGGGCCACAGATTATGTCTGAGCCCGTGAGTGAATCCCAGTCGAAGTCCCCAATTTTATTATGTTTATTTCAGTTAATTATTTAATTTAAGTATTTAATTTTTCAGCTGATAAGTTTCTTTTTGTACCGTTAGTGAAGATAGCTTCTAGTCAGATTTTGTTTCCTAAATAGTAGGATTAACGTTGCACAACTTTAGGGGATATTTGTTCAGCATTTATCCTTTAAAAAGGGATTGTACGAGCATTATTGAATTAGGCAATACAATATTTTAATTTCTTATTTTACTCTAATTTTCTCATCACTATTCTTGGAGTATTTCCTCACTCAAAGTAGGAGTATTTCCTCACTCGAAGTAGGAATTAAGATATCACAAGTGTATCATTGGTGCTTTCATTGAGAGTTTTATCATAACTCGTACAACTCAAAATCTCACACCAAGCGATGAAACTCAAAATCCAATGCTCTAAATAATCCGACAATTGCAAGCCGGGCTTGAAGAAGTCAGGCAAGAAAATCGGCAACAAGCCGAAGCAAACCGGCAGCAAACCGAAGCGAGTCGCCAGCAATCCGAGCTTTTTGCAAAGTTCATTGATGACATGAGAATGAACAATCAACGAACTAATGAACCCGCACCATCTCACAGCGCCTCCTCATCCCATCAAATTCCACCGCCACCGCCACCACTTCCCGGACAATGATATCATGTGGACAGCCCGACAATGCCTACTCAATTCACGAATCCTCAATATTTTAATCCTATGTTTCAACTTCCTCGTACTACTAGATTAGAACTTCCGCCTTTTGACGGATCTAATCCACTGGATTGGATATTTCAGGCTGATCAATATTTTACTCTTCATCAAATACCCCCTGAACATCGATTACCACTAATATCTTTTCATATGCAGGGAAAAGGCACTAAGCTGGTACAAGTGGATGCACAACAATTTCCAGCTTCACACATGGGAAGGATTTGTACGTGACCTATCAATACGGTTTGGACCATCTTCTTATGAAAATCACCAAGCAACGTTATTCAAACTACGACAGACAGGAACGGTAAGTGATTTTCAAGAACAATTTGAACAAATATGTAATTGTGTCACAGGGTTGAATGCAGAAGCAATTCTGAATTGCTTCATCTCGGGCTTAAAATCAGAGATTCAAAATGAATTAGCACTATACAAACCAACCACAATCTCCTAAGCAATATCCCAAGCAAAGCTGGTGGAATCTAAACTACGGGATTCTCGACCTAGGATCAGCTATCCTAGAATGGGCTCAACCTCAAACCCGACACCATTACTCCAGAATCCTACCTTGGCGTTACCAGGTCCACGAAACACGCCACTCCCAGTACGCAGGTTAAATCAGGCTGAAATACAAGCTAGACGTGCAAAAGGGCTAGACGTGCAAAAGGGCTATGCTTTAACTGTGACGAAAAATTTACTATGGGTCCCAAGTGGAAAGGGGCGCAATTCCTGACATTACTAGCCAATGAGGAAGACGAACAGATGACTACTCTTTTTGAGGCGGAAATTGACGACGAAAATTTGTCAATACCAGAATTGGCACCGGCTAACTCACGGTCAAATGACACAGGGGCCGAGTTCCATTTGTCCATGGGAGCCTACGCGGGATTGAAAAACCCACAAACCTTGCGCGTCACAGGTGAGCTTAAAGGTAAAAAAATATCCATTTTAATTGACTCAGGTAGTACCCATAATATTTTGCAGCCCAGGATTGCCGACCAAATGAAACTACCGATTATTGCTCGACCCAAAATTTCGGTTATGGTGGGCAACGGTGATCGCATCTCATGCACAGGGGAATGCCATGATATCCAAGTTAAGGTACAACAGAGTGAATTTTCTATACCTCTTTTAATTTTGCCTATACAGGGGGCCGACTTGGTTCTAGGGGTACAATGGCTATAAGAATTGGGACCCGTGTTGGCTAATTTCGCCTAACCAAGCATGAAATTTAAACATCAAGGTGAATTGGTTATTTTAAGAGGAGAACCACGCCTCACAGAAATCCAGGCGCACGGTTTACAGAAATTATTAAACAAAGGGTCAGTTTTTTCATTACATTCTGTCTATTATGCCGAAACTAATGATTTTGATGCAGAAGAACCCGAGGTATACGACAGCTCGACCCCGGAATTAGCAAAACTCTTAAAAGAGCTTGAGGCAATTTTTGCCACGCCAGTCAAATTACCGCCAAACAGGGTACATGATCATCATATACATTTAAATCCGGATTCAAAACCGGTTAATGTAAGACCTTATAGATACCCTCATTATCAAAAAGAGGTTATGACTGAAATGATTTCTGATATGTTAAAAGAAGGGATAATTAGACACAGTAGTAGCCCATATTCATCTCCTGTTTTACTTGTGCGAAAAAAAGATGGAACATGGCGTTTTTGTGTAGATTATAGGGCACTAAATGCTATAACTGTCAAAGATCGATTCCCAATTCCGACAGTAGATGAATTACTTGATGAATTACATGGAGCAAATTTTTTTACTAAATTAGACTTGAGGTCCGCTTATCATCAAATCAGAGTGTCCAAAGAAGATATTCACAAAACAGCTTTTAGAACTTGCGATGGACATTATGAATTTTTAGTAATGCCATTTGGCCTAACTAATGCACCATCTACTTTCCAGGCAGCAATGAATGACTTGTTTAGAACTTATTTGCGAAAATTTGTCCTTGTGTTTTTTGATGACATTCTAATTTATAGTCGTGATTGGGCTGAACACTATGAACATTTACGAATAGTTCAATCTGCTTCGTTCTAACAATTATTTAGCAAAACTAAGTAAATATGTTTTTGCTTCACCTACTGTTCACTACTTGGGACACATTATATCTCAGACAGGTGTTCGAGTAGATCCTGACAAGGTTCAAGCCATTAGTGACTGGCCAAAACCCGCCAACATCTCTGAACTACGAGGGTTTCTCGGTTTCACTGGTTACTACAGACGCTTTGTACGTCAATATGCTACTCATGCCGCTCTACCCACTGATCTATTAAAAGCAAATATGTTCAAATGGGATACAAAGACACAATTGGCTTTTGAAAAGTTAAAGGCATTCCTAATTGCCACCCCGGTATTGGTTTTACCTAATTTTTCGTTACCTTTTGATCTAACCACTAATGCTTCTTCAGTTGCCGCAGGTGATGTACTATCTCAACTTGACCATCCAATTGCTTTTTTTAGTCGAAAAATGTCACCACAAATGCAAAACGAATATGCATATAATAAAGAATTATTTGCGGTGGTTGAAGCTGTTAAAAAATGGAGACATTATTTACTTGGGCGAAAATTTGTAATACATACGGATCAACAAAGCCTTAAACATATTTTAACTCAAACTATCCATACCCCTGAACAACAAAAATGGATTTCTAAATTAATAGGGTATCAGTATGAAGTTCATTATAAACCAGGACGAGAAAATAAAGTTGCAGATGCTTTGTCTAGAACATATATACCTGAATTGCAGGTAATCTCTGTCATACAGTCTCCTTGGATGCATCAACTCAAGGATTATTTTGCCACTAACACAGAAGGACTGCAATTTGTCAACAACATCAAATCAGGCAATGGCACAACCGAATACAACATCAAGGAAGGCTTGGTCTACTACAAAGACAGGTTGTACATACCTGATATTCATACCGTTCGTGTCCAACTGCTCCACGAATTCCATAGTTCACGGTGGACATTCAGGTGTTAAAGCCACTCTCGCCCGACTGACAGCCACCGTGTTTTGGCCTGGAATCACCATAGATGTGCACAATTATATCAAACAATGCCAAACATGTCAACAGGTAAAATATCTTACAGGAAAACCTTTTGGTCTACTAACACCTTTGCCAATTCCACAGGATACTTGGGAGGATATTACTATGGATTTCATTACACATCTCCCAACTTCAAACGGCAAATCAACTATATGGGTTCTAGTGGATCGTTTAACCAAATTCGCCAGGTTCATTGCTCTCTCACCCCGTTTTAATGCTGCTTATTTGGCTAACATCTTTGTTACAGAAATTTACAGTGTATTTGGGCTACCTAGATCGATCGTTTCCGATCGAGATCCTATTTTCTTAAGCCACTTTTGGCAAGAATTGTTTAAGCAGGTAGGCACCACTTTAAAGTTTAGCAGCGCCTATCATCCACAAACGGACGGACAAAGCGAGGTCGTAAACCGAACACTGGAAAGCTATCTACGTTGTTTCGCAGCAGATGAACAGCAGAAATGGTCACGGTTTCTGCCCTTCGCTCAATTTTGGTACAACTCTACACAACACTCAACAACAGGCATGACACCGTTTCAAGCTCTTTTCGGCCGAATTCCCAAACCAACTCCTCTCTACTCGTCGGGAAACTCTACAACAGAAATGGTGGATTCAACTCTATTGACTCATACTCAAGTTTTGGCACAACTAAAAGCTCAAATGCAGAAAACACAGAAAAGAATGTGTGCACAAGCAGACAAACATAGACAGGATCGAGTTTTTGCAGAAGGAGAATATGTGTGGGTTAAGCTCAAAACATACCGCCAATTATCCGTGAAGAGGAGGCCCGATAATAAGCTCCGCCGTCGATACTTCGGCCCGTTTCGTGTTCGCCGGCGAATTGGAAAGGTTGCATACGATCTCGAACTACCGGAACAGAGCCGCATCCACAACGTCCTTCACGTCTCACTGCTCCGTCCATTCCACGGTGACCCGCCAACCGCTGTACCGCCGCTACCACCGATCAATAACGAAGGGGAGGTTGTTCTCGAACCGGCAGAAATCTTGGATACGAGAGAAATTGAACAAAACGATGAACTCCTACGCCAATTTCTCGTCAAGTGGAGGGGATCGGGGCCGGAAAACGCTACGTGGGAGTCACAGGCGCCAGTAATTCGCCCTTCCGATTAAGCAGACGTCGTCAAAGCTACGCAAGATGTTTCTGGAACCCTTGCTCCAATAGGCCTGGAGGACCAAGCCAAATCTCAAGGGCTGGGGAATGATACGAATAGCCCAAGCCCATCACTCTCAACTACAAGGCCTAGACGCATTATTCATCCGCCAGGTTGGGCCACAGATTATGTCTGAGCCCGTGAGTGAAGCCCAGTCGAAGTCCCCAATTTTATTATGTTTATTTCAGTTAATTATTTAATTTAAGTATTTAATTTTTCAGCTGATAAGTTTCTTTTTGTACCATTAGTGAAGATAGCTTCTAGTCAGATTTTGTTTCCTAAATAGTAGGATTAAAGTTGCACAACTTTAGGGGATATTTGTTCAGCATTTATCCTTTAAAAAGGGATTGTATGAGCATTATTGAATTAGGCAATACAATATTTTAATTTCTTATTTTACTCTAATTTTCTCATCACCATGGAGTATTTCCTCACTCGAACTCGAAGTAGGAATTAAGATATCACAAATGTATCAAAATTCCATAGATTAGGAGGTTTGTTAGAATTAGCCCAAACATATTTAGTTCCATAGATGACAAATCACCAAGAACTCTCCAAGGTGAAACACGTGTCAAAGATTCGTAGAAATGGCAGCTTACAGCTAACTACAAAAGGAAGTTAAAATTACATTATTACAACCAAATCCACATTGTTGCAAAATAGAAGAATAATAAATAAACAAATAAAGATCTCGATGATGAACAGCAGCAGCGAATCTCAAACCCCTCCTGCTGAACCCAAATCAACCCCAAAACCCTCACCGCCCGGCGGAGGAGGCGGGCCCCACTTTCCTAATCCGCGGGAATCGATAAACCCCGACGCCGCAACGCTGCGAGATCAGTGGCGGTTCGCTATAAAACAGTACAGCAGGTGGTACTCACACGCTTGGGGCACCGCCATACTCGCTGGAGTTTCGTTTTTCGCTCTCGGTTGGGTTATTAAAGGCTCTAATCCCCTCCCTTCCCTCGATTCTAATCGTCGAAATAATAAGGATACCGGTGGTGGTGGTGCTGATGATGATGATGAGCGTAAACCGGATGTTCGGGCTCATCCGTGATATTTTGCTCGTTGACGAATCGGTTAGTATGTGTTTTGATTCTGTTTAATTGGTGGTATGGCTATGTTTGTTAGGTGAATTTTGGGGTCTTGAATTGATGGTTGATCATAGATGTGTTTGCGGCGTTTTATTCGGTGATTTTGTGCTTGTTAACTGATTTGATTTGACGTCCCTATGAAAGCTCAAGCTTATGGACATGATTGTCATTTATTAATTTATGTATATTTTTTCAACATGTCGTCTCACTCATGTGTAGGCTGCTTTAAATGTTGTTTTTGTTATGCCTGAGTGACACATGGCATTTGGGCCGAGGCTTGATACTATATTGAATTGCCATTTCTCTAGAAGCTCAACCTTACAAATCTCAAACTTACCGAGAGGATTGACATATATATATATATATCCGACATTGTCAAATGGACCAAAGTGATTGTATTTGTGAGATCAATATAGGACTGTGCAGTTTTAAGAAATGAGCCTTTCTACTGACTGCTGGTTTGTATAGCTAATCACATGCATTTTAAGGTGGAGAGCGAAAGAGTTGGTGTAGGATAAGAGTCTTTGGTCGACAATAAGTCCATTGTTTTGTTATTTCTTATCTCGACTAAGTATCGTCACTGTATGTCTGTGAAATTTATTGAGGGATTCTTGAATTTGCGTTGCCTGAGGTAGGTTTGTTGCCATATTATTCAGATAATCATTTGTTTTTGCTGCGTACGATATGTCATTACTGCTGTGATACATCTGTTGAACCTTTGGCCTTTCCCTTCTCATGGGTTGTTATTCTCGGAACAGAGGGGCTTATTATGTTCTCTTGTTGTGTTGGTCCTTCCACCTTAGTAGAGGTGGTGGATAAAATTACTATTCCGTGCTTGGGTTATGATCAGTGTTGGATTAGAATAAGGAGATAACACGTGGACTATATTTGAGTTTGGTGGCTGAGAAAATGAAATATTCACTTACTGGTTTGTTTACTATCTTTTCCGCTTGCTGCAGGTGAGTGAAATCTTGTTTCCCGATTGTTCAATTCTCTGAAATTACCTCAACCATAACCTGAATGGCATGTGCATTCCTGTACTCCGTCGTCATTTATCTTTCCAAGTTCAACCGGTGGGAGCCAAAAAGAACTTGGGGGGCATGTCTTTTGTAACACGGTGATCATAAACTTTCTGATAAGAGTTCTCGAGTTATCTATATATGAGGACTTTGTCCATATATCACAAACTTAGTGTAGAGGAAGATGCTCAATTTCCTTTTTTAATGCGAGACACTGTGAACTTAGCTTTTCTTCTCGTTGTTCTTATAACAACGAGAACGGTATGCAGATTCTCAAGGTGTAACGATAAGTTTGTGCCAAAGTATATGTTGTGACTTTGTTGATGCTATTCTCCTTTTGGCTTTAATCTATCCTTAATGTAGATATTTATTTTGCTGTTGGATCTGCAAACACTATATTTGAACAATGTGACATGCAGACAAATGAATCTATTAATATGAGACGAGTGATTGGGGATGTAGTTTTATTCTTTTTAATTATTTCATTCCTTCGTTTTATTTCCTAAATGTCCACAGAAGTTTTAAAAATAGATGGACCTTAATGCAAGATTTAAAGGTTTTTATAAAGTCTCAATCCATTTCAGGAAATACTCCTAGAAAAAGCATTATATATATGCATGTTTTACTTTTTCATGTTTTGAAAACTCAAAACGGTGTTTATGGAATTATTTAAATTTTATGGGTTCTTTTTTTTTTTTTTTTTTATATCAGTTGTTATAATCTAGTTTTAAACATTATGTATATGTTCTTATAGGCTATAGTTTGTTTCAAGTTTTGCTTGGGCTTTCATTTGTTCCCAGGAAAATAGGTTGTTGATATTTAATATAGAGTCATAGACGTAGCAAAATTTCCTGAATGAGAGCAATATTGCATTGTGTTTTAGTTTTACCTTCTTCATAAAGAAAAACAAATTGAGTAGTTAATCTATCTTCCTATTTCTATCTCCTAATTTCTCCTATTTATAACCAACTAAAGTCAAGATTTCTTTCAAACTAAATGATTAAGATTCTCTTTCTTCAAATTTTAAGACACCGCTCAAACAAAACAACAATCTGTATCCGAAAAGTCTAAAAATATTTTTTAATCCATATAAGATTGTAAGAAAACAAATTAGCTTCAATATACTTGGTAGTTTTCTTTTTGTTGCGAAAAAGAATTGGTCAGCGAAATTGATTATATTACGTGAAAATACACAAGTGCGTATATGCAACTTGTTGAGTTTGCCATATATACCACACCAATTCGTTATGTATGGACGAGAGAAAATCACATTTTTGGTGTCTTAATTTGACATAATTTTGTTTTTGGTGCCTTAACTTGGCACATCACGTTTTTGGTGCATTAATTTGGTTATTTTTTCGATTTTGGTCCTCTAGTGGCGGCAATTTGAATATGTCGCCAGAAATTGCCACGGTGGCGGCAATTTGAGGATTTTGACCCAATCAAAAATCCACCTCAACCCATATGTCTATGTGGCACGCCATGTGGATAAGTTATAAAAAAAAATCCTCAAATTTATATATATTGAGAAATTCATATTTATTTATATAAATTTAGTTTTTATAATACATTTAAAAAGAAACACAGTATAAAAAAAATTGTATTTATAAATTTAAGTTATAAACATTTAAATTTAAATATTTGAAAGCAAGATTTTGTATTTAAAATTTAATTAAATGATAAATCAAAAATAAAAAAAAATACTAGGAAAAAAAAACATACGTTTTCTTCCCCTTCCCCACCCCCACGGCCCACCTCAACTCCAGGTCCAGCTTCAACACACCACCACCGCCACCACCCCTGGATCGTCGAATCGGAGAGAGTTGGAAGGAGATAAGAATCGATTGAAGGGGGAATAGGATTGGCCTAGGGTTTCGTCGACGTTGGAAATCTCCTCAACAACGAGATTGAGATCGAAGGTAGTGAGATGAATAAGGTCGACGAAACCCTTCAGAGGTGGTGGTGAGATGAATAAGGTCTTCGGAGGTTGCGATTTCAAACCTTGGAATTGATCCTCAACTCCTCAACAATGGCGAAGAAGAGCTGAAGAAGATGATCTGTTTGTTTTTTTGTTTTTTTTTTTTAATATTATCTAAAATATTAAAAATATTAATAATTTTAGTAATATAATAAATTATTAATAAGAGAGTCTTTAAAATTTTTTTTTTATTTTTTTACCAAAAACAAATATATAATTAAAAACTAGATACTAATTTTATAAACTTTTAAGTAAAACTTTAAAATAATTAAATACATAAGGGCAAAAATGGCACTTGATATTTTACATGGCGTGCAACATAGACATATGAGTTGAGGTGGATTTTTGACTGGGTCAAAATCCCCAAATTGCCGTCGCCGTGGCAATTTCCGGCGACATATTCAAATTGCCACCACCGGAAGACCAAAATCGAAAAAATAGCCAAATTAAGGCACAAAAAATGTGATGTGCCAAGTTAAGGCACCAAAAACGAAATTGTGCCAAGTTAAGGCGCAAAAAATGTAATTTTCTCGATGGATGATGAGATTCCATTGATACAGAGCCAATTCCAATAGACTTATTGGAGGGTCCCATTGGCGTGCATCCAGTAGAAGTGAACCTACGAATTCGCTCTAGACTTGGCACCATTTCTTTTTTATACATTGACTTAGCACCTCAAGTTTTTGGTATTCTAACTTGGCAATTTTTTCAATTTTGGTATTTCAGCGGCGGCGATTTCAAAATCTCGTTGGAATCTTTCACGTGAGACTGAATTTTGAGATTTTGACCTCAGTCGAACTCCCAACTCATCCACTTGCCACCTTAACGTGGAAAAAATAAAATAAAATGAAATAAAATAACAAAAACACAAAATCTAAAGTGGGAAGTGGATGAGTCGGAGTGTGACAGGTCCCCAAATTTAGTTTCAAGTGAAAAAGTACGACGATATTTTGAAATCGCCACCGCAGAAGAACTAAAATTGAAAAAGTTGTCAAATTTGGGTACCAAAATTGTAATATGCCAAATTAAGGTATGAAAAAAGAAATGATGCCAACTTAAGGTATCGCAATATTCCCGATTTATGCCAATTCTCAAACTTAATTTTATTATGCAATTCTCAAACTCTACTGCGATAACGTAGGACACAGGATTATTCCTTGGCATATGATCAAGGGAATCATGCAAGTTGCTCGCTTAATCAAAGTTACACGATATGATTTTGTCTTTCCAAGAAAAAATTAGTATAATGGGACAAGAGTAAATTCATACCTAACTATCAGTCATTTCTTGTATTTTCATTTCCAATGTATTATATAAACATTTTAAAGTTATTATTGCACGTTGTCTTATTCTAAATCCTTTGAGCACATTGTTTTTCTTATTTAATTCTATTAGATTATAAGTCCAAATGCTTATTTTTATTTTTTTACTAAATGACCTGATTACGTAAATAATTAACTTTGTTATATAAAGAAAGTTACTCTTTCTATATTATAAATAGGAACCCAGTATGTTCATTAGTGACATCGAAATGGAAGACGAGTTGACTTATTTGATTTGAGAAAGATATATCTCGAAGAACAAAAATATTGCGTTATGAATATGGATTTTGCTTCTGTTAAACAAAGAGAGGTTTGTTTTGATCGTCATTTACCGAAAAATAGGGGGAAAAAAGTATGGTGGTAAATTGATTCTGCAGTAAATCTTTATTTCTTCTTTTTCCTGTGTTTGATATCGTGATAATTGCCAGAGAAATGGTTTTAGCTTAGAACTTAAAATACGTGGTAAAAGAACATCAGAAAAGACATTCCACTATGATGCGGGTATTTCTCGTATGTTGACCGAACACTCTGCGTCAGACTTATCTAAGTTCGGAATCAGCTTCATGTTCGGGTAACCTGTGCTCAAACCTTACACGTGAACTAAGCTAGTGGTTGACCCGGCGTAGACCTTCTGATGTCTAAGCTAGTAGGTGAATAAGAACCGAACGAGCTGATGCTCGGTCGATGATGCAATAGTAATGACAACAACAACAATTCTAGAATAATAATAAAAATTATGTACCTCAAATGAATTCAGAGACAATGTTTATAGAAGTTTTGGTGTGCTTACTGATGCCATTCATATTGTAGAAGGTGATCACATCATTCATATTGTCTAACTTGAGGAGCTATTGAGGAGTTGTGTTGCTCTAGCTCTTGAGGCGTGAGGTGGTGATCAATCGTTGCCAATTGCCTTAAAAAATTATGGCATTTCATAGTAATTTGCCGTTACCGGATGCCTCAGCCAAGATATAGCACCAAAAGCCTTAGCTAAAATTTGGCATATAATACTTATTAGCCATAGTCAGATGCCTTAGTCAAATTATGACAAAAAACGCTTCAACGTCATTTATGACACGTAGGCGTCAAATTAATTAGTTGACAACTCATCATTCATGTGGACTACATGCTCATGATGCGTCTTAATTGAGTAATGCCAAGTGTAATACCAAAATACAGTATATCAGTAGTCTCCCTAATCGTAGTGGTGCTAGCTGGAGGACAAATACACTCCGAATTTAGTAAAACATGCGAGATTAAATCTCATATGAATTGTGATTTTTGGTTCTGAGGTCTTCCTGTCAAGTGTATCAATAGGAATTAGTAATCCCCCAATTAGTGAATTTACTAGAGGTAAATGTAGTGCGAATTCCAATAAAGAGTTGAAATTCTTCTCGAAATTAGAAATCTAAAAATCCATTAAAAAGCGACATAAATTTATTTGGTTGCATAGAGGGCTTAAACGAACGATTTTGGGTGTGGTATGTTCGGGGGTTTCTCCTAGGAATGGTGAAGAGTAGCGTTTCAATATATTACGGGCCTGAGATGGAGCAACGATGACAAAGTTACGACCTTTTCCGTGAAGCCTGTTTTTAATTGCGGAAATTTGAGACTTCTAAGCTATATATATATATGGGATAAAAGCGTCAAACCCCCTATACTATAGGGGGTGTAGCGATTTGCCCCCTGAACTTTTTTTTTTGGCAACAAGCCCCCTGTACTATGGATAAATAAGTACTTTGCCCCCTGAGTCACTTTTTCACCATTGGATTTGAATACGTGTCAACACTTTTTGCCGTTGGATTTGGACTCAGGGGGCAAAGTGATTATTTATCCATAGTACAGGGGGCTTGTTGCCAAAAAAAAAAAGTTGTGGGGGCAAAGTGCAACTAGGGGTATAGTATGGGGTGTTTGATGCTTTTATCCCTATATATATACATACACACACACACACACACATACATACACACTTAAGTTACTATATTTAGAATAAATATATTTTTGCTATTTTCCTAGATATAATTAAAAAATTGACTCTCATCTACTTATCAACTCGGATTGGGTTAAATTTAGTAGAGTACTTATTCTTGGACAATAGTAATTTGTAATCAACGATCTTCTTGGTTTGGCGATCTTCTTGTGGGAATCTCTACTCATTGTTGACAAAACATTGTGAATGTGATTTTTGTTGAATTTAAGCAGGTTTATTTGTTGCTTTCGAAGAATTTTGTAATTCGATACTTTAGCCATCCACGGTGTTGACGATGATCTATTTTTGCCTTTTGCCTCGAATTTGTGATTTTTGTCGAATTTAAGCAGGTTTATTCGTCCCTTATTGTGAATTTTGTAATTCGATACTCGAGCCATCCATGGTGTTGATGATGATTTATTGTTGCAGTTGCCCTAGATTTCAGAGAATTCAGGAGTGTTTCGAGATTTTTTCAAAGTTGCATAAATTTCTGGAATACACCATAACTTCAGGAAATTGCTGAGATCACCCTTGAAATTGCTGGAAATACACAAGAACATCGGAAAATCGATCAAATCACTCGGGACATTAGGAAATCGCTCTTATCACTCTTGGACGTCGGACTTTCAATTGCTTTAGAGTCTCAGAACTTTCAGAAATTACTTAAATGCTCTTGGATTTACTGAAAATTCTTCTAAAGCCTCGAAGCTTTTTTAAAAATTTCAGTGTCACAACCTGAAAGTTTAATCCATATAGGCCCCAATAATTTTCAAAATTTGCATTTTGATCGCAGAAAATCTCATTCTTTGATTTTGCAAGCTTTTTACTTTGCATTTTTCTTTTTGAGTTTATTGTTGCTCCGTCTACTTCATCATATTCTTCTTTGCCTTGAATTTTTCGTTCTAAATGAGTATCTTGGAGCACTTGTACCTTTTAAGGTTTACAAGAATGGGAGGTTCACGTAAGTGCATGCAGGGGAACTTTAAAGATCTCCCATACCGACAGGATCCTGGAATTCGCTCAAGATTTTCCTATGCGGTGCTCAATACGAGTCCCTCGCAATTGCGATAACTCTTAGTAGAATCATTATCAATTTTTTCTTTGGTTATTTTTAATATTGACGAGCTAAATTGTGGTGGACCGAATTACACTTTTATTACAAGATTAGGTGTGCTTGTTTATTTATCATGTTTTCGGAGATGTACACGTAATGTTATCCAGCGGACCTTCCTAAGTACGTGCTCTTCTCCGGATTTGCTCTGTTCCCTCAACCAATCCGCTCACTCTCCTGTTGTTCTTCAGCGTTCCATTATATGACGTAGAAGGGTAGCGGTTCTTCATTAATCCAATTCCTATTCGAACGTTCGAGGTGCCTAAGCCCATCAAATACTTCCTCTTTGCACTGCTTATCGCTTTCGAAACATTCTTTGCACACAATTTTTCGTATAATTTGATAACCCCAGGTTGATCTTCTACCGCCCATTGACGCCCAGTCTTTAATCCACAAAAATAGTAATAAAATAGTTAGTTTACTTTCACACTATATATATATATATATATATATATATATATATATATATATATATATATATATATATATATATATATATGGGTCAATTGCGATCACCCCCTTAACGTATGGGGCGTTTTGCAATGTCCCCCCTGACCTTTCAAAAAGAGCAAAGTGCCCCCTAACGTTTCATTAGTTGTGCAAAATGCCCCCTCGATCGTTGACCGGCAACTTAAAAGCGAATATTCCCTCGGAGATTCCCCCACGTGACTTGCACGTGAAAATGGCGAAGGGGCATTTCGTAATTTTACATCTCCCGCCTTTAACAACGAATGGGTGTGAAGTTGAATACATTAAGGGGTTTTTTATCACACTTTTTCGTACATTTGAGCATTTGGGGAAAAAATTAGGGTTAACAAATTCGTTCGATTTCGCCTCTTTTTGCTTGAAATTTCTTGCGTAAAACACATACAATGGATTGGAGAATGAGAACCAGCGACGAAGGGATACCCCTAGGGCGAAACACACCCGATTACGGTTCGTTTTTTGTCTCCTCCTCGTATTACACACTTTTGGCTTATTGCATGGTGGATTTTCGTTAAAATATGTTTATTCCATGCTATATTGTACTGATTTTTGTAATTTATTGTGTGATAATGCATACTTTACTGATTTTGAGGGTTTGGACCACAACTGGGGACCATATTTTATGCTTATTTTTGGTAGAAACAAACATTGACCATGTTTTACTGTGCCTGTTGGTTGTGTGGAGACATTTGTTGGTGTCGATGTCCCTTTTGTTAAAAAAAAAAGACCCCTTTGTTCAATGCAGTGTGTATTTTATTGTGTGAAGTGTGTATTTTACACTGCTGCTTTCGAAAGCCACAATATTTTAAATTGCATGAATTGGTTGTTAATGTTTGCTTGTAATTTTGTAAAATTTAGGTTCCATGATAGTTTTCATAACATATATATCACACTTAGCTTCTTTTTTTGTATGCATGCAGGTCCTAATAGTGAATATTTTTCTATAAAGTTTTACTATGGTGGCCACTTTGATACTGTGGTCAAGTGCACTTGGGTGGGGGGTACATCTGTCTACTTTGATTACTGTAGTGATGATAAGCTTTCCATGAGGGAGTTGAGGGAAATGGCTAAGGAAGTAGGCTTAAGAGAGCATACTTATGAGTTGGTTGCAAATGTTGGGGCAGACTTGGAAAACTTAAGCCTAGATTTGTTGCTTACTGATGTAGATGCAATGAAGTTAGGGACTTACATGGATGAGGATAGGGTTGTGACTGTTTTTGGAGAAACAAACAGTGATGAATATGATAAGGAGGGTGAAGGTGGTGGTGAGAATGTTAACTTGCCAGAAGTTGTTGAAGGGTTGGCATTTATGGGGCAGCAGGGTGGAGTGTCAGAATTAGAAGAGGATGAGCAAGAAGATGAAAATGTTGCTGAAGCAGAGGAAGAGGAGGAAGAGACATATGATGCATATATTGTTGATCCATAAGAGGATGATTTGAAAGACAAGAACTCTGTAGTAAGTGACTCAGAGCACTCTGACATTATTGTTGACAGTGAATGTGATCACACTGATGATGAGCTAGAGTATGTTGTGAGGGAGCATATCATTCAAGAACAATTCAAGGATGTGAGTGCTATAGAGCCTTCTGGATCCTCCAGTTCAAGAAGAAGTGGTTATATGTATGATGGGTATAAGGTGTTCAATCCCAAGGTTGACTTAGAAAAACCAGAGTTCTTTACTGGACTCTGCTTTGATGATGTGAAGACCTTCAGAAAGGCTGTGAGAGAGCATTCAATCAAGAGTGGAAGGGATATTAAGTTTGTGAAGAATGATAAAGACAGGGTTTTGGTGAAGTGCAAACAGGAGGGATGTCCATGGAAGATATTTGCATCAGAAAGTGGGAGGGAGAAGACCTTTCAAGTGAAGACTTACAATGGTAAGCATGAATGCTGCAGGTCAGAGAGGGTGTGCTGCAACTTCAACTTGGTTGGCCAGCAAGTATGAGACAACAATCAAGACAGATGCTGATTGGAAGGTTGCTTCCATGCTGAGGACTGCCCAACATGATACAAACTTGCTGTTTTCAAGATTTCAGATGTATAGGGCAAAGTCTAGGGTGAAAAGCATGAGTATGGGGAATGAACATGAACAATACAAGCTGCTATGGAGGTATGCAGCAGAAATAGTGAGAAGTGACAGGGAGAACACTGTGAGGATCAAGACCAAGAGAGGAGAAAAATGGCCTGTCTTCACAAGATTTTATGTGTGTTGGGGCAGTTTGAAGAAGGGATCCCTGGAGGGGTGTAGGCCTGTGATATGCTTGGATGGGTGTCACCTGAAGGCTTATTGTGGAGGCATTCTACTTACAGCTGTAGGTATAGATGCCAACAACAGCATGTATCCATTCTGCTATGCTGTTGTTGAGAAAGAGAAAGGAGAAACCTGGAGATGGTTTCTAAAACTGTTGATAGCAGATTTGGGGATAACAGAGGATGGGAGTGGGGCTTGGACAGTGATGAGTGACAAGCAGAAGGGTCTAGTGGATGCAGTCCATGACCTTATGCCTTACAGTGATCATAGGTTCTGTGTGATGCACTTGTATAGCAATTTCAAACAGGCACACAAGGGCCTTGCTCTGAAGTGCATGTTGTGGAGAGCAGCCAAGTCCACAACAATTGCTGAATTTGAGAAGACAATGGTTGAATTGAAGAAGAAGGACCTGGAGGCATTCAAATGGCTAGCTAAGAGGCCTGCTGCACATTGGTCTAGGGAATACTTCAATCCTAGACCAAAATGTGACATTCTGCTCAATAATCTTAGTGAAAGTTTCAATGCCTTGATTGTTGAGGCCAGAACCAAGCCAATTATTGATATGTTGGAACATATCAGATTGATTTTAATGAAGAGAGTGTATGTGAAGAGGGATCAAGCCAAGATATGGAAGGATCTTTGCCCAAATATTGAGAAGATGGTGGATGAGGTGAGGAAGAAGGGTGTTGGGGTGTCCCCACAGTGGAATGGGTTGCATGAGTTTGAAGTTTCATACCCAGGAGGGAGCAGGGCTGTAAATCTGGATCAAATGACTTGTAGTTGCAGAAAATGACAACTGAATGGCATACCATGTGAACATGCTGTTGCAGCCATGATGTTTATGGGACACAAGCCTGAAGAGTATGTGGATCAGTGTTATAGGACTGCAACTTACATGAAGAGTTACACTCACATGATGCACATATTTCATAGTCCTTTAGATTGACCTCATTCCAATCTAGTACCACCTGAACCTTCAATTCCAGAGAAGCTGCCTGGTAGACCAAAGAAAAACAATAGGAAGAAGACTCCAGAAGAATTGGAGGAATTGAAAAAGAAGGCTGCATCTGGTGAAACCCAGAAGATGAACATGAAGGGCATGATTATGAGATGCAGGTTTTGTGGTGAACCAGGACATGACAAAAGATCATGTCCTAAAAAAAAAGCATTGCAAGGTGGTGGTGAAGAAGATAGGATGGAGGTGCCCCCTCATTTGGCAGAAGGAGAAGGATCACAGGTGATAAATTTATGCAATGAATGGTAAATTTCAACTTAATTTTCAATGCACTAACCCTTTTATGATACAGGTGCAGAACAAGAAGGAACCAAAGAAAACAAGGGGTGGGAGACAGAAGAAGGTGACTAAAGGTCAGAGTCAAGTGAATCCCAGTGGTGAGGGGTGCTCAAGTGTGCCAGAAGAGGTGGAGATTGCCTCACAGAAGAAAGGAAACATGAAAAAGCCAACTTAGGTACAATGTTAAGTTTATGTAATGGAGTGTGGACAATTTCAATTTATTTTTAATTGCATGAGTTAACTGTTTATGCATTTTGGATGTGTCAGGCCAGAAAAGGTAGATCTAGTGTTGGGATAAGAATTAATGAAGGTGGAGTGGTTGGGGAGAGTGAAGGGTTTTATCATTACCCTTCACATGTGGAGAAACCTAAATTGTCTCCAAAGGGTAAGAAGAACAAGAATGTTGCAGCTGCTGGTAATGATGTCAAAGGAGTAATAACTAGGAGGAAGCTGCAGAAGCTTGTTGATGAGGGTAGCAGCCAGGGCATCACAGAAGATGTGAAGGCATTAGAGGGTAAGGGTGTCCAAACAAGGAGGAAACTTTTTGGGAAGAGGAAAGAAGGAGATGCTGTTGTTGCCAAAAAGAAAGAAGCAGATGCTAAGGGCAAGGAGAAGGAGGTGGCTTAAGAGAATGTAGAAAGTGAAGGAGTTGTGGCAGGACTTAGGCCAAGGAAGAGGGTGGCAAGGTTGTTGGAGGACATTTCTGGCAAAAAATCAGCAAAAAAGAAGAAGGAGGTGTTGAATACTAAAGAAGCCATAGCAGAAGCAACTCTAAATGTGGTATTGTTGATTGATTTTTGTATAAACTTGTTTGTTGTTCACTATAAGGTTGGCACTAATGTTATGTGAATGTTGCAGCTTAAAGACATTGTCACTAAGGAACAGAAACAGAAGGAAAAAAAGCAAAGGGAAAGGAGACTGTAAGTGTATTGCATGTTAGATGTTATTCTGTTTGCTCATGAATTTTGGTTTTGATGCATGGTTTGGAATGCATGGTTTTGATGTGGAACAGACTGGAAGAGGAAAGGAAAAAGTCATAGATGCTCAAGTGCATGAGGCTGATCTTGAGGCTGAAAGGCGTGAGAGGAGGGGCTACAAGTTGACCGGTGCAAGTGAAGGATTGCTTCCAGTGGATGGTGTGGGTGGCCAGTCGTTTTCTGAGCAGTATGGGATGCATGAGTGGCACAAGGCTGTAGAAAGAAAGAAAGCGAATGCTGCAGAAATTGCAGCGAAGGAAGCACAAGAAAAAATAGAACAAGCAAAGAAGGAAGCAGCTGCAGAGAGAAACTTGCGTGCAAAGATAGAAGCAGCAAAGAAAAAAGAAGCCGCCAAGAAAAAAGAAACTGCAAAATAGGGGGGAAAAAACCAAGGACAGAAACGGGGTTAAGTGTAATTGAAATTAGGTTATTTTGGCGTGTTGCTCATATATTTTGGTATGCTGTAATTGTTATTAATATATTTTGTGGATTATGTGATTTTATTAATGTGATGAGTTTGTTAAATGTGATGAGTTTGTTAGTTATGTTGCATACAAAATGATGTCGAAAGCAAAAAGTAAAAACAAGTATGGGTAATTATGTTTACAACGTAAGGGGTTAAGTAACCAAAAAAAGACAAACGTAAGGGGGTAAACTGCTCAAACGTCACAAACGTTAGGGGGCATGATGCTAAAGTTTTGCAAACGTTAGGGGCACACTGCTCACACTTGACAAACGTTAGGGGGCACTCTGCTTAAGTTAGCCAAACGTTAGGGGGTACTCTTCTTAATTTTGCCAAACGTTAGGGGGCAAGGTACTCATTTGTTTAAACGTTAAGGGGCATTCCCACACACAAATAATAAGGGGAAACGTTGGTGCAAAAGGTTAAGGGGGTCCCACCAACAGTGGTCAGACGGTATTGCCCCTCCACCGGGCACGTGCTGGGCACGTTTTGGCATCTTCGGCGGAATATTCCGTCGGTCAACGGTCGAGGGGGCATTTTGCACAACTAATGAAACGTTAGGGGGCACTTTGCTCTTTTTGAAAGGTCAGGGGGGACATTGCAAAACGCCCCATACGTTAAGGGGGTGATCGCAATTGACCCTATATATATATTGATCAGGCAAAAGAAGTTTTATTAAAATTGAGTACAAGGGGTACTCCAACCCATATGAACAAAGTACAACAAACAAAACAAAACCAAATTACCAGTAACTCATAACATCAACAATTTTCTAAACACTCCAAAGGGGCGATGCACCAGTCTGAGAAAGAATAAACAAACTCTTTATTATGTGCTTTCACCCAAGACCATAATCTGATTTTAATGAGTTCAACGATCTTCTGTACCTCCGGCTCTATGTTTTTATAAATCTTCTTGTTCCTAGCCTGCCATATAGACCAAACAACCACACTCCACATGCTTTTCCACTAAGTTCTTCCTTTCTTTCTTGGAAATAAGCCTGTATTTTGACGAAAATGGATTTCTGGTTTTTACAAATTGTCGTGGATACCCCGATCCATTTATAGCATTCCATCCATAGGGAGTAGGCAGTGTTGCACTCAAAAAAAGTATGTGACACAGTCTCCTGTTTTGAACCACAAAGACCACAAGTCATATCGTCATTCACAAGAGTTATGCCTCATCTAGCTAAATTACTTCTTGTGGGGATGCGATTGTAAATCAGTTTCCAGCCGAAACATGCCATTTTAAATGGTTCTGAAGTCGCCCGGAAATCCTTAAAGAAGACTGTTGTTGCACTTTGTGTTCCCGGCTTCATCGCCTGATACCCGGAAGCGACAGAGTAAGAGTTATTCTTGTCCAGCGTCCATAGCCAACGATCATTTTCGGCTTCGTTGAGTTGAATGTTTTCAAGGTGCTGCATCAAATAATTCAATAAATCATTTTCCCATTCAAATAAGGGTCGTCTCCATCTAAGGTTCCACACCCAGATCCCATTATTCCAAATCCCATATCCGCCACTTTAGCTTCTTTGTCACGAGCAATGTAGAACAACCTTATATATCGAGTTTGTAGCGTTTGATTTTCCACCCAAACATCCTTCCAAAAGATAGTGCTTTTGCCATTCCCAACAAAACGTTTAAGGCCCTTCTCAAACCAATTGCAATCTAAATTAATATTCTGAATATTGTGAACATCTTTCCACCAAATTGATTTGATACTCCGATAAGTAGGTTCGCCTCTCAACTGCTTAAACAGATTATACTCACCGTATTTTGCATACAAGACTTTCTTCCAAAGCCTCATCATCTGAAATGAGTTTCCACAACCATTTACCCAGAAGTGCTCTGTTGAATAGATCAAGATCTTTAATGCTCAAGCCACCCTCCTCTCTTGACGAACAAATTGTCTCCCATTTGATCCATGCGATTTTCCTATTCTCGTCAGATCCACCCCAAAGAAAATTCCTTTGAATACTGATCAGAGTTCTGATAATCTTCTTGGGAGCTCTGTAAATGGAAAAAAAATAGATTGGAATGTTTGAAAGAACAGCCTTGAGCAAAACAATTTTACCGCCAAAAGAAAGAGCTCCATTCTTCCACCCCATAAGGCTTTTTTTGAGAGAGTTGATGACTGGATTCCAAGTACGCGTTCTTCTCGGGTTTGCTCCAACTGGCACACCCAAATATTTGAAAGGAAGACTGCCCAGACTACAATTCAACAAAGCAGCGTAGTGATCCAGATTCTGTTGAAGAATGTTGATCCCATGGAGGCGACTCTTCTGGAAATTGATTTTTAAACCTGAAATAAGTTCAAAGTTCATCAGAATACATTTAATTGCCCATAAATTCTGCTCATTAGGCCCGCAAAATAAGAGAGTGTCGTCTGCAAATTGTAAATGAGTCACTTCAAGAGAAGAATCCCCAATCTGGATTCCTCTAAACAAACCCAATTCTCTTGATTTCTTAATGAGGGCACTCAGACCTTCAACAATAATAATAAAAAGAAAAGGCGCCAAAGGGTCGCCTTTTTTTTTTTTGAGTGAAATGGAGAACAGAGATGAAGTAGATAGTAATTCCAACTAGGTTGGCACCACCATCATACTACCGCCGAAACTCATATTAATTAAAAAAAAAAAGAATAGAAACAAGTTCAACAAAAACGATAGTTTGTCCTGTTACAAGAATCATCAAAAATAAATCTACTAATGAAAGATGGATTAGACGTCCACCACTGATCTCCGCTTTGAAGAGCCCCGAAGTTAGCAAGAGCATCCGCCACTCGGTTTCCTTCTCTATATATGTGTGAAACTCGAAAATTGATGGATCTTTTGTATCTTAAACAAGTTCCCCAATGACTTCTCAAACTCCACGGTACTTTTTCTGAATTAGCTTTAAGGAGACCGACCACAAACGTTGAGTCACTTTCCAACCATATGTTGTTCCAACCGAGTTCCCTCGCCTTTTCCAACGCTAGAATAACAGCCCAAATTTCTGCTTCGAAAGCAAGCAAAGGCGCTAACGGAGCAGCAAAAGCACCTAATGTAAAACCCCTAGCATTGCGAAATATACCTCCCGCGCCTCCCGATCCAGGATTTCCTAACGAGCATCCGTCGGTATTACATTTTATCCAGTCCACAAGAGGAGGGTACCAGGTTACAGGGATGATTTTTCGTGGGCGCCGAGGAATAATCGTCATGTCAAAAACCTTTAAAATCCGCAGATCCTCGGCAGAGTAAGCACACCCGTGTTTGAAAAATTCCAGCTCTTTGATGCATTTCCAGATCTGTTGGAGGAACGAGTGAATGTCTGGTTCCACATCCTCAAAAACACACATGTTCCTAGTCCACCATAATAGCCAAACGCAAGAAACAATCGCCGTAAACCAAAGAGCTCGAACTTGCGAACTAAACCGTGCTTTAGAGGTCTCGATGAGCAGCTGAATAAGCAAAGAAGAAGTATGAATGCTGTCCGAAAACACGTGAGATTGCTGTCCAGACCGCTCTAGCAAAGGTGCAATGCACAAACACATGATCAATAGACTCTCCTGCATCACGACATAAACGGCAAATCGAAGCAAACTGAAATCCCCTTCGCATAAGAACCTCCTCTGTTGGTAAGTAACTGAGTGCTGCACGCCAACATGTTAAAGAACGGGACGGTGGCAAGAATTCCTTCCATAGAAATTTTAACCACTTATAACGAGACGATGCAGAAGGGCGTAAAGCTTTGTAAACGGTACGCACCTTAAAATCACCATCTGAGCTTAAAGCCCACACACAAGGGTCGCCTTGCCTCAGCCCTCGTTGCAATGAAAATTCTTCTGTTGGGCTTCCATTGATAAGGACCGAGGCTGTGGCTGATTGATTAAACACTTTGATCCATTTCCTCCATTTATTCCCGAATACCATTTTATCAAGCAAATGATCCAGAAAATCCCAGTTGACTCGATCATAAGCTTTTTCAAAGTCAACTTTAAAAATAATCCATTCTCTCTTTCTCCTTTTCAAGTCATCCAAAATCTCATTAGTAATGACAATACTTTCTGATATTTGTCTGCCACCAAGGAAAGCCGATTGTTCTAACATATGATCTTCGACCAATGGTTATACGTGTATTATGGTGCCTTCAGCATATTGTTGAAATTCTTGCTAAAAGCACATACCACCCAGTTGTCTTGAATATTCCCAACCTCTATAATAATGTTCAACATCCTCTTATCTGTATGATCGGCTGGCACAAGTGCAATGGCGTGCCCTGTCCAACTTGACTATGTGCACTACGCTCGGCGCGGTGCTGAATACGAGTCCCTGGCAGTTTTGATGCCTCTTATATCATCAAAAAATCTTGTGGTGGTGTAGCATCGTGCTTTGGTGCGGGAGTAGATCCCCCAATACCATGCGATCCACTGCAGTACTGGGATACTAACAAGGAACCGCGACTCTCACTACGTGAGAGTGTAGGTGGCGATGTCACGTGCTCCTTCCTGTCGAAAGACAAGCTGGCCTATACAAAAAGAGTGTGGTGACTGGAATGTGGCTAGATATTCTGCATGGGACGATGGCGGTGAGGTGTTAATGCTAATGCCAATGGAAACCCTAGATGCATCGCCTGAACGAGAAAGTGGGAAATGACTTCTTGCCGTGTGGCATGGAATGGAGGTGATGATCCGACGATGAAAGTGGGTGTGTCGTGGCTGACCTTCTGATGAATAGCTGGGAAATCTAGTGCGAGTGCAAGACGGTATTGAAAGTGGAATTCTAAGCTGAGAACCCCGTCGTCCTCTAATCAAACAGGGTATATCTCGCATCTTCAAAAAGTATTTAAATTTTAGAAGAAATATTAAAATTACAAAATTAAACCTGTGGTATTTACTATAATCAATGTATAATACCCTAAGTTTAATAGTAAATCAAAGAATATCGTTAGTTTAGTAAACTTATTCCAATCATACTTAAAAATAATACAATCACTAAAATATCGCTTTAACTACACTGCTACCAATAGTAAATTACTACGATGACAAGTACGACAATAACATTGATCAAAAAAAGTATCAAAGTTGTTCGAGAAGTACCAACTTACACTAAAATTACTCGAAGTATAATTTAAATACACTATGATTACTACAATGATTAAATTACCCAAAATTGCGGAATTCACCCTTATATTTGTAACAATTTTGAAATTAGCCAAACTATGTATATTACCTATATCTACAAAAGTCACCAAAAAATTACACATTACGAGCCTAAAATACCGTAGTATCCAAGTACAAAAAAAAAATAAATCTGAACCAATAAATCAGAATTTTCAATTGTTACCAAAAGTATCAACAAACTCTGTAAATATGAAAACTTCCCTCATATATATATATATATGTATATATATATATATGTATATATATATATATGTATATATATATATATGTATATATATATATATATGTATATATATATATATATATATATATATATATGAAAGCCTAACATGTTCAAAATGAAACAAGAATTTACCATTCCGCATAGTACAAAATAATACTAGCATCCACTGGAGACCACACAATTAGCAAGAAAGTAATTTTACTAAATACCACGCCAGTTTTCGAGCCTCTCTGGAAGCTAGCAACTTAGCTTACATAAATACTTTTTTCATGCGAATTTTATAACAAACTTTCGTTTTCTAAGTTCCTTGCTATATTGATTATATAACAAGTAAAATTTGTGCGCTTGCTAAATTTTACATGCAAATTCAATTTTTTCTTGTGGTGTTAATTCCATGCAAAAATTTACGAATAAAAGTAGGATTAATGTGTGCTCTCATAGGAGTTTGCTAGTTTATTGTGGATTTAGCAAATGAGACATAAAATCAGAAGTTTTACCATTTTGAACATAAAAGTGGTGTCGCTTTGGTAAGAAAATGTATTTTTTTTTTCTTTTAGTTGTTAGATGCTCACATATATACATGATACGTACATGATTGTATATAATCGAGCATAAGGCTAAAAAACCTATGGGAGACTTAAATGGTTGATACATGTGTTATGTCTTCGGTATTAACATGAAGTTGAGGTTCAATCTTTGCACCCTGTAACTTTGTTAGTTTGATATTTTTACTGTTATTGAAGGTCCTAGTTGAAAGACACCTTCTTATTCGTGTCATTTATTACACAACACTGAATATCTATAATTGGCAGGGGATTACTGTATATTTTACTTTAGTTGGGAGCTAACGTCACACGTCCGAAAAAGTGAGTTCTCGAACTTGTTTATTTCGATTTTGGCCTTTAGGAAAAGGAGACAAAAAAATTGGTCAAAGCAAGTATATTATTAACTAAAATTATATTAGTCCACATAAGTTATGCGAGCTTTTCAAATATTCAGCCCCAGGTTGGAAGTATTGATCGTGGCATCTCACATCAATTAATTATTATTTGGGACGTGCGGTCGTGTGTTTGTTCAGCAACAATAAAATATTGATGATTGGATTTTGTAAGTTAGAAAGCAAAAAGATGAAATTCAAAGGCGTCACATGGCTAATGCAAAAGTTTTAGTTTTTCTGTCATTAATTACAACGTAATTAAAGAAATTCAATGTTTCGTTCTATTACATGTGGAGTTTGTAATTAAGCATATTTAATAGGGATAATTACAGCTACACCCCCTGAGGTTTGGTGTAATTACAGATACCTCCCCTGTGGTTTGAGAAATTACAATGACCTCCCCTGAGGTTTGAAACCTTACACATACCTCCTCTCTACAACTTAAGGGTTGTTTGTGGTGTAATTTAGGATATCATTAGCTTATTATATTTAGACCCCTAAAATTTAGGATGATTATAAAAATAATTTTTGATGTTTGAAAATTTAAAAGGAAATACTCCATATGATTTTTGAAACCACTATATTACTAACTAAAAATGTAAAAAAATGGTTAAATTAAAATTTCAAATATGAGAATAAGTTAAAATATAATCCAAAATATATTTTTGAATCAAAACATTTAATTTTTTCAATAATAAAAAAATCCCACAAACTTCGTTCAAACACAACTAAATACTCATCTTTATGGCCTTCTTGTCATTGCAATTGTAACCTAACAATTATTTTTGCAACAGAAGAAGGTAGCACAACAAAAATTGGTTTCAATCATTGAAAGAAGAAGAACACTCCAAAACATAGAACCTGCAGAAAATGCAGTACATTTAGGTTGCTTGCTTTGTCAAAAAGTTCAACAAAACTTGCTATCTAGAACTAGTGATCACGTCCAACAAACTTGTTATCCTAAATGCACTGCCTTTTCTGCGGTTTCTATTTTTTGGAGTATTTCTTTCAATTTCTTGAAACCAATTTTTGTTGTGCTATCTTCTTCTATTGCAAAAATAATTATTACGTTACAATTGCAATGAGAAGAAGGGCATAAAGATGAGTACTTAGTTGTTTTTGAACGAAGTTTGTGTGAATTTCTTTTTAATTTATTTATTAAAAGTTAAATGTTTTGGTTCAAAAATATATTCTGGATTACATTTTAACATATTCTCAAATTTAAAGTTTTAATTTAATCATTTTTATATTTTTAATTAATAATATAGTAGTTTCTAAAATTATTATTATAATTATCCTAAGCTTTAGGGGTATAAATATAATAAGCATATTGATATCCTAAATTACACCCCAAACAACCCTTAAGTTGTAGAGGGGAAGTATGTGTAAGGTTCCAAACCTCAGGGGAGGTCATTGTAATTTCTCAAACCACAGGGGAGGTATCTGTAATTACATCAAACCTCAGGGGGTGTAGCTGTAATTATCCCTATTTAATATATACAGTAGTATGTGAATAGACTGTGTGAATAGACTGTTTATTAATTTTAGTTGCTGAAACATACCTTTTATAATACCAAGCATGTTCGGTTTCCGGATAATATAGCCCATTATGTTTGAATATTTTTCCAGCTTCAATTTTTTGCACACCTGAAAACTAATTTTCTCTTCAGCAAGCTTGTCTTCTTCAATTCCTAATCATCTTAATTATTCCTCTCTTCATAAATTTAAAATATGGGCATCAAGACTGTTTCCCTGGAGCTCAAGGCTAAGGTTTCTCCATCAAGGTTGTTCAAGGGTTTGCTCACAGAAACACATGACATTGGGCCGAAAGCCGCACCTTATGCCATTAAGAGCATTGAGATAGTTGAAGGAAATGGAGTCAGCGTTGGTTCCGTCCTGCAAACAAACTTTACTGATGGTATGCCAAAATAACGTTCAAATATCTTCGAAATCTGTATATGCAAGTTTGTTAATCTTCAGTTGCATGAATTGCATTGTACTACTTATTTAACCATACGCTCTGTCTTTCTACATTAAACAGCGGCTCCTTTCAAGTTTGCCAAGGTCAGGATAGACTTCATTGACACCGCAAACTACGAGAGCAAGTTCACCTTGATTGACGGAGATGTTATTGGCGACAGGGTCGAGAAAATCTCCTACAATGCTAAAATTGAGGCATCCGGCGATGGCGGGAGCATATTGAAGCAAACCACAGAATATCACACAAAGGGCAATATTGAGCTCAGTGAGGAGGAAATAAGGCTCGGGAATGACCAGGCAATAGCATTGTTCAACGCAACATAAGCATACCTCGTTGCCAACCCACATGCATGCGCCTAAGCACTTATTCATTTATGTATAAGTGCAATTAAAATATTTTATTTTCCTAATTAATAAAGAGTCGGTGGAATATTGGTGTGGAAATAAAAGAACAACAGTACTATTGTTATTGTAATCCTTCAAACTATGTCGTGTTTGTCGTTTTCATGAAAGAGTTTCAAATACTGATTGACAATGGATTTCTTGAGGCTGTTGTGTTATAAATCATGTTCAGTGCTTTTACATGCCTATTTGTTCATTTGGATAAGAACAGAATAATTTGAAGATGATCAAGTTAGATTGTAGACTTGCATCACAGATGGAACTTACGGGTTATACATTTAGTGTCACGGACATTAAAGTTTGCTAAATTTCCTCTATAACTGTTAAAAAATGTAAAGAGGTCCCCTTGAAATTATAAATACACTACACTTGGGTCTACTCATTGAAAAAACTGCGGGTAATTTGCTTATGTCAACATGAAATTCATAGAATGATTATCTACTTTGTCCTTGGTTATCTTTAATATTGATGTGTTAAATTGTGGGGGACCGAATTACACTTTTATTACACGATTAGTTGTCCTTGTTTATTATTATGTTTTGGGAGATGTACACGTAAGGGATTAAATCATATTTGGTGCCTCAATTAGGCACGATTTCAATAGTGGTGCCATATTGAGGAAGCCATCAACATTGATGCCCCAATTTGGAATTTTTATCAATTTTGGTGCCTCGGCGCCGGAAATGTGAAAATCTCGCCGGAATCGCTTACGTGGACGTGACATGGCCCCAAATTTAGGGATTTTGACCACGGTCAACGCCACGTGGTAAAATTGTGCCACGTGTTATGCCACGTAAGCAAATAAAATAAAAAAAAATTTACAAGAAATAAAAAAATTGTATTACAAATTTAAGGTATAAACATTTTTGTATTTTAAAATAAAAAAGAAAGAAAAATAATAAAAACATATATAAATTCCAAAAAAAAAATATTTCAAATTATTGTAATTAAAATTTTAACAGATTTTTTTTTCTTATTTCATAAACAAGTAATTAATAAAACAAAACAAAATAAATAAAAAAATAAAAAAAAGGGGGAAATCGTCTTCCCCATCAGCCCGCCCCTTCGCCGATCGCCACCAACAACCACCCCACCTCCGCCATGACCCACCACCCCCATAAGTCGGTGCCCCTGTTTGTGAGATATGTGCAACCAGCATTAATTTCTACTGGCATCTTATGCCGCCCCCAATTAACACCTGAAAAGGGACCATTGCTGCACATTTTGAAAACTTGAAGGCCGTTTCCTTTACGGACCGTCACAGCTGCTGGATTATTGTCGGATTTATGAGTTGATTTCACGCGGAACTGTAGGCCATAATATTCATAAGTTCTGTTTGTTTCTCAAATGATATTCGGTAAGATATGTTAATGGAAAGTAACATATCACCCCACCTCGCCCCTTCGCCGATCGCCACCAACAACCACCCCACCTCCGCCATGGAGAGCTATGGTGGTGGTGGGTCATGGCGGAGGTGGGGTGGTTGTTGGTGGCGATCGGCGAAGGGGCGGGGTGATGGGGAAGACGATTTCCCCCTTTTTTTATTTTTTTATTTATTTTGTTTTGTTTTATTAATTACTTGTTTATGAAATTAGAAAAAAAAATCTGTTAAAATTTTAATTACAATAATTTGAAATATTTTTTTTTTGGAATTTATATTTTTTTTTATTATTTTTCTTTCTTTTTTATTTTAAAATACAAAAATGTTTATACCTTAAATTTGTAATACAATTTTTTTATTTCTTGTAAATTTTTTTTATTTTATTTGCTTACGTGGCATAACACGTGGCACAATTTTACCACGTGGCGTTGACCGTGGTCAAAATCCCCAAATTTGGGGCCATGTCACGTCCACGTAAGCGATTCCGGCGAGATGTTCACATTTCCGGCGCCGAGGCACCAAAATTGATAAAAATTCCAAATTGGGGCATCAATGTTGATGGCTTCCTCAATATGGCACCACTATTGAAATCGTGCCTAATTGAGGCACCAAATATGATTTAATCCCTACACGTAATGTTATCCAATAGACCTTCCTAAGTACGTGCCCTTCTTTGCACACAATTCTTCGTATAATTCGATAACCCCAGGTTCATCTTCTACCGCCCATTGACGCACAGTGTTTAATCCCCAAAATATGATAATAAAATAGTTAGTTTACTTTCACACTATAATGCAATGTATTAAAAAGTGCATTAGTGCAACACTTTATCAACAATAGATATTTCATTAAAATTATTCCACGCCTGTAACTTATGATCCTCAAACCATTGGTTGTACATGTATAATGTTGCCTTCAACATAAGGTTGAAATTCTTGCGAAAAGTACATACCCACCCAGTCGCCTTGAAAATTCCCAACCTCTATACTTCTGTTCAACACCCTCTTTTTCTGTATGATTGACGGGCACAAGTCCAATGGCGCGCCCTGCCCAACTCGCCTATGTTCACTACCCTTGACGCGGTGCTCAATACGAGTCCCTGGCAGTTGCAATGCCTCTTATGTCATCAAAAAAATCTTGTAGTGGTGTTTCTTCATGCTTTTGTGCGGGAGTGGATCCCCTTCTACGATTCGATCACCACCGCTCTAATGGGATACTAACAAGGAACCGCGCCTCTCACTACGGGGGACTTTAGGTGATGATATCACGTGCTCCCTCCTGTAAATCGTGTTGAGCGCAGACGTGCTGGCATGTACCTCAAGAGTGTCGTGATTGGAATCTTGCTAGATATTCTGCATGGAACGATGGTGGTGAGGTGCTGATACTATTGCCGATGGAAACCATGGATGCATCGCCTTGGGGAGAAAGTGGGAAATGACTTCCTCCCGTGTGGCATGGAAGGGCGGTGATGGTCTGGCGATGAATGTGGGTGTGTCGTGAGGAGCTGATGAATATAACTAGCGTATCTACTGCGAGTGTGTGACCGGATTGAAAGTGGAATTCTAAGCCGAGAACCGCGTCGTCCTCTACTGAAACAAGGCGTATCTCCCATCTTACAAAAATATTTAAATTTTAAACGACAAATCAAAATTAAAAAATTAAACCTGTGGCATTTACTATGATCAATCTAATCATACCCTATGTTTAATAGTAATACAAAGGATATCGTTAGTTTAGTCAAATTATTCCAATCATACCTAAAAAGAAAACTATAACTAAAATATTGTTTTAGTTACACTACATCTGATAGTAAATTACTACAATCACAAGTACGACAATAACATTAATCAAAAAAAGTACCAAAGTTGTTCGAGAAGTGCTCAAATTACTCTAAGATAACTCGAAGTATAATTTAAATACACTATAATTACTACAATGATTGAAATTACCAAAATTACAGTATACACCGTAATATTCATAAAAGTTATGAAATTAGCCAAACCATGAAAATTACCTATATCTACAAAATTCTCACCCAAAAATTACACATGACGAGCATAAAATACTCTAGTATCCAAGCATATTTCGAATCAAGAAAGCAAAATTTGTGTGTGTGTGTGTGTGTAGTTTCTTAAGAAAACCTAACATTTCAAAAATAAAACAAGAACTTACCATTTTTCTAATTATAAAATAATACCAGTCAACTCGAGACCACACATTTAGAAAGAAAGTAATTGTTTACTAATTACGGGGCCAGCTTTCCAGCCTCTCTAGACGCGAGCAACTTTGCTTACAAAAATTACTTTTTTCATGCTAATTTTGTAACAAACTTTCGCTTTCTAAGTTCCTTGCTATATTCATTATATAGCAAGTAAAATTTGTGTGCTTGCTAGTTTTTACATGCAAATTTTAGGTTATTTCTCGTCGTGTTAATTCCATGCAAAAAGCTGCGAATAAATGTAGGATTAATGTCTGCTCTTGATGGAGTTTGCTAATTTATTGTGCCTTTAGCAAATGAGAGACACAATCAGAAGTTTTACCATTTTGAACATAAAAGTTGTGTCGCTTTGGTAAGATAATGTATTATTCTTTGCTTTTGTTTTTTTGTAAATTTTCACATATATACATGATAGGTAGATAATTGAACATAATCGAGCAAAACGGTAAAAAACCTATGGAGACTTATACTGGTTGATACATGTGTTATGTCTTCGGAACTAACATGAAGTTGAGGTTCAAGCTTGGCCCCTTGTAACTTTGTTAATTTCATATATTTCCTGTTATTGAAGGTCAAAATTGAAAAAAAATAAAAAATTCTTCTACGTGTCATTCATCATGCAACAATAATTATCTTAAACTGGCAGGGGATTATTGTACATTATATTTTAGTTGTGAGCTAACGTCACACGTCCAAAAAAGTGAGTTCTAGAACTTGATTATTTCGATTTTGGCGTTTAAGAAAACGAGACCACAAAATCGGTCAAAGCAAATATATCATTAACTAAAATTATATAAATCCACACAAGTTATGCGAGTTTTTCAAATATTCAGCCCCAGGTTGGAAGTCTTTATCGTGGCAGATATTTAAATTGCCAACCATCTTCTAGATGACTGGCATCTCACATCAATTAATTATTATTTGGGACGCGCGGCCGTGTTTTTGTTTAGCAACAATAAAATATTGATGATTGGGTTTTGTAAGTTAGAAAACAAAAAGATAAAATTCAGAGGCGTCACATGGCTAATGCAAAAGTTTTAGTTTTTCTGTCATTAATTAATTACAACGTAATTAAGGAAATTCAACGTTTCATTCTGTTACCTGTGGAGTTTGTGCTTAAGCATACATTTAATATATACAGTAGTATGTGAATAGAGTGTTTATTAATTTTAGTTGCTGAAACATACGTCGATTTGTTAAATACTAAAAGGCATACCTTTTATAATACCAAGCATGTTTGGTTTCCACAGAATAATAGCCCATAATGTTTGAATATTTATCCAGTCCACTGACAACGACTTGTATCCTAAAGATGCCTATAAAACGCAGTTAGCAGCTTCAATGTTTTGCACTCCTCAAAAACAAATTTCCTCTGCAGCTAGCTTGTCTTCTTCAATTCCTAATCATCTTAATTATTCCTCTCTTCATAAATTTAAAATATGGGCATCAAGACTGTTTCCCTGGAGCTCAAGGCTAAGGTTTCTCCATCAAGGTTGTTCAAGGGTTTGCTCACAGAAACACATGACATTGGGCCGAAAGCCGCACCTTATGCCATTAAGAGCATTGAGATAGTTGAAGGAAATGGAGTCAGCGTTGGTTCCGTCCTGCAAACAAACTTTACTGATGGTATGCCAAAATAACGTTCAAATATCTTCGAAATCTGTATATGCAAGTTTGTTAATCTTCAGTTGCATGAATTGCATTGTACTACTTATTTAACCATACGCTCTGTCTTTCTACATTAAACAGCGGCTCCTTTCAAGTTTGCCAAGGTCAGGATAGACTTCATTGACACCGCAAACTACGAGAGCAAGTTCACCTTGATTGACGGAGATGTTATCGGCGACAGGGTCGAGAAAATCTCCTACAGTGCTAAAATTGAGGCATCCGGCGATGGCGGGAGCATATTGAAGCAAACCACAGAATATCACACAAAGGGCAATATTGAGCTCAGTGAGGAGGAAATCAAGCTCGGGAATGATCAGGCAGTAGCATTGTTCAACGCAACAGAAGCATACCTCGTTGCCAACCCAAATGCATGCGCCTAAGCACTTATTCGTTTATCTATAAGTGCAGTTAAAATATTCAGTTTCTCATTTTATTTTCCTAATTAATAAAGAGTCCGTGGAATATTGGTGTGCAAATAAAAGAACAACAGTCCTATTGTTATTGTAAACCTTCAAACTATGTCGTGTTTGTCCTTTTCATGAAAGAATCTCAACAATGGATTTCTTGAGGCTGTTGTGTTATATATCATGTTCAGCGCTTTTACATGCCTATTTGTTAATTTGGATATGAACAGAATAATTTGAAGACGATCAAGTTATAATATAGACTTCCATCACAGATGTAAATTACAGATTATACATTTAGTGTCGGGAACATTAAAGTTTGCAAAATTTCCTGTATACACAACAGAAAGACTCAAATCCCTTTTCATAGGGTAGAAATCCCTTTCTGAAGAGCTACAGAAAGGGATTATGATGTTTCCATAATCACTTTCAGTAGGCATGGTTGCTAAGAAAAAACAGAAAGGGGAAAATATTCGCTTTCTATGGGAGAAAGAGAATAATCCCTTTCTCCCATAAGAAAGGGGAAAAGGTTCTTTCTCTGACACAGAAAGAGAATAATCGCTTTCTTCCATAGAAAGGGAAAATCTACTTTCTCTGACACAGAAAGAGAACTATCCCTTTCTATACTATTACTATTTTTAGGCTAAACAAATTGACGAGAGTGGCGGGAATGTGAATTGTGAAAGCTTGGGAAAGAGACAAATCCCTTTCTATCACATTTTTTGAAAAAAATTAAAAATTTGGCAAACAAATCGGCGGGATCTGAAAATTTGAGAAAGGGAGCATTCCCTTTCTCTCATTTCGAAAATCTGGGAAAGAAATTAATCCCTTTCTACCATAAAAAAAAAAATTAGTGAATGAATATTATAGATACAAATAATACCATTTATTTATTACGGAAAAAATAAAAAGCAGGGCAGAAACGGAAAAATCCGTTTCTGTCATTTCCGAGACTAAAAAAATATAGATTTTATTGCCACTTTTGTATTGTAATTAGATTTTAAAAATATAAATTTAAGTTTTCTAATTTGTAACTAAGTATGTAGTATATATGTATTTATATATAACACATTTAAATTATATATCTACACAACTTATATTGATGGTATAACTACTAGGATAATTAATTAAAAGTTAAAACTACAATATAGTTTTAATATTCTACAAGAAATAGCAAAATACTATTAATATACATTATGAATCATAAAAAATTCATGGATGAAACCTAAAAATCTCATGAATGAAACAATGTTATATATTATATATATGAATGAAACTACAATACAGTATTATTAATTACATAAAACTATCAAAAACTATTAAACAACTAATTAAGGATAAAAAAAAAAAAATGAAGAAGATGGAGATCCTTGAATTCTGAACTGCTCTCTTTTTTTGTTCTCATGAAATGTAATTACAATTTCTCATATGGTTTAATGAAACAAGCTAGATGGAAAACCTTGAATTAAAAAAAAAAGATGGAGAAATGTTGAGGGTGAGGAAGAGTAAATTGTGAATAGGAGGTGGGGGTTTTTATAGAATGTAATAAAATGTGAAGAAAGGGACAAGTCCCTTTCTTCACTCACGCGGATCATGCCCAAAAGGCATGATCCACGTGTATTATGTTAAGGCGGGAGAAAGGGATTTAATCCCTTTCTGTCGTAGAAAGGGATTTAATCCCTTTCTGTCATAGAAAGGGATTAAATCCCTTTCTTCCGTAGAAAGGGAATATTGCCTTTCTTCCACTTTACAGCTATTTTCCCTTATCCCTCTCTGCATCACACATTCCCTATCTTCCCCAACACTTCTTCTTTTCCTCTTCTTCACAAAATATACTACGTTTTTCCCCTTAAAAATTCTCTTCAAATTTTATTTTTAAGAAAAGCTCTCAATTTACATATTCACGTTGACCTTCAACAACTCCGACATCTAGAGGTATTTTTCCTTCATATATATTTCATTTCTTTGTTGTTTATTTTGATGTTTGTTTAAATGAGTACAATTGATTAATAACTAGAATTAGTACTATATATCATGTAATTTGAAGTAGTTTTATTGATTGATATGTGACATAAAGGTGGAATTTATTGTTCATTTAAATTAGTTAAGCTTTGAGATTTTTACGAGCTTTAATATAGATATATTCCATTTGAATCAAATTATTATTTGTTAATTTGATTTAAGTTAATTTGTTAATCCAGATTATTCTCACAATGCATAACAACCAAGATCGGAGTTGGATGTATGATAGAATGGATCACAACCGAAATTTGACTAGTCATTTCCAAGAAGGTGTCTACCGATTTTTAGAATTTGCATTTTCACAAACTCAGTTGTTAACACGTGGACAAGCTAAATGCCCGTGCATAAGGTGTTGTAATAGTAAAAATGGGAGATGGGAACAGATCCAGAAACATCTTTATAAGTGGGGTTTTGTTCCTCAGTACTACGTGTGGGCTGCACATGGCGAGGATGATATGAGTTATGAACCACCTACGACTTACTTTGGGGAGTCATCTTCTCATCATGACAACGCAGGAGGTCGGTATAGAGAGATGGTTGAAGATGTATTCGGTGGCCAGTTCCAACACATGAATTACAATCAGGATGAACACGAAGAAGAACCCAACCGTGAGGCAAAAGATTTTTTTGAAATGTTACAGGAAGCAGAGGTGCCTATACACATAGGGGTAACCACAACAGTACTGCAGTGGGTATCGCAACTACTCTCGAACAAGATACTTTGTAAGATTACAAATTTTGGTTGCGAAAAGATTATACAGCACGCACACACACACTGTTGAGTCCTGCTGATCGTCACAAACTGCCTTGATTCTATGTACAGTGTGAAGAGGTTTATGAGGAGGTTAGGTCTCGGTTACAAAACCTATGATGTTTGTGTTAACAATTGTTTTCTGTTCTACGGAGAATTCGAGAGTGATAGTTGGACATCATGTCCAGAATACGAAGAATCGAGGTATGAGCCATGCGAGATTAAAAAGAAGTTCATTTCACGAAAGAAATTGTGGTACTTACCATTGACACCTCGTCTACAGAGATTGTATATGTCACGTAACACTGTAGAACACATGACGTGGCATACAAAGTGTCGAGGAGATAGTGATGTAATGATTCACCCTGCATGTGGTGAAGCTTGGAAATCGTTCGATGCCACATATCCTGATTTTGCTGCTGAATCGCGTAATGTTAGAGTGGGAATTTGCACGGATGGTTTTAATCCTTTTAGAAACTTTTCAATTCCTTACTCGTGTTGGCCGGTCTTCGTGACGCCGTATAACCTTCCTCCTGATTTGTGCATGCAACAAGAGTATATCTTTTTTACTCTACTAATTTCTGGGCCAAAGAGCCCGGGCAAAAAGATTGACGTGCTAATCCGACCGTTAATTGATGAACTAAAAATGTTATGGGAGTCAGGTGTGCAGACATACGACAGTCATCAAAAAGAGAATTTTCAAATGCGAGTTGTAGTAGTGTGGACGATCAGTGATTATCCAGGCTATGGCATGTTTTCCCAGTGGAGTACATGTGGTCGACTATCTTGTCCCTATTGTATGGAGGACACTAAAGCATTTCAGCTGAAGCACGGTCGGAATACCTCCTTCTTCGATTGTCATCGTCGGTTTCTACCTATTGACCATCCATGGAGAATGAATGCTAATGATTTTTTGGAAGGTCGAATAGAGACAGATGCACTTATCTTGAGAAGATCAGGTTGTGAAATAAAGAGACAAATAGAGCTTCTTCAAGATGTTGATTTTGGTACCGGTCGAGATCATATTGCTGGATTTGGTAAAGAACACAATTGGTGTCATAAAAGTATCTTTTGGGAACATCCTTATTGGGAAAAGAACTTAATCCGTCATAACTTGGACGTGATGCATTGTGAGAAGAACTTTTTTGACAATATCAAGAATACAGTGATGGACGATCCGGATAAAACGAAAGACAACATGAATGCCAGACGAGATTTACAGTTGTTAACAAATCGAAGAAGCTTGTTTTTGCAAACAGGGAGAGATGGCAAACTGTACAAGCGTAAAGTAGTGTATTGTCTGAGTAGAGATCAAAAGATCAAAGTATTGGAATGGTTACGTGGTCTTCGATTTTCAGATGGATATGCATCTAACATCTCAAGGTGTGTTCAAATGCAACATCTTCGGCTGACTGGGATGAAAAGTCATGACTGCCACGTTTTTATGGAAAGATTGATGCCAATTGCATTTCGCGACTTGTTGCCAGATAGTGTTTGGGGTCCACTAGTCAAGGTTAGTAATTTTTTCAGAGCTTTGTGTGCTACTGAACTACGGAAATCGGACATGGAGGTGCTTGAGAGTTCAATTGTGGTGACAATGTGCAAACTAGAAAAGATATTTCCTCCATCATTTTTCGATTCGATGGAGCATTTGGCAATACACCTTCCTTGGGAAGCAAAAGTTGGCGGTCCTGTTCAATATAGGTGGATGTACCCATTTGAAAGGTAACTAGTAATTTTTTATATTTATTTCACAAATACATTTTTTGTTTATAGCACTAATTTTTATTATCTTTTAATGTTAGGCGCATGTTTGAATTGAAGAGGGATGCGGAAACAAGGCTCGTGTAGAAGGGTCAATTTGCGAGGCGTATGTCACGGGTGAAATTGCTAACTTTTCATCACATTATTTTGAATATGGTGTTGAAACTAGGGCGAATCGTTTGAACAAAAACGAAGTTGAGATGGATCATAATGAATCTACGATATCTGTCTTTCAAAAAAGAGGGAAGGCCTTGGGACGTGGTAGTAACAAGAATTTGACACAGGCAGAGTATCCAGCGGATGAGCTTTATATTCTTCTGAACTGTCCGGAAGTGGAATGCTGGCTAAGGTACCATTTTGTACGTATAAAGTTGACTTGTAGTAATCATTCAAATGACATACGCATATATTAACTTGAAACGTGAATTTATTACTTTGACAGGTTGTTTGATGAAGAGGTGTGCAGGGGGGTTCGGGAGAGCGAGATTGACTCAATGCGCAACAATCATTTTGTTGAGTGGTTCAAAGAGGCTGTGTACTCCGGGCGATATGATGTGGATCCTCAAATTCGTGGATTAGCATATGGTCCCAATTACAAAGCTCGAAGTTATAAATGGTATACCGTGAATGGATTCAGATTTCATACACTGGCATATGGCACAGGCAGAAAAACAATGAACAATGGAGTTTATGTTAAGGCGGGTACTGGTGATCCATCAGAAATAGTTTTTTTCGGAATGCTTCAGGAGGTGGTAGAACTGGATTATTGGGGAAGCTGACTTTTACAAAATGTCACTCTTTTCAAATGAGATTGGTTCGACATTTATCATGGAATGAGAACGCATCCAACTTATGGTTTGGTGGACATAAATCCTGGAAAGCGCCTTTCGACAGGTACATCTGAACCGTTTGTTCTTGCAAGTCAGGCAAAACAGGTGTATTATATGACTTATCCATCTCAACAAGGTGCAAGAAGAAGAGGATGGTGGGGAGTTTGTACAACGAGAGCTAGATATGTAGTTGACACAACCTCTGTTTCTGTTTCGCCAACAACAAATGTCTACCAAGACATAGGCACTTCGTTGAACACAACAGTTGATGAATTCAATGTGAACGATAACAGCATATTATTGGCCGATGATGAATTTGTGTGTGTCGAAGATAATGACAATGCTCACGTTGAAGAAGAATATGTCCGTGAAGTATATGAAGAGGCAGACGATGTTTTAGAATGCGATGACGAAGATGACCCCGATTATATGTAATTTTCTTGTTAGTTTATTTACTATATTAGTGAAAACTTGTTTCAAAATTGAAATTTACATTTGTGAAAACCAAGTTATTTATATTTGATGATATCTTAATTGGTTTTAGTATATATGATTTGAAACAGTGAATTTTAACTTCCTCAGACTCTATGTTTTCAAATTGAAAACAAAGAATGTGAAGCATTGGATTCACTGCCCCACTTTCTTATGTCTTCAATTTGAAACAGAACTCTATGCGAAATCAGTGCCCCGAACTCAATGTTTTCAAATTGAAAACATGCATTTTGAGGCAGTGAATTCACTGCCTCAAAATGCATGTTTTCAATTTGAAAACATTGAGTTTCACTGCCTCAATTTCTTATGTTTTCAATTTGAAAACATAGAGTTTCCCTCAAACTCTATCCATGACCTGCACATTCACTCAATAAACACTTTCAATACATTCACAACTGTCCATCAAATCAACACAATCCATTCTATCAAATTCAACACAATCTATTCACAAAATCAATAGTACTATCCATTCACAAATGTCCACAAAAGCAACAGTACAATCCATGAAATCACTGTTCAACACAATCTATTCGCAAAATCAACAACGGTTCCCATATTCACAAAATAAACACCGGTTCCCATATTCACAAAATCAACTCCGGTCCCACATTCACAAAATGAACCAACTCACAATTAAGAGATCAAAATGAATCGACATCCACGACTAGATTAGTAATAATAACAAAATCAACCTATGTCGGTTAGAGTAGTACTAAATACATTCGGTGGTCGAGAGTCTTTATCAGGTGGTCTTGGCCTGTACACGTCGTCATTCTCCTGCCGGGGACCCTGATGTGCCGTCTGGTGGGTGGAGTCAACATGAGCCTCCTTCGACACATAACAGGTCTCCGCACTCGACGTCTGATACCGTGCAGGGATAGGCATGCTGACCTTCTCAGAAATCGCCGCCAACCAAGACTTCAAGTCTTCGTTATCCTTCTTCAACTCCTCGTTCGACGACTGTAGATGTTTAATTTGGCCCTCGTATTCGCGCCTTGCACTGCTCGATTCGACATGAATGTACTTTGGGTGTTTGCGAACCTGGATCCCTAATAGTTCAGGATCACCACTTGTAGGCAAGCTAAGCAGCCTATTCTTCTTTACCGGCCCAGTAATCTCCAACCACTTGTCCAAATCCCAAATGGGCCAATCGGCTTCAGATGTCCACTTATTTTGACAATAAGCAATGTAAGCATCCTGTTAATAGAATATTTGTCACGTAAACATACTTATACAATTCATTAAAAAATATACAGAACAATCTGTTAATATTATACTCACGTATGCCTGCTTCACTCTCGGGTTTGCCCACACCTCAGTTCCATCGGCCATTACCTTGACATGAGTTTCTCTCCAGACCAAATGGAATGGAACATCATCCGGATAAACATTTAGTTTTATGGCCTGCAATTTAATGCATTAGAAACTATAATGTTTTGCATTCACAAAATCAACACAATCCAATGCATTCACAAAATCAATGTACCGTCAACAATCAATGAAATCCATCTAATCAAAACCATCACAACCCATTCACAAAATCAACACTCAATTGAAATATATGTCTATCAAATCAACACAATCCATTAACTAAAATACAATTACTTGCACAAATCAAGTGTTAAACCACATTCATTTCACAAAACAAGGATTAAAGTGCAATTATTTCACAATTTCACTTAAAAGGAAAGCATTTATAATATTAAACTACAAAGTCGACATGGTAATCATTAGAAACATACCAGTTTCCCCCTATGGCCATCAATACTAATCGAGCCTCCTAAGTAGTGAACCTTCTCTCCTTTCTCGCGGTTCTCTGAAGCTTGAATTGACTTCTGTTCAGCTTCAGGGGACTTCCAATAATTGATATAGCCCCTCAGTAATTCTTCGGGTATCCAGCATTTGTGTTTTCTAGCATGATCGGGGTTCTTTTGGCATTTCTGCCACCACCTCTTGGCATAATTCACCGACCCACTGAATCGCTCCCGAGCCACCTTATTGTATTGCTCACGTACATGCACTCCAAAGCTGGATCCCATTGAAAAGTATTCTGCAATATCAACCATATAGAAGCTTAATTAACATCCATACGTGCTAAAGATAAGTAACCTATCTTAAAACTAATAAAAATAACAAAATGTTAACTACCTTAAATCTTTGCCAACACGCTTCTGTGTCCCGATCCAACCACTGGCCGTATGTCAGGTACACATTTTTGCACATGTTCCTCAGGTTTGCGCCAATCGTGCCACTAATCGTCCCCGAATCTCTAAACCCCCCACTACGATGGGATGAAATCCAAGGCCTCTCTGTTGGATTGGCGGGGGGCTGAAGGCCTTTGGTACGACCTCATGATCCATCTTTGTACTCAAGGATCCCATCAACCTCCAGATCACCTTCTCTCCCCTCGTTCTCTGCTTGTTGCTGCAAGGCATTTGCTGGCATTGAGGCTGAGTGTGATCCCTGTGATGAAGACCTCGAGATGTGCCCCACGCCAAATGAATGATGCACTCGGACCGGGATTCCTGAAAAACGAGGGGATGGTGATGGAGCAGGCTGCATAAAATGAGTAGATGGGCCCGCTCCATACACCGGGAAACCACCAGGATATTCTAATTTAGCGGACGGCCCTGGCTGCATCACCCCTCCAAAAGTACCCTGAACTCCAGCCACTGTCAGGGTATCTGGTCTTGTGGGTGCTCCAGACATCGCCTGATTCCTCCCTCTACCTCTGCCTCTGCAATATATAATGTTCGTTGCACGTCCACCTCTGTCGGTCATAGGATTCCTGTTATCCATCTAAAATAAAAATAAATAGTATTAGTTAAATCAATATTCTCCAATCAAGTAAAACCCAAGAGATAACTGCATGTATTGACATAGAATTGCACATTAACATAGAATTGCATGTTGTTTCTTGTCTCGAACTCAATTTATTCAAATTATAAACGTTGAGTTTGAGGCAGTGAACTCACTGCCTCAAACTCAATGTTTTCAATCTGAAAACATGGAGTTTGAGGCAGTGAATTCTCACTGCCTCAATCGCAATCTGAAAACTCAATGTTTTCAGATTGAAAAAATTGAGTTTGAGGCAGTGAGTTCACTGCCTCAAACTAAATTTTTTCAGATTATAAACGTTGAGTTTGAGGCAGTGAATTCTCACTGCTTCAAACTCAATGTATTCAGATTGAAAAAATTGAGTTTGAGGCAGTGAACTCACTGCCTCAAACTCCATATTTTCAGATTGAAAACATACAATTTGAGGCAGTGAATTCACTGCCTCAATATAGGTGTTTGAGGCAGTGAATTCACTGCCTCAAACTCCAGGTTTTCTGTCTCAAACACCTATATTGAGGCAGTGAATTCACTACCTCAAACACCTATATGTTTAAATGTTAAAAACCAAATCTTTAGTTTAAAACCTTGCCATTTTTTTCTCCATTTCCACTTGTTCCTCTCTGATCATCCTCCATTTTGTGAACTAGCCTTTGTACTCATCCTAATTCCCTCTATATAAACTCAAAACACAGTAAATTCTTTCATCAATAAATCACTATCAAGAACACCAAAAATATGTCTTTTTTTCAATCTTCAATGGCACTAATTCTACTTCTTGTAATGGTTATTACACTCATTTCACCAACTATTTCCACCTCCAGACAAGCACTCAATCACCCTGATGTACAAACAGGTTTCCAAGTAGCCTTAAAACATGTCATATGGCACAAAAACTTAACCAAACTCGAGTTTGTAAAATATGCCCTCTTAAATGCCCTCAAACTCAATGTGTTATCCAATTGAAAACTTTGAGTTTGAGGCAGTGAATTCACTGCCTCAAACTTAATGTTTTCCAATTGAAAACTTAGTGTTTGAGGCAGTGAATTCACTGCCTCAAACACCTATATTGAGGCAGTGTATTCACTACCTCAAACTCAATGTTTTCAATTGTAAAACATCGAGTTTGAGGCAGTGAATTCACTGCCTCAAACTCGATGTTTTCCAATTGAAAACATTGAGTTTGAGGCAGTGAATACACTGCCTCAAACTCCTTGTTTTCAAGCTGAAAACATACATTTTACATCACAGAATTAATAGATTGTTCCACCTGCATTGGTAGCAAAATAGCAACTCACAACCACAGAACTAAAACCATATCACAAACTTAGAACCAATCTTCACAAAAATCACATAAAAACCCGCTCCAAGTCCAAGAACAGAAAACATAACCAAGTTCAACAGAAATCAAAAACACACAGCTTGATTTCAAAAAAATAGTAAAAGTAACAAAAAAATGCTAGAACGTACCAATTCTCAAATCAAGAACCCACCTCAGCTCACAGTTAGCTGAATTACAGCACTTTTTGCAAATTTCAGCTGCAACAACAAAGAAAAAAAACAACTAAATTTTAGGGATTTGCATGTAGCTCGAAAAAACAACTAATTTAAAGAACCCACCTGTAATAATGCAAAATGCGCTGGGTTTTTGCTGTATTGACGAATTAATTTGAAAACCCAGAAGTTAAATTTGTGAAAAAAAATAAAAATTTGTGAAGAAGAAAGAAGAAATTCGCGGGAGTGGAGGAAGAAACGGGAAAATTGTTGCGGGAGTGGAGGAAGAAGGTGGGGGAAAAGTGATTGATTTGAGAAAGGGAATTTTAATTTGAGAAAGGGATGAATCTCTTTCTTAAAGGGGAGAAAGGGAATCGGCCGTATCTGGTTGAAGAAAGGACGATTTCCGTTTCTCAGTTATTTTCTTTTTTTTTTTTTTTTTTATTTTGTATAACAGAGAAACGGATATGTCCGTTTTTCAGCAAAGAAAGGACAAGTTCCGTTTCTCAGTTATTTTCTTTTCTTTTTTTTTTATTTTGTATAACAGAGAAACGGATATGTCCGTTTTTCAGAGCGGAAAGGAATATTTCTGTTTCTCAGTTCTTTTCTTTTATTTTTTTTATTTTTTTTGTATAACATAGAAAGGGATTTGTCCGTTTTTTAGCACGGAAAGGAATATTTCCCTTTCTATCATATTATTTTTTAGTTTTTATTAAATTTTCCACTTATTTAGAAAAATAATCCAATTCCCTTTCTATATTCCCTTTCTATATTCCCTTTCTATTTGAACATTTTCTTGTAGTGATAACTGTTCGAAAATGTACAGATGTCCCCTTGAAACTTATAAAAACACTACACTTAGGTATACTCAATGAAACAACAAATTTGCTTATGTCCACATGAAATTCATAGAATGATTATCAACTTTGTCCTTGGTTATTTTTAATATTGACGTGTTAAATTGTGGGGGACCGAATTACGTTTTTATTACAAGTTTAGTCGTGCTTGTTTATTTATTATGTTTTGGGAGATGTACACGTAATGTTATCAAATCGACCTTCCTAAGTACGTGCTCTTCTCCCATTTTGCTATGTTCTCGCAACCAATCCGCTCCCTCTCCTGACTTATGTGGTTCGTCAGTGTTCCAATATATATATGACGTTGAAGGGTAGCGGTTCGTCATTAATCCAATTCCTATTCGCACTTTCCGGGTGCCTAAGCCCATCAAATACTTCCTCTTTGCACTGGTTATTGCTTTCAAAACTTTCTTTGAGCAAAATTCTCGTATAATTTGATCATCTTCTACCGCCCGTTGACGCACAGTGTTTAATCCACAAAAAATGGTAATAAAATAGTTAGTTTACTTTCACTCTATAATGCAATATATTAAAAAGTGCAGTAGTGTAACACTTTATCAACAGTAGAGATTTCATTAAAATTATTCCATTCCTGTAACTTATGATCCTCGGACAATTGGTTATACATGTATAATGTTGCCTTCAACATATGGTTGAAATTCTTGCTAAAAGTACATACCCACCCAGTCGACTTGAAAATTCCCAACCTCTATAATTCTGTTCAGCATCCTCTTATATGTATGATCGGCGAGCAAAAGTCCAATGGGGCACCCTGTCTAACTCGCCTATTTTCACTACCCTTGACGCGGTGCTCCATACGAGTCCCTGCTAATTGCGATGCCTCTCATGTCGTCAAAACAAAAATCTTGTGGTGGTCTACCTTCATGCTTTTGTGGGGGAGTGGATACCCTTCTACAATGGGATCCACCGCTCTAATGGGATACTAACAAGGAACCGTGCCTCTCAATAATAAAACAAGAACTTACCATTTTGCTAATTATAAAATAATACTAGTCAACTCCAGACCACACATTTAGAAAGAAAGTAATTGCTTACTAATTACGGCGCCAGCTTTCCAGGCTCTCTTGAAGCAAGCAACTTTGCTTACAAAAATTACTTTTTTCATGCTAATTTTGTAACAAACTTTCGCTATCTAAGTTCCTTGCTATATTCATTATATAGCACGTAAAATTTGTGTGCTTGCTAGTTTTTACATACAAATTTAGGTTATTTCTTGTCGTGGTAATTCCATGCAAAAAGCTGCGAATAAATGTAGGATTAATGTGTGCTGTTGATGGAGTTTGCTAATTTATTGTGCCTTTAGCAAATGAGAGACACAATCAGAAGTTTACCATTTTGAACATAAAAGTTGTGTCACTTTGGTAAGATAATGTATTATTGTTTGTTTTTGTTTTTTTGTAAATTTTCACATATATACATGATAGGTAGATAATTCAACATAACCGAGCAAAAACGGTAAAAAACCTATGGGAGACTTATACTGGTTGATACATGTGTTATGTCTTCGGAACTAACAGGAAGTTGAGGTTCAAGCTTGGCCCCTCGAAACTTTGTTAATTTCATATATTTCCTGTTATTGAAGGTCAAAATTGAAAAAAAAAAAAATTCTTCTACGTGTCATTCATCACGCAACAGTAATTATCTTAAATTAGCAGAGGATTATTGTACATTATATTTTAGTTGTGAGCTAACGTCGCACGTCCAAAAAAGTGAGTTCTAGAACTTGTTTATTTCGATTTTGGCATTTAAGAAAAGGAGACCACAAAATCGGTCAAAGCAAATATATCATTAACTAAAATTATATAAATCCACACAAGTTGTGCGAGTTTTTCAAATATTCAGACCCAGGTTGGAAGTCTTTATCGTGGCAGATATTTAAATTGCCAACCATCTTCTAGATGACTGGCATCTCACATCAATTAATTATTATTTGGGACGTGCGGCCGTGTTTTTGTTTGGCAACAATAAAATATTGATGATTGGGTTTTGTAAGTTAGAAAACAAAAAGATAAAATTCAGAGGCGTCACATGGCTAATGCAAAAGTTTTAGTTTTTCTGTCATTAATTAATTACAACGTAATTAAGGAAATTCAACGTTTCATTCTGTTACCTGTGGAGTTTGTGCTTAATTTTAGTTGTATGTGAATAGAGTGTTTATTAATTTTAGTTGCTGAAACATACGTCGATTTGTTAAATACTAAAAGGCATACCTTTTATAATACCAAGCATGTTTGGTTTCCACAGAATAATAGCCCATAATGTTTGAATATTTATCCAGTCCACTGACAACGACTTGTATCCTAAAGATGCCTATAAAACGCAGTTAGCAGCTTCAATATTTTGCACTCCTCAAAAACAAATTTCCTCTGCAGCTAGCTTGTCTTCTTCAATTCCTAATCATCTTAATTATTCCTCTCTTCATAAATTTAAAATATGGGCATCAAGACTGTTTCCCTGGAGCTCAAGGCTAAGGTTTCTCCATCAAGGTTGTTCAAGGGTTTGCTCACAGAAACACATGACATTGGGCCGAAAGCCGCACCTTATGCCATTAAGAGCATTGAGATAGTTGAAGGAAATGGAGTCAGCGTTGGTTCCGTCCTGCAAACAAACTTTACTGATGGTATGCCAAAATAACGTTCAAATATCTTCGAAATCTGTATATGCAAGTTTGTTAATCTTCAGTTGCATGAATTGCATTGTACTACTTATTTAACCATACGCTCTGTCTTTCTACATTAAACAGCGGCTCCTTTCAAGTTTGCCAAGGTCAGGATAGACTTCATTGACACCGCAAACTACGAGAGCAAGTTCACCTTGATTGACGGAGATGTTATCGGCGACAGGGTCGAGAAAATCTCCTACAGTGCTAAAATTGAGGCATCCGGCGATGGCGGGAGCATATTGAAGCAAACCACAGAATATCACACAAAGGGCAATATTGAGCTCAGTGAGGAGGAAATCAAGCTCGGGAATGATCAGGCAGTAGCATTGTTCAACGCAACAGAAGCATACCTCGTTGCCAACCCAAATGCATGCGCCTAAGCACTTATTCGTTTATGTATAAGTGCAGTTAAAATATTCAGTTTCTCATTTTATTTTCCTAATTAATAAAGAGTCGGTGGAATATTGGTGTGCAAATAAAAGAACAACAGTCCTATTATTATTGTAAACCTTCAAACTATGTCGTGTTTGTCCTTTTCATGAAAGAATCTCAAATACTGATTGACAATGGATTTCTTGAGGCTGTTGTGTTATATATCATGTTCAGCGCTTTTACATGCCTATTTGTTAATTTGGATATGAACAGAATAATTTGAAGACGATCAAGTTATAATATAGACTTGCATCACTGATGTCACTTACGGATTATACATTTAGTGTCGGGAACATTAAAGTTTGCTAAATTTCCTCTATAACTGTTCGAAAATGTACAGAGGTCCCCTTGAAACTTATAAAAACACTGCACTTAAGTATACTCAATGAAACAACAAATTTGCTTATATCCACATGAAATTCATAGAATGATTATCAACTTTGTCCTTGGTTATTTTTAATATTGTCGTGTTAAATTGTGGGGGACCGAATTACGTTTTTATTACAAGTTTAGTCGTGCTTGTTTATTTATTATGTTTTGGGAGATGTACGCGTAATGTTATCCAATCGACCTTCCTAAGTACGTGCTCTTCTCCCATTTTGCTAAGTTCTCGCAACCAATCCGGTCCCTCTCCTGACTCATGTGGTTCGTCAGTGTTCCAATATATATATGACGTTGAAGGTTAGCGGTTCGTGATTAATCCAATTCCTATTCGCACTTTCCGGGTGCCTAAACCCATCAAATACTTCCTCTTTGCACTGGTTATTGCTTTCAAAACTTTCTTTGAGCAAAATTCTTCGTATAATTTGATTACCCCAGGTTCATCTTCTACCGCCCGTTGACGCACAGTGTTTAATCCACAAAAAATGATAATAAAATAGTTAGTTTACTTTCACACTATAATGCAATATATTAAAAAGTGCAGTAGTGGAACACTTTATCAACAGTAGATATTTCATTAAAATTATTCCACGCCTGTAACTTATGATCCTCGGACAATTGGTTATACGTGTATAATGTTGCCTTCAACATATGGTTGAAATTCTTGCTAAACGTACAGACCCACCCAGTCGACTTGAAGATTCCCAACCTCTATAATTCTGTTCAGCATCCTCTTATATGTATGATCTGCGACCACAAGTCCAACGGCGCACCCTGTCTAACTCGCCTATGTTCACTACCCATGACGCGGTGCTCCATACGAGTCCCTGCTAGTTGCGATGCCTCTTATGTCGTCAAAAAAAAATCTTGTGGTGGTCTACCTTCATGCTTTTGTGCGGGAGTGGATACCCTTCTACCATGGGATCCACCGCTCTAATGGGATACTAACAAGGAACCGTGCTTCTCATTACGGGGGACTGTAGGTTATGCTGTCAGGTGCTCCCTCTCGTAAATCGTGTTGAGCGCAAGACGTGCTGGCATGTACCTGAAAAGTGTAGTGACTAGAATGTGGCCAGATATTCTGCATGGAACGATGGTGGTGAGGTGTTGATACTATTGGCGATGGAAACCCTGGATGCATCGCCTGGGGAAAAAGTGGGAAATGACTTCTTCAGTGTTGCATGGAATGGAGGTGATCGTCTGACAGTGAATGTGGGTGTGTCGTGGCTGCAACGTGAGCTGCTCATGAATATAGCTAGGATATCTACAGCGAGTGCGTGACGGGATTGAAAGTGGAATTCTAAGCCAGGAACCGTGTTGTCCTCTTCTCAAACAAGGTATATCTCCCATCTTAAAAAAAAATTAAATTTTAAACGACATATAAAAATTACAAAATTAAAAATGTGGCATTGACTATAGTCAATCTAATCAGGGGCGGAGCCGGGGGGGGGGGGGGGGGGGCATTGGGGGTCGTTGGCGCCCCCCCCCCCCCCCCCCCAAGCTCCAGCCCCACGCCCGTTATATATGTGTGCATATAGCATATAGCATATAGCATACACATTCACATCTTTTGTTTCTTACTATTCATAAATAAGGCTAGGAAATATTTAAAATGGGAAAGTACATATTTTAGCCGTAAATTTGTTCATTTGTAAAAAGGGGAATGATTTAGATTTGATTAATATGATATTCTATTTCTACTGTAATTATAAAAGTATTCAACTTTATTAGGTTTTGAATTTAAAGTTTGTTTTTTCTTTCTTTGACTAATCGTTTGGTGACTAACTTGCCATACTCTTTCGATATAAAATTTACAGATAAATATAATAAAATAAAAATTAATTTCTGTTGTAGTATTGGAGATTTATACAATAGATTGATTCACCTTTAAGTATATATACTAAACCAAAAAAAAAAATTCTTAAATTAATCATATATACATTAAGAAAGAAAATTCTCAAATACATAACATTAATAAATTAATAATCCTATTATTTAAAATCATCACAGAGTATGAGACACAATTGAAAGTATTTTAAGAGATATTAAAACATAATCTTTAGGGCACATATATTACCCATATTTCTATTTTTACGATGTATTTTTTTACAATTATCTATATTCTTTTATATATATATATATATATATATATATATATATATATATATATATATATATATATATATATACTGCTTTAGAGTGCTTTAATAAGTCTATATTGCACTAAGTATCTACGTTTAAGTTAATTATGTTTTCTATGAGGAGTTAATAGTTTCTTAACAAGTAACAAGTATTCGTTCATACGACCTTTTCATGCTAAAACTTAGAAAAAGATATTATAATTCTTCGGTTTAGTTTCTCCCCCCCTAGCTTGAATTCCTGACTCCGCCCCTGAATCTAATCGTACCATATGTTTACTAGTAATTCAAAGGATCGTTAGTTCAGTCAAATTATTCCAATCATACCTAAAAATAATACTATGACTAAAATATTGTTTTAATTAGTTACACTACAACTGATAGTAAACTACTACAATCACAAGTATGAAAATAACATTAGTCAAAAAAAGTACCAAAGTTGTTCGAGAAGTACTCAAATTACCCAAATTACTCTAAGATTACTCGAAGTATATTTTAAATACACTATGATTACTACAATGATTGAAATTCCCAAAAATTACATAATTAACCCTAATATTCGTAAAAAAATATGAAATCAGCCAAACTATGAAAATTACCTATATCTACAAAATTTTCACCCAAAATTTACACATTACGAACATAAAATACTCTACTACAAGTATATTTCGAATCATAAATAAAAATTTTTAATTGTTACGAGAAATTACAACAAACTCAATAAACATGAAAACAATTCTCAAATATATATATATATATATGTGTGTGGGTGTGTGTGTGTGTGTGTGTGTTTGTGTGTGTGTGTGTGTGTGGGTGCGTGTGTGTATAGTTTCTTAAGAAAACCTAACATTTGAATAATAAAACAAGAACTTACCATATTGCTAATTATAAAATAATACTAGTCAACTCCAGACCACACATTTAGAAAGAAAGTAATTGCTTACTAATTACGGCGCCAGCTTTCCAGGCTCTCTTGAAGCAAGCAACTTTGCTTACAAAAATTACTTTTTTCATGCTAATTTTGTAACAAACTTTCGCTATCTAAGTTCCTTGCTATATTCATTACATAGCACGTAAAATTTGTGTGCTTGCTAGTTTTTACATGCAAATTTAGGTTATTTCTTGTCGTGTTAATTCCATGCAAAAAGCTGTGAATAAATGTAGGATTAATGTGTGCTCTTGATGGAGTTTGCTAATTTATTGTGCCTTTAGCAAATGAGAGACACAATCAGAAGTTTACCCTTTTGAACATAAAAGTTGTGTCACTTTGGTAAGATAACGTATTATTCTTTGTTTTTGTTTTTTTTGTAAATTTTCACATATATACATGATAGGTAGATAATTGAACATAACCGAGCAAAAACGGTAAAAAACCTATGGGAGACTTATACTGATTGATACATGTGTTATGTCTGCGGAACTAACAGGAAGTTGAGGTTCAAGCTTGGCCCCTTGAAACTTTGTTAATTTCATATATTTCATGCTATTGAAGGTCCAAATTGAAAAAAACAAAAAAAAAAACAAAATCTTCTACGTGTCATTCATCACGCAACAGTAATTATCTTAAATTGGAAGGGGATTATTGTACATTATATTTTAGTTGTGAGCTAACGTCCCACGTCCAAAAAAGTGAGTTCTAGAACTTGTTTATTTCGATTTTGGCGTTTAAGAAAACGAGACCACAAAATCGGTCAAAGCAAATATATCATTAACTAAAATTATATAAATCCACACAAGTTGTGCGAGTTTTTCAAATATTTAGCCCCAGGTTGGAAGTCTTTATCGTGGCAGATATTTAAATTGCCAACCATCTTCTAGATGACTGGCATCTCACATCAATTAATTATTATTTGGGACGCGCGGCCGTGTTTTTGTTTAGCAACAATAAAATATTGATGATTGGGTTTTGTAAGTTAGAAAACAAAAAGATAAAATTCAGAGGCGTCACATGGCTAATGCAAAAGTTTTAGTTTTTCTGTCATTAATTAATTACAACGTAATTAAGGAAATTCAACGTTTCATTCTGTTACCTGTGGAGTTTGTGCTTAAGCATACATTTAATATATACAGTAGTATGTGAATAGAGTGTTTATTAATTTTAGTTGCTGAAACATACGTCGATTTGTTAAATACTAAAAGGCATACCTTTTATAATACCAAGCATGTTTGGTTTCCACAGAATAATAGCCCATAATGTTTGAATATTTATCCAGTCCACTGACAACGACTTGTATCCTAAAGATGCCTATAAAACGCAGTTAGCAGCTTCAATGTTTTGCACTCCTCAAAAACAAATTTCCTCTGCAGCTAGCTTGTCTTCTTCAATTCCTAATCATCTTAATTATTCCTCTCTTCATAAATTTAAAATATGGGCATCAAGACTGTTTCCCTGGAGCTCAAGGCTAAGGTTTCTCCATCAAGGTTGTTCAAGGGTTTGCTCACAGAAACACATGACATTGGGCCGAAAGCCGCACCTTATGCCATTAAGAGCATTGAGATAGTTGAAGGAAATGGAGTCAGCGTTGGTTCCGTCCTGCAAACAAACTTTACTGATGGTATGCCAAAATAACGTTCAAATATCTTCGAAATCTGTATATGCAAGTTTGGTAATCTTCAGTTGCATGAATTGCATTGTACTAGTTATTTAACCATACGCTTTGTCTTTCTACATTAAACAGCGGCTCCTTTCAAGTTTGCCAAGGTCAGGATAGACTTCATTGACACCGCAAACTACGAGAGCAAGTTCACCTTGATTGACGGAGATGTTATCGGCGACAGGGTCGAGAAAATCTCCTACAGTGCTAAAATTGAGGCATCCGGCGATGGCGGGAGCATATTGAAGCAAACCACAGAATATCACACAAAGGGCAATATTGAGCTCAGTGAGGAGGAAATCAAGCTCGGGAATGATCAGGCAGTAGCATTGTTCAACGCAACAGAAGCATACCTCGTTGCCAACCCAAATGCATGCGCCTAAGCACTTATTCGTTTATGTATAAGTGCAGTTAAAATATTCAGTTTCTCATTTTATTTTCCTAATTAATAAAGAGTCGGTGGAATATTGGTGTGCAAATAAAAGAACAACAGTCCTATTATTATTGTAAACCTTCAAACTATGTCCTGTTTGTCCTTTTCATGAAAGAATCTCAAATACTGATTGACAATGGATTTCTTGAGGCTGTTGTGTTATATATCATGTTCAGCGCTTTTACATGCCTATTTGTTAATTTGGATATGAACAGAATAATTTGAAGACGATCAAGTTATAATATAGACTTGCATCACTGATGTAACTTACGGATTATACATTTAGTGTCGGGAACATTAAAGTTTGCTAAATTTCCTCTATAACTGTTCGAAAATGTACAGAGGTCCCCTTGAAACTTATAAAAACACTACATTTAAGTATACTCAATGAAACAACAAATTTGCTTATATCCACATGAAATTCATAGAATGATTATCAACTTTGTCCTTGGTTATTTTTAATATTGTCGTGTTAAATTGTGGGGGACCGAATTACGTTTTTATTACAAGTTTAGTCGTGCTTGTTTATTTATTATGTTTTGGGAGATGTACGCGTAATGTTATCCAATCGACCTTCCTAAGTACGTGCTCTTCTCCCATTTTGCTAAGTTCTCGCAACCAATCTGGTCCCTCTCCTGACTCATGTGGTTCGTCAGTGTTCCAATATATATATGACGTTGAAGGGTAGTGGTTCGTCATTAATCCAATTCCTATTCGCACTTTCCGGGTGCCTAAACCCATCAAATACTTCCTCTTTGCACTGGTTATTGCTTTCAAAACTTTCTTTGAGCAAAATTCTTCGTATAATTTGATTACCCCAGGTTCATCTTCTACCGCCCGTTGACGCACAGTGTTTAATCCACAAAAAATGATAATAAAATAGTTAGTTTACTTTCACACTATAATGCAATATATTAAAAAGTGCAGTAGTGGAACACTTTATCAACAGTAGATATTTCATTAAAATTATTCCACGCCTGTAACTTATGATCCTCGGACAATTGGTTATACGTGTATAATGTTGCCTTCAACATATGGTTGAAATTCTTGCTAAACGTACAGACCCACCCAGTCGACTTGAAGATTCCCAACCTCTATAATTCTGTTCAGCATCCTCTTATATGTATGATCGGCGACCACAAGTCCAACGGCGCACCCTGTCTAACTCGCCTATGTTCACTACCCTTGACGCGGTGCTCCATACGAGTCCCTGCTAGTTGCGATGCCTCTTATGTCGTCAAAAAAAAATCTTGTGGTGGTCTACCTTCATGCTTTTGTGCGGGAGTGGATACCCTTCTACCATGGGATCCACCGCTCTAATGGGATACTAACAAGGAACCGTGCTTCTCATTACGGGGGACTGTAGGTTATGCTGTCAGGTGCTCCCTCTCGTAAATCGTGTTGAGCGCAAGACGTGCTGGCATGTACCTGAAAAGTGTAGTGACTAGAATGTGGCCAGATATTCTGCATGGAACGATGGTGGTGAGGTGTTGATACTATTGGCGATGGAAACCCTGGATGCATCGCCTGGGGAAAAAGTGGGAAATGACTTCTTCAGTGTTGCATGGAATGGAGGTGATTGTCTGACAGTGAATGTGGGTGTGTCGTGGGCTGCTCATGAATATAACTAGGATATCTACAGCGAGGGCATGACATGATTGAAAGTGGAATTCTAAGCCAAGAACCGCGTTGTCCTTTACTCAAACAAGGTATATCTCCCATCTTAAAAAAATATTAAATTTTAGACGACATATTAAAATTACAAAATTAAACATGTGGCACTGACTATAATCAATCTAATCGTACGATATGTTTACTAGTAATTCAAAGGATATCGTTAGTTTAGTCAAATTATTCCAATCATACCTAAAAATAATACTAAGACTAAAATATTGTTTTACTTACACTACAACTGATAGTAAACTTCTACAATCACAAGTATGACAATAACATTAGTTAAAAAAAGTACCAAAGTTGTTTGAGAAGTACTCAAATTACCCAAATACTCTAAGGTTACTCGAAGTATAATTTAAATACACTATGATTACTACAATGATTGAAATTACCAAAACTTACATCATACACCCTAATCTTGGTAAAAAATATGAAATTAGCAAACTATGAAAATTACCTATATCTACAAAATTTCGCACCCAAAAATTACACATTACGAGCATAAAATACTCTACTACCGGTATATTTCGAATCAATAAATCAAAATTTTCAATTGTTACGAGTAATTACAACAAACTCAATAAACATGAAAACAATCCTCAAATATATATATATATATATATATAGATATATATATATATATATATATATGTGTGTGTGTGTGTGTGTGTGTGTGTGTGTGGGTGGGTGGGTGGGTGGGGGTGTTTGTGTGTGTGTATAGTTTCTTAAGAAAACATAACATTTGAAAAATAAAACAAGAACTTACCATTTTGCTAATTATAAATTAATACTAGTCAACTCGAGACCACACATTTACAAAGAAAGTAATTTCTTACTAATTACGATGCCAGCTTTCCAGGCTCTCTTGAAGCAAGCAACTTTCCTTACACAAATTACTTTTTTCATGCTAATTTTGTAACAAACTTTCGCTATCTAAGTTCCTTGCTATATTCATTACATAGCACGTAAAATTTGTGTGCTTGCTAGTTTTTACATGCAAATTTAGGTTATTTCTTGTCGTGTTAATTCCATGCAAAAAGCAGCGAATAAATGTAGGATTAATGTGTGCTCTTGATGGAGTTTGCTAATTTATTGTGCCTTTAGCAAATGAGAGACACAATCAGAAGTTTTACCATTTTGAACAAAAAAGTTGTGTCGCTTTGGTAAGATAATGTATTCTTTTTTATTTTTGGTTTTTTGTAAATTTTCACATATATACATGATAGGTAGATAATTGAACATAATCGAGAAAAACGGTAAAAAACCTATGGGAGACTTATACTGGTTGATACATGTTATTTTTTCGGAACTAACATAAAGTTGAGGTTCAAGCTTGGCCCCTTGTAATTCTTCACGCAAAAGTAATTATCTTGAATTGGCCGGGAATTATTGTACATTATATTTTACTTGTGAGCTAACGTCAGACGTCCAAAAAAGTGAGTACTAGAACTTGTTTATTTCGATTTTGGCGTTTAAGAAAACGAGACCACAAAATCAGTCAAAGCAAATATATCATCAACTAAAATTATATAAATCCACACAAGTTATGCGAGTTTTTCAAATATTCAGCCCCAGGTTGGAAGTATTGATCGTGGCAGATATTTAAATTGCCAACCATCTTCTAGATGATTGGCATCTCACATCAATTAATTATTATTTGGGACGTGCGGCCGTGTTTTTGTTTAGCAACAATAAAATATTGATGGTTGCGTCACATGGCTAATGCAAAAGTTTTAGTTTTTCTGTCATTAATTACAACGTAATTAAGGAAATTCAACGTTTCATTCTGTTACCTGTGGAGTTTGTGCTTAAGCATATTTAATATATACAGTAGTATGTGAATAGAGTGTTTATTAATTTTTGTTGCTTAAACATACGTCGATTTGTTAAATACTAAAAGGAATACCTTTTATAATACCAAGCATGTTTGGTTTCCACAGAATAATATCCCATAATGTTTGAATATTTATCCAGTCCACTGAGACCGATTTGTATCCTAAAGATGCCTATAAAGCGCAGTTAGCAGCTTCAATATTTTGCACTCCTCAAAAACAAATTTTCTCTGCAGCTAGCTTGTCTTCTTCAATTCCTAATCATCTTAACTATTCCTCTCTTCATAAATTTAAAATATGGGCATCAAGACTGTTTCCCTGGAGCTCAAGGCTAAGGTTTCTCCATCAAGGTTGTTCAAGGGTTTGCTCACAGAAACACATGACATTGGCCCGAAAGCCGCACCTTATGCCATTAAGAGCATTGAGATAGTTGAAGGAAATGGAGTCAGCGTTGGTTCCGTCCTGCAAACAAACTTTACTGATGGTATGCCAAAATAACGTTCAAATATCTTCGAAAACTATATATGCAAGTTTGTTAATCTTTAATTGCATGAATTGCATTGTACAAATTATTTAACCATACGCTCTGTCTTTCTACATTAAACAGCGGCTCCTTTCAAGTTTGCCAAGGTCAGGATAGACTTCATTGACACCGCAAACTACGAGAGCAAGTTCACCTTGATTGAAGGAGATGTTATCGGCGACAGGGTTGAGAAAATCTCCTACAGTGCTAAAATTGAGGCATCCGGCGATGGCGGGAGCATATTGAAGCAAACCACAGAATATCACACAAAGGGCAATATTGAGCTCAGTGAGGAGGAAATCAAGCTCGGGAATGATCAGGCAGTAGCTTTGTTCAACGCAACAGAAGCATACCTCGCTGCCAACCCAAACGCATGCGCCTAAGCACTTATTCGTTTATGTATAAGTGCAGTTAAAATATTCGGTTTCTCATTTTATTTACCTTATTAATAATGAGTCGGTGGAATATTGGTGTGCAAATAAAAGAACAACAGTCCTTCAAACTATGTCGTGTTCGTCCTTTTCATGAAAGAATCTCAAATACTGATTGACAATGGATTTCTTGAGGCTGTTGTGTTATATATCATGTTCAGTGCTTTTACATGCCTATTTGTTAATTTGGATATGAACAGAATAATTTGAAGACGATCAAGTTATAATATAGACTTGCATCATAGATGTAACTTACGGATTATACATTTAGTGTCGGGGACATTAAAGTTTGCTAAATTTCCTCTATAACTGTTCGAAAATGTACAGAGGTCCCCTTCAAACTTATAAAAACACTACACTTAGGTATACTCAATGAAACAACTGCAGGTAATTTCCTTATGTCAACATGAAATTCATAGAACGATTATCAACTTTGTCCTTGGTTATTTTTAATATTGATGTGTTAAATTTTGGGGGACAAAATTACGCTTTTATTACATGTTTAGTTGTGCTTGTTTATTTATTATGTTTTGGGAGATGTACACGTAATGTTATCCAATCGACCTTCCTAAGTACGTGCTCTTTTCCCATTTTGCTAAGTTCTCGCAACCAATCCGCTCCCTCTCCTGACTCATGTGGTTCGTCAGTGTTCCAACATATGACGTTGAAGGTTAGCGGTTCGTGATTAATCCAATTCCTATTCGCACTTTCCGGGTGCCTAAGCCCATCAAATACATCCTCTTTGCACTGGTTATTGCTTTCAAAACTTTCTTTGAGCAAAATTCATCGTATAATTTGATCACCCCAGGTTCATCTTCTACCGCCCGTTGACGCACAGTGTTTAATCCACAAAAAATGATAATAAAATAGTTAGTTTACTTTCACACTATAATGCAATATATTAAAAAGTGCAGTAGTGGAACACTTTATCAACAATAGATATTTCATTAAAATTATTCCACGCCTGTAACATATGATCCTCAGACAATTGGTTATACGTGTATAAAGTTGCCTTCAACATATGGTTGAAATTCTTGCTAAAAGTACATACCCACCCAGTCGACTTGAAAATTCCCAACCTCTATAATTCTGTTCAGCATCCTCTTATCTGTATGATCGGCGAGCACAAGTCCAATGGCGCACCCTGTCTAACTTGCCTATTTTCACTACCCTTGACGCGGTGCTCCATTCGAGTCCCTGCTAGTTGCGATGCCTCTCATGTCGTCAAAAAAAATCTTGTGGTGGTCTACCTTCATGCTTTTGTGGGGGAGTGGATACCCTTCTACCATGGGATCCACCGCTCTAATGGGATACTAGCAAGGAACCGTGCCTCTCATTACGGGGGAGTGTAGGTGTTAGGACCGCTAGTCCGACACGTTTTCAAACTCGATCGAACAGTTAGGACTGCCAGATCCAACTTGATTTTATTTCCTTGTTTGCAAAATTATTTTAAAGAAAAATTCGATTTTATTTACTTTGATTTATTTACTTTGATTTATTTACTTAATTATTCGCTCTGAATTGTATGGTATTTATCTTTATTATGCGAGTGAATATTTAGGAAGTTTGTAAAGATTTAACTTGATCTTATAGTATCTTATCTTATGGAAAGTTAATCTTTATCAAACTCTTTATTATATCCTTTAGTAATCTATTCCTTGTGGAGTTCTTCTTTGTCTTTGGTGTGCAGGATATACGAAGATCATGAAGATCTTATCAAACAGAAACAAAGACTTATCAAAAGGAAGAATCGCCTTATCATGGAAAGGTTCGGATATATTTGGAAAGATCCTGTCTCGACTGGATATGGAGACTGGCCGAGATTCAAGGAGATCTTTCAGGAGAGCTATCCTATAAATAGTAGAAATCCTAGGAATCAATGTAGAACACTCGTGTAACAAAATATGCATCTTTAGGTGTTCTTTTTTTATTTTGATTTCTTAGTTTTCGCCCTCTTGAGTTACATCAAGAACGTGAGAAGCCGACGAGAGTTGAAGGGAGTTCCACGGGAAAGGATTGCGCCAGTTAGAGGGATCTATATGTACGTGCAGTTCGCTTGGAAGCTTTCTCATAAGAAGATCGATACGGGAGTTTTGATCTTACGGGTCAAACGGACTAGACACGAAAAAGGTTCCGGTGGTATCAACATTTGAGGGATTCGGTGTTAGAGTAAAGCAGTTGGTGTAATAACTTTTGTCCGTTGAAAGAAGTTTGATTTAGGCGAAAGCCTCGTGGATGTAGGACATAGTCCGAACCACGTTAAAATCTGTTGTCTTACTTTACTGTCTTTTATACCTGTCTTACTTACCTGTCTAGACTAGGTATCGCTACTACTGCTTAAAACGTAAAGTATTAGACCTAAAGATCTATCAATTGGCATCAAGAGTCTATCACCTACTTACATTGGTGAGATTCTGGTTTTATTTAGATCTTGCAGATTTGATGGCACAAAACGTTGAGGGATCATCATCATCAAAGCCGATGCTCTTAAATGAATTCAACTATTCATACTGAAAGGTCCGCATGGCAGCTTTCATCAAAAGAGAAAATCACAAAGCGTGGAAAAGCGTTCTTAAAGGATGGACTCCACCACTAGATAAAGATGGAAAGCCGAAGCTGGAGCTCGACTGGTCTGACGCAGAAGATCTCGACGCGAGCTACAACTCCATTGCAATCAATGCAATTTTAAATGGAGTCGACCTAAATCAGTTCAAACTGATCTCAAAGTGTGAATCGGCCAAAGATGCATGGAACGCCCTCCGCGTTGCCCATGAAGGTACCCCATCCGTGAAAAGATCCAAAAGACAAATCCTTGGTACACGGTTTGAGGAACTCAAAATGGAGGATCATGAAACAATAGCTCAATACAATGCCAAACTTAGAGACATTGCAAATGAAGCCTTCCTCCTCGGTGATGAGTACACTGAGTCCAAACTTGTTCAGAAAACTCTTCGCACTTTACCCTCAAGATTCGATATGAAAATTGAGGCGATTGAAGAAGCAAGAGACGTAGAGAACTTGTCACTCGAAGAGCTCATGGGTGCCCTCTCAACCTTCGAGTTGAAAAAGAATTTGAATGGAGTCACTTCAAAAGGTGTTGCACTTAAAGCTGAAATCAAAGACAAGCCTCAAAGTGACGACAAGGACGAGTTCGATAAATCTGTCGCGTTTCTCTCCAAAGGACTCCGAAAGTTTTCCAAGTGGAAAAACAAAGGTACGAACACTTTCCCTTCTAACTCTGATAATTCATTAAAATCTTCCGCTACTAATGATCTTAGCTACAAAAAAAGAGGAAAAGGTGTTCAATGCAGGGAATGCCAAGGCTATGGTCACATTCAAACGGACTGTGCAAATCTTCTCCCGAAGAATAAAGACAAAACCATGGTGTGCACTTGGAGTGATGGAGAGTCATCTGAGAGTGAAGATGAGGCAGGAGAAAAAGCTAATATTGCACTCTCCTCTGTCATCCGACCTGACTCATCACCTGTGGCGACTGACCAGGACGACTCCAAAACTGCTTCTGAGATTAAAACGATAACATCTATATGCAGTGATGACGAGTTGAATTGTTGTATTGATGAACCTGAAGAAAGAACATTTTTTGCATTTTCTTCTATTCTTGATCATGACTTACCACCTGTCTTGACTACTCAGGAAAACAGCGATGATACTGAGGACGATAATTCCCCTGATCCATTCCGGGAAATCAGACTCCTTCGAAATTTGTTGGTTTTCAGAGATACGCAAGAACGTTGATCTCAAAAGACAAGTCATGGCCCTCAAAATTGATGTACACAGTATAAAAGAATCAATCACCATTTTTGAGGATTTGGAAACACACTTCCAAGATGTTCTTAAGGTTCTCAATAAGGCTGTCACAGACAATCAGAACAAGGATTCTGATCAATGTCCTAGTCCCATTCATGCTGGTCTTGGTTACCACCCACCGATCGGTCTAAGCAGGGAGATTCCTAGTATATCTGATATAGATGATGATAGCTTAGCACGTAATCTTAAATTCTCACATTCTCATGTTTTTATTCGCAGGTCCAGTCCAACGAACATGCCCAGTCGCGTTTGGTGGTCACGACGGACTCGCAAGTCTAGCAGAGCCTGTTATCATTGTGGTGGTCAAGGACATATTCGCTCACGCTGTCCTGACTTAAAACAGAACTCATCGAGGAGCACAGCAAAGAAACCTATTGGACCACGAGTCACGACAACTCGGAAGACTCCACGAAAAACAGTGTTTAAAGACTCCGATGAAGATTCTGAACCAACGAATCACATAAGGGTGAAATGTTCTAATCATAAAAACATTCATTTTGCATTTTCATCTGTTGAAAACGCCTCACCTGATTGTTGGTATCTTGACAGTGCATGCTCACATCACATGACAGGGAACAAAAACCTTTTGACTAACTATGTTACTGGTCCAAGTGGAACAGTTCAGTTCGGAAATGGCAAAAAGGGTCAAGTGGTTGCAAAAGGAATACTCATTCTTAACGGGTGTCCTATACTTAACGATGTGTTCCATGTTGATGGACTTGAGCAGAATTTGATTAGCATAAGCCAGCTATGCGATCAAAAGATGGTTGTCACGTTTACACAAGATGAATGTCATGTGTTTGATAACCAAAAGTTTTGTGTTTTTTCAGGAAATCGGACTGCTGAAAATTGCTATACTCTAAAGCAGTCACGACTACCTACAGAACAGTTCACAAATTCTATTTCAAACAGACTTATTTTTCCTAAAGTTAGTGATTATTTTGTTTTTATGGTTCGCAGGTCAGTCAAGGAGCCAACAGATTGGTCATAGATCAATCCAAGTGCGTTCAATATCCTATCAAGGACCTTGATCTTGAAACTGCAGAACAGTCGATGATTCATGTGACAACTTCTACATGGGTTGTCAATGAGACGAGAGGCAACCTCATAGACCTCAGTTTCTTCACTTTTGAAACAGGAAGTCATCTCTACCTAACTATGCATAATCTTGTCATATTACTTGATATTGGTTGGGTTGATCACATGCTTAACAATTTTGTTTTTGTGCGAAATGATGTGTTGGTCTTTAGTAACCACAACTGTGCTATTATCATTGCTCATAATCATGTTAAGCACTTATGCACACAGCACACGGATATATGGCACCATCTCATATGTGATTTAGGTGATAATGAATGTGTTGTCATTAAACATGTCGCCACTGGAAGACAAACTGCTGTTATTTTTATGAAAAAAATTGTTTCACAAAGCTTTGAGACCCTCAGAAAGTCTCTCAGCATTTGTCTCCACTAATCGCTGATCGCGTGCCCGATTTAACTGAGATGTTTTTATTTGTTGAACTAACTGTCATGACTTACTTGCAGACCTGTTGGACAGCCGGTTCTGGAGGGAACTTAGAACTGCATTGATACACAGTGCACATCATTCCCTCAGTTAAATCAGTGAAATCGAAGGATTTTGCAACGGGTAATTTTTTTTTAAATTTGTTTTTATAATCTCTTTGACATGGACATTGTCCACTTTTGTTACCTCATCACATTAAAAACAGAAGGATTGAGCTTAAAAGAAAAGTACGAGTGTTCAAAAGAGTTATGAAAAGAAAAGAACAAAGAGAGCATGAGCCAAAAGAAAAAGTGCTTCAAAAGAAAAATATATGGAGGAAAAAGCTGGCTAAACTCAATGAATATGTGTGAAAGCATTCAATTCATATCTCACGGTCATCACAAAATTGAAAAGAGCTACCATATTCTACATAAAGTTAAGTGCGAAAGCTACCTCTATGCAAAAGGCTCAAAGTGTGTGTACAAGGTGGAATTGTATTGTTTGAAAAGAGATATCTTGCAAAACGATTTTCGCCCCATTCAAATTCTCTTCCCTTTCATCTGTTTATCATATGAGAATTCACACACACACATTTTAATGTATTCATCTGGTTCATTAGTATGCTTCAGGTCCGACCTGTTTTATACTCAGTCTTATAGTCTGTCATGACAGGGTGTCTCGACATCCATTTACACCAGTTGAATCGGTCCTCGGTAAGTTATGTGAGTAATTTGCTGAGTTACTTTCTGTTTGTTTCTTTTAATTTGTGTTTTAATTTGTTTTAATTTTTATTTTATGAAACAGGTGTTATTTTTTTTTTTTTTGTCTTTAAAACGCGATATGTTTAATTTCGGCATGATTCGTTTTCCCGCCTATGCTTTGCCGCGTTTTTTAGAAGAGATTAAGTTGCGTGTATCTTGTTGGAATCTTTCCTTGATTATTCTTGGTAAGAGTCCTATCACTTATGGGAAGTTGTGGATAATGATTATGGAAGATATGACATTGATTTGATTTCATCTATTTATATGTCTTACCTTATTATCATATCTCACGCAATCCTACTATCTCTCTCTCTCTTGTGTTTATTCTTGGTGTGTGGTTTTTGTTTATGTCTTCTTTCTCACCTACGTTCCTCAAGAAAATCTTTAACATGGTGAAAACTAAGTCTACAGGAGAACCTTCTCAGTCGACCATGATAGTGCATCCTCCACGGGCAACGAGTTATCCCAAGTCTTGCAACCGACGCCGCTCTCAATTAGAATTCCAGCGGACTATGTTCCACCGCCATCTTCCGATGCGCCACCACCGTCGCAAGACACCACACCACCGCCACCGGCAACAGAGTCACCACCCCGTGCCGCTTCTCCTCAGGCACGAGAGTTCTCTCCTCATTTGGATGACTCTCACTCTGTTCCACTGCCGGAAGACGCTTCGCCGTCACCTGCACCTGTTCCTGCATCCTCTCGCCGCCACACCGCCGCGGCCAAAGGGAAGCAGAAGGCTCAACCTCCAAAGCGCACCCCATCTACTCGCCAAAAGTCCAAACCTGTTGTAGAGGGTGTCGCGGGCCGAGTCGGGACACGTACCAAGACTCCTATTTCCAAACGTCCCCGATTCGCTGCTGCTGCCTCGGATTCTGCTCCAATCGAGGTCTCTGACTCAGATTCCAGCCCTGTCAGCAGACAGCAGAAACGACCAGCTCAGTCCTTGTCTGATCAGGACAACCAGTCAGGCGACCAGTCGGCCTCTGAGGAAGGCAGCCACGCCCAGACTGAAGAAGAAGCTGAAGAAGGTTACGCCGTCCCTCCCCGTGTCTTACCGTCCGATGAGCCTTTCAGGGTGAAGAAGGCTATCTCCGACAGGTTTTACACCACTCATGCCAAACTCAGGTATACTCCTCTCACTGGCCGTATTCCTGTTCGTGAAGTCCAACTTCATGACGATTCTTATGAGGGTACGAATATTATTGAGTTTTTGGAAGGGAGAGCGTTTCTTGAATCCACTCGCAGGGTGCAACCGTTTGTAACACAGATTGTGCACGAGTTCTATGCCAATCTGGATACTCAACTAGGCGTTCCAGGCTCTGCCAAGGAACATTCAGCGTATGTGAGGAAGTTTATCTTCAAGATCAGTCCTCAGATCCTGAACATGCAGTTGGGGTCTCCAGACGTACAAACCGGTCGCGACTCCGAGTTGGAATTGGAGGCAGACATGGATGCAGTCGCGTCAACCATAACCGGCCAACCCATGAAGTGGCCAAACAATGGAAATCTACAGCGAGGTTCCCTTCTTCCATGGTATGGTCTGATCTACGGTATAATGGTAAGAAATTGGTTTCCTATGTCCCATACTTCTACTGTTAGTCCGTTAACTGCTTCTGTCCTGTTCCGTATTGGTTCGAATGCTCCCATTAATCTTGGAAAACTGGTCTTTGAGCGCATACAACTTGAAGCATTCGACCACAAGATGAAGATGACCTTAGGCTATCAATCCTTGATCTACCACACGCTCACATCTCAAATGGATATCCGGGTCACGAAGGATAAGATGACGAGCCGCACTGAGCCTTATCATGCCCCGAGTCACCTTGTTCAAGCTCTTCTTGGTTCTCCGATCCGGCGACCTGTCCCAACTGCCAAGGACAATGAAGCTGGACCGTCTATTCCCCAGGGCAGTCTCGACACCATCCAGTCGCAACTTGCCCAGGTCATTACATTGTTGGAGTCCATGAACCAGTCCCTTGCCCAATTAGCGGCAAAGCCTTGACTAGTTCTTGCAAAATGGGGGAGTAAAAAACAGAATATGTAGAATGGGGGAGACTTTGAAGAATGGGGAAGATCTTCTTGGCTGCTACTGTTTATCTTATGTTTTTACTTTAGTTTGTTTTATTTTACCGCTTAAGAACAATTGATTTAACTGCTTATTATTTTTAAGTTGTTTTGCGGAGTGTTGCACCGCTGTTGCAACATGTTTTTATTGCTGTCAAGACTGGTTAATTGATTTATGTTCCTATCTCTTACTAACTTGTTTTATTTCAGCATGTCTACATTTTCCTTGGGATTTAAAAGTGTTTTTGCCAAACAAGTCAATTGGGGGAGATTATTAGGACCGCTAGTCCGACACGTTTTCAAACTCGATTGAACAGTCAGGACTGCCAGGTCCAACTAGATTTTATTTCCATGTTTGCAAAATTATTTTAAAGGAAAATTCGGTTTTATTTACTTTGATTTATTTACTTAATTATTCGCTCTGAATTGTATGGTATTTATCTTTATTATGCGAGTGAATATTTAGGTAAGTTTGTAAAGATTTAACTCGATCTTATAGTATCTTATCTTATGGAAAGTTAATCTTTATCAAACTCTTTATTATATCCTTTAGTAATCTATTCCTTGTGGAGTTCTTCTTTGTCTTTGGTGTGCAGGATATACGAAGATCATGAAGATCTTATCAAACGAAAACAAAGACTTATCAAAAGGAAGAATCGCCTTATCATGGAAAGATTCGGATATATTTGGAAAGATCCTGTCTCGACTGGATATGGAGACTGGCCGAGATTCAAGGAGATCTTTCAGGAGAGCTATCCTATAAATAGTAGAAATCCTAGGAATCAATGTAGAACACTCGTGTAACAAAATATGCATCTTTAGGTGTTCTCTTCTTATTTTGATTTCTTAGTTTTCGCCCTCTTGAGTTACATCAAGAACGTGAGAAGCCGACGAGAGTTGAAGAGAGTTCCACGGGAAAGGATTGCGCCAGTTAGAGGGATCTATACGTACGTGCAGTTCGCTTAGAAGCTTTCTCATAAGAGGATCGATACGGGAGTTTTGATCTTACGGGTCAAACGGAGTAGACGCGAAAAAGGTTCCGGTGGTATCAACATTTGAGGGATTCGGTGTTAGAGTAAAACCAGTTGGTGTAATAACTATTGTCCGTTTAAAGAAGTTTGATTTAGGCGAAAGCCTCGTGGATGTAGGACATAGTCCGAACCACGTTAAAATCTGCTGTCTTACTTTACTGTCTTTTATACCGGTCTTACTTACCTGTCTACACTAGGTATCGCAACTACTGCTTAAAACGTAAAGTATTAGACCTAAAGATCTATCAGTAGGTTATGATGTCAGGTGCTCCCTCTCGTAAATCATGTTGAGCGCAAGACTTGCTGGCAAGTACCTGAAAAGTGTAGTGACAAGAATCTGGCTAGATATTCTGCATGGAACGATGGTGGTGAGGTGTTGATACTATTGGCGATGGAAACCCTGGATGCATCGCCTGGGGAAAAAATGGGAAATGACTTCTTCAGTGTTGCATGGAATGGAGGTGATCATCTGACAGTGAATGTGGGTGTGTCGTGGCTGCAACGTGAGCTGCTCATGAATATAGCTAGGATATCTACAGCGAGTGCGTGATGGGATTGAAAGTGGAATTCTAAGCCAAGAACCGCGTTGTCCTCTACTCAAACAAGGTATATCTCCCATCTTAAAAAACATTAAATCTTAAATGACATATTAAAATTACAAAATTAAACATGTGGCATTGACTATAGTCAATCTAATAGTACCATATGTTTTCTAGTAATTCAAAGGATATCCTTAGTTTAGTCAAATTATTCCAATCATACCTAAAAATAATACTATGACAAAATATTGTTTTAATAAGTTACACTACAACCGATAGTAAACTACTACAATCACAAGTATGACAATAACATTAGTCAAAAAAAGTACCAAAGTTGTTCGAGAAGTACTCAAATTACCCAAGTTACTCTAAGATTACTCGAAGTATAATTTCAATACACTTTGATTACTACAATGATTGAACTTACCAAAAATTACATAATACACCCTAATATTCGTAAAAAATATGAAATTAACCAAACTATGAAAATTACCTATATCTACAAAATTTTCACCCAAAAATTACACATTACGAGCATAAAATACTCTACTACAAGTATATTTCGAATCAATAAATCAAAATTTTCAATTGTTACGAGAAATAAAAACAAACTCAATAAACACGAAAACAATCCTCAAATATATATATATATATATATATATATATATATATATATATATATATATATATATATATATATATATATGTATATGTGTGTGTGTGTGTGTATAGTTTCTTAAGAAAACCTAACATTTCAAAAATAAAACAAGAACTTACCATTTTGCTAATTATAAAATAATACTAGTCAACTCGAGACTACACATTTAGAAAGAAAGTAATTGCTTACTAATTACGGCGCCAGCTTTCCAGGCTCTCTTGAAGCAAGCAACTTTATTTACAAAAATTACTTTTTTCATTCTAATTTTGTAACAAACTTTCGCTATCTAAGTTCCTTGCTATATTCATTACATAGCACGTAAAATTTGTGTGCTTGCTAGTTTTTACATGCAAATTTAGGTTATTTCTTGTCGTGTTAATTCCATGCAAAAAGCTGCTAATAAATGTAGGATTAATGTGTATTCTTGATGGAGTTTGCCAATTTCTTGTGCCATTGGCAAATGAGAGACACAATAAGAAGTTTTACCATTTTGAACATAAAAGTTGTGTCGCTTTGGTAAGATAATGTATTATTCTTTGCTTTTGTTTCTTTGTAAATTCACATATATACATGATAGGTAGATAATTGAACAAAATCGAGCAAAACGGTAAAAGACCTATGGGAGACTTATACTGGTTGATACATGTGTTATGTATTCGGAACTAACAGGAAGTTGAGGTTCAAGCTTGGCCCCTTGTAACTTTCTTAGTTTCATATATTTCCTGTTATTGAAGGTCAAAATTGAAAAAAAGAAAAAAAACTTCTTCTACATGTCATTCATCACGCAACAGTAATTATCTTAAATTAGCAGGGGATTATTGTACATTATATTTTAGTTGTGAGCTAACGTCACACGTCCAAAAAAGTGAGTTCTATAACTTGTTTATTTCGATTTTGGCGTTTAAGAAAACGAGACCACAAAATCGGTCAAAGCAATATATCATTAACTAAATTTATATAAATCCACACAAGTTATGCGAGTTTTTCAAATATTCAGCCCCAGGTTGGAAGTATTGATCGTGGCAGATATTTAAATTGCCAACCATCTTCTAGATGACTGGCATCTCACATCAATTAATTATTATTTGGGACGTGCGGCCGTGTTTTTGTTTAGCAACAATAAAATATTGATCATTGGGTTTTGTAAGTTAGAAAACAAAAAGAGAAAATTCAGAGGCGTCACATGGCTAATGCAAAAGTTTTAGTTTTTCTGTCATTAATTACAACCTGTGGAGTTTGTGCTTAAGCATACATTTAATATATACAGTAGTATGTGAATAGAGTGTTTATTAATTTTAGTTGCTGAAACATACGTCGATTTGTTAAATACTAAAAGGCATACCTTTTATAATACCAAGCATGTTTGGTTTCCACAGAATAATATCCCATAATGTTTGAATATTTATCCAGTCCACTGAGAACGATTTGTATCCTAAAGATGCCTATAAAACGCAGTTAGCAGCTTCAATATTTTGCACTCCTCAAAAACAAATTTTCTCTGCAGCTAGATTGTCTTCTTCAATTCATAATCATCTTAATTATTCCTCTCTTCATAAATTTAAAGTATGGGCATCAAGACTGTTTCCCTGGAGCTCAAGGCTATGGTTTCTCCTTCAAGGTTGTTCAAGGGTTTGCTCACAGAAACACATGACATATAGAGAATTGTAATATGTGTGAATAATTATTGTATTCAACTCAAGAAGGTTACAAGTTACATATGAGATATATATACTAAGTACAAGAGAGAATAAATAACACTTCTAAACTATGTGAGACTCCTAAACTAGGTAGGATCCTTAATTAATAGAAATAACACTTCTAAACTAAGTGGAATTCCTAAACTAGGTAGGATCCTTAATACGCCACGCAAAATCGATGTTCCATCGGCAACAGAGATTTTGGAACGGAGGAGCTCAAAACGAGTTCGAGGAACAGACTTAGTTAGAACGTCGACAAACTGATCCAAAGTGTTGACATGTGAAACACGCAACACACCCTTTTCCGTGAGGTCACGAACAAAGTGAAGATCCAAGGTGATGTGTTTCATACGAGAATGAAGCACAGGATGCAAGGCAAGACGGGTAGCACTGATATTATCACACAAAAGGCGAGGGACGGTGAGGCAGCGAATACGAAGATCATGAAACAGAAGTTTGATCCAACAAACCTCGGCAGCAGTGGCGGCAAGAGCTCGATATTCGGCTTCTGTTGACGAGCGGGCAACGCCAGTTTGCTTCTTCGAGCGCCAGGAGATGAGATTTTGGCCCAGATAAACGACATAAGCAGAGGTAGACTTGCCATCAGAAACACTACCGCCAAAATCCGAATCAGAGTATGCAGTGATAGAGAGATCGCGAGGTTTGTGGAGAAGGAGGCCATGATGAACCGTACCCTTCAGATAACAAAATAGACGCTTAATAGCACACCAATCCTGATCAGTCGGAGACTTCATGGACTGAGCTAACCGACTAACTGCAAAAGCAATATCCGGACGAGTCAAGGCCAGATATTGAAGGCCACCAATAGCTTGCCTAAACTCAGAAGGATCCTCCAGAAAGGACGAAGGAACGGTAGCCGCTTTAGTGGCAGACGGTGTGGAAAGAGGCTTGACGCCATCCAGACGATGGCGACGCAGTAACTCCACGGTGTATTTGTGCTGAGAAAGAAAGAGACCCTCTTTGCAAGAAGCAACCTCAATACCAAGAAAGTAAGACAAAACACCAAGATCCTTAACCGCGAAAGGCTGACGAAGGTGATCAGTGACCCTGGAAAGAGTGGAAGAGCAGGAGCCAGTGAGAATGAGATCATCCACATAGACCAAAATATAGAGAACAACAGACCCCCGAGTATACGTGAATAGGGAGGTGTCGGCCGTGGATTGCCGAAACCCAAAGTCCAAGAGCGCCGAGCTGAGGGCATGATACCAAGCCCAAGGCGCCTGACGTAAGCCATATAAAGATTTGCGCAGCCGGCAAACATGATGTGGAAACTGGCTATCAATAAAACCTGGCGGCTGCTGCATAAACACTGGTTCACGGAGATCACCGTGAAGAAAAGCATTGCTGATGTCCAATTGGCGAAGTAGCCAAGACTGAAACAGAGCAATGTAAAGAACACTCTGGATAGTAACTGGTTGTACCACGGGACTAAACGTCTCATTATAGTCAACCCCAGGGCGCTGATGAAAGCCTTTGGCAACAAGACGAGCCTTGAATTTATCCACAGATCTATCAGGCTTACGTTTAAACCGAAAGACCCACTTGCACCCAATAACATTCTGATCAGAAGAAGGAGGAACAAGATCCCAAGTTCCATGATCAAGGAGTGCCGTGAACTCTGCAGACATAGCATCACGCCAAAGAGGACTACTAAGAGCCTGGGAAACACAAGTGGGCTCAGTGTCAGTAGGAAGCGGATGACGGGAAGCAGAAAGTGCTTTGGGCCAAAAAATACCATCCTGAGCCCTGGTTCGCATACCATGAGTGCGCTGGACAGCAGGTAAGGGCGCTGCTGGTGGTCCTGAGACAGAATCACTCGGCTGGGTGGGCAAAGAAGTGGAAGAAGATGGTGAAGCGCTGCGTGGGACCGAGGCTGGGGTGCGCGGCGTGGACACGGGCAGTGGCGATAATGGAGAGGACGACCGAGGCACGGAAGAAGAAGGGAGCCGAGATGGCTCAGAGGATAAAAATAAAGGAGTATCAACGGGTGAGAGAATCGGAGGCCGAGAACCAGAAGGAGAGATCAGCGGAAGTTGTGGAAAGGAAGTTTCGTGAAACTTGACATGACGAGAGATAAAGATGCGACGGGTATGGATGTCCATGCAACGGTAAGCACTTTGAGATTAACAATAACCCAGGAAAAGACACGGACGAGAGGGAAACTCGAGTTTACTATGTGAGTATGGTTTTAACCAAGGAAAACATAGACAACCAAAAACCCGTAACTTGAGATAGTTAGGTGGACGACGAAAGAGTGACTCAAAAGGACTACGACCAGATAAGAGGGGAGTAGGGAGGCGGTTTATGAGGTATACCGCGGTTTGAAGGGCGAAAGACCAAAACTCAGAAGGAAGACGAGAGAAGTGGAGAAGGGCGCGACCGGTTTCAAGGATGTGACGATGACAACGCTCAGAAACACCATTTTGTTGGGGTGTATGTGGAGCTGTGGTTAACCAACTAATCCCATTAGAGTTAAAGAAGGAACGCAAGGCAATAAACTCCCCCCCATTGTCACTATAAACGTTTTGTATAGGGAACGAGAATTGTTTTTCGACAAGTGCTTTAAATTGAGGAAATATGGTGGCAACTTGAGATTTAGTCGTGAGAGGAAAGAGCCAGCAATATTTAGAAAAATGATCCACAAATAATAAATAGTACTTGTAGCCATCCACACTCGGCGAAACAGGCCCCCAAACATCAGTAAATATATAATGCAAAGGACGAATTGATTTTAGTGATGATTCAAAAAATGGGAGTTTATGAGACTTGCTCAGAGCACAGGACTCACAACTTTTAGATAAAGTAGACACACGACACGACACTGGTAAACGAAACTTGGAGATAACAGAACTACTAGTAGCTATAGACGGATGACCCAAGCGAGCATGCCAGACATCTGAAGAACTACGGACACCTACTAACACAAAATTTGCGAAAGACCTTAAAGAGTGGTAGGAGCTCAAATGTAGTAAACGCCATTACGAAGCGTGCCGCGAGCCACTTGTGCCCCTGTAACCTGATCCTTCACAACAAAATAAGAGGGGAAAAATTCGAGAGAGACATTGTTAGCTTTAGTAAAGTTATGAACCAAAAGTAAATTTTGAGTGGCAGAAGGTGTGCATAAAATATTATGGATAATAAACTGGCGAGAAGGAAAAGATAAAACGGATGTGCCTGTGTGAGTGATTTCCATACCAGAACCATCAGCGAGTGCAACCTCATCAGTGCCATCGTACTCAGAGTGAAGCTACATCTGGCTAACATCAGCGCCAAGACTATGAGAGGCTCCTGAATCAACGAGCCATGAACACGGAGTGGGGCCGCGATTGGGCGAGTGAGTCATATAAGCCGCGGGTTGACACCTTTGTGGACAAGAAGGGGCAGTGTGGCCCGGAGCACCACACAGTTGGCATTGAACCGGTGGTCCGGAAAATTACTGCTGCTGCGGAAAAGATCCCCGACCTTAGTTTTGGTAGAACTGACCGCGACCGCGGTTGCCATAGCCCCTACCGCGATTGCCCCTACCATTCTGACTGTAGCCACGACCACCATAGCCCTACCGCGATTGTTCGACTGGCCACGCGAGGAGTTGGATGACGGGGCAGTCGTATTGTTCGTCGTTGCAACGAGATTTGTTGAAGAGGCCTCAAGACATTTGAGATATGCTTCTTGACCCACTAGCATATCATGAAGATTAGCAAACGAGATTGAATTTTCACGGGCACAAATAGAAGATGCAATTTCACGATAACCAGCACCAAGACCATCCAAGACGTATAAGGTAACATCGTCATCGGATGGAACCCCGTCAATAAGCCCTAATTCATCAACTTTTTGTTTAATACCACGAAGAAACTCACTCACGGTCTGAGAACCGAGGGATGCATGAGCAAGATCATACTTGAGTTGCATGACTCGCGCCCGAGAACGACTGGCAAACGCACGACCAAGAGTTGTCCACACATCAAGGGCAATGCGTGTAGCGGAGACAAGTGGAACAACGTCAGCATCAAGAGAACCAATTAACGCCGAAAGAAGGAGTTGATCCTGATGATACCAGTAATCAAATTCGGTCGAATCAGGGGCAGGAGGGATGAAGTCGGGATCAATGAACTTCGCAAGCCTAAAACCGTTCAGTAGTGCATGAACATGAGCGCGCCAAGACGGATAATTAGAGGTGGTAAGGGTGATTTTAATATGTGTGTTCGCCGTGATCGGAACGATCGGTGGGACAGGAGGAGAAGAGGAGGACGGGGTGGAAACAGCAGCTGAAGCGCTGCCAGATTCAGGTGAGGAGCCTGTCATGGAGACGATGGAGAACGACGGCTGTTTTCAGGGTTTTAAGAGGAGCTCGTGAGAGACTTACCCTGGCTTAGTGATACCATATAGAGAATTGTAATATGTGTGAATGATTATTGTATTCAACTCAAGAAGGTTACAAGTTAAATATGAGATATATATACTAAGTACAAGAGAGAATAAATAACACTTCTAAACTAAGTGGGACTCCTAAACTAGGTAGGATCCTTAATTAATAGAAATAACACTTCTAAACTAAGTGGGACTCCTAAACAAGGTAGGATCCTTAATATGACATTGGGCCGAAAGCCGAACCTTATGCCATTAAGAGCATTGAGATAGTTGAAGGAAATGGAGTCACCGTTGGTTCCGTCCTGCAAACAAACTTTACCGATGGTATGCCAAAATAACGTTCAAATATCTTCCAAATCTATATTTGCAAGTTTGTTAATCTTCAGTTGCATGAATTGCATTTTACTAATTATGTAACCATACGCTCTGTCTTTCTACACTAAACAGCGGCTCCTTTCAAGTTTGCCAAGGTCAGGATAGACTTCATTGACACCGCAAACTACGAGAGCAAGTTCACCTTGATTGACGGAGATGTTATCGACGACAGGGTCGAGAAAATCTCCTACAGTGCTAAAATTGAGGCATCCGGCGATGGCGGGAGTATATTGAAGCAAACCACAGAATATCAAACAAAGGGTAATATTGAGCTCAGTGAGGAGGAAATCAAGCTCAGGAATGATCAGGCAGTAGCATTGTTCAACGCAACAGAAGCATACCTCGTTGCCAACCCAAATGCATGCGCCTAAGCACTTATTCGTTTATGTATAAGTGCAGTTAAAATATTCAGTTTCTCATTATATTTTCCTAATTAATAAAGAGTCGGTGGAATATTGGTGTGCAAATAAAAGAACAACAGTCCTATTGTTATTGTAAACCTTCAAACTATGTCCTGTTTGTCCTTTCCATGAAAGAATCTCAAATACTGATTGACAATGGATTTCTTGAGGCTGTTGTGTTATATATCATGTTCAGCGCTTTTACACGCCTATTTGTTAATTTGGATATGAACAGAATAATTTGAAGACGATCAAGTTATAATATAGACTTGCATCACAGATGTAACTTACGGACTATACATTTAGTGTCGGGAACATTAAAGTTTGCAAAATTCCTCTATAACTGTTCGAAAATGTACAGATGTCCCCTTGAAACTTATAAAAACACTACATTTAGGTATACTCAATGAAACAACAAATTTGCTTATGTCCACATGAAATTCATAGAATGATTATCAACTTTGTCCTTGGTTATTTTTAATATTGACGTGTTAAATTGTGGGGGACTGAATTACGTTTTTATTACAAGTTTAGTCGTGCTTGTTTATTTATTATGTTTTGGGAGATGTACACGTAATGTTATCCAATCGACCTTCCTAAGTACGTGCTCTTCTCCCATTTTGCTAAGTTCTCGCAACCAATCCGCTCCCTCTCCTGACTCATGTGGTTCGTCAGTGTTCCAATATATACGTTGAAGGGTAGCGGTTCGTCATTAATCCAATTCCTATTCGCACTTTCCGGGTGCCTAAGCCCATCAAATACTTCCTCTTTGCACTGGTTATTGCTTTCAAAACTTTCTTTGAGCAAAATTCTTTGTATAATTTGATTACCCCAGGTTCATCTTCTACCGCCGGTTGACGCACAGTGTTTAATCCACAAAAAATGATAATAAAATAGTTAGTTTACTTTCACACTATAATGAAATATATTAAAAAGTGCAGTAGTGGAACACTTTATCAACAGTAGATATTTCATTAAAATTATTCCTCGCCTGTAACTTATGATCCTCGGACAATTGGTTATACGTGTATAATATTGCCTTCAACATATGTGATGTGGGGTATTTTTATCTGGATACGTGTCCGCTCTCCAACACTCCACGTCAGACTGCTTTAGTTCTGCTGGATGCTTAAGCAGCTTTTGAGTTCAGAACCTGCACTCAACGCTACACGTAAACTAAGCCGGTGCCTCCTCCGGGAAAGGCACTCCGACGCTCAAGTCAGATAGGTCGGAATGTGAGGTATTGTCGTCAGAGACAATAGCTCGAAATTATAGGTCGAATTAGCTCAAATAGGTCGAATTTGAGCCGTATAGGTCGAATTAGCACACCTCGAAATGGTATTGAGAACCGAGATGAAGGAACCCGAATAGGTCGAATTACCCTCAAATAGCTCGAAATATACTCTATATAGATCGAACAAGAGCTATTGCAATATAGCTCGAATTATTGCTCTATAGCTCGAATTCGATGTATATAGCTCGAAATTAAATGCTTGAAAAATGAAAACGAACCTTAGAATGAGGCATGGGACCCCTTATATAGTAATAAGAGTCCTTATTCATCTAGAAGTGCAATCCAAGTCGAACTATAAGTCAAAATAGGTCGAATTAGACCTATTTTGAAATAGCTCGAATTGGGCCTTCAAATAGGTCATACTGGGCCTCAAATAGGTCGAATTTGGGCCCATATAGCTCTTACTAGACTCCTGGGCCTCAAATAGATCGAATTTGAGCCCATATAGCTCGGATTGGGCTTGATGTAGCTCGAACTAGGCCTTTTCGGGCCCAAATAGATCTCGCTTGGGCTCAATTTGGGCCTACTTGGGCCGATTTCCGAGTTTTGCCTTGAAATGTAATTTTGCATTAAAAAATAATGGTGCTGACGTGGCATAATATGTCCCGAAATACGTTCGTGTATTGCATCGGATATTATGACGTGGCGGGTACCGAAATATGGTACATCATGGAGTCCCCCAGTTCGTAAGAGTAATGTGTACAAACATTGGTCATACGAACTAAAAAGAAGTCACATAACCGAGTATCGTGCAACGAAATCGGCATGGGCGTAAAAAACCAAGAATTTGACCAAAAATATCAAAATTCGAAAATAGGTCGAATTTACTATTTTTGGTAAGTCGAATTAGTATAGGTCGAAATCACCTTGGAAAAAGATAACTCGAATTTCAGAAACAATTTCCCGTAAAATAGCTCGAATTTCAAATTGGTCGAAATTGCCCTCCAAAAATGTAACTCGAATTTTGGAAAACATTTCTAGAAAATAGCTCGAATTTGCAAATAGGTCGAATTTGAGGGCATTTTGGTAATTCCCGCATCATTTCGCCTATAAATACTCCACTCCCAGCTTCATTTCCTTATTTCGCGCCTAAGCATTCATCCAGAGCTCCCAAAAAATAGCTCGAACAAATAGCTCGAAATTACTATTTTTAGTAAGTTCACTCAAATAGCTCGAAAATCCTCCAAATTTAGTAAGTGTAGCAGAATAGCTCGAAAACACTCCATATAGCTCGAAATTAATCCCAAATAGATCGAATTTTGCTGAAATAGCTCGAAAAACTCCCCTGCTAACTATATCCTTTGGTGAGTGATTTATAGCTCGAAAATATAGCTCAAATTTCCACAGGAAATTCGAGCTATAACACTTAGAAAAATTTTTCAATTTTTGAAAAATTTTCAAAATGCTAAAATTTTAACTTTTGCGCAGATTTGTTCACGACGGCGCAACTTTGACGTAACCTGTTTCCACGTCGTCCATCACCACCACGATCTCACCAACGTGCCTACTATAACTCGCGCAATCCATCACGAGATTCTTCATATCGGAATCCTCGTAACTCAAACACAAGGCGTCCATCATCCCCAATTCGTCCTCGGCAACCAGAACCTGCCCGAGTCCGAGTACCTGGCGCACCGAAGCTGTTTGTACCTGCACAGAGGTCATACGAGCAAATCGACCCAAACGAAGAAGTTTCTGTAGATCTAGACCCCCGTGCCGGTCATCTTTCAACCTGAACCTCTGTATGACGCGAGTTATTGATCTTGAGTCTTCCAGTAGTATTAGGGAAAAGAGTAGTGAGTCGTCTAAGTCGTCTAAGGCTAAGAAAAATGAGTCGACTAGCGGCAGTAGTAATGACTCAAGTGACGAGACCTCATCTAGCAATGAGAGAAGATCTAGCAACGATAGGGCGTCTGACATGGAAGTAGACATCCTAGGAGATGACGAGGTTGAGTCTAACCCTCTCCCCATCGTGCCTTATTTGCCTCTTCACGAGAATGTTCCCATACCTGCCGCAAACTCTCCTGAACAACTCGCTCCGCGAAACTTGATTAATTTTGATCAGTTTCCTTCTTCCATTACTCACGATATAGCTTATTACCGTGATACCTATGACATCCCTGATATGTATGAGATTATCGTTCCTGGGCCAGATGATAGGATAGGATAAACAACCCACCAGAAGGGTGTCTCACTGTATTCAGTAGTTATCTCCATTGTGGTTTACGGTTTCCCATCTTCCCTGTGGCCTCTCTCAATTCTTCTCCTTCACATTTTACCCCCAACGCATACACATAGATGTATGCTTATGCGATGCTAACCCGCGTCTTTGACCTCCCGTGTTCTGTAGCCGGTTTTTGGCAATTATTCATAGTGAAATTCCGTAATAGAGGTGTAGACGCCGGGTTTTACTATTTGAGCTCGCGAAAGAAGCAATGCTTCCTGTCTGATCTACAAACGAGCTTCGGGGCTCACTGGAAGAGACAATAGTTCTTCATCAAGGAATCCAAGCCTCAGGAATTCCGATTCAAGCGGCTTTGGACTGACGCCCGTCCATCGCCGAGACGCCCCGATCCTCCTATCTATAACCTGACAGTGGTTAAGAACTTGAAAGAGCATCAGTTTGATGCTTTTGAGTTGACCACCACCCCAGTGTTGCGGGCCGGCGGTTATACTTATCGTGTAGGCGTTGAGCCTTCTGTCTTTGGTATAACATTATGCATGTTTGTCCTTTTTACTTGTTGATTTTACGTCTTCCTTTATTGTCTTCTAACCTTTGCATTTTTTGCAATTTTCAGAGCGCATCGTTATGGACAAGTAAAGAAGAGGCTGGCCGTTATGAAGCGTGGTGCGAACGCTCCTCAATCCTCAGTGTCCATTCCTGAGACCGTGGTGCGAAGACGGCTGGCACCAGTTCGAGGGGCGGCAGTGCTCCTACTCCTTCTTCCACCGCTGCTGTCTCGACTCGAGGGTCAGGACGTGGTAGGGGTTCTGCTCCTGCTCCTGCGCCCTCTCCTGCTCCTTCGCAGTCGACTGCTGAGGCTGCTCCTGATCACCGCCTATCGGTTCTGAGCCGATCGTTCCGGAGCTGTCTCCTCCCCCAGCACCTTCAACTGAAAGAGTGCATCTTCCTTCTGTTGCTAAAGCGGCTCGTCGTTTCAATGAGGCTAACCCAGAGTCAGCAACCAGGAAGAGGTCTGCAACTGCTGAGAAGATTCGACGGGGTAAGCGCGTCGCGCAGGACAGAACTTATGACGGTGACGAGCTCGACATCGACGTAGAGGAGATAGTGCAAGCTTCGGTCGAATCAGGACACATCACACTGAAGGACACTACTGCCCTTCGACTCATCAAGGGATTTATGCCTGACTTCGACCGTCAGCTTTACTACCAGGCGATGGGGCACGAGAAGCTAGTTAGCCGTACTGCCTTGTCTCTGTGCGAGGTTTGTGTACTTATAAACTTTCCTTGAACTCCATTTTGTACTTGTTTTTGAATTTCACTAACTTTTTCCATCTTTTGTAGTTCTTCGTTAACTTTCAGACCATGGCGGAGAATTTCAACATGGTCATGAGAACTCAGGATCAGTAGAGGGCACTGATGGACAGGCACCTCTCTTCAGCCTTGCAAGCTCAACGACTGGAGAAACAAGCCAAGAAAGCTAAGGCTGAAGTCGAGAAGCATCTGATCGTAGCTGTCGACGAACTGAAGGCAGTGCAGGCCGAGCTGGAAGCCCTGAAAGCAGCTAAAGCTGCCGTTGACAAGGAGCTCATCGAGGAGAAGCGACTGTCTGGTCAGCTCACCACCGACTGCCAGCATGCCACGTCCCTTGTTGACGACCACGTTGACACTATCAGGACGATGCAGGATGCCGCTGCTGCTGCTGAGGCAGAACGTGCGAGACTCGAGGCTGAGCTAGCTGATGTCAAAGCTCGCCTTGCGACTGCTAAGGAGGATGGCTATAACAGGGCCATGAACGAGGTACTCCTCTTTTACTCTATTCCTTTTTTCTTGATGTCTTGTGTTTTGTTCTTACCTTCTCTTTACTTGGTTCGCATGAGCTCCTTGATGAGGATAAGGTGATGGTAGCCATCGAGTTCTTCCGCTCGGCTACATGGGAGCAGATTGCTATGGAGAGGGGCGGATTTGATACGACCAAGGGCTACAACATGGCCATTGATGACATCGTCGCCCGAGGTGCCCTCGCTCCTGGGTTCAAGAAGGAAGACTTCAATGTCCTCAACTGCTTGAACGAGGATGATACGGAGGTCGGTGAATCCTCAGGTGCTGCTGCTGCGGATCCTTCTCTTTCTGATCCGTCTCCTGCGGAGTCTGCTCCTACTGCAGAGGTTGGTGAACCAAAGCATGATCCATTCACTTCCTTTTATCCTCTCCGTCAGGTTTGGCTCTCTGACTTTGCTGATGAGCAGCCATCCACGTCTACTGCTGCTGCTCCAGATGAGCCCTTGGAGGAGGGTGAGATGGGTTTCGACCCTCAGGTCTTGGATCATCCTGCTGATGGCGATCAGCCTATGCCTGATGCCACTGTTCCTACTCCTGCTCCTTGTCAGATCTCTCCCGTTGATGACACCGGGCCCCTGAACGAGTCATTTGCAGATATTCAAGAGCAGAGCGAGGGTGCCGTGAAGTCTCTGGGGCTGAATTTGCTGCCTTGATCACTTAGAGTGGCCTGCGTGCCCTTATTCTTGGCGTTTGTGCCTTATCTTAGTATTTTTGAACATCTTTTCATTCCGTACAGTATATTCACAGTAGTACATTCTTTCCGTACAGTATATTTTGTTGACTTGTGCGCGATTTTAGCGCTTATCCATTGCTAGTACAGTTTGACTTTAGAAATCTTTGAATGTCATAACTTTGTCTTGTTAAATCTTCACTCATATGTGTCTACTTTTTAAGTTTATATTTGTTGCTCGCTAAAACACTTAAGTTTTATAAACAAGTTTTTGTGAGAGTGCGAGAACTTGTGCTCGACTCCACGAGGCTTGTGCTCGTTGTGCGAAGCGAATGTTCACGCTTGCGAAGCTATGTTCGAGGGAATACGAGAACTTGTGCTCGATTCCACGAGGCTTGTGCTCGTTGTGCAAAGCTATGTTTGCGCTTGTGAAGCTATGTTCGCGGGAATACGAGAACTTGTGCTCGATTCCACGAGGCTTGTGCTCGTTGTGCAAAGCTATGTTTGTGCTTGCGAAGCTATGTTTGCGGGAGTACGAGGACTTGTTCTCGTTGTGCAAAGCTATGTGTGCGCTTGCGAAGCTATGTTCGCGGGAGTGCAAGGACTTGTGCTTGACTCCACGAGGCTAGTGCTCGTTGTACGAAGCTATCGTTCGTTTTGATTAAGTTTTTAAACTTAATGTTTGTAGACAGTATGAGTTTAACTTTATGTATCCTGATAGATTGTAATCTTGCGGGTAAAGAGTAGGCAACGGCCAAACTTGAATAAAATAAGAGATTTTATTAGTTTTAGGACTGAGCTCGAGTAACTTCCGAGTTGCCTACGTATCTCGTCATATATAGGTTGGCTAGGAATCAAGTCCCCGTAGTTCGCTGCTAACTATTACAATGAGAATCCGCGTAGAGGGACTCGTAATTCGTAAAAGAATAAGCGAATGGAGTATTGAAACTACGGTCCTATCATGCCACAAGGCCATTAGAAAACTAGTGTTGTAACTATAAAACTAGTGGCGTGACAAAGTCCTTCCACCCAACTCTTGTAAGTAGTAGTATCCCTTTGAACTTGCTTTCTCCACTCTGTAAGGTCCTTCCCAGTTTGGCTTCAACTTTCCAACATGCTTGGTAGCTTCAACTTTTCTAAGTACCAAGTCCCCCACTTGAAAGTTCCTAAAACGAACTTTGTTGTAATATGCTTTCGCCATCATAGATTTATACGCTCGAGTACGTTGGTATGCTGCTTCCCTTGTTGCTCCGATCAACTCCAAATCCATTTGTCTTGCCCTTAATGCTTGCTCCTCATCATATGTAACAATACGATAAGTTGGCATTCCAATCTCAGCCGGTATCACTGCTTCAGATCCATACGTCAATAAGTATAGAGTTTCTCCTGTAGAGGTACGAGGAGTTGTGCGATATGCCTATAATATTCCGGGTAGCTCGTCCGCCCAGTTTCCTCCTTCTCCTTCCAGCCTTTTCTCCAAACTCTTCACTAATGTGTTGTTAGTGGCCTCCACTTGCCCATTTGCTTCCGGATGCGTTACGGATGTAAAACGTTGCTCAATTTTCATGTCTTTGCACCAGTCTTGAATCTTAAAACCTTGGAACTACCTACCATTGTCGGAAATTAAGACCCTTGGGATTCCGAATCGACAAACAATGTTCTTCCAGATGAATTGTTTCACATTGGCCTCAGTAATGTTTACAAGCGCTTCAACTTCAACCCACTTAGTGTAATACTCGACTGCCACCAATAGCCATTTTCTACCTCCGGTAGCCTTAGGCATTGGTCCAACGATATCTATTCCCCATTGATCGAATGGACATCCATAACTCACTGTTGTCATAAGTTGTGCAGGTGTATGAATGATCTTCGCATGCAATTGACAGCTTCTGCACTTCCTAGAGTAATCCATAGCGTCTCTCATAATAGTTGGCCAGAAATATCCTTGTCGGAGTATTTTCTGGGCCAAAGATCGTCCTCCTGAGTGATTTCCGCAACTTCCTTCATGAATTTCTCGTAAAACTTGTTTTGCTGTGATGGAGATACGCATCTCAAGAGTGGTCCCTCGAAAGACCGTTTGTACAGTTCGCCATTGAACATAGTAAGTCTTGCACATTTGTACTTGAGCCTTCTGATCGCTTGAGGATCATTAGGTAAGTTCCCGTTCTGGAGATAATCAATGATCTCATCCTTCCAACATGCCTCGATCTCTACTGGCAGAGCATAGTCCAATGCTTCCGTTGGTTTTGAATCAACTCCTTTGCCGATAGAGGGCTGCTCTGAAGCCAATAGAGTTACTCGCCTTTCAACAAACACTTCGGCGGTACTTGCAAATCGTGACAAAGAGTCAGCGCGTTCATTCTCCGTTCGAGGGATCTGCAAAATAGAAAAAGTATCGAAGTTTAAGGTCGCCTCCTTCAATTTTTCGAGATACTTTACTATTGCAGCCTCTTTTGCCTCATATCTTCCTTCGAATTGATTAGCAATCAATTGTGAATCCGTGAATGCATCAAGCTTCGTTATACCCAACGATTTTTCCATTTGGATGCCAGCCAGCATAGCCTCATATTCCGCTTGATTGTTCGTCACTTGAAAATTTAGCCTTATTGCGTAGTCGAATTCTCTACCATCCGCCGATTTTAGGTAAATTCCTGCACCACCAGCATTGTTTGTAGACGATCCATCTACATGTAAAGTCCAAGTTCCCCTCGCAACTACATGTTTGTCCCCTTTGACCTCTTCCGTCACCATTGCTACATCAGGCGCTTGCTCCGCCTCTGAGATAGTTTCAGCCACAAAGTCCGCTAGTCTTTGTGTTTTGATCGCCGTTTTTGGCATATACTCCAAGCCATATTCTCCTAACTTCATCGCCCACTTCACCAGTCTCCCAGATGTTTCTGGTTTTGCCATAACTTGTTTCAGTGGTTGATTAGTTAAGACAGTAACCGGATGCGATTGAAAGTATGGTCTTAACTTTCGTGCAGTTATCGCAAGTGCGTATGCTAGCTTTTCGATCTCCAGATAATTCACCTCTGCCCCATTCAACACTTTGCTAACGTAATAGATAGGCAAATGTTTCTTGTCTTCTTCATGCACGAGCACTGTGCTTAGTGAATTCTTCGTTATGGCCAAGTAAAGATATAGCATCTCATTGTCCTTGGGCTTAGATAGTAGTGGTGGTGTCGTAAGATACACCTTCAATTGGCGAAAAGCCTCTCCACAATCATCAGTCCAGACAAACTTTGGTGTCTTACGTAACTTCTTGAAAAAAGGTAAACTCTTTTCTGCAGAATGCGATATAAATCGACTAAGTGTCGTGATCCTCCCCACCAAGCGTTGCACCTCTCGAACAGACTTGGGGGACGGTAGATCCATTAAAGATTTAATCTTGTCAGGGTTAGCTTCGATTCCTCTCTCATTGACCATGTACCCCAGAAATTTTCTAGCCTTAACACCAAAGGTGCACTTCTTGGGATTTAGCTTCATCCCGTATTGTTTCATGATACCAAAAGCCTCTTCCAAATGTTTTACGTGATCTTCCGCCTTTAGACTTTTGATAAGCATGTCATCAATGTAAACCTCCATAGTCTTGCCGATTTGATGGTAAAACATCTTGGCTACCAATCTTTGAAAGGTTGCTCCTGCGTTCTTCAAACCAAACGGCATCACCTTGTAACAATATATCCCTCTATCAGTGATAAAGGCCGTTTTATGTTGATCCTTTACTGCCATTAGTATTTGGTGGAAACCGCTCTGCGCATCACAAAGACTTATCAGTGCACACCCTGCTGTAGAGTCGACTACGAGATCAATCCTCGGCAAAGGGAAAGGATCTCGTGGGCAATGTTTGTTCAAGTCAGTGTAATCCACGCACATCCTCCATACGGTCGGCTTCTTTGGAACAAGTACAACGTTGCTTAGCCATTCAGAGTATCGTACTTCAAATATATGGCCTGCAGCAAGCTTTATTTGTACTTCCAACTCCGCCGCCTTGTTCTTTTCATCACTAAAGTGTCTCTTCTTCTGTCGGATAGGTTTAGCATTTGGGTTAACATTCAGGTGATGTACCGCAACTCGAGGATCTATTTCCTTTAAGTCCGAGTCTGTCCATGCGAATACATCAAAGTTTCTTCGTAGACATTCCAATAACGCCTTCTCAATCTCTGGGGTCAACTCGCTTCCAATTTTGATGACCTTGTCAGGCTCATTATTCAACAGAATCACCTCCTTAAACTCTCCAGAAGGTTTCAAACGCTCAATCTCCATCTTCTTTTTAGGGCGCAAAGTCGTTTTGTCTTCCTTTTCTTCCTCCACCTTCTTCGAGGCGTCTTCAACATTGGGAGGAGTAGGATCCTCCTGCATCACCTCTTGGTCCACTTGCGTAGCAAGCACCATCTCCGTATCAACTTGTTTTCCTATTTCAGGCGTCTCCACTGGATGTATGTCAATCATCGCAACATTTGGATCCGTTCTTGCCTTGATAGGTTTAGTCGATGTAACATAGCAACTCCAAGAATCACGATAGTTTGTAGTGAGTTCAGCAACTCTGCCAGGCGTTGGGAATTTGACCTTTTGATGCACCGTAGAGATGATCATAGCAAAAGCCGCAGCACGTTATATGCAAAAGGTATGTTGACAATGAGATATTCCACATTCACTGTTCTTCTCTTTGGATTCACGCCAAAGGATGTTGGCAACATGATCCTCCCAACAGGTTTAACTTCACTTCCACCAAATCCCAATAGTGGTTAGTTAACATCAGTGATCTCGTATTGTCCTTCATTTGTTGTAAAGCATCCATGAAGATGATGTTGGACGAGCATCCATTATCAATCATTATCCTCTTTACCCCATGATTCGCAATCACCGCGGAAACCACTATAGGGCAATTCAAGTATTGCGCTTCCTTAGCTTGTGAAGATAAGCTATCAAAATCGCTATCGTCGAATGTGATTCTTGTATCCAACTTGTCCACTGCAAAGACAAGATCTATCTCAGGGCGCTTCAGTCGTTCATTGTATATGTCTCGTGAGATGCGTTTTCTACATTTTGCTGAGTCTGCGCCAGTTGGTCCGCCAGCAATCACATTGACTCCATTCTCAATATCATCATTCCCGTTACCCCTTTTACGCTTTGGTTCATCCTTCTTCTCATGCGGAGATCTATCGCGCTTGCGTCCAGATGACGCCTTCTCTTGACGTGAGTCTCTATTCTCAAGGACGTACTCAACGAGTTTCCCTTCTTGAATGAGTCGTTCAATCTCGTTCTTTAGGGCCTTGCATTCGTTAGTAAAATGTCCATTCTGCCTGTGGAACTTGCAATATTTCTTCGACACCTTGGTCTCCTCCGTCTCTTGGAATGGTTTTGGGGTTCTCAGCAACCCACTATCTTTTTCAATGGCGTAGATTTCGCCAATTTGTTTCCTCAGTGGAGTATCATTGTCAAATTTCTTAAAGGGTTGTCGATTGCGATCACGATCTTTGCCCCTTAACTCCTTCCTCCAATCTCTATCTTTATTCTCCTTGCCCCCATGAATTCCCGGCGAGTCCATCAACCCTTGATTCATGGTCGCCTCCTCAACTTCAATGACCTTACTAGCGAGGTCCATCACTTGCTCAATGGAATCAGGTGTGTTCCATGTTATTACTTCTATGAGCTTCTTACTCCGGCAACGATGCTCCAATACAGAGATGACCAAGTCAACATTTGGAGCATTCACTCTACCAATCTCCAGATTCAGACGCTCGATATACCTTCCCAAAGGTTCATCAGGTCCTCTATAGATATTAAACAGCGTACTTGGAGATTTTTTCTTTATCCGATAAGTAGAAAACTTCTTTACGAACATGGTCCTAAATTGTTCAGATGATTCGATTGAACGCGAGCGCAAGTTTTTGATCCATTCCTTTGCAGGGCCTCTCAGACTGAGCGAAATAAGTTTCGCCCTCATATTCTCTGCATACCCCAAGACCTGCCAATCTCCATCTAACTCATCATAATGTTCTACTGGATCGGTATTTCCATCATACTTCTTCAAGACAGGAAGATTAGTCCTTTCCTTCAACGTTAAATTACTGATCTCCTCACAAAAGGGGTTTGGCCTCTCCCTTAGTGGAATATGTTCTGCAACAACAGGTTCTAGTCTTGGCACAACTCTCTCAGGCAAATCCCTATCTCTTCCGGCACTTCGACTCGCTACGGGTCGATGATCAGGAACTCTCTGCCTAGAATTCACCTCTCCGTCCCTCACTTCTCTATCTCGACCAGTTGCTCGACTGGGAGCTCTGTTAGCATTAGTCCTCATTGAACGAGGATTCCTCCTTTCAGGCAAGGGAGATGGATCCCTTGGCCTTGTCATCCTAGTCTGCGTATAATGCCTCGACTCATCACGACGCTGGGTCTGATGAGTCCTTCCTTGCTGCAGTGCTGCAGGCTGCGCTGCTGGTTGTTGTGCTATTGGAGCCTGAACATTCTGTAGAACAGAAGTGTTAGCCAATTGCTGCACAATCATTGGAACCATAGTCCTTTGGAATGCTGCCATAATTTGATCCAACTGAGCGGAATTCAATAGATGTTGTTCCGTGGGAGGAACTTCAGGTTGATTCGTTGTGTGAGTTGGAGGATCAAGGGGAGTGCTGGGCGCTGCCACTGATGTTCGCTCAGAAGCATCAGGTGCCCGATTATCATCCTCCCTCTGTGATCTAGTCCTTCCTGCCATTCCATTCTTCTCCGTTGCTCTCCGTTGAGCCATTAAGTGTCAGTGTCTGTTACTAAGTGCGTATAGAGGTTCCCACAGACGGCGCCACTGATGTGGGGTATTTTCGTCTGGATACGTGTCCGCTCTCCAACACTCCACGTCAGACTGCTTTAGTTCCTGCTGGATGCTTAAGCAGCTTTTGAGTTCAGAACCTGCACTCAACACTACACGTAAACTAAGCTGGTGCCTCCTCCGGTGAAGGCACTCCGACGCTCAAGTCAGATAGGTCGGAATGTGAGGTATTGTCGTTATAGACAATAGCTCAAAATTATAGGTCGAATTAGCTCAAATAGGTTGAATTTGAGCCATATAGGTCGAATTAGCACACCTCGAAATGGTATTGAGAACCGAGATGAAGGAACCCGAATAGGTCGAATTACCCTCAAATAGCTCGAAATACACTCTATATAGATCGAACAAAAGCTATTGCAATATGCTCGAATTATTGCTCTATAGCTCGAATTCGATGTATATAGCTCGAAATTAAATGCTTGAAAAATGGAAACGTAACTTAGAATGAGGCATGGGACCCCCTTATATAGTAATAAGAGTCCTTATTCAGTTAGATGTGCAATCCAAGTCGAACTATAAGTCAAAATAGGTCGAATTAGACCTATTTTGAAATAGCTCGAGTTGGATCTTCAAATAGGTCGAACTGGGCCTCAAATAGGTCGAATTTGGGCCCATATAGCTCTTACTAGACTCCTGGGCCTCAAATCGATCGAATTTGAACCCATATAGCTCGAATTGAGCTTTTGGGCCTCAAATAGATCGAATTTGAGCCCATATAGCTCGGATTGGGCTTGATATAGCTCGAACTAGGCCTTTTCGGGCCCAAATAGATCTCGCTTGGGCTCAATTTGGGCCTACTTGGGCCGATTTCCGAGTTTTGCCTTGAATTGTAATTTTGCATTAAAAAATAATGGTGCTGACGTGGCATACTATGTCCCGAAATAAGTTCGTGTATTGCATCGGATATTATGACGTGGCGGCACCGAAATATGGTACATCAATATGGTTCAAATTCTTGCTAAAAGTACATACCCACCTAGTCGACTTGAAAATTCCCAACCTCTATTATTCTGTTAAGAATCCTCTTATATGTATGATCGGCGAGCACAAGTCCAATGGCGCACCCTGTCTAACTCGCCTATGTTCACTACCCTTGACGCGGTGCTCCATACGAGTCCCTGCTAGTTGCTATGCCTCTTATGTCGTCAAAAAAAAAATCTTGTGGTGGTCTAGCTTCATGCTTTTGTGCGGGAGTGGATACCCTTCTACCATGCGATCCACCGCTCTAATGGGATACTAACAAGGAACCGTGCCTCTCATTACGGGGAAGTGTAGGTTATGATGTCATGTGCTCCCTCTCGTAAATCGTGTTGAGCGCAAGACGTGCTGGCATGTACCTGAAAAGTGTAGTGACTAGAATGTGGCCAGATATTCTGCATGGAACGATGGTGGTGAGGTGTTGATACTATTGGCGATGGATGCATCGCCTTGGGAAAAAGTGGGAAATGACTTCTTCAGTGTTGCATGGAATGGAGGTGATCGTCTGACAGTGAATGTGGGTGTGTCGTGGCTGCAACGTGAGCTGCTCCTGAATATAGCTAGGATATCTACAGCGAGTGCGTGACGGGATTGAAAGTGGAATTCTAAGCCAAGAACCGCGTTCTCCTCTACTCAAACAAGGTATATCTCCCATCTTAAAAAACATTAAATTTTAAATGACATATTAAAATTATAAAATTAAACATGTGGCATTGACTATAGTCAATCTAATAGTACCATATGTTTTCTAGTAATTCAAAGGATATCGTTAGTTTAGTCAAATTATTCCGATCATACCTAAAAATAATACTATGACTAAAAATTGTTTTAATTAGTTACACTATAACTGATAGTAAACTACTAAAATCACAAGTATGACAATAACATTAGTCAAAAAAAGTACCAAAGTTGTTCGAGAAGTAATCAAATTACCCAAGTTATTCTAAGATTACTCGAAGTATAATTTCAATACACTATGATTACTACAATGATTGAAATTACCAAAAATTACATAATACACCCTAATATTCGTAAAAAATATGAAATTAGCCAAACTATGAAAATTACATATATCTACAAAATTTTCACCCAAAAATTACACATTACGAGAATAAAATACTCTACTACATGTATATTTCGAATCAATAAATCAAAATTTTCAATTGTTACGAGAAAATGCAACAAACTCAATAAACACGAAAACAATCCTCAAATATATATATATGTGTGTGTGTGTGTATAGTTTCTTAAGAAAATCTAACATTTCAAAAATAAAACAAGAACTTACCATTTTGCTAATTATAAAATAATACTAGTCAACTCGAGACTACATATTTAGAAAGAAAGTAATTGCTTACTAATTACGGCGCCAGCTTTCCAGGCTCTCTTGAAGCAAGCAACTTTATTTACAAAAATTACTTTTTTCATTCTAATTTTGTAACAAACTTTCGCTATCTAAGTTCCTTGCTATATTCATTACATAGCACGTAAAATTTGTGTGCTTGCTAGTTTTTACATGCAAATTTAGGTTATTTCTTGTCGTGTTAATTCCATGCAAAAAGCTGCGAATAAATGTAGGATTAATGTGTGCTCTTGATGGAGTTTGCTAATTTATTGTGCCTTTAGCAAATGAGAGACACAATCAGAAGTTTACCATTTTGAACATAAAAGTTGTGTCACTTTGGTAAGATAATGTATTATTCTTTGTTTTTGTTTTTTTGTAAATTTTCACGTATATACATGATAGGTAGATAATTGAACATAACCGAGCAAAAACGGTAAAAAACCTATGGGAGACTTATACTGGTTGATAAATGTGTTATGTCTTCGGAACTAACAGGAAGTTGAGGTTCAAGCTTGGCCCCTTGAAACTTTGTTAATTTTATATATTTCCTGTTATTGAAGGTCACAATTACAAAAAAAAAAAAAAATTCTTCTACGTGTCATTCATCACGCAACAGTAATTATCTTAAATTGGCAGAGGATTATTGTACATTATATTTTAGTTGTGAGCTAACGTCACACGTCCAAAAAAGTGAGTTCTAGAACTTGTTTATTTCGATTTTGGCATTTAAGAAAAGGAGACCACAAAATCGGTCAAAGCAAATATATCATTAACTAAAATTATATAAATCTACACAAGTTATGCGTGTTTTTCAAATATTCAGCCCCAGGATTGAAGTCTTTATCGTGGCAGATATTTAAATTGCCAACCATCTTCTAGATGACTGGCATCTCACATCAATTAATTATTATTTGGGACGTGCGGCCGTGTTTTTGTTTAGCAACAATAAAATATTGATGATTGGGTTTTGTAAGTTAGAAAACAAAAAGATAAAATTCAGAGGCGTCACATGGCTAATGCAAAAGTTTTAGTTTTTCTGTCATTAATTAATTACAACGTAATTAAGGAAATTCAACGTTTCATTCTGTTACCTGTGGAGTTTGTGCTTAAGCATACATTTAATATATACAGTAGTATGTGAATAGAGTGTTTATTAATTTTAGTTGCTGAAACATACGTCGATTTGTTAAATACTAAAAGGCATACCTTTTATAATACCAAGCATGTTTGGTTTCCACAGAATAATAGCCCATAATGTTTGAATATTTATCCAGTCCACTGACAACGACTTGTATCCTAAAGATGCCTATAAAACGCAGTTAGCAGCTTCAATGTTTTGCACTCCTCAAAAACAAATTTCCTCTGCAGCTAGCTTGTCTTCTTCAATTCCTAATCATCTTAATTATTCCTCTCTTCATAAATTTAAAATATGGGCATCAAGACTGTTTCCCTGGAGCTCAAGGCTAAGGTTTCTCCATCAAGGTTGTTCAAGGGTTTGCTCACAGAAACACATGACATTGGGCCGAAAGCCGCACCTTATGCCATTAAGAGCATTGAGATAGTTGAAGGAAATGGAGTCAGCGTTGGTTCCGTCCTGCAAACAAACTTTACTGATGGTATGCCAAAATAACGTTCAAATATCTTCGAAATCTGTATATGCAAGTTTGTTAATCTTCAGTTGCATGAATTGCATTGTACTACTTATTTAACCATACGCTCTGTCTTTCTACATTAAACAGCGGCTCCTTTCAAGTTTGCCAAGGTCAGGATAGACTTCATTGACACCGCAAACTACGAGAGCAAGTTCACCTTGATTGACGGAGATGTTATCGGTGACAGGGTCGAGAAAATCTCCTACAGTGCTAAAATTGAGGCATCCGGCGATGGCGGGAGCATATTGAAGCAAACCACAGAATATCACACAAAGGGCAATATTGAGCTCAGTGAGGAGGAAATCAAGCTCGGGAATGATCAGGTAGTAGCATTGTTCAACGCAACAGAAGCATACCTCGTTGCCAACCCAAATGCATGCGCCTAAGCACTTATTCGTTTATCTATAAGTGCAGTTAAAATATTCAGTTTCTCATTTTATTTTCCTAATTAATAAAGAGTCGGTGGAATATTGGTGTGCAAATAAAACAACAACAGTCCTATTGTTGTTGTAAACCTTCAAACTATGTCGTGTTTGTCCTTTTCATGAAAGAATCTCAAATACTGATTGACAATGGATTTCTTGAGGCTGTTGTGTTATATATCATGTTCAGCGCTTTTACATGCCTATTTGTTAATTTGGATATGAACAGAATAATTTGAAGACCATCAAGTTATAATATAGACTTGCATCACAGATGTAACTTACGGATAACACATTTAGTGTCGGGAACATTATAGTTTGCTAAATTTCCTCTATAACTGTTCGAAAATGTACAGAGGTCCCCTTGAAACTAATAAAAACACTACACTTAGGTGTACTCAATGAAACAACAAATTTGCTTATGTCCACATGAAATTCATAGAATGATTATCAACTTTGTCCTTGGTTATTTTTAACATTGACGTGTTAAATTGTGGGGGACCTAATTACGCTTTTATTACAAGTTTAGTCGTGCTTGTTTATTTATTATGTTTGGGAGATGTACACGTAATGTTATCCAATCGACCTTCCTAAGTACGTGCTCTTCTCGCATTTTGCTAAGTTCTCGCAACCAATCCGCTCCTTCTCCTGACTCATGTGGTTCGTCAGTGTTCCAATATATGACGTTGAAGGGTAGGTGTTCGTCATTAATCCAATTCCTATTCGCACTTTCCGGGTGCCTAAGCCCATCAAATACTTCCTCTTTGTACTGGTTATTGCTTTCAAAACTTTCTTTGAGCAAAATTCTTCGTATAATTTGATTACCCCAGGTTCATCTTCTACCGCCCGTTGACACACAGTGTTTAATCAACAAAAAATGATAATAAAATAGTTAGTTTACTTTCACACTATAATGCAATATATTAAAAAGTGCAGTAGTGGAACACTTTATCAACAGTAGATATTTCATTAAAATTATTCCACGCCTGTAACTTATGATCCTCGGACAACTGGTTATACGTGTATAATGTTGCCTTCAACATATGGTTGAAATTCTTGCTAAAAGTACATACCCACCCAGTCGACTTGAAAATTCCCAACATCTATAATTCTGTTCAGCATCCTCTTATATGTATGATCGGCGAGCACAAGTCCAATGCCGCACCCTGTCTAACTCGCCTATGTTCACTACCCTTGACGCGGTGCTCCATACGAGTCCCTGCTAGTTGCGATGCCTCTTATGTCGTCAAAAAAAAATCTTGTGGTCGTGTACCTTCTTGCTTTTGTGCGGGAGTGGATACCCTTCTACCATGGGATCCACCGCTCTAATGGGATACTAACAAGGAACCGTGCCTCTCGTAAATCGTGTTGAGCGCAAGACGTGCTGGCACGTACCTGAAAAGTGTAGTGACTAGAATGTGGCCAGATATTCTGCATGGAACGATGGTGGTGAGGTGTTGATACTATTGACTATGGAAACCCTGGATGCACCGCCTGGGGAAAAAGTGGGAAATGACTTCTTCAGTGTTGCATGGAATGGAGGTGATCGTCTGACAGTGAATGTGGGTGTGTCGTGGCTGCAACGTGAGCTGCTCATGAATATAGCTAGGATATCTACAGCGAGTGCATGACGGGATTGAAAGTGGAATTCTAAGCCAAGAATCGCGTTGTCCTTTACTCGAACAAGGTATATCTCCTATCTTAAAAAAAATTAAATTTTAAGCGACATATTAAAATTACAAAATTAAACATGTGGCATTGACTATAGTCAATCTAATCGTACGATATGTTTACTAGTAGTTCAAAGGATATCGTTAGTTTAGTCAAATTATTCCAATCATACCTAAACATAATACTATGACTAAAATATTGTTTTAGTTACACTATCACAAGTATGACAATAACATTAGTTAAAAAAAGTACCAAAGTTGTTTGAGAAGTACTCAAATTACCCAAATTACTCTAAGATTACTCGAAGTATAATTTAAATACACTATGATTACTACAATGATTGAAATTACCAAAAATTACATAATACACCCTAATCTTCGTAAAAAAATATGAAATTAGCCAAACTATGAAAATTACCTATATCTACAAAATTTTCACCCAAAAATTACACATTACGAGCATAAAATAATCTGCTACAAGTATATTTCGAATCAATAAATCAAAATTTTCAATTGTTACGAGTAATTACAACGAACTCAATAAATATGAAAACAATCCTCAAATATATTTATATATATATATATATATATATATATATATATATATATATATATATATATATATATATGTGTGTGTGTGTGATTGTGTGTGTGTGTGTGTGTATAGTTTCTTAAGAAAACCTGACATTTGAAAAATAAAAAAAGAACTTACCATTTTGCTAATTATAAAATAATACTAGTCAACTCGAGACCACATATTTAGAAAGAAAGTAATTGCTTACTAATTACGGTGCCATCTTTCCAGGCTCTCTTGAAGCAACCAACTTTTCTTACACAAATTACTTTTTTTTATGCTAATTTTGTAACAAACTTTCGCTATCTAAGTTCCTTGCTATATTCATTACATAGCACGTAAAATTTGTGTGCTTGCTAGTTTTTACATGCAAATTTAGGTTATTTCTTGTCGTGTTAATTCCATGCAAAAAGCTGCGAATAAATGGTAGGATTAATGTGTGCTCTTGATGGAGTTTGCTAATTTATTGTGCCTTTAGCAAATGAGAGACACAATCAGAAGTTTTACCATTTTGAACATAAAAGTTGTGTCGCTTTGGTAAGATAATGTATTATTCTTTGTTTTTGTTTTTTTGTAAATTTTCACATATATACATGATAGGTAGATAATTGAACATAATCGAGCAAAACGATAAAAAACCTATGGGAGACTTATACTGATTGATACATGAGTTATGTCTTCGGAACTAACATGAAGTTGAGGTTCAAGCTTGGCCCCTTGTAACTTTGTTAATTTCATATATTTCTTGTTATTGATGTTGACAGTTAGTTAGATTAGTTAAGGGTAGTTTAGTCATTGCATTTATTCTATTATATAACCGTTAGTTAATTAGCTCGGTTAGTTAGTGTTAGCTCAGTTAGTTAGTTTGTTATTTTGCTTTGTATATATATGTAATCTCTCTCTCATTTTCAGCTGTACGATTTTACATATATGAAATGAAGTCTTCTTCTTCATCTTAATTCTCTAAACATCAACATGGTATCAATCGCTAGTTTTTGATCCAAATTGCTAACGCGTTTCATTTTTTTGGTGATTTTGCTGCAAATCACGGTTCGCGATGGGATTCTGCTCCGATTAACCGGTTTCAATTTTGTTTTAGACGATTTCGCTCCGATTGATTTGTTTGATTTCTACGGTTTTTGACCTAATTCATCCACATTGTGATCAGAATGTCGATTCCTACTTGTTTTTCCCATCCTGTTGATAGTCATGTTAATGGTGCTCTGCCATTACAAGGTTCGGATCATTCTGGAATGTACCTCTCTACAATGTCGTTGATCGGCATACAGAACTACTTACCTTGGAGCAGATCAGTGAAGATTGCTCTTGGCACTAAGCGCAAACTTGACTTTATTACTGGTTTATTGAAGAAACATGATCCTGATGTTGTTGATTATGAAGATTGGATGAGGGTGGATTGTATGGTCACCTCATGGATATTGAATTCGATCTCAAAAGACCTGGTTGATGCTTTTCTGTATGCAGATTCTTCAGCTGCACTTTGGTCTCAACTGGAGACTCATTATGGATTGAACAATGGACCATTGTTATACCAACTCGCGTGAAATTGCCTCTATTTCACAAGGTACATCTTCTGTGTCTCAGTACTATACAAAGTTGAAAAGATTGTGGGATGAATTAGGATGTTTAGTGCCAGTTATAGCATGTCATTGTGAAGCAGCTTCATTGTGCACTTGCAACATTGCACAACACTCTTTGGATGTGAACTCCCTATGCAGTTTTTAATGGGTTTGAATGATGAATTTGATGTTGTACGCAGCCAGATATTAGGTGTTGAACCCCTACCTTTAGTTGAGAAAGCTTATGCCATGATTCTAAGAGTTGAAAAACAGAAAGAAGTACACTTATCCATGACTGATCCTATTGAGCATTCTGCTATGTTGGTTAAACACACCCCTGCTTCTTCTCAGTTGTATTCTCAAAAGGATTACAAGAAACGAAATGCTGACAGATTATGTGAGTTTTGTAAGATGAAAGGACACACTAAAGACACTTATTTATGAGAATTTGAAGAAGAATGAACCTTAATTCTCATTAATTTACTGAAGAGTTACAACAGCTATATAAATTGTACGTGGCTGAAATTCCAGCCCATAATTCTAAGAGAGAATCCCTCTAATTAGGGATTTGGCTCTAAAGAGAATCTCTATGAATCTATTTTATTAGGAAACGATCTAAATGAATAAATATCCTAAATAGCATAATTGATCATAACTGATCAGATAACATAAATAACCTTAATCCTATTTACAATACGACAACTTTCAACACTCCCCCTCAAGGTGGGTTGTATATGTTATACAATCCCAACTTGAAGCTGAATTCTTCAAAGCTTGTTCTTGGAAGTGCTTTCGTGAGAATGTCAGCAATCTGCTCCCTTGTTGGAATGTATGTCAACTGAACTATTCCATTGTTGACCTTTTCTGAGATAAAATGTCTGTCTATTTCTATATGTGTCGCTTGATCATGATGTACTAGATTCTTTGCAATACTGATGGCAGCTTGGTTGTCAGAAAACATCCATGTTGTTTTCATTGTGGCAGCTCCGAGTTCATCTAGTAATCTTTGAAGCCAGATTCCTTCACAAATGCCTAGAGCTAGTACTTGGTATTCAGACTCAGCACTGCTCCTAGAAACTACTAATTGTTTCTTGCTTCTCCATGTCACGAGATTTCCCCATACATATGAGCAATAACCTGTTGTAGATCTTCTGTCAGTTAGCTCCCCGGCCCAACTTGCATCGGTGTAAATCTGTATTTCTCGATTTTCACATTTTTTGAATAGTAACCCATGACCAGCTGTCATCTTTAAATACCTCAGAATCCGGTTTACAGCTTCAAGATGATACTCTGTTGGATTATTCATATGTTGACTTACTACACTGACTGAGAATGCAATGTCTGGTCGGGTATGTGAGAGGTAAATCAATTTGCCTATGAGTCTTTGGGATGTCCCTTTATCCACAGGAATGTTCTCTTCATCCATGTTCGTCTTCTTGTTGGAGTCCATAGGAGTATCGGCTGGTTTACACCCAAGTATACCTGTCTCATTAAGTAAGTCCAGAATGTACTTCCGCTGAGAGATAATGATTCCCTTCTTAGATAGGGCAACTTCCATTCCTAAGAAGTATTTAAGAGAACCAAGATCTTTAATTTCAAACTCAGAAGCCATAAGTTTCTTTAGTGTGACAATTTCTTCATCATAATCGCCAGTTAGAATAATATCATCAACGTACACAATTAGGACAGCAATCTTCCTATTAGAAGAAAACTTAACAAGTAGTGTGTGATCAGGTTGGCATTGTCTGTACCCGTGTGAGATTATAGACTTAGCAAACCTGTCAAACCAGGCACGTGGTGATTGTTTCAAACCATATAGTGCCTTCTTGAGTTTGCATATACCATTTGGCTATTCGATGAGTTCTTTAGGCCAGGTGGTACTTCCATGTAAACCTCTTCTTGTAGATCACCATTCAAGAATGCATTCTTGACATCAAGTTGGTGAAGTGGCCAATCATAATTCATTGCAAGAGATAGCAAAACTCGAACAGTATTAAGTTTAGCAACTACTGCAAATGTTTCATGATAATCTATACCGTAAGATTGTGTAAATCCCTTAGCCACCAATCTTGCTTTGAATCTCTCAACTCTTCCATTTGTCTTGTGTTTGACAGTAAATATCCACTTGCATCCCACTGGTTTTTTTCCACGAGGTAACTCTGAAAGTGTCCAGGTGTTATTGCTTTCCAATGCTTTGATTTCCTCTTCTACTGCTTGTTTCCATGTTGGAATCTTTAATGCCTCTTGAATGGAGTTAGGAACCAGTGTACTATCAAGAGTAGACAAAAAGGCTTTGTATGGCGGTAACAACTTGTCATATGTAACATAATTACCAATAGGATGCTTTGTGCATGATCGAACACCTTTTCTTAAGGCAATAGGCAAATCTAAATTATCAATAATAGGACCAGTATTGTGATTTGATAAATCAATACCTGTGCAACTATCTATAGTGCAATGAACAGGTTCAAGTTCTTGACCTTGTGTGATTTGTGTAGTATTCTCTAAATGCTCATTAGGCTTCTTCTTTCTAACGTAGACTTGTAAGTCTTTCTGATTATCATTGACAAACTGTTGTGGTACAGATTCATACAAATTAGATTCGTCTAGATCAGATTGACAACTTGGAATAGTGGACTCAGAAGGTTCATGTTCATTTGTGGGTAAAGTAGGGATCCGTTGTAAAGTATCCCAAAACTGATATTCCCTCATACTCTCCCCCTGAATTTCAGGTTTTGGGAAATATGGCTGACGTTCAAAAAATGTGACATCCATAGAATTGTACATCTTTTTGGTGATGGGTGAATAACACTTGTACCCTTTTGGGTTGGATGAATACCCTAAGAAGATGCATTTTAGTGATTTAGGGTCAAGTTTGGTTCGTTTTTGATTATGAACATGCACAAAGGCTGAACATCCAAAGATTTTAAGTGGAAGATCAGATGCGAAAGTGGTAATGTGAGGAAAGGTTTCCATGAGGACTTGACGGGGATTCTGAAATCGAAGAACTCGGCTTGTCATCCTATTGATGAGATAGGTAGATGTTAGAATAGCTTCTCCCCAGAAACGTTTAGGCACATTATATGAAAACATGATTGAACGAGCTACTTCAAGTAGATGCCTATTTTTCCTCTCAGCCACCCCATTTCGTTGAGGGGTATCTACACAGGAACTCACATGTATTATGCCTTGTTCTAAAAGATAGGGACCTAGACTGGAATTGAAGTATTCTCTAGCATTGTCGGTTTTTAAGACTTGAATTTGTTTATGAAATTGGGTTTTAATCATCGACTGGAAAGACTTGAAAATAGCTACTGTCTCTGATTTTTCTTTCATGAGAAAAGTCCAAGTGGTTCTAGTATGATCGTCAATGAAAGTTAAAAACCAACGAGTTCCAGATATGTTTTTAACTTTTGAAGGCACCCAAATGTCACTATGAATCATAGAGAATGGACATGAAGGTTTATATTGAATGCTTGGGTATACATGTCTAGTATGTTTAGCAAGTTGACAAATTTCACAATGATAGGAATTAGGACTTTTATTGCTAAGCAAATGAGGAAACAACTTTTCGAGATATACAAAATTAGGATGACCAAGGCGAAGATGCCATAGCATGACTTTATTTTCATCTGAAATTGACACAGAACTGAGACCAGCTTTAAAAGTGCAATTTGTTACGGAACATTTTGTTGAATTGAGGAGTTTTCTTTGAGCAAATAGAGTCCACCACACAATTCAGCACTGCCAATCACCTTTCTCGAATCCACTGCCTGAAATACACAAAAAGTTGAATAGAATATAGCCACACAATTCAAATCACGAGTAAGTTTGCTAATGGAAATCAAATTGCAGTTGAAGTTTGGAACATAAAGAACAGATGAGAGCATAAGATCATATGCCAACTTGATTGATCCTGTTCCAGCCACTGTTGTTACTGAACCATCAGCTATTCGAACTGTGGAAGTGTTGTGACTTGGTTTATAATGCTGCAAGTTACTACAATCTCCAGTCATATGATCGGATGCTCCAGAGTCTACTATCCATGACTTTGATTTCCTGGATTTTGCAGTAAAAGCAGAGAAATGATTACCTTGATGTGCTATCATGCTAGAGTGTTGATGCTCAGTTGCTTGAGAAGCTTGGGAAGAGGTAGAAATCTGCCCAAACAATTTCTGCAATGCATCAAGTTGCTCCCTGGTGAAAGGGCTGATTTCAGTACTCTCGTTGTTATCCGAACTGGTAGCAATATTAGCACGATTTTCTAGATCATTTCTTGCATGGTTAGGCTTCCAATCTGCTGGTTTCCCATGTATTTTCCAGCAAGTTTCTTTGTTGTGCCCAGGCTTCTTACAATGTTCACACCATGGCCTTCCTTTCTTCGATTTATGATCTTGATTTGAACTGTGTGTGGAGAAGGAAGATCCTTCTGCTGCTGGAGTGATACTTGAATCATCTGCTGGAGTGATACTTGAATCATCCACCATCATCACTTTTCTTCTGCTCTCCTCCCTTCGCACTTCTGAGAAGGCTTCTCGTATAGTAGGCAGGGGTTTAATTCCCATGATTCTCCCCCTAACCTCATCTAGATCTTTGTTGAGACCAAGAAGGAACTTGAATGTTCTCTTTTGTCCAACAATTTTCTTGTACAAGGCTGAGTCATCTGGGCATTTCCAGGAATAGATCTCAAACATGTCAAGATGTTGCCAATACCTTGTGAGTGTATTGAAGTATTGTGTGACAGTTAACTCTCCTTGCCTCAGATCATGAAGTCGGGTTTCAACCTCAAATAACTCCGCTGTATTCTCTGAACTGGAGTATGTTTCTCGTGCTACATCTCAAATTTCTTTGGCTGTTTGGTAGAGCAGAAAATTTTCTCCAATATCAGTAGTCATGGAGTTAATCAACCATGACATTACCATGTGGTTTTCTATTTTCCAGATGCGATATTTCGAATCTGCTTTGTCTGGAGTTGAATCCTCGCCAGTGAGATATCCGTCCTTCCCTTTCCCGCACACATACATGAAAACTGATTCTGACCATTGGAGAAAATTATGGCCATTGAGTCGGTGATTGGTTATGAGAAGAGACGAACTCTCTTGGATGTTGGCTGGAGGATTTTGTTCATTATTGGAGGATTGAGAATTCATGCCATATTTGGTCATGATGAGAGGTTGATGACGATAATTAGGGTTCAGAGGTTGGCTCTGATACCATGAGAATTTGAAGAAGGATGAACCTTAATTCTCATTAATTTACCAAAGAGTTACAACAGTTATATAAATTGTACGTGGCTGAAATTCCAGCCCATAATTCTAGGAGAGAATCCCTCTAATTAGGGATTTGTCTCTAAAGAGAATCTCTATGAATCTATTTTATTAGGAAACAATCTAAATGAATAAATATCCTAAATAGCATAATTGATCCTAACTGATCAGATAACATAAATAACCTCAATCCTATTTACAATACGACAACTTTCAACAGTTTCAAGTTAGTTGGAATCCCAGATTGGTATAAGGAGTTGAAAGATAAGAGTGGTCAATCTGCTTCCAGAAATTTTGCTAACAATGTAGAGAGTTCTTTTGAGTTTGAGGGCACTCAAGGACATGGTTTCTCTGATTCACGGCCTTCTAAGGCTTCTAAGGATGGAATCCAGGCTGAATTCATGCGCATGATGAAGCAAATGTTCACTCCAGAAAACATTAAGGCTCTTACTTCTCAGGATGGAGGCAGAGTGAACTTTGCTTATTTTGGTGATTTTGCTGGTACAAATCTCAAACCTTCTCTTATGCATTCTCTTAAACCTGGTACTTGGATTGTTGATACAGGGGCCTCCAATCATATGGTTGTTGATATTAAATCCTTTGCTCAATTTTCTCCTACCACTCAATTCACTCATGTTTTTCTACCTGATGGATCTGTCAAACCTGTTCAAAATGTTGGTTTGGTCCACTTAACTCCTAAAATTCTTTTTCATGGTGCTCTCCATGTTCCAGATTTTCAGTTCAATTTACTCTCGGTTGCCAAACTGTGCAAGACTCTTGGAGTAAAGTTTTCATTCTTTCCTTCTCATTGTGTTTTGCAGGACCTACAGACTGATGTTGTTTTAGCTGTGGGATCCCTGCTTGGCACTCTTTATGTATTAGATCCTCTCCATTGTTCTTTACATGATGTTTCTGTTACTTCTCAAAATAAACAATGTACCAATCTAGCTTCCATACATGTCAATTTTGCTATAGTTTCTGATAAGGAATTAGCTTTATTACATTCTAGATATGGTCATACTTCCTTTCATGCTTTGAAACACTTACATGTGTTCCCTAATAAAACTCTTCCTTTTGAGTCTATTCCAGCTTGTGATGTTTGTCATAAATCCAAACAATCTAGATCACCATTCTTTAATAGCAACACCATCACTAATTCCCCCTTTAAACTGATTCACATTGATCATGGGGTCCTTACAAGATTGCTACTGTCAATAATGCTCACTATGTACTCACAATTGTTGATGACTTCACTAGATCTACTTGGACTTTTTTGCTGAACAATAAGACAGAGGTTTACAATACTTTGAAACATTTCTTAGCTCATGTGAACACTCATTTTAATACTCAAGTCAGAATCATTAGGAGTGATAATGGTTCTGAGTTTACCAGCTCAGATTGTCAGAATATGTTCTCTTCTTTGGGGATTGTACATCAAAAATCTACTCCTTATACTCCACAGCAGAATGGAGTGGTAGAACGCAAGCATAGACACCTCATTGAGGTTACTAGAGCATTACTTTTCCAGGCTAATATGCCTCTTTCATTCTGGGGCTATGCCATTTTGATGGCCACTTATCTCATCAATAGAACTCCTTGTAAAGTGCTACAATGGTCCTCTTCATACTTCAGGTTACATCTTCACCAACCAGATATGTCCACATTGAGAACTTTTGGCTGCTTATGTTACTTTGCCAACACAAAACCACATAAAGATAAACTGGATCCTAGAGGTTTCAAAGGTTACTTTCTTGGTTTTGTTCCTGGAACAAAAGCCTTTAAAGTTTACAGTTTTGATGACAACAAAGTTGTTTTGTCAAGAGATGTTACTTTTCATGAATCTTCTTTTCCTTTTTCTTCTTACATTGTTGACTGTAATGCTTCTCCTGTGCCTTCTCTTCCTTATACTTTGTTTGAATTTTTTGATTCTCCTTTGGATTCTATTTCTTCTTCCCCTGAGACATCTATAGATATATCAGTTGCTTCTTTTGATGTACCTACTCAGGATCTTGTTCCTTTTTCTCCTCCTTCTTCTACTGATTCTCCTTCCTCTTCTACTATTTCTTCACATTTACCTTCAGTTTCTGTTCCTCTCAGGAGAAGCTCCAGATCAACACAACTTCTAAGTTCATCTTCAGAATTACATTCTGAATTGCATCACAGATCCTTTTTCATCTGTGAAATCTTCTCAATTTTCTTCTTTACATACTCCTCCTTTTTTTCCTTTCATTCCAACTCTTCATTTTTCTCCATCCTACACTTCATTCCTGGCACATATCACTGCTCATTCTGAGCCTCATTCTTATCTTTAGGCATCCAAAGATCCTAACTGGTGCACTGCTATGCAACTTGAACTTGATGCTTTAGAGAAGAATGAGACTTGGGATGTTGTTCCACTTCCTGATTCTGTCAAACCTATTGGTTCAAAATGGGTTTTTAAACTCAAATTGCACCTTGATGGTTCAGTTGAAAGACACAAGGCCAGACTGGTGGCAAAAGGATTCAATCAAGTTTTTGGTTTGGATTACACAGAATCATTTTCTCCTGTTGTTAAGTTGGTCACCGTTCGCATTATTCTGGATGTTGCTACACAACACAATTGGTTCATACATCAACTGGATGTAAACAATGCCTTCTTGCATGGTTTCTTGGATGAAGACATTTATCTCAAGCCCCCTGCAGGTTATCTCAAAGCTCCCCCTGGTCATGTGTGCAAACTCAGAAAATCTTTGTATGGCTTGAAACAAGCCTCTAGACAATGGAATCTGGAATTTACTAAGCATAACACTGCTCTTGGCTTCACACAATCTTAGTTTGATCACTGCTTATTCATCAAAGGTTCTGGTCCTTCTTTTGTGGCTCTTTTGGTTTATGTAGATGATGTGATTCTCACTGGTCCTGATCTTGCCTTAATGAATGCTGTCAAGGCCTCTTTACACACTGCATTCACCATCAAAGATCTTGGTTCTGCAAAGTACTTCCTTGGACTGGAACTTGTGCGCACACCTACTGGTTTACACATTCATCAAAGGAAATACATCCTTGATCTCATCTCTGATGCAGGCTTACTTGGTGCTAAGCCTCTTGCATCTCCATGTGTCAAAGGTTTGAAGTTAGTTGTTGATGGAAATCCTCACTCAAATCCTGAACAATATAGAAGATTGGTTGGCAGGTTACTGTATTTGAACATGACTCGCCCTGATGTTTGTTATATTGTCAACCAACTTAGTCAATTCATGCAGCATCCAACACAACTCCATTGGGAAGCAGCTACTTCAGTGCTTCTTTATCTCAAAGGCACACCATCTCTGGGTTTATTCTATCCTTCCAAGCCTCATCTCTCCCTGACTTCATTTTGTGATGCAAATTGGGCTCATGCTTGGACACTCGGCGTTCTTTAACAGGTTTTTGTGTGTTTCTTCATAATTCACTCATCAGCTGGAAAACCAAGAAACAAGTCACTGTTTCTCGTTCATCCACTGAAGCAGAATACAGAAGTTTAGCTTCCACAACATGTGAGCTTCAATGGATTTCATACATTCTCCATGTACTTCAGGTCTCCATTCCACTTCCTATTCCTCTTCACTGTGACAACAAAGCAGCTATCCATATCACTCATAATCCTATCTTCCATGAGCGCACCAAACATCTTGATATAGACATCCATGTTGTGAGGAATTGCTAAAAATCAGGGTTCATCTTGCCACAACACATTGCTTCCTCTGTTCAGCTTGCAGATTTCTTCACAAAGCCCATGGCAATCTCCTTATTCACTCATTGGATATCCAAGTTGGGTCTTTCTGATTCTCATCAGCCTCCAACTTGAGGGGAGGGTGTTGACAGTTAGTTAGATTAGTTAAGGGTAGCTTAGTCATTACATTTATTCTGTTATGTAACCGTTAGTTAGCTCGGTTAGTTAGTGTTAGCTAAGTTAGTTAGTTTGTTATTTTGCTTTGTATATATGTAATCTCTCTCTCATTTTCAGTTGTACTATTTTACATGTATGAAATGAAGTCTTCTTCTTCATATTAATTCTCTAAATATCAACAATTGAAGGTCCAAATTGAAAAAAACAAAAAAAAAAAAAATTTCTTCTACGTGTCATTCATCACGCAACAGTAATTATCTTACATTGGAAGGGGATTATTGTACATTATATTTTAGTTGTGAGCTAACGTCACACGTCCAAAAAAGTGAGTTCTAGAACTTGTTTATTTCGATTTTGGCGTTTAAGAAAACGAGACCACAAAATCGGTCAAAGCAAATATATCATTAACTAAAATTATATAAATCCACACAAGTTGTGCGAGTTTTTCAAATATTCAGCCCCAGGTTGGAAGTCTTTATCGTGGCAGATATTTAAATTGCCAACCATCTTCTAGATGACTGGCATCTCACATCAATTAATTATTATTTGGGACGTGCGGCCGTGTTTTTGTTTAGCAACAATAAAATATTGATGATTGGGTTTTGTAAGTTAGAAAACCAAAAGATAAAATTCAGAGGCGTCACATGGCTAATGCAAAAGTTTTAGTTTTTCTGTCATTAATTAATTACAACGTAATTAAGGAAATTCAACGTTTCATTCTGTTACCTGTGGAGTTTGTGCTTAAGCATACATTTAATATATACAGTAGTATGTGAATAGAGTGTTTATTAATTTTAGTTGCTGAAACATACGTCGATTTGTTAAATACTAAAAGGCATACCTTTTATAATACCAAGCATGTTTGGTTTCCACAGAATAATAGCCCATAATGTTTGAATATTTATCCAGTTCACTGACAACGACTTGTATCCTAAAGATGCCTATAAAACGCAGTTAGCAGCTTCAATGTTTTGCACTCCTCAAAAACAAATTTCCTCTGCAGCTAGCTTGTCTTCTTCAATTCCTAATCATCTTAATTATTCCTCTCTTCATAAATTTAAAATATGGGCATCAAGACTGTTTCCCTGGAGCTCAAGGCTAAGGTTTCTCCATCAAGGTTGTTCAAGGGTTTGCTCACAGAAACACATGACATTGGGCCGAAAGCCGCACCTTATGCCATTAAGAGCATTGAGATAGTTGAAGGAAATGGAGTCAGCGTTGGTTCCGTCCTGCAAACAAACTTTACTGATGGTATGCCAAAATAACGTTCAAATATCTTGGAAATCTGTATATGCAAGTTTGTTAATCTTCAGTTGCATGAATTGCATTGTACTACTTATTTAACCATACGCTCTGTCTTTCTACATTAAACAGCGGCTCCTTTCAAGTTTGCCAAGGTCAGGATAGACTTCATTGACACCGCAAACTACGAGAGCAAGTTCACCTTGATTGACGGAGATGTTATCGGCGACAGGGTCGAGAAAATCTCCTACAGTGCTAAAATTGAGGCATCCGGCGATGGCGGGAGCATATTGAAGCAAACCACAGAATATCACACAAAGGGCAATATTGAGCTCAGTGAGGAGGAAATCAAGCTCGGGAATGATCAGGCAGTAGCATTGTTCAACGCAACAGAAGCATACCTCGTTGCCAACCCAAATGCATGCGCCTAAGCACTTATTCGTTTATCTATAAGTGCAGTTAAAATATTCAGTTTCTCATTTTATTTTCCTAATTAATAAAGAGTCGGTGGAATATTGGTGTGCAAATAAAACAACAACAGTCCTATTGTTATTGTAAACCTTCAAACTATGTCGTGTTTGTCCTTTTCATGAAAGAATCTCAAATACTGATTGACAATGGATTTCTTGAGGCTGTTGTGTTATATATCATGTTCAGCGCTTTTACATGCCTATTTGTTAATTTGGATATGAACAGAATAATTTGAAGACCATCAAGTTATAATATAGACTTGCATCACAGATGTAACTTACGGATAACACATTTAGTGTCGGGAACATTAAAGTTTGCTAAATTTCCTCTATAACTGTTCGAAAATGTACAGAGGTCCCCTTGAAACTAATAAAAACACTACACTTAGGTGTACTCAATGAAACAACAAATTTGCTTATGTCCACATGAAATTCATAGAATGATTATGAACTTTGTCCTTGGTTATTTTTAACATTGACGTGTTAAATTGTGGGGGACCTAATTACGCTTTTATTACAAGTTTAGTCGTGCTTGTTTATTTATTATGTTTTGGGAGATGTACACGTAATGTTATCCAATCGACCTTCCTAAGTACGTGCTCTTCTCCCATTTTGCTAAGTTCTCGCAACCAATCCGCTCCCTCTCCTGACTCATGTGGTTCGTCAGTGTGCCAATATATGACGTTGAAGGGTAGGGTTCGTCATTAATCCAATTCCTATTCGCACTTTCCGGGTGCCTAAGCCCATCAAATACTTCCTCTTTGTACTGGTTATTGCTTTCAAAACTTTCTTTGAGCAAAATTCTTCGTTTAATTTGATTACCCCAGGTTCATCTTCTACCGCCCGTTGACGCACAGTGTTTAATCCACAAAAAATGATAATAAAATAGTTAGTTTACTTTCACACTATAATGCAATATATTAAAAAGTGCAGTAGTGGAACACTTTATCAACAGTAGATATTTCATTAAAATTATTCCACGCCTGTAACTTATGATCCTCGGACAATTGGTTATACGTGTATAATGTTGCCTTCAACATATGGTTGAAATTCTTGCTAAAAGTACACACCCACCCAGTCGACTTGAAAATTCCCAACCTCTATAATTCTGTTCAGCATCCTCTTATATGTATGATCGGCGAGCACAAGTCCAATGGCGCACCCTGTCTAATTCGCCTATGTTCACTACCCTTGACGTTGTGCTCCATACGAGTCCCTGCTAGTTGCGATGCCTCTTATGTCGTCAAAAAAAAATCTTGTGGTGGTCTACCTTCATGCTTTTGTGCGGGAGTGGATACCCTTCTACCATGGGATCCACCGCTCTAATGGGATACTAACAAGGAACCGTGCCTCTCATTACAGGGGACTGTAGGTTATGATGTCAGGTGCTCCCTCTCGTAAATCGTGTTGAGCGCAAGACGTGCTGGCACGTACCTGAAAAGTGTAGTGACTAGAATGTGGCCAGATATTCTGCATGGAACGATGGTGGTGAGGTGTTGATACTATTGGCGATGGAAACCCTGGATGCACCGCCTGGGGAAAAAGTGGGAAATGACTTCTTCAGTGTTGCATGGAAAGGAGGTGATCGTCTGACAGTGAATGTGGGTGTGTCGTGGCTGCAACGTGAGCTGCTCATGAATATAGCTAGGATATCTACAGCGAGTGCATGACGGGATTGAAAGTGGAATTCTAAGCCAAGAACCGCGTTGTCCTTTACTCGAACAAGGTATATCTCCTATCTTAAAAAAAAAAAATATTAAATTTTAAACGACATATTAAAATTACAAAATTAAACCTGTGGCATTGACTATAGTCAATCTAATCGTACGATATGTTGACTAGTAAAATTCAAAGGATATCGTAAGTTTAGTCAAATTATTCCAATCATACCTAAACATAATACTATGACTAAAATATTGTTTTAGTTACACTATCACAAGTATGCCAATAACATTAGTTAAAAAAAGTACCAAAGTTGTTTGAGAAGTACTCAAATTACCCAAATTATTCTAAGATTACTCGAAGTATAATTTAAATACACTATGATTACTACAATGATTGAGATTACCAAAAATTACGTAATACACCCTAATCTTCGTAAAAAATATGAAATTAGCCAAACTATGAAAATTACCTATATCTACAAAATTTTCACCCAAAATTTACACATTACGAGCATAAAATAATCTGCTACAAGTATATTTCGAATCAATAAAACAAAATTTTCAATTGTTACGAGAAATTACAACAAACTCAATAAACATGAAAACAATCCTCAAATATATAGATATATATATGTGTGTGTGTGTATAGTTTCTTAAGAAAACCTAACATTTGAAAAATAAAACAAGAACTTACCTTTTTGCTAATTATAAAATAATACTAGTCAACTCGAGACCACACATTTAGAAAGAAAGTAATTGCTTACTAATTACGGCGCCAGCTTTCCAGGCTCTCTTGAAGCAAGCAACTTTGCTTACAAAAAATACTTTTTTCATGCTAATTTTGTAACAAACTTTCGCTATCTAAGTTCCTTGCTATATTCATTACATAGCACGTAAAATTTGTGTGCTTGCTAGTTTTTACATGCAAATTTAGGTTATTTCTTGTCGTGTTAATTCCATGCAAAAAGCTGTGAATAAATGTAGGATTAATGTGTGCTCTTGATGGAGTTTGCTAATTTATTGTGCCTTTAGCAAATGAGAGACACAATCAGAAGTTTACCCTTTTGAACATAAAAGTTGTGTCACTTTGGTAAGATAACGTATTATTCTTTGTTTTTGTTTTTTTTGTAAATTTTCACATATATACATGATAGGTAGATAATTGAACATAACCGAGCAAAAACGGTAAAAAACCTATGGGAGACTTATACTGATTGATACATTTGTTATGTCTTCGGAACTAACAGGAAGTTGAGGTTCAAGCTTGGCCCCTTGAAACTTTGTTAATTTCATATATTTCATGCTATTGAAGGTCCAAACTGAAAAAAACAAAAAAAAAAAACAAAATCTTCTACGTGTCATTCATCACGCAACAGTAATTATCTTAAATTGGAAGGGGATTATTGTACATTATATTTTAGTTGTGAGCTAACGTCCCACGTCCAAAAAAGTGAGTTCTAGAACTTGTTTATTTCGATTTTGGCGTTTAAGAAAACGAGACCACAAAATCGGTCAAAGCAAATATATCATTAACTAAAATTATATAAATCCACACAAGTTGTGCGAGTTTTTCAAATATTCAGCCCCAGGTTGGAAGTCTTTATCGTGGCAGATATTTAAATTGCCAACCATCTTCTAGATGACTGGCATCTCACATCAATTAATTATTATTTGGGACGTGCGGCCGTGTTTTTGTTTAGCAACAATAAAATATTGATGATTGGGTTTTGTAAGTTAGAAAACAAAAAGATAAAATTCAGAGGCGTCACATGGCTAATGCAAAAGTTTTAGTTTTTCTGTCATTAATTAATTACAACGTAATTAAGGAAATTCAACGTTTCATTCTGTTACCTGTGGAGTTTGTGCTTAAGCATACATTTAATATATACAGTAGTATGTGAATAGAGTGTTTATTAATTTTAGTTGCTGAAACATACGTCGATTTGTTAAATACTAAAAGGCATACCTTTTATAATACCAAGCATGTTTGGTTTCCACAGAATAATAGCCCATAATGTTTGAATATTTATCCAGTCCACTGACAACGACTTGTATCCTAAAGATGCCTATAAAACGCAGTTAGCAGCTTCAATGTTTTGCACTCCTCAAAAACAAATTTCCTCTGCAGCTAGCTTGTCTTCTTCAATTCCTAATCATCTTAATTATTCCTCTCTTCATAAATTTAAAATATGGGCATCAAGACTGTTTCCCTGGAGCTCAAGGCTAAGGTTTCTCCATCAAGGTTGTTCAAGGGTTTGCTCACAGAAACACATGACATTGGGCCGAAAGCCGCACCTTATGCCATTAAGAGCATTGAGATAGTTGAAGGAAATGGAGTCAGCGTTGGTTCCGTCCTGCAAACAAACTTTACTGATGGTATGCCAAAATAACGTTCAAATATCTTGGAAATCTGTATATGCAAGTTTGTTAATCTTCAGTTGCATGAATTGCATTGTACTACTTATTTAACCATACGCTCTGTCTTTCTACATTAAACAGCGGCTCCTTTCAAGTTTGCCAAGGTCAGGATAGACTTCATTGACACCGCAAACTACGAGAGCAAGTTCACCTTGATTGACGGAGATGTTATCGGCGACAGGGTCGAGAAAATCTCCTACAGTGCTAAAATTGAGGCATCCGGCGATGGCGGGAGCATATTGAAGCAAACCACAGAATATCACACAAAGGGCAATATTGAGCTCAGTGAGGAGGAAATCAAGCTCGGGAATGATCAGGCAGTAGCATTGTTCAACGCAACAGAAGCATACCTCGTTGCCAACCCAAATGCATGCGCCTAAGCACTTATTCGTTTATCTATAAGTGCAGTTAAAATATTCAGTTTCTCATTTTATTTTCCTAATTAATAAAGAATCGGTGGAATATTGGTGTGCAAATAAAACAACAACAGTCCTATTGTTATTGTAAACCTTCAAACTATGTCGTGTTTGTCCTTTTCATGAAAGAATCTCAAATACTGATTGACAATGGATTTCTTGAGGCTGTTGTATTATATATCATGTTCAGCGCTTTTACATGCCTATTTGTTAATTTGGATATGAACAGAATAATTTGAAGACCATCAAGTTATAATATAGACTTGCATCACAGATGTAACTTACGGATAACACATTTAGTGTCGGGAACATTAAAGTTTGCTAAATTTCCTCTATAACTGTTCGAAAATGTACAGAGGTCCCCTTGAAACTAATAAAAACACTACACTTAGGTGTACTCAATGAAACAACAAATTTGCTTATGTCCACATGAAATTCATAGAATGATTATCAACTTTGTCCTTGGTTATTTTTAACACTGACGTGTTAAATTGTGGGGGACCTAATTACGCTTTTATTACAAGTTTAGTCGTGCTTGTTTATTTATTATGTTTTGGGAGATGTACACGTAATGTTATCCAATCGACCTTCCTAAGTACGTGCTCTTCTCCCATTTTGCTAAGTTCTCGCAACCAATCCGCTCCCTCTCCTGACTCATGTGGTTCGTCAGTGTGCCAATATATGACGTTGAAGGGTAGGGTTCGTCATTAATCCAATTCCTATTCGCACTTTCCGGGTGCCTAAGCCCATCAAATACTTCCTCTTTGTACTGGTTATTGCTTTCAAAACTTTCTTTGAGAAAATTCTTCGTTTAATTTGATTACCCCAGGTTCATCTTCTACCGCCCGTTGACGCACAGTGTTTAATCCACAAAAAATGATAATAAAATAGTTAGTTTACTTTCACACTATAATGCAATATATTAAAAAGTGCAGTAGTGGAACACTTTATCAACAGTAGATATTTCATTAAAATTATTCCACGCCTGTAACTTATGATCCTCGGACAATTGGTTATACGTGTATAATGTTGCCTTCAACATATGGTTGAAATTCTTGCTAAAAGTACACACCCACCCAGTCGACTTGAAAATTCCCAACCTCTATAATTCTGTTCAGCATCCTCTTATATGTATGATCGGCGAGCACAAGTCCAATGGCGCACCCTGTCTAATTCGCCTATGTTCACTACCCTTGACGTTGTGCTCCATACGAGTCCCTGCTAGTTGCGATGCCTCTTATGTCGTCAAAAAAAAATCTTGTGGTGGTCTACCTTCATGCTTTTGTGCGGGAGTGGATACCCTTCTACCATGGGATCCACCGCTCTAATGGGATACTAACAAGGAACCGTGCCTCTCATTACAGGGGACTGTAGGTTATGATGTCAGGTGCTCCCTCTCGTAAATCGTGTTGAGCGCAAGACGTGCTGGCACGTACCTGAAAAGTGTAGTGACTAGAATGTGGCCAGATATTCTGCATGGAACGATGGTGGTGAGGTGTTGATACTATTGGCGATGGAAACCCTGGATGCACCGCCTGGGGAAAAAGTGGGAAATGACTTCTTCAGTGTTGCATGGAAAGGAGGTGATCGTCTGACAGTGAATGTGGGTGTGTCGTGGCTGCAACGTGAGCTGCTCATGAATATAGCTAGGATATCTACAGCGAGTGCATGACGGGATTGAAAGTGGAATTCTAAGCCAAGAACCGCGTTGTCCTTTACTCGAACAAGGTATATCTCCTATCTTAAAAAAAAAAAAATATTAAATTTTAAACGACATATTAAAATTACAAAATTAAACCTGTGGCATTGACTATAGTCAATCTAATCGTACGATATGTTGACTAGTAAAATTCAAAGGATATCGTAAGTTTAGTCAAATTATTCCAATCATACCTAAACATAATACTATGACTAAAATATTGTTTTAGTTACACTATCACAAGTATGCCAATAACATTAGTTAAAAAAAGTACCAAAGTTGTTTGAGAAGTACTCAAATTACCCAAATTATTCTAAGATTACTCGAAGTATAATTTAAATACACTATGATTACTACAATGATTGAGATTACCAAAAATTACGTAATACACCCTAATCTTCGTAAAAAATATGAAATTAGCCAAACTATGAAAATTACCTATATCTACAAAATTTTCACCCAAAAATTACACATTACGAGCATAAAATAATCTGCTACAAGTATATTTCGAATCAATAAAACAAAATTTTCAATTGTTACGAGAAATTACAACAAACTCAATAAACATGAAAACAATCCTCAAATATATAGATATATATATGTGTGTGTGTGTATAGTTTCTTAAGAAAACCTAACATTTGAAAAATAAAACAAGAACTTACCTTTTTGCTAATTATAAAATAATACTAGTCAACTCGAGACCACACATTTAGAAAGAAAGTAATTGCTTACTAATTACGGCGCCAGCTTTCCAGGCTCTCTTGAAGCAAGCAACTTTGCTTACAAAAAATACTTTTTTCATGCTAATTTTGTAACAAACTTTCGCTATCTAAGTTCCTTGCTATATTCATTACATAGCACGTAAAATTTGTGTGCTTGCTAGTTTTTACATGCAAATTTAGGTTATTTCTTGTCGTGTTAATTCCATGCAAAAAGCTGTGAATAAATGTAGGATTAATGTGTGCTCTTGATGGAGTTTGCTAATTTATTGTGCCTTTAGCAAATGAGAGACACAATCAGAAGTTTACCCTTTTGAACATAAAAGTTGTGTCACTTTGGTAAGATAACGTATTATTCTTTGTTTTTGTTTTTTTTGTAAATTTTCACATATATACATGATAGGTAGATAATTGAACATAACCGAGCAAAAACGGTAAAAAACCTATGGGAGACTTATACTGATTGATACATGTGTTATGTCTTCGGAACTAACAGGAAGTTGAGGTTCAAGCTTGGCCCCTTGAAACTTTGTTAATTTCATATATTTCCTGTTATTGAAGGTCCAAATTGAAAAAAACAAAAAAAAAAACAAAATCTTCTACGTGTCATTCATCACGCAACAGTAATTATCTTAAATTGGAAGGGGATTATTGTACATTATATTTTAGTTGTGAGCTAACGTCCCACGTCCAAAAAAGTGAGTTCTTGAACATGTTTATTTCGATTTTGGCGTTTAAGAAAACGAGACCACAAAATCGGTCAAAGCAAATATATCATTAACTAAAATTAAATAAATCCACACAAGTTGTGCGAGTTTTTCAAATATTCAGCCCCAGGTTGGAAGTCTTTATCGTGGCAGATATTTAAATTGCCAACCATCTTCTAGATGACTGGCATCTCACATCAATTAATTATTATTTGGGACGTGCGGCCGTGTTTTTGTTTGGCAACAATAAAATATTGATGATTGGGTTTTGTAAGTTAGAAAACAAAAAGATAAAATTCAGAGGCGTCACATGGCTAATGCAAAAGTTTTAGTTTTTCTGTCATTAATTAATTACAACGTAATTAAGGAAATTCAACGTTTCATTCTGTTACCTGTGGAGTTTGTGCTTAAGCATACATTTAATATATACAGTAGTATGTGAATAGAGTGTTTATTAATTTTAGTTGCTTAAACATACGTCGATTTGTTAAATACTAAAAGGCATACCTTTTATAATACCAAGCATGTTTGGTTTCCACAGAATAATAGCCCATAATGTTTGAATATTTATCCAGTCCACTGACAACGACTTGTATCCTAAAGATGCCTATAAAACGCAGTTAGCAGCTTCAATGTTTTGCACTCCTCAAAAACAAATTTCCTCTGCAGCTAGCTTGTCTTCTTCAATTCCTAATCATCTTAATTATTCCTCTCTTCATAAATTTAAAATATGGGCATCAAGACTGTTTCCCTGGAGCTCAAGGCTAAGGTTTCTCCATCAAGGTTGTTCAAGGGTTTGCTCACAGAAACACATGACATTGGGCCGAAAGCCGCACCTTATGCCATTAAGAGCATTGAGATAGTTGAAGGAAATGGAGTCAGCGTTGGTTCCGTCCTGCAAACAAACTTTACTGATGGTATGCCAAAATAACGTTCAAATATCTTGGAAATCTGTATATGCAAGTTTGTTAATCTTCAGTTGCATGAATTGCATTGTACTACTTATTTAACCATACGCTCTGTCTTTCTACATTAAACAGCGGCTCCTTTCAAGTTTGCCAAGGTTAGGATAGACTTCATTGACACCGCAAACTACGAGAGCAAGTTCACCTTGATTGACGGAGATGTTATCGGCGACAGGGTCGAGAAAATCTCCTACAGTGCTAAAATTGAGGCATCCGGCGATGGCGGGAGCATATTGAAGCAAACCACAGAATATCACACAAAGGGCAATATTGAGCTCAGTGAGGAGGAAATCAAGCTCGGGAATGATCAGGCAGTAGCATTGTTCCATGCAACAGAAGCATACCTCGTTGCCAACCCAAATGCATGCGCCTAAGCACTTATTCGTTTATCTATAAGTGCAGTTAAAATATTCAGTTTCTCATTTTATTTTCCTAATTAATAAAGAGTCGGTGGAATATTGGTGTGCAAATAAAACAACAACAGTCCTATTGTTATTGTAAACCTTCAAACTATGTCGTGTTTGTCCTTTTCATGAAAGAATCTCAAATACTGATTGACAATGGATTTCTTGAGGCTGTTGTGTTATATATCATGTTCAGCGCTTTTACATGCCTATTTGTTAATTTGGATATGAACAGAATAATTTGAAGACCATCAAGTTATAATATAGACTTGCATCACAGATGTAACTTACGGATAACACATTTAGTGTCGGGAACATTAAAGTTTGCTAAATTTCCTCTATAACTGTTCGAAAATGTACAGAGGTCCCCTTGAAACTAATAAAAACACTACACTTAGGTGTACTCAATGAAACAACAAATTTGCTTATGTCCACATGAAATTCATAGAATGATTATCAACTTTGTCCTTGGTTATTTTTAACATTGACGTGTTAAATTGTGGGGGACCTAATTACGCTTTTATTACAAGTTTAGTCGTGCTTGTTTATTTATTATGTTTTGGGAGATGTACACGTAATGTTATCCAATCGACCTTCCTAAGTACGTGCTCTTCTCCCATTTTGCTAAGTTCTCGCAACCAATCCGCTCCCTCTCCTGACTCATGTGGTTCGTCAGTGTGCCAATATATGACGTTGAAGGGTAGGGTTCGTCATTAATCCAATTCCTATTCGCACTTTCCGGGTGCCTAAGCCCATCAAATACTTCCTCTTTGTACTGGTTATTGCTTTCAAAACTTTCTTTGAGCAAAATTCTTCGTTTAATTTGATTACCCCAGGTTCATCTTCTACCGCCCGTTGACGCACAGTGTTTAATCCACAAAAAATGATAATAAAATAGTTAGTTTACTTTCACACTATAATGCAATATATTAAAAAGTGCAGTAGTGGAACACTTTATCAACAGTAGATATTTCATTAAAATTATTCCACGCCTGTAACTTATGATCCTCGGACAATTGGTTATACGTGTATAATGTTGCCTTCAACATATGGTTGAAATTCTTGCTAAAAGTACACACCCACCCAGTCGACTTGAAAATTCCCAACCTCTATAATTCTGTTCAGCATCCTCTTATATGTATGATCGGCGAGCACAAGTCCAATGGCGCACCCTGTCTAATTCGCCTATGTTCACTACCCTTGACGTTGTGCTCCATACGAGTCCCTGCTAGTTGCGATGCCTCTTATGTCGTCAAAAAAAAATCTTGTGGTGGTCTACCTTCATGCTTTTGTGCGGGAGTGGATACCCTTCTACCATGGGATCCACCGCTCTAATGGGATACTAACAAGGAACCGTGCCTCTCATTACAGGGGACTGTAGGTTATGATGTCAGGTGCTCCCTCTCGTAAATCGTGTTGAGCGCAAGACGTGCTGGCACGTACCTGAAAAGTGTAGTGACTAGAATGTGGCCAGATATTCTGCATGGAACGATGGTGGTGAGGTGTTGATACTATTGGCGATGGAAACCCTGGATGCACCGCCTGGGGAAAAAGTGGGAAATGACTTCTTCAGTGTTGCATGGAAAGGAGGTGATCGTCTGACAGTGAATGTGGGTGTGTCGTGGCTGCAACGTGAGCTGCTCATGAATATAGCTAGGATATCTACAGCGAGTGCATGACGGGATTGAAAGTGGAATTCTAAGCCAAGAACCGCGTTGTCCTTTACTCGAACAAGGTATATCTCCTATCTTAAAAAAAAAAAAATATTAAATTTTAAACGACATATTAAAATTACAAAATTAAACCTGTGGCATTGACTATAGTCAATCTAATCGTACGATATGTTGACTAGTAAAATTCAAAGGATATCGTAAGTTTAGTCAAATTATTCCAATCATACCTAAACATAATACTATGACTAAAATATTGTTTTAGTTACACTATCACAAGTATGCCAATAACATTAGTTAAAAAAAGTACCAAAGTTGTTTGAGAAGTACTCAAATTACCCAAATTATTCTAAGATTACTCGAAGTATAATTTAAATACACTATGATTACTACAATGATTGAGATTACCAAAAATTACGTAATACACCCTAATCTTCGTAAAAAATATGAAATTAGCCAAACTATGAAAATTACCTATATCTACAAAATTTTCACCCAAAAATTACACATTACGAGCATAAAATAATCTGCTACAAGTATATTTCGAATCAATAAAACAAAATTTTCAATTGTTACGAGAAATTACAACAAACTCAATAAACATGAAAACAATCCTCAAATATATAGATATATATATGTGTGTGTGTGTATAGTTTCTTAAGAAAACCTAACATTTGAAAAATAAAACAAGAACTTACCTTTTTGCTAATTATAAAATAATACTAGTCAACTCGAGACCACACATTTAGAAAGAAAGTAATTGCTTACTAATTACGGCGCCAGCTTTCCAGGCTCTCTTGAAGCAAGCAACTTTGCTTACAAAAAATACTTTTTTCATGCTAATTTTGTAACAAACTTTCGCTATCTAAGTTCCTTGCTATATTCATTACATAGCACGTAAAATTTGTGTGCTTGCTAGTTTTTACATGCAAATTTAGGTTATTTCTTGTCGTGTTAATTCCATGCAAAAAGCTGTGAATAAATGTAGGATTAATGTGTGCTCTTGATGGAGTTTGCTAATTTATTGTGCCTTTAGCAAATGAGAGACACAATCAGAAGTTTACCCTTTTGAACATAAAAGTTGTGTCACTTTGGTAAGATAACGTATTATTCTTTGTTTTTGTTTTTTTTGTAAATTTTCACATATATACATGATAGGTAGATAATTGAACATAACCGAGCAAAAACGGTAAAAAACCTATGGGAGACTTATACTGATTGATACATGTGTTATGTCTTCGGAACTAACAGGAAGTTGAGGTTCAAGCTTGGCCCCTTGAAACTTTGTTAATTTCATATATTTCCTGTTATTGAAGGTCCAAATTGAAAAAAACAAAAAAAAAAACAAAATCTTCTACGTGTCATTCATCACGCAACAGTAATTATCTTAAATTGGAAGGGGATTATTGTACATTATATTTTAGTTGTGAGCTAACGTCCCACGTCCAAAAAAGTGAGTTCTTGAACATGTTTATTTCGATTTTGGCGTTTAAGAAAACGAGACCACAAAATCGGTCAAAGCAAATATATCATTAACTAAAATTAAATAAATCCACACAAGTTGTGCGAGTTTTTCAAATATTCAGCCCCAGGTTGGAAGTCTTTATCGTGGCAGATATTTAAATTGCCAACCATCTTCTAGATGACTGGCATCTCACATCAATTAATTATTATTTGGGACGTGCGGCCGTGTTTTTGTTTGGCAACAATAAAATATTGATGATTGGGTTTTGTAAGTTAGAAAACAAAAAGATAAAATTCAGAGGCGTCACATGGCTAATGCAAAAGTTTTAGTTTTTCTGTCATTAATTAATTACAACGTAATTAAGGAAATTCAACGTTTCATTCTGTTACCTGTGGAGTTTGTGCTTAAGCATACATTTAATATATACAGTAGTATGTGAATAGAGTGTTTATTAATTTTAGTTGCTTAAACATACGTCGATTTGTTAAATACTAAAAGGCATACCTTTTATAATACCAAGCATGTTTGGTTTCCACAGAATAATAGCCCATAATGTTTGAATATTTATCCAGTCCACTGACAACGACTTGTATCCTAAAGATGCCTATAAAACGCAGTTAGCAGCTTCAATGTTTTGCACTCCTCAAAAACAAATTTCCTCTGCAGCTAGCTTGTCTTCTTCAATTCCTAATCATCTTAATTATTCCTCTCTTCATAAATTTAAAATATGGGCATCAAGACTGTTTCCCTGGAGCTCAAGGCTAAGGTTTCTCCATCAAGGTTGTTCAAGGGTTTGCTCACAGAAACACATGACATTGGGCCGAAAGCCGCACCTTATGCCATTAAGAGCATTGAGATAGTTGAAGGAAATGGAGTCAGCATTGGTTCCGTCCTGCAAACAAACTTTACTGATGGTATGCCAAAATAACGTTCAAATATCTTGGAAATCTGTATATGCAAGTTTGTTAATCTTCAGTTGCATGAATTGCATTGTACTACTTATTTAACCATACGCTCTGTCTTTCTACATTAAACAGCGGCTCCTTTCAAGTTTGCCAAGGTTAGGATAGACTTCATTGACACCGCAAACTACGAGAGCAAGTTCACCTTGATTGACGGAGATGTTATCGGCGACAGGGTCGAGAAAATCTCCTACAGTGCTAAAATTGAGGCATCCGGCGATGGCGGGAGCATATTGAAGCAAACCACAGAATATCACACAAAGGGCAATATTGAGCTCAGTGAGGAGGAAATCAAGCTCGGGAATGATCAGGCAGTAGCATTGTTCCATGCAACAGAAGCATACCTCGTTGCCAACCCAAATGCATGCGCCTAAGCACTTATTCGTTTATCTATAAGTGCAGTTAAAATATTCAGTTTCTCATTTTATTTTCCTAATTAATAAAGAGTCGGTGGAATATTGGTGTGCAAATAAAACAACAACAGTCCTATTGTTATTGTAAACCTTCAAACTATGTCGTGTTTGTCCTTTTCATGAAAGAATCTCAAATACTGATTGACAATGGATTTCTTGAGGCTGTTGTGTTATATATCATGTTCAGCGCTTTTACATGCCTATTTGTTAATTTGGATATGAACAGAATAATTTGAAGACCATCAAGTTATAATATAGACTTGCATCACAGATGTAACTTACGGATAACACATTTAGTGTCGGGAACATTAAAGTTTGCTAAATTTCCTCTATAACTGTTCGAAAATGTACAGAGGTCCCCTTGAAACTAATAAAAACACTACACTTAGGTGTACTCAATGAAACAACAAATTTGCTTATGTCCACATGAAATTCATAGAATGATTATCAACTTTGTCCTTGGTTATTTTTAACATTGACGTGTTAAATTGTGGGGGACCTAATTACGCTTTTATTACAAGTTTAGTCGTGCTTGTTTATTTATTATGTTTTGGGAGATGTACACGTAATGTTATCCAATTGACCTTCCTAAGTACGTGCTCTTCTCCCATTTTGCTAAGTTCTCGCAACCAATCCGCTCCCTCTCCTGACTCATGTGGTTCGTCAGTGTGCCAATATATGACGTTGAAGGGTAGGGTTCGTCATTAATCCAATTCCTATTCGCACTTTCCGGGTGCCTAAGCCCATCAAATACTTCCTCTTTGTACTGGTTATTGCTTTCAAAACTTTCTTTGAGCAAAATTCTTCGTTTAATTTGATTACCCCAGGTTCATCTTCTACCGCCCGTTGACGCACAGTGTTTAATCCACAAAAAATGATAATAAAATAGTTAGTTTACTTTCACACTATAATGCAATATATTAAAAAGTGCAGTAGTGGAACACTTTATCAACAGTAGATATTTCATTAAAATTATTCCACGCCTGTAACTTATGATCCTCGGACAATTGGTTATACGTGTATAATGTTGCCTTCAACATATGGTTGAAATTCTTGCTAAAAGTACACACCCACCCAGTCGACTTGAAAATTCCCAACCTCTATAATTCTGTTCAGCATCCTCTTATATGTATGATCGGCGAGCACAAGTCCAATGGCGCACCCTGTCTAATTCGCCTATGTTCACTACCCTTGACGTTGTGCTCCATACGAGTCCCTGCTAGTTGCGATGCCTCTTATGTCGTCAAAAAAAAATCTTGTGGTGGTCTACCTTCATGCTTTTGTGCGGGAGTGGATACCCTTCTACCATGGGATCCACCGCTCTAATGGGATACTAACAAGGAACCGTGCCTCTCATTACAGGGGACTGTAGGTTATGATGTCAGGTGCTCCCTCTCGTAAATCGTGTTGAGCGCAAGACGTGCTGGCACGTACCTGAAAAGTGTAGTGACTAGAATGTGGCCAGATATTCTGCATGGAACGATGGTGGTGAGGTGTTGATACTATTGGCGATGGAAACCCTGGATGCACCGCCTGGGGAAAAAGTGGGAAATGACTTCTTCAGTGTTGCATGGAAAGGAGGTGATCGTCTGACAGTGAATGTGGGTGTGTCGTGGCTGCAACGTGAGCTGCTCATGAATATAGCTAGGATATCTACAGCGAGTGCATGACGGGATTGAAAGTGGAATTCTAAGCCAAGAACCGCGTTGTCCTTTACTCGAACAAGGTATATCTCCTATCTTAAAAAAAAAATTAAATTTTAAACGACATATTAAAATTACAAAATTAAACCTGTGGCATTGACTATAGTCAATCTAATCGTACGATATGTTGACTAGTAAAATTCAAAGGATATCGTAAGTTTAGTCAAATTATTCCAATCATACCTAAACATAATACTATGACTAAAATATTGTTTTAGTTACACTATCACAAGTATGCCAATAACATTAGTTAAAAAAAGTACCAAAGTTGTTTGAGAAGTACTCAAATTACCCAAATTATTCTAAGATTACTCGAAGTATAATTTAAATACACTATGATTACTACAATGATTGAGATTACCAAAAATTACGTAATACACCCTAATCTTCGTAAAAAATATGAAATTAGCCAAACTATGAAAATTACCTATATCTACAAAATTTTCACCCAAAAATTACACATTACGAGCATAAAATAATCTGCTACAAGTATATTTCGAATCAATAAAACAAAATTTTCAATTGTTACGAGAAATTACAACAAACTCAATAAACATGAAAACAATCCTCAAATATATAGATATATATGTGTGTGTGTGTGTATAGTTTCTTAAGAAAACCTAACATTTGAAAAATAAAACAAGAACTTACCTTTTTGCTAATTATAAAATAATACTAGTCAACTCGAGACCACACATTTAGAAAGAAAGTAATTGCTTACTAATTACGGCGCCAGCTTTCCAGGCTCTCTTGAAGCAAGCAACTTTGCTTACAAAAAATACTTTTTTCATGCTAATTTTGTAACAAACTTTCGCTATCTAAGTTCCTTGCTATATTCATTACATAGCACGTAAAATTTGTGTGCTTGCTAGTTTTTACATGCAAATTTAGGTTATTTCTTGTCGTGTTAATTCCATGCAAAAAGCTGTGAATAAATGTAGGATTAATGTGTGCTCTTGATGGAGTTTGCTAATTTATTGTGCCTTTAGCAAATGAGAGACACAATCAGAAGTTTACCCTTTTGAACATAAAAGTTGTGTCACTTTGGTAAGATAACGTATTATTCTTTGTTTTTGTTTTTTTTGTAAATTTTCACATATATACATGATAGGTAGATAATTGAACATAACCGAGCAAAAACGGTAAAAAACCTATGGGAGACTTATACTGATTGATACATGTGTTATGTCTTCGGAACTAACAGGAAGTTGAGGTTCAAGCTTGGCCCCTTGAAACTTTGTTAATTTCATATATTTCCTGTTATTGAAGGTCCAAATTGAAAAAAACAAAAAAAAAAAACAAAATCTTCTACGTGTCATTCATCACGCAACAGCAATTATCTTAAATTGGAAGGGGATTATTGTACATTATATTTTAGTTGTGAGCTAACGTCCCACGTCCAAAAAAGTGAGTTCTTGAACTTGTTTATTTCGATTTTGGCGTTTAAGAAAACGAGACCACAAAATCGGTCAAAGCAAATATATCATTAACTAAAATTAAATAAATCCACACAAGTTGTGCGAGTTTTTCAAATATTCAGCCCCAGGTTGGAAGTCTTTATCGTGGCAGATATTTAAATTGCCAACCATCTTCTAGATGACTGGCATCTCACATCAATTAATTATTATTTGGGACGTGCGGCCGTGTTTTTGTTTGGCAACAATAAAATATTGATGATTGGGTTTTGTAAGTTAGAAAACAAAAAGATAAAATTCAGAGGCGTCACATGGCTAATGCAAAAGTTTTAGTTTTTCTGTCATTAATTAATTACAACGTAATTAAGGAAATTCAACGTTTCATTCTGTTACCTGTGGAGTTTGTGCTTAAGCATACATTTAATATATACAGTAGTATGTGAATAGAGTGTTTATTAATTTTAGTTGCTGAAACATACGTCGATTTGTTAAATACTAAAAGGCATACCTTTTATAATACCAAGCATGTTTGGTTTCCACAGAATAATAGCCCATAATGTTTGAATATTTATCCAGTCCACTGACAACGACTTGTATCCTAAAGATGCCTATAAAACGCAGTTAGCAGCTTCAATGTTTTGCACTCCTCAAAAACAAATTTCCTCTGCAGCTAGCTTGTCTTCTTCAATTCCTAATCATCTTAATTATTCCTCTCTTCATAAATTTAAAATATGGGCATCAAGACTGTTTCCCTGGAGCTCAAGGCTAAGGTTTCTCCATCAAGGTTGTTCAAGGGTTTGCTCACAGAAACACATGACATTGGGCCGAAATCCGCACCTTATGCCATTAAGAGCATTGAGATAGTTGAAGGAAATGGAGTCAGCGTTGGTTCCGTCCTGCAAACAAACTTTACTGATGGTATGCCAAAATAACGTTCAAATATCTTCGAAATCTGTATATGCAAGTTTGTTAATCTTCAGTTGCATGAATTGCATTGTACTACTTATTTAACCATACGCTCTGTCTTTCTACATTAAACAGCGGCTCCTTTCAAGTTTGCCAAGGTCAGGATAGACTTCATTGACACCGCAAACTACGAGAGCAAGTTCACCTTGATTGACGGAGATGTTATCGGCGACAGGGTCGAGAAAATCTCCTACAGTGCTAAAATTGAGGCATCCGGCGATGGCGGGAGCATATTGAAGCAAACCACAGAATATCACACAAAGGGCAATATTGAGCTCAGTGAGGAGGAAATCAAGCTCGGGAATGATCAGGCAGTAGCATTGTTCAACGCAACAGAAGCATACCTCGTTGCCAACCCAAATGCATGCGCCTAAGCACTTATTCGTTTATCTATAAGTGCAGTTAAAATATTCAGTTTCTCATTTTATTTTCCTAATTAATAAAGAGTCGGTGGAATATTGGTGTGCAAATAAAACAACAACAGTCCTATTGTTATTGTAAACCTTCAAACTATGTCGTGTTTGTCCTTTTCATGAAAGAATCTCAAATACTGATTGACAATGGATTTCTTGAGGCTGTTGTGTTATATATCATGTTCAGCGCTTTTACATGCCTATTTGTTAATTTGGATATGAACAGAATAATTTGAAGACCATCAAGTTATAATATAGACTTGCATCACAGATGTAACTTACGGATAACACATTTAGTGTCGGGAACATTAAAGTTTGCTAAATTTCCTCTATAACTGTTCGAAAATGTACAGAGGTCCCCTTGAAACTAATAAAAACACTACACTTAGGTGTACTCAATGAAACAACAAATTTGCTTATGTCCACATGAAATTCATAGAATGATTATCAACTTTGTCCTTGGTTATTTTTAACACTGACGTGTTAAATTGTGGGGGACCTAATTACGCTTTTATTACAAGTTTAGTCGTGCTTGTTTATTTATTATGTTTTGGGAGATGTACACGTAATGTTATCCAATCGACCTTCCTAAGTACGTGCTCTTCTCCCATTTTGCTAAGTTCTCGCAACCAATCCGCTCCCTCTCCTGACTCATGTGGTTCGTCAGTGTGCCAATATATGACGTTGAAGGGTAGGGTTCGTCATTAATCCAATTCCTATTCGCACTTTCCGGGTGCCTAAGCCCATCAAATACTTCCTCTTTGTACTGGTTATTGCTTTCAAAACTTTCTTTGAGCAAAATTCTTCGTTTAATTTGATTACCCCAGGTTCATCTTCTACCGCCCGTTGACGCACAGTGTTTAATCCACAAAAAATGATAATAAAATAGTTAGTTTACTTTCACACTATAATGCAATATATTAAAAAGTGCAGTAGTGGAACACTTTATCAACAGTAGATATTTCATTAAAATTATTCCACGCCTGTAACTTATGATCCTCGGACAATTGGTTATACGTGTATAATGTTGCCTTCAACATATGGTTGAAATTCTTGCTAAAAGTACACACCCACCCAGTCGACTTGAAAATTCCCAACCTCTATAATTCTGTTCAGCATCCTCTTATATGTATGATCGGCGAGCACAAGTCCAATGGCGCACCCTGTCTAATTCGCCTATGTTCACTACCCTTGACGTTGTGCTCCATACGAGTCCCTGCTAGTTGCGATGCCTCTTATGTCGTCAAAAAAAAATCTTGTGGTGGTCTACCTTCATGCTTTTGTGCGGGAGTGGATACCCTTCTACCATGGGATCCACCGCTCTAATGGGATACTAACAAGGAACCGTGCCTCTCATTACAGGGGACTGTAGGTTATGATGTCAGGTGCTCCCTCTCGTAAATCGTGTTGAGCGCAAGACGTGCTGGCACGTACCTGAAAAGTGTAGTGACTAGAATGTGGCCAGATATTCTGCATGGAACGATGGTGGTGAGGTGTTGATACTATTGGCGATGGAAACCCTGGATGCACCGCCTGGGGAAAAAGTGGGAAATGACTTCTTCAGTGTTGCATGGAAAGGAGGTGGTCGTCTGACAGTGAATGTGGGTGTGTCGTGGCTGCAACGTGAGCTGCTCATGAATATAGCTAGGATATCTACAGCGAGTGCATGACGGGATTGAAAGTGGAATTCTAAGCCAAGAACCGCGTTGTCCTTTACTCGAACAAGGTATATCTCCTATCTTAAAAAAAAAAATTAAATTTTAAACGACATATTAAAATTACAAAATTAAACCTGTGGCATTGACTATAGTCAATCTAATCGTACGATATGTTGACTAGTAAAATTCAAAGGATATCGTAAGTTTAGTCAAATTATTCCAATCATACCTAAACATAATACTATGACTAAAATATTGTTTTAGTTACACTATCACAAGTATGCCAATAACATTAGTTAAAAAAAGTACCAAAGTTGTTTGAGAAGTACTCAAATTACCCAAATTATTCTAAGATTACTCGAAGTATAATTTAAATACACTATGATTACTACAATGATTGAGATTACCAAAAATTACGTAATACACCCTAATCTTCGTAAAAAATATGAAATTAGCCAAACTATGAAAATTACCTATATCTACAAAATTTTCACCCAAAAATTACACATTACGAGCATAAAATAATCTGCTACAAGTATATTTCGAATCAATAAAACAAAATTTTCAATTGTTACGAGAAATTACAACAAACTCAATAAACATGAAAACAATCCTCAAATATATAGATATATATGTGTGTGTGTGTGTATAGTTTCTTAAGAAAACCTAACATTTGAAAAATAAAACAAGAACTTACCTTTTTGCTAATTATAAAATAATACTAGTCAACTCGAGACCACACATTTAGAAAGAAAGTAATTGCTTACTAATTACGGCGCCAGCTTTCCAGGCTCTCTTGAAGCAAGCAACTTTGCTTACAAAAAATACTTTTTTCATGCTAATTTTGTAACAAACTTTCGCTATCTAAGTTCCTTGCTATATTCATTACATAGCACGTAAAATTTGTGTGCTTGCTAGTTTTTACATGCAAATTTAGGTTATTTCTTGTCGTGTTAATTCCATGCAAAAAGCTGTGAATAAATGTAGGATTAATGTGTGCTCTTGATGGAGTTTGCTAATTTATTGTGCCTTTAGCAAATGAGAGACACAATCAGAAGTTTACCCTTTTGAACATAAAAGTTGTGTCACTTTGGTAAGATAACGTATTATTCTTTGTTTTTGTTTTTTTTGTAAATTTTCACATATATACATGATAGGTAGATAATTGAACATAACCGAGCAAAAACGGTAAAAAACCTATGGGAGACTTATACTGATTGATACATGTGTTATGTCTTCGGAACTAACAGGAAGTTGAGGTTCAAGCTTGGCCCCTTGAAACTTTGTTAATTTCATATATTTCCTGTTATTGAAGGTCCAAATTGAAAAAAACAAAAAAAAAAAACAAAATCTTCTACGTGTCATTCATCACGCAACAGCAATTATCTTAAATTGGAAGGGGATTATTGTACATTATATTTTAGTTGTGAGCTAACGTCCCACGTCCAAAAAAGTGAGTTCTTGAACTTGTTTATTTCGATTTTGGCGTTTAAGAAAACGAGACCACAAAATCGGTCAAAGCAAATATATCATTAACTAAAATTAAATAAATCCACACAAGTTGTGCGAGTTTTTCAAATATTCAGCCCCAGGTTGGAAGTCTTTATCGTGGCAGATATTTAAATTGCCAACCATCTTCTAGATGACTGGCATCTCACATCAATTAATTATTATTTGGGACGTGCGGCCGTGTTTTTGTTTGGCAACAATAAAATATTGATGATTGGGTTTTGTAAGTTAGAAAACAAAAAGATAAAATTCAGAGGCGTCACATGGCTAATGCAAAAGTTTTAGTTTTTCTGTCATTAATTAATTACAACGTAATTAAGGAAATTCAACGTTTCATTCTGTTACCTGTGGAGTTTGTGCTTAAGCATACATTTAATATATACAGTAGTATGTGAATAGAGTGTTTATTAATTTTAGTTGCTGAAACATACGTCGATTTGTTAAATACTAAAAGGCATACCTTTTATAATACCAAGCATGTTTGGTTTCCACAGAATAATAGCCCATAATGTTTGAATATTTATCCAGTCCACTGACAACGACTTGTATCCTAAAGATGCCTATAAAACGCAGTTAGCAGCTTCAATGTTTTGCACTCCTCAAAAACAAATTTCCTCTGCAGCTAGCTTGTCTTCTTCAATTCCTAATCATCTTAATTATTCCTCTCTTCATAAATTTAAAATATGGGCATCAAGACTGTTTCCCTGGAGCTCAAGGCTAAGGTTTCTCCATCAAGGTTGTTCAAGGGTTTGCTCACAGAAACACATGACATTGGGCCGAAAGCCGCACCTTATGCCATTAAGAGCATTGAGATAGTTGAAGGAAATGGAGTCAGCGTTGGTTCCGTCCTGCAAACAAACTTTACTGATGGTATGCCAAAATAACGTTCAAATATCTTCGAAATCTGTATATGCAAGTTTGTTAATCTTCAGTTGCATGAATTGCATTGTACTACTTATTTAACCATACGCTCTGTCTTTCTACATTAAACAGCGGCTCCTTTCAAGTTTGCCAAGGTCAGGATAGACTTCATTGACACCGCAAACTACGAGAGCAAGTTCACCTTGATTGACGGAGATGTTATCGGCGACAGGGTCGAGAAAATCTCCTACAGTGCTAAAATTGAGGCATCCGGCGATGGCGGGAGCATATTGAAGCAAACCACAGAATATCACACAAAGGGCAATATTGAGCTCAGTGAGGAGGAAATCAAGCTCGGGAATGATCAGGCAGTAGCATTGTTCAACGCAACAGAAGCATACCTCGTTGCCAACCCAAATGCATGCGCCTAAGCACTTATTCGTTTATCTATAAGTGCAGTTAAAATATTCAGTTTCTCATTTTATTTTCCTAATTAATAAAGAGTCGGTGGAATATTGGTGTGCAAATAAAACAACAACAGTCCTATTGTTATTGTAAACCTTCAAACTATGTCGTGTTTGTCCTTTTCATGAAAGAATCTCAAATACTGATTGACAATGGATTTCTTGAGGCTGTTGTGTTATATATCATGTTCAGCGCTTTTACATGCCTATTTGTTAATTTGGATATGAACAGAATAATTTGAAGACCATCAAGTTATAATATAAACTTGCATCACAGATGTAACTTACGGATAACACATTTAGTGTCGGGAACATTAAAGTTTGCTAAATTTCCTCTATAACTGTTCGAAAATGTACAGAGGTCCCCTTGAAACTAATAAAAACACTACACTTAGGTGTACTCAATGAAACAACAAATTTGCTTATGTCCACATGAAATTCATAGAATGATTATCAACTTTGTCCTTGGTTATTTTTAACACTGACGTGTTAAATTGTGGGGGACCTAATTACGCTTTTATTACAAGTTTAGTCGTGCTTGTTTATTTATTATGTTTTGGGAGATGTACACGTAATGTTATCCAATCGACCTTCCTAAGTACGTGCTCTTCTCCCATTTTGCTAAGTTCTCGCAACCAATCCGCTCCCTCTCCTGACTCATGTGGTTCGTCAGTGTGCCAATATATGACGTTGAAGGGTAGGGTTCGTCATTAATCCAATTCCTATTCGCACTTTCCGGGTGCCTAAGCCCATCAAATACTTCCTCTTTGTACTGGTTATTGCTTTCAAAACTTTCTTTGAGCAAAATTCTTCGTTTAATTTGATTACCCCAGGTTCATCTTCTACCGCCCGTTGACGCACAGTGTTTAATCCACAAAAAATGATAATAAAATAGTTAGTTTACTTTCACACTATAATGCAATATATTAAAAAGTGCAGTAGTGGAACACTTTATCAACAGTAGATATTTCATTAAAATTATTCCACGCCTGTAACTTATGATCCTCGGACAATTGGTTATACGTGTATAATGTTGCCTTCAACATATGGTTGAAATTCTTGCTAAAAGTACACACCCACCCAGTCGACTTGAAAATTCCCAACCTCTATAATTCTGTTCAGCATCCTCTTATATGTATGATCGGCGAGCACAAGTCCAATGGCGCACCCTGTCTAATTCGCCTATGTTCACTACCCTTGACGTTGTGCTCCATACGAGTCCCTGCTAGTTGCGATGCCTCTTATGTCGTCAAAAAAAAATCTTGTGGTGGTCTACCTTCATGCTTTTGTGCGGGAGTGGATACCCTTCTACCATGGGATCCACCGCTCTAATGGGATACTAACAAGGAACCGTGCCTCTCATTACAGGGGACTGTAGGTTATGATGTCAGGTGCTCCCTCTCGTAAATCGTGTTGAGCGCAAGACGTGCTGGCACGTACCTGAAAAGTGTAGTGACTAGAATGTGGCCAGATATTCTGCATGGAACGATGGTGGTGAGGTGTTGATACTATTGGCGATGGAAACCCTGGATGCACCGCCTGGGGAAAAAGTGGGAAATGACTTCTTCAGTGTTGCATGGAAAGGAGGTGATCGTCTGACAGTGAATGTGGGTGTGTCGTGGCTGCAACGTGAGCTGCTCATGAATATAGCTAGGATATCTACAGCGAGTGCATGACGGGATTGAAAGTGGAATTCTAAGCCAAGAACCGCGTTGTCCTTTACTCGAACAAGGTATATCTCCTATCTTAAAAAAAAAATTAAATTTTAAACGACATATTAAAATTACAAAATTAAACCTGTGGCATTGACTATAGTCAATCTAATCGTACGATATGTTGACTAGTAAAATTCAAAGGATATCGTAAGTTTAGTCAAATTATTCCAATCATACCTAAACATAATACTATGACTAAAATATTGTTTTAGTTACACTATCACAAGTATGCCAATAACATTAGTTAAAAAAAGTACCAAAGTTGTTTGAGAAGTACTCAAATTACCCAAATTATTCTAAGATTACTCGAAGTATAATTTAAATACACTATGATTACTACAATGATTGAGATTACCAAAAATTACGTAATACACCCTAATCTTCGTAAAAAATATGAAATTAGCCAAACTATGAAAATTACCTATATCTACAAAATTTTCACCCAAAAATTACACATTACGAGCATAAAATAATCTGCTACAAGTATATTTCGAATCAATAAAACAAAATTTTCAATTGTTACGAGAAATTACAACAAACTCAATAAACATGAAAACAATCCTCAAATATATAGATATATATGTGTGTGTGTGTGTATAGTTTCTTAAGAAAACCTAACATTTGAAAAATAAAACAAGAACTTACCTTTTTGCTAATTATAAAATAATACTAGTCAACTCGAGACCACACATTTAGAAAGAAAGTAATTGCTTACTAATTACGGCGCCAGCTTTCCAGGCTCTCTTGAAGCAAGCAACTTTGCTTACAAAAAATACTTTTTTCATGCTAATTTTGTAACAAACTTTCGCTATCTAAGTTCCTTGCTATATTCATTACATAGCACGTAAAATTTGTGTGCTTGCTAGTTTTTACATGCAAATTTAGGTTATTTCTTGTCGTGTTAATTCCATGCAAAAAGCTGTGAATAAATGTAGGATTAATGTGTGCTCTTGATGGAGTTTGCTAATTTATTGTGCCTTTAGCAAATGAGAGACACAATCAGAAGTTTACCCTTTTGAACATAAAAGTTGTGTCACTTTGGTAAGATAACGTATTATTCTTTGTTTTTGTTTTTTTTGTAAATTTTCACATATATACATGATAGGTAGATAATTGAACATAACCGAGCAAAAACGGTAAAAAACCTATGGGAGACTTATACTGATTGATACATGTGTTATGTCTTCGGAACTAACAGGAAGTTGAGGTTCAAGCTTGGCCCCTTGAAACTTTGTTAATTTCATATATTTCCTGTTATTGAAGGTCCAAATTGAAAAAAACAAAAAAAAAAACAAAATCTTCTACGTGTCATTCATCACGCAACAGCAATTATCTTAAATTGGAAGGGGATTATTGTACATTATATTTTAGTTGTGAGCTAACGTCCCACGTCCAAAAAAGTGAGTTCTTGAACTTGTTTATTTCGATTTTGGCGTTTAAGAAAACGAGACCACAAAATCGGTCAAAGCAAATATATCATTAACTAAAATTAAATAAATCCACACAAGTTGTGCGAGTTTTTCAAATATTCAGCCCCAGGTTGGAAGTCTTTATCGTGGCAGATATTTAAATTGCCAACCATCTTCTAGATGACTGGCATCTCACATCAATTAATTATTATTTGGGACGTGCGGCCGTGTTTTTGTTTGGCAACAATAAAATATTGATGATTGGGTTTTGTAAGTTAGAAAACAAAAAGATAAAATTCAGAGGCGTCACATGGCTAATGCAAAAGTTTTAGTTTTTCTGTCATTAATTAATTACAACGTAATTAAGGAAATTCAACGTTTCATTCTGTTACCTGTGGAGTTTGTGCTTAAGCATACATTTAATATATACAGTAGTATGTGAATAGAGTGTTTATTAATTTTAGTTGCTGAAACATACGTCGATTTGTTAAATACTAAAAGGCATACCTTTTATAATACCAAGCATGTTTGGTTTCCACAGAATAATAGCCCATAATGTTTGAATATTTATCCAGTCCACTGACAACGACTTGTATCCTAAAGATGCCTATAAAACGCAGTTAGCAGCTTCAATGTTTTGCACTCCTCAAAAACAAATTTCCTCTGCAGCTAGCTTGTCTTCTTCAATTCCTAATCATCTTAATTATTCCTCTCTTCATAAATTTAAAATATGGGCATCAAGACTGTTTCCCTGGAGCTCAAGGCTAAGGTTTCTCCATCAAGGTTGTTCAAGGGTTTGCTCACAGAAACACATGACATTGGGCCGAAAGCCGCACCTTATGCCATTAAGAGCATTGAGATAGTTGAAGGAAATGGAGTCAGCGTTGGTTCCGTCCTGCAAACAAACTTTACTGATGGTATGCCAAAATAACGTTCAAATATCTTCGAAATCTGTATATGCATGTTTGTTAATCTTCAGTTGCATGAATTGCATTGTACTACTTATTTAACCATACGCTCTGTCTTTCTACATTAAACAGCGGCTCCTTTCAAGTTTGCCAAGGTCAGGATAGACTTCATTGACACCGCAAACTACGAGAGCAAGTTCACCTTGATTGACGGAGATGTTATCGGCGACAGGGTCGAGAAAATCTCCTACAGTGCTAAAATTGAGGCATCCGGCGATGGCGGGAGCATATTGAAGCAAACCACAGAATATCACACAAAGGGCAATATTGAGCTCAGTGAGGAGGAAATCAAGCTCGGGAATGATCAGGCAGTAGCATTGTTCAACGCAACAGAAGCATACCTCGTTGCCAACCCAAATGCATGCGCCTAAGCACTTATTCGTTTATCTATAAGTGCAGTTAAAATATTCAGTTTCTCATTTTATTTTCCTAATTAATAAAGAGTCGGTGGAATATTGGTGTGCAAATAAAACAACAACAGTCCTATTGTTATTGTAAACCTTCAAACTATGTCGTGTTTGTCCTTTTCATGAAAGAATCTCAAATACTGATTGACAATGGATTTCTTGAGGCTGTTGTGTTATATATCATGTTCAGCGCTTTTACATGCCTATTTGTTAATTTGGATATGAACAGAATAATTTGAAGACCATCAAGTTATAATATAGACTTGCATCACAGATGTAACTTACGGATAACACATTTAGTGTCGGGAACATTAAAGTTTGCTAAATTTCCTCTATAACTGTTCGAAAATGTACAGAGGTCCCCTTGAAACTAATAAAAACACTACACTTAGGTGTACTCAATGAAACAACAAATTGGCTTATGTCCACATGAAATTCATAGAATGATTATCAACTTTGTCCTTGGTTATTTTTAACACTGACGTGTTAAATTGTGGGGGACCTAATTACGCTTTTATTACAAGTTTAGTCGTGCTTGTTTATTTATTATGTTTTGGGAGATGTACACGTAATGTTATCCAATCGACCTTCCTAAGTACGTGCTCTTCTCCCATTTTGCTAAGTTCTCGCAACCAATCCGCTCCCTCTCCTGACTCATGTGGTTCGTCAGTGTGCCAATATATGACGTTGAAGGGTAGGGTTTGTCATTAATCCAATTCCTATTCGCACTTTCCGGGTGCCTAAGCCCATCAAATACTTCCTCTTTGTACTGGTTATTGCTTTCAAAACTTTCTTTGAGCAAAATTCTTCGTTTAATTTGATTACCCCAGGTTCATCTTCTACCGCCCGTTGACGCACAGTGTTTAATCCACAAAAAATGATAATAAAATAGTTAGTTTACTTTCACACTATAATGCAATATATTAAAAAGTGCAGTAGTGGAACACTTTATCAACAGTAGATATTTCATTAAAATTATTCCACGCCTGTAACTTATGATCCTCGGACAATTGGTTATACGTGTATAATGTTGCCTTCAACATATGGTTGAAATTCTTGCTAAAAGTACACACCCACCCAGTCGACTTGAAAATTCCCAACCTCTATAATTCTGTTCAGCATCCTCTTATATGTATGATCGGCGAGCACAAGTCCAATGGCGCACCCTGTCTAATTCGCCTATGTTCACTACCCTTGACGTTGTGCTCCATACGAGTCCCTGCTAGTTGCGATGCCTCTTATGTCGTCAAAAAAAAATCTTGTGGTGGTCTACCTTCATGCTTTTGTGCGGGAGTGGATACCCTTCTACCATGGGATCCACCGCTCTAATGGGATACTAACAAGGAACCGTGCCTCTCATTACAGGGGACTGTAGGTTATGATGTCAGGTGCTCCCTCTCGTGAATCGTGTTGAGCGCAAGACGTGCTGGCACGTACCTGAAAAGTGTAGTGACTAGAATGTGGCCAGATATTCTGCATGGAACGATGGTGGTGAGGTGTTGATACTATTGGCGATGGAAACCCTGGATGCACCGCCTGGGGAAAAAGTGGGAAATGACTTCTTCAGTGTTGCATGGAAAGGAGGTGATCGTCTGACAGTGAATGTGGGTGTGTCGTGGCTGCAACGTGAGCTGCTCATGAATATAGCTAGGATATCTACAGCGAGTGCATGACGGGATTGAAAGTGGAATTCTAAGCCAAGAACCGCGTTGTCCTTTACTCGAACAAGGTATATCTCCTATCTTAAAAAAAAATATTAAATTTTAAACGACATATTAAAATTACAAAATTAAACCTGTGGCATTGACTATAGTCAATCTAATCGTACGATATGTTGACTAGTAAAATTCAAAGGATATCGTAAGTTTAGTCAAATTATTCCAATCATACCTAAACATAATACTATGACTAAAATATTGTTTTAGTTACACTATCACAAGTATGCCAATAACATTAGTTAAAAAAAGTACCAAAGTTGTTTGAGAAGTACTCAAATTACCCAAATTATTCTAAGATTACTCGAAGTATAATTTAAATACACTATGATTACTACAATGATTGAGATTACCAAAAATTACGTAATACACCCTAATCTTCGTAAAAAATATGAAATTAGCCAAACTATGAAAATTACCTATATCTACAAAATTTTCACCCAAAAATTACACATTACGAGCATAAAATAATCTGCTACAAGTATATTTCGAATCAATAAAACAAAATTTTCAATTGTTACGAGAAATTACAACAAACTCAATAAACATGAAAACAATCCTCAAATATATAGATATATATGTGTGTGTGTGTGTATAGTTTCTTAAGAAAACCTAACATTTGAAAAATAAAACAAGAACTTACCTTTTTGCTAATTATAAAATAATACTAGTCAACTCGAGACCACACATTTAGAAAGAAAGTAATTGCTTACTAATTACGGCGCCAGCTTTCCAGGCTCTCTTGAAGCAAGCAACTTTGCTTACAAAAAATACTTTTTTCATGCTAATTTTGTAACAAACTTTCGCTATCTAAGTTCCTTGCTATATTCATTACATAGCACGTAAAATTTGTGTGCTTGCTAGTTTTTACATGCAAATTTAGGTTATTTCTTGTCGTGTTAATTCCATGCAAAAAGCTGTGAATAAATGTAGGATTAATGTGTGCTCTTGATGGAGTTTGCTAATTTATTGTGCCTTTAGCAAATGAGAGACACAATCAGAAGTTTACCCTTTTGAACATAAAAGTTGTGTCACTTTGGTAAGATAACGTATTATTCTTTGTTTTTGTTTTTTTTGTAAATTTTCACATATATACATGATAGGTAGATAATTGAACATAACCGAGCAAAAACGGTAAAAAACCTATGGGAGACTTATACTGATTGATACATGTGTTATGTCTTCGGAACTAACAGGAAGTTGAGGTTCAAGCTTGGCCCCTTGAAACTTTGTTAATTTCATATATTTCCTGTTATTGAAGGTCCAAATTGAAAAAAACAAAAAAAAAAAACAAAATCTTCTACGTGTCATTCATCACGCAACAGCAATTATCTTAAATTGGAAGGGGATTATTGTACATTATATTTTAGTTGTGAGCTAACGTCCCACGTCCAAAAAAGTGAGTTCTTGAACTTGTTTATTTCGATTTTGGCGTTTAAGAAAACGAGACCACAAAATCGGTCAAAGCAAATATATCATTAACTAAAATTAAATAAATCCACACAAGTTGTGCGAGTTTTTCAAATATTCAGCCCCAGGTTGGAAGTCTTTATCGTGGCAGATATTTAAATTGCCAACCATCTTCTAGATGACTGGCATCTCACATCAATTAATTATTATTTGGGACGTGCGGCCGTGTTTTTGTTTGGCAACAATAAAATATTGATGATTGGGTTTTGTAAGTTAGAAAACAAAAAGATAAAATTCAGAGGCGTCACATGGCTAATGCAAAAGTTTTAGTTTTTCTGTCATTAATTAATTACAACGTAATTAAGGAAATTCAACGTTTCATTCTGTTACCTGTGGAGTTTGTGCTTAAGCATACATTTAATATATACAGTAGTATGTGAATAGAGTGTTTATTAATTTTAGTTGCTGAAACATACGTCGATTTGTTAAATACTAAAAGGCATACCTTTTATAATACCAAGCATGTTTGGTTTCCACAGAATAATAGCCCATAATGTTTGAATATTTATCCAGTCCACTGACAACGACTTGTATCCTAAAGATGCCTATAAAACGCAGTTAGCAGCTTCAATGTTTTGCACTCCTCAAAAACAAATTTCCTCTGCAGCTAGCTTGTCTTCTTCAATTCCTAATCATCTTAATTATTCCTCTCTTCATAAATTTAAAATATGGGCATCAAGACTGTTTCCCTGGAGCTCAAGGCTAAGGTTTCTCCATCAAGGTTGTTCAAGGGTTTGCTCACAGAAACACATGACATTGGGCCGAAATCCGCACCTTATGCCATTAAGAGCATTGAGATAGTTGAAGGAAATGGAGTCAGCGTTGGTTCCGTCCTGCAAACAAACTTTACTGATGGTATGCCAAAATAACGTTCAAATATCTTCGAAATCTGTATATGCAAGTTTGTTAATCTTCAGTTGCATGAATTGCATTGTACTACTTATTTAACCATACGCTCTGTCTTTCTACATTAAACAGCGGCTCCTTTCAAGTTTGCCAAGGTCAGGATAGACTTCATTGACACCGCAAACTACGAGAGCAAGTTCACCTTGATTGACGGAGATGTTATCGGCGACAGGGTCGAGAAAATCTCCTACAGTGCTAAAATTGAGGCATCCGGCGATGGCGGGAGCATATTGAAGCAAACCACAGAATATCACACAAAGGGCAATATTGAGCTCAGTGAGGAGGAAATCAAGCTCGGGAATGATCAGGCAGTAGCATTGTTCAACGCAACAGAAGCATACCTCGTTGCCAACCCAAATGCATGCGCCTAAGCACTTATTCGTTTATCTATAAGTGCAGTTAAAATATTCAGTTTCTCATTTTATTTTCCTAATTAATAAAGAGTCGGTGGAATATTGGTGTGCAAATAAAACAACAACAGTCCTATTGTTATTGTAAACCTTCAAACTATGTCGTGTTTGTCCTTTTCATGAAAGAATCTCAAATACTGATTGACAATGGATTTCTTGAGGCTGTTGTGTTATATATCATGTTCAGCGCTTTTACATGCCTATTTGTTAATTTGGATATGAACAGAATAATTTGAAGACCATCAAGTTATAATATAGACTTGCATCACAGATGTAACTTACGGATAACACATTTAGTGTCGGGAACATTAAAGTTTGCTAAATTTCCTCTATAACTGTTCGAAAATGTACAGAGGTCCCCTTGAAACTAATAAAAACACTACACTTAGGTGTACTCAATGAAACAACAAATTTGCTTATGTCCACATGAAATTCATAGAATGATTATCAACTTTGTCCTTGGTTATTTTTAACATTGACGTGTTAAATTGTGGGGGACCTAATTACGCTTTTATTACAAGTTTAGTCGTGCTTGTTTATTTATTATGTTTTGGGAGATGTACACGTAATGTTATCCAATCGACCTTCCTAAGTACGTGCTCTTCTCCCATTTTGCTAAGTTCTCGCAACCAATCCGCTCCCTCTCCTGACTCATGTGGTTCGTCAGTGTGCCAATATATGACGTTGAAGGGTAGGGTTCGTCATTAATCCAATTCCTATTCGCACTTTCCGGGTGCCTAAGCCCATCAAATACTTCCTCTTTGTACTGGTTATTGCTTTCAAAACTTTCTTTGAGCAAAATTCTTCGTTTAATTTGATTACCCCAGGTTCATCTTCTACCGCCCGTTGACGCACAGTGTTTAATCCACAAAAAATGATAATAAAATAGTTAGTTTACTTTCACACTATAATGCAATATATTAAAAAGTGCAGTAGTGGAACACTTTATCAACAGTAGATATTTCATTAAAATTATTCCACGCCTGTAACTTATGATCCTCGGACAATTGGTTATACGTGTATAATGTTGCCTTCAACATATGGTTGAAATTCTTGCTAAAAGTACACACCCACCCAGTCGACTTGAAAATTCCCAACCTCTATAATTCTGTTCAGCATCCTCTTATATGTATGATCGGCGAGCACAAGTCCAATGGCGCACCCTGTCTAATTCGCCTATGTTCACTACCCTTGACGTTGTGCTCCATACGAGTCCCTGCTAGTTGCGATGCCTCTTATGTCGTCAAAAAAAAATCTTGTGGTGGTCTACCTTCATGCTTTTGTGCGGGAGTGGATACCCTTCTACCATGGGATCCACCGCTCTAATGGGATACTAACAAGGAACCGTGCCTCTCATTACAGGGGACTGTAGGTTATGATGTCAGGTGCTCCCTCTCGTAAATCGTGTTGAGCGCAAGACGTGCTGGCACGTACCTGAAAAGTGTAGTGACTAGAATGTGGCCAGATATTCTGCATGGAACGATGGTGGTGAGGTGTTGATACTATTGGCGATGGAAACCCTGGATGCACCGCCTGGGGAAAAAGTGGGAAATGACTTCTTCAGTGTTGCATGGAAAGGAGGTGATCGTCTGACAGTGAATGTGGGTGTGTCGTGGCTGCAACGTGAGCTGCTCATGAATATAGCTAGGATATCTACAGCGAGTGCATGACGGGATTGAAAGTGGAATTCTAAGCCAAGAACCGCGTTGTCCTTTACTCGAACAAGGTATATCTCCTATCTTAAAAAAAAAATATTAAATTTTAAACGACATATTAAAATTACAAAATTAAACCTGTGGCATTGACTATAGTCAATCTAATCGTACGATATGTTGACTAGTAAAATTCAAAGGATATCGTAAGTTTAGTCAAATTATTCCAATCATACCTAAACATAATACTATGACTAAAATATTGTTTTAGTTACACTATCACAAGTATGCCAATAACATTAGTTAAAAAAAGTACCAAAGTTGTTTGAGAAGTACTCAAATTACCCAAATTATTCTAAGATTACTCGAAGTATAATTTAAATACACTATGATTACTACAATGATTGAGATTACCAAAAATTACGTAATACACCCTAATCTTCGTAGAAAATATGAAATTAGCCAAACTATGAAAATTACCTATATCTACAAAATTTTCACCCAAAAATTACACATTACGAGCATAAAATAATCTGCTACAAGTATATTTCGAATCAATAAAACAAAATTTTCAATTGTTACGAGAAATTACAACAAACTCAATAAACATGAAAACAATCCTCAAATATATAGATATATATATATATATATGTGTGTGTGTGTGTGTGTGTGTGTATAGTTTCTTAAGAAAACCTATCATTTGAAAAATAAAAAAAGAACTTACCATTTTGCTAATTATAGAATAATACTAGTCAACTCGAGACCACATATTTAGAAAGAAAGTAATTGCTTACTAATTACGGTGCCAGCTTTCTAGGCTCTCTTGAAGCAACCAACTTTTCTTACACAAATTACTTTTTTTATGCTAATTTTGTAACAAACTTTCGCTATCTAAGTTCCTTGCTATATTCATTACATAGCACGTAAAATTTGTGTGCTTGCTAGTTTTTACATGCAAATTTAGGTTATTTCTTGTCGTGTTAATTCCATGCAAAAAGCTGCGAATAAATGGTAGGATTAATGTGTGCTCTTGATGGAGTTTGCTAATTTATTGTGCTTTTAGCAAATGAGAGACACAATCAGAAGTTTTACCATTTTGAACATAAAAGTTGTGTCGCTTTGGTAAGATAATGTATTATTCTTTGTTTTTGTTTTTTTGTAAATTTTCACATATATACATGATAGGTAGATAATTGAACATAATCGAGCAAAACGGTGAAAAACCTATGGGAGACTTATACTGGTTGATACATGAGTTAGGTCTTCGGAACTAACATGAAGTTGAGGTTCAAGCTTGGCCCCTTGTAACTTTGTTAATTTCATATATTTCCTGTTATTGATGTTGACAGTTAGTTAGAACACCACGATTTTGAATCAAAAGAGAGATTTCACCCAAGGAAAATATCGAATTGGATCCCAAATTGACGGGTTAGTGTGAGCTTATCCATGCAGTTATGCACTCTTCAAATAGGAATCCGTTTTCTGAAAGATCCTGGCTTTCGTACTTTGGTGGGTCTCCGAGATCCTTTCGATGACCTATGTTGTGTTGAAGGGATATCTATCTAATCCGGTCGATTGCGTAAAGCCCGCGATAGCAATGGAACCGGGGAAAGTAGACAGAAAAGACGGTTCTTTTCTATTATATTAGTATTTTCGATTATATTAGATTAGTATTAGTTAGTGATTTAGATTAGTTAAGGGTAGTTTAGTCATTGCATTTATTCTATTATATAACCGTTAGTTAATTAGCTCGGTTAGTTAGTGTTAGCTCAGTTAGTTAGTTTGTTATTTTGCTTTGTATATATATGTAATCTCTCTCTCATTTTCAGGTGTACGATTTTACATATATGAAATGAAGTCTTCTTCTTCATCTTAATTCTCTAAACATCAACATGGTATCAATCGCTAGTTTTTGATCCAAATTGCTACCGCGTTTCATTTTTTTGGTGATTTTGCTGCAAATCACGGTTCGCGATGGGATTCTGCTCCGATTAAGCGGTTTCAATTTTGTTTTAGACGATTTTGCTCCGATTGATTTGTTTGATTTCTACGGTTTTTGACCTAATTCATCCACATTGTGATCAGAATGTCGATTCCTACTTGTTTTTCCCATCCTGTTGATCGTCATGTTAATGGTGCTCTGCAATTACAAGGTTCGGATCATCCTGGAATGAACCTCACTACAATGTCATTGATCGGCATACAGAACTACTTACCTTGGAGCAGATCTGTGAAGATTGCTCTTGGCACTAAGCGCAAACTTGACTTTATTACTGGTTTATTGAAGAAACCTGATCCTGATGTTGTTGATTTTGAAGATTGGATGAGGGTGGATTGTATGGTCACCTCATGGATATTGAATTCGATCTCAAAAGACCTGGTTGATGCTTTTCTGTATCCAGATTCTTCAGCTGCACTTTGGTCTCAACTGGAGACTCATTATGGATTGAACAATGGACCATTGTTATACCAACTCGCGTGAAATTGCCTCTATTTCACAAGGTACATCTTCTGTGTCTCAGTACTATACAAAGTTGAAAAGATTGTGGGATGAATTAGGATGTTTAGTGCCAGTTATAGCATGTCATTGTGAAGCAGCTTCATTGTGCACTTGCAACATTGCACAACACTCTTTGGATGTGAACTCCCTATGCAGTTTTTAATGGGTTTGAATGATGAATTTGATGCTGTACACAGCTAGATATTAGCTGTTGAACCCCTACCTTTAGTTGAGAAAGCTTATGCCATGATTCTAAGAGTTGAAAAACAGAAAGAAGTACACTTATCCATGACTAATCCTATTGAGCATTCTGCTATGTTGGTTAAACACACCCCTGCTTCTTCTCAGTTGTATTCTCAAAAGGATTACAAGAAACGAAATGCTGACAGATTATGTGAGTTTTGTAAGATGAAAGGACACACTAAAGACACTTATTTCTGAGAATTTGAAGAAGAATGAACCTTAATTCTCATTAATTTACTGAAGAGTTACAACAGCTATATAAATTGTACGTGGCTGAAATTCCAGCCCATAATTCTAGGAGAGAATCCCTCTAATTAGGGATTTGGCTCTAAAGAGAATCTCTATGAATCTATTTTATTAGGAAACGATCTAAACGAATAAATATCCTAAATAGCATAATTGATCATAACTGATCAGATAACATAAATAACCTTAATCCTATTTACAATACGACACTTTCAACACTCCCCCTCAAGGTGGGTTGTATATGTTATACAATCCCAACTTGAAGCTGAATTCTTCAAAGCTTGTTCTTGGAAGTGCTTTCGTGAGAATGTCAGCGATCTGCTCCCTTGTTGGAATGTATGTCAACTGAACTATTCCATTGTTGACCTTTTCTGAGATAAAATGTGTGTCTATTTCTATATGTTTCGCTTGATCATGATGTACTGGATTCTTTGCAATACTGATGGCAGCTTGGTTGTCAGAAAACATCCATGTTGTTTTCATTGTGGCAGCTCCGAGTTCATCTAGTAATCTTTGAAGCCAGATTCCTTCACAAATGCCTAGAGCTAGTGCTCGGTATTCAGACTCAGCACTGCTCCTAGAAACTACTAATTGTTTCTTGCTTCTCCATGTCACGAGATTTCCCCATACATATGAGCAATAACCTGTTGTAGATCTTCTGTCAGTTAGCTCCCCGGCCCAACTTGCATCGGTGTAAATTTGTATTTCTCGATTTTCACATTTTTTGAATAGTAACCCATGACCAGCTGTCATCTTTAAATACCTCAGAATCCGGTTTACAGCTTCAAGATGATACTCTGTTGGATTATTCATATGTTGACTTACTACACTGACGGAGAATGCAATGTCTGGTCGGGTATGTGAGAGGTAAATCAATTTGCCTACGAGTCTTTGGTATGTCCCTTTATCCACAAGAATGTTCTCTTCATCCATGTTCGTCTTCTTGTTGGAGTCCATAGGAGTATCGGCTGGTTTACACCCAAGTATACCTGTCTCATTAAGTAAGTCCAGAATGTACTTCCGCTGAGAGATAATGATTTCCTTCTTAGATCGGGCAACTTCCATTCCTAAGAAGTATTTAAGAGAACCAAGATCTTTAATTTCAAACTCAGAAGCCATAAGTTTCTTTAGTGTGACAATTTCTTCATCATAATCGCCAGTTAGAATAATATCATCAACGTACACAATTAGGACAGCAATCTTCCTATTAGAAGAAAACTTAACAAATAGTGTGTGATCAGCTTGGCATTGTCTGTACCCGTGTGAGATTATAGACTTAGCAAACCTGTCAAACCAGGCACGTGGTGATTGTTTCAAACCATATAGTGCCTTCTTGAGTTTGCATATACCATTTGGCTATTCGATGAGTTCTTTAGGCCAGGTGGTACTTCCATGTAAACCTCTTCTTGTAGATCACCATTCAAGAATGCATTCTTGACATCAAGTTGGTGAAGTGACCAATCATAATTCATTGCAAGAGATAGCAAAACTCGAACAGTATTAAGTTTAGCAACAGCTGCAAATGTTTCATGATAATCTATACCGTAAGATTGTGTAAATCCCTTAGCCACCAATCTTGCTTTGAATCTCTCAACTCTTCTATTTGTCTTGTGTTTGACAGTAAATATCCACTTGCATCCCACTGGTTTTTTGCCACGAGGTAACTCTAAAAGTGTCCAGGTGTTATTGCTTTCCAATGCTTTGATTTCCTCTTCTACTGCTTGTTTCCATGTTGGAATCTTTAATGCCTCTTGAATGGAGTTAGGAACCAGTGTACTATCAAGAGTAGACAAAAAGGCTTTGTATGGTGGTAACAACTTGTCATATGTAACATAATTACCAATAGGATGCTTTGTGCATGATCGAACACCTTTTCTTAAGGCAATAGGCAAATCTAAATTATCTATAATAGGACCAGTATTGTGATTTGATAAATCAGTACCTGTGCAACTATCTATAGTGCAATGAACAGGTTCAAGTTCTTGACCTTGTGTGATTTGTGTAGTATTCTCTAAATGCTCATTAGGCTTCTTCTTTCTAACGTAGACTTGTAAGTCATTCTGATTATCATTGACAAACTGTTGTGGTACAGATTCATGCAAATTAGATTCGTCTAGATCAGATTGACAGCTTGGAATAGTGGACTCAGAAGGTTCATGTTCATTTGTGGGTAAAGTAGGGATCCGTTGTAAAGTATCCCAAAACTGATATTCCCTCATACTCTCCCCCTGAATTTCAGGTTTTGGGAAATATGGCTGATGTTCAAAAAATGTGACATCCATAGAATTGTAAATCTTTTTGGTGATGGGTGAATAACACTTGTACCCTTTTGGGTTGGATGAATACCCTAAGAAGATGCATTTTAGTGATTTAGGGTCAAGTTTGGTTCGTTTTTGATTATGAACATGCACAAAGGCTGAACATCCAAAAATTTTAAGTGGAAGATCAGATGTGAAAGTGGTAATGTGAGGAAAGGTTTCCATGAGGACTTGACGGGGATTCTGAAATCGAAGAACTTGGCTTGTCATCCTATTGATGAGATCTGTTAGAATAGCTTCTCCCTAGAAACGTTTAGGCACATTATATGAAAACATGATTGAACGAGCTACTTCAAGTAGTTGCCTATTTTTCCTCTCAGCCACCTCATTTCATTGAGGGGTATCTACACAGGAACTCACATGTATTATGCCTTGTTCTAAAAGATAGGGACCTAGACTGGAATTGAAGTACTCTAGCATTGTCGGTTTTTAAGACTTGAATTTGTTTATGAAATTGGGTTTTAATCATCGACTGGAAAGACTTGAAAATAGCTACTGTCTCTGATTTTTCTTTCATGAGAAAAGTCCAAGTGGTTCTAGTATGATCGTCAATGAAAGTTAAAAACCAACGAGTTCCAGATATGTTTTTAACTTTTGAAGGCACCCAAATGTCACTATGAATCATAGAGAATGGACATGAAGGTTTATATTGAATGCTTGGGTATACATGTCTAGTATGTTTAGCAAGTTGACAAATTTCACAATGATAGGAATTAGGACTTTTATTGCTAAGCAAATGAGGAAACAACTTTTCGAGATATACAAAGTTAGGATGACTAAGGCGAAGATGCCATAGCATGACTTTATTTTCATCTGAAATTGACACAGAACTGAGACCAGCTTTAAAAGTGCAATTTGTTACGGAACATTTTGTTGAATTGAGGAGTTTTCTTTGAGCAAATAGAGTCCACCACACAATTCAGCACTGCCAATCACCTTCCTCGAATCCACTGCCTGAAATACACAAAAAGTTGAATAGAATATAGCCACACAATTCAAATCACGAGTAAGTTTGCTAATGGAAATCAAATTGCAGTTGAAGTTTGGAACATAAAGAACAGATGAGAGCATAAGATCATATGCCAACTTGATTGATCCTGTTCCAGCCACTGTTGTTACTGAACCATCAGCTATTCGAACTGTGGAAGTGTTGTGACTTGGTTTATAATGCTGCAAGTTACTACAATCTCCAGTCATATGATCGGATGCTCCAGAGTCTACTATCCATGACTTTGATTTCCTGGATTTTGCAGTAAAAGCAGAGAAATGATTACCTTGATGTGCTATCATGCTAGAGTGTTGATGCTCAGTTGCTTGAGAAGCTTGGGAAGAGGTAGAAATCTGCCCAAACAATTTCTGCAATGCATCAAGTTGCTCCCTGGTGAAAGGGCTGATTTCAGTACTCTCGTTGTTATCCGAACTGGTAGCAATATTAGCACAATTTTCTAGATCATTTCTTGCATGGTTAGGCTTCCAATCTGCTGGTTTCCCATGTATTTTCCAGCAAGTTTCTTTGTTGTGCCCAGGCTTCTTACAATGTTCACACCATGGCCTTCCTTTCTTCGATTTATGATCTTGATTTGAACTGTGTGTGGAGAAGGAAGATCCTTCTGCTGCTGGAGTGATACTTGAATCATCTGCTGGAGTGATACTTGAATCATCCACCATCATCACTTTTCTTCTGCTCTCCTCCCTTCGCACTTCTGAGAAGGCTTCTCGTACAGTAGGCAGGGGTTTAATTCCCATGATTCTCCCCCTAACCTCATCTAGATCTTTGTTGAGACCAAGAAGGAACTTGAATGTTCTCTTTTATCCAACAATTTTCTTGTACAAGGCTGAGTCATCTGGGCATTTCGAGGAATAGATCTCAAACATGTCAAGATGTTGCCAATACCTTGTGAGTGTATTGAAGTATTGTGTGACAGTTAACTCTCCTTGCCTCAGATCATGAAGTCGGGTTTCAACCTCAAATAACTCCGCTGTATTCTCTGAACTGGAGTATGTTTCTCGTGCTACATCTCAAATTTCTTTGGCTGTTTGGTAGAGCAGAAAATTTTCTCCAATATCAGTAGTCATGGAGTTAATCAACCATGACATTACCATGTGGTTTTCTATTTTCCAGATTTGATATTTCGAATCTACTTTGTCTGGAGTTGAATCCTCGCCAGTGAGATATCCGTCCTTCCCTTTCCCGCACACATACATGAAAACTGATTCTGACCATTGGAGAAAATTATGGCCATTGAGTCTGTGATTGGTTATGAGAAGAGACGAACTCTCTTGGATGTTGGCTGGAGGATTTTGTTCATTATTGGAGGATTGAGAATTCATGCCATATTTGGTCATGATGAGAGGTTGATGACGATAATTAGGGTTCAGAGGTTGGCTCTGATACCATGAGAATTTGAAGAAGGATGAACCTTAATTCTCATTAATTTACCGAAGAGTTACAACAGTTATATAAATTGTACGTGGCTGAAATTCCAGCCCATAATTCTAGGAGAGAATCCCTCTAATTAGGGATTTGTCTCTAAAGAGAATCTCTATGAATCTATTTTATTAGGAAACAATCTAAATGAATAAATATCCTAAATAGCATAATTGATCCTAACTGATCAGATAACATAAATAACCTCAATCCTATATACAATACGACAACTTTCAACAGTTTCAAGTTAGTTGGAATCCCAGATTGGTATAAGGAGTTGAAAGATAAGAGGGGTCAATCTGCTTCCAGAAATTTTGCTAACAATGTAGATAGTTCTTTTGAGTTTGAGGGCACTCAAGGACATGGTTTCTCTGATTCACGGCCTTCTAAGGCTTCTAAGGATGGAATACAGCCTGAATTCATGCGCATGATGAAGCAAATGTTCACTCCAGAAAACATTAAGGCTCTTACTTCTCAGGACGGAGGCAGAGTGAACTTTGCTTATTTTGGTGATTTTGCTGGTACAAATCTCAAACCTTCTCTTATGCATTCTCTTAAACCTGGTACTTGGATTGTTGATACAGGGGCCTCCAATCATATGGTTGTTGATATTAAATCCTTTGCTCAATTTTCTCCTACCACTCAATTCACTCATGTTTTTCTACCTGATGGATCTGTCAAACCTGTTCAAAATGTTGGTTTGGTCCACTTAACTCCTAAAATTCTTTTTCATGGTGCTCTCCATGTTCCAGATTTTCAGTTCAATTTACTCTCGGTTGCCAAACTGTGCAAGACTCTTGGAATAAAGTTTTCATTCTTTCCTTCTCATTGTGTTTTGCAGGACCTACAGACTGATGTTGTTTTAGCTGTGGGATCCCTGCTTGGCACTCTTTATGTTTTAGATCCTCTCCATTGTTCTTTACATGATGTTTCTGTTACTTCTCAAAATAAACAATGTACCAATCTAGCTTCCATACATGTCAATTTTGCTATAGTTTCTGATAAGGAATTAGCTTTATTACATTCTAGATATGGTCATGCTTCCTTTCATGCTTTGAAACACTTACATGTGTTCTCTAATAAAACTCTTCCTTTTGAGTCTATTCCAGCTTGTGATGTTTGTCATAAATCCAAACAATCTAGATCACCATTCTTTAATATCAACACCATCACTAATTCCCCCTTTAAACTGATTCACATTGATCATGGGGTCCTTACAAGATTGCTACTGTCAATAATGCTCACTATGTACTCACAATTGTTGATGACTTCATTAGATCTACTTGGACTTTTTTGCTGAACAATAAGACAGAGGTTTACAATACTTTGAAACATTTCTTAGCTCATGTGAACACTCATTTTAATACTCAAGTCAGAATCATTATGAGTGAAAATGGTTCTGAGTTTACCAGCTCAGATTGTCAAAATATGTTCTCTTCTTTGGGGATTGTACATCAAAAATCTACTCCTTATACTCCACAGCAGAATGGAGTGGTAGAACGCAAGCATAGACACCTCATTGAGGTTACTAGAGCATTACTTTTCCAGGCTAATATGCCTCTTTCATTCTGGGGCTATGCCATTTTGATGGCCACTTATCTCATCAATAGAACTCCTTGTAAAGTGCTACAATGGTCCTCTTCATACTTCAGGTTACATCTTCACCAACCAGATATGTCCACATTAAGAACTTTTGGCTGCTTATGTTACTTTGCCAACACAAAACCACATAAAGATAAACTGGATCCTAGAGGTTTCAAAGGTTACTTTCTTGGTTTTGTTCCTGGAACAAAAGCCTTTAAAGTTTACAGTTTTGATGACAACAAAGTTGTTTTGTCAAGAGATGTTACTTTTCATGAATCTTCTTTTCCTTTTTCTTCTTACATTGTTGACTGTAATGCTTCTCCTCTGCCTTCTCTTCCTTATACTTTGTTTGAATTTTTTGATTCTCCTTTGGATTCTATTTCTTCTTCCCCTGAGACATCTATAGATATATCAGTTGCTTCTTCTGATGTACCTACTCAGGATCTTGTTCCTTTTTCTCCTCCTTCTTCTACTGATTCTCCTTCCTCTTCTACTATTTCTTCACCTTTACCTTCAGTTTCTGTTCCTCTCAGGAGAAGCTCCAGATCAACACAACTTCCTGAGTTCATCTTCAGAATTACATTCTGAATTGCAATACAGATCCTTTTTCATCTGTGAAATCTTCTCAATTTTCTTCTTTACATACTCCTCCTTTTTTTCCTTTCATTCCAACTCCTCATTTTTCTCCATCCTACACTTCATTCCTGGCACATATCACTGCTCATTCTAAGCCTCATTCTTATCTTCAGGCATCCAAAGATCCTAACTGGTGCACTGCTATGCAACTTGAACTTGATGCTTTAGAGAAGAATGAGACTTGGGATGTTGTTCCACTTCCTGATTCTGTCAAACCTATTGGTTCAAAATGGGTTTTTAAACTCAAATTGCACCCTGATGGTTCAATTGAAAGACACAAGGCCAGACTAGTGGCAAAAGGATTCAATCAAGTTTTTGGTTTGGATTACACAGAATCATTTTCTCCTGTTGTTAAGTTGGTCACCGTTCGCATTATTCTGGATGTTGCTACACAACACAATTGGTTCATACATCAACTGGATGTAAACAATGCCTTCTTGCATGGTTTCTTGGATGAAGACATTTATCTCAAGCCCCCTGCAGGTTATCTCAAAGCTCCCCCTGGTCATGTGTGCAAACTCAGAAAATCTTTGTATGGCTTGAAACAAGCCTCTAGACAATGGAATCTGGAATTTACTAAGCATAACACTGCTCTTGGCTTCACACAATCTTAGTTTGATCACTGCTTATTCATCAAAGGTTCTGGTCCTTCTTTTGTGGCTCTTTTGGTTTATGTAGATGATGTGATTCTCACTGGTCCTGATCTTGCCTTAATGAATGTTGTCAAGGCCTCTTTACACACTGCATTCACCATCAAAGATCTTGGTTCTGCAAAGTACTTCCTTGGACTGGAACTTGTGCGCACACCTACTGGTTTACACATTCATCAAAGGAAATACATCCTTGATCTCATCTCTGATGCAGGCTTACTTGGTGCTAAGCCTCTTGCATCTCCATGTGTCAAAGGTTTGAAGTTAGTTGTTGATGGAAATCCTCACTCAAATCCTGAACAATATAGAAGATTGGTTGGCAGGTTACTGTATTTGAACATGACTCGCCCTGATGTTTGTTATATTGTCAACCAACTTAGTCAATTCATGCAGCATCCAACACAACTCCACTGGGAAGCAGCTACTTCAGTGCTTCTTTATCTCAAAGGCACACCATCTCTGGGTTTATTCTATCCTTCCAAGCCTCATCTCTCCCTGACTTCATTTTGTGATGCAAATTGGGCTCATGCTTGGACACTCGGCGTTCTTTAACAGGTTTTTGTGTGTTTCTTGATAATTCACTCATCAGCTGGAAAACCAAGAAACAAGTCACTGTTTCTCGTTCATCCACTGAAGCAGAATACAGAAGTTTAGCTTCCACAACATGTGAGCTTCAATGGATTTCATACATTCTCCATGTACTTCAGGTCTCCATTCCACTTCCTATTCCTCTTCACTGTGACAACAAAGCAGCTATCCATATCACTCATAATCCTATCTTCCATGAGCGCACCAAACATCTTGATATAGACATCCATGTTGTGAGGAATTGCTAAAAATCAGGGTTCATCTTGCCACAACACATTGCTTCCTCTGTTCAGCTTGCAGATTTCTTCACAAAGCCTATGGCAATCTCCTTATTCACTCATTGGATATCCAAGTTGGGTCTTTCTGATTCTCATCAGCCTCCAACTTGAGGGGAGGGTGTTGACAGTTAGTTAGATTAGTTAAGGGTAGCTTAGTCATTACATTTATTCTGTTATGTAACCGTTAGTTAGCTCGGTTAGTTAGTGTTAGCTCAGTTAGTTAGTTTGTTATTTTGCTTTGTATATATGTAATCTCTCTCTCATTTTCAGTTGTACTATTTTACATGTATGAAATGAAGTCTTCTTCTTCATATTAATTCTCTAAATATCAACAATTGAAGGTCCAAATTGAAAAAAACAAAAAAAAAAACAAAATCTTCTACGTGTCATTCATCACGCAACAGTAATTATCTTAAATTGGAAGGGGATTATTGTACATTATATTTTAGTTGTGAGCTAACGTCCCACGTCCAAAAAAGTGAGTTCTAGAACTTGTTTATTTCGATTTTGGCGTTTAAGAAAACGAGACCACAAAATCGGTCAAAGCAAATATATCATTAACTAAAATTATATAAATCCACACAAGTTGTGCGAGTTTTTCAAATATTCAGCCCCAGGTTGGAAGTCTTTATCGTGGCAGATATTTAAATTGCCAACCATCTTCTAGATGACTGGCATCTCACATCAATTAATTATTATTTGGGACGTGCGGCCGTGTTTTTGTTTAGCAACAATAAAATATTGATGATTGGGTTTTGTAAGTTAGAAAACAAAAAGATAAAATTCAGAGGCGTCACATGGCTAATGCAAAAGTTTTAGTTTTTCTGTCATTAATTAATTACAACGTAATTAAGGAAATTCAACGTTTCATTCTGTTACCTGTGGAGTTTGTGCTTAAGCATACATTTAATATATACAGTAGTATGTGAATAGAGTGTTTATTAATTTTAGTTGCTGAAACATACGTCGATTTGTTAAATACTAAAAGGCATACCTTTTATAATACCAAGCATGTTTGGTTTCCACAGAATAATAGCCCATAATGTTTGAATATTTATCCAGTCCACTGACAACGACTTGTATCCTAAAGATGCCTATAAAACGCAGTTAGCAGCTTCAATGTTTTGCACTCCTCAAAAACAAATTTCCTCTGCAGCTAGCTTGTCTTCTTCAATTCCTAATCATCTTAATTATTCCTCTCTTCATAAATTTAAAATATGGGCATCAAGACTGTTTCCCTGGAGCTCAAGGCTAAGGTTTCTCCATCAAGGTTGTTCAAGGGTTTGCTCACAGAAACACATGACATTGGGCCGAAAGCCGCACCTTATGCCATTAAGAGCATTGAGATAGTTGAAGGAAATGGAGTCAGCGTTGGTTCCGTCCTGCAAACAAACTTTACTGATGGTATGCCAAAATAACGTTCAAATATCTTCGAAATCTGTATATGCAAGTTTGTTAATCTTCAGTTGCATGAATTGCATTGTACTACTTATTTAACCATACGCTCTGTCTTTCTACATTAAACAGCGGCTCCTTTCAAGTTTGCCAAGGTCAGGATAGACTTCATTGACACCGCAAACTACGAGAGCAAGTTCACCTTGATTGACGGAGATGTTATCGGCGACAGGGTCGAGAAAATCTCCTACAGTGCTAAAATTGAGGCATCCGGCGATGGCGGGAGCATATTGAAGCAAACCACAGAATATCACACAAAGGGCAATATTGAGCTCAGTGAGGAGGAAATCAAGCTCGGGAATGATCAGGCAGTAGCATTGTTCAACGCAACAGAAGCATACCTCGTTGCCAACCCAAATGCATGCGCCTAAGCACTTATTCGTTTATCTATAAGTGCAGTTAAAATATTCAGTTTCTCATTTTATTTTCCTAATTAATAAAGAGTCGGTGGAATATTGGTGTGCAAATAAAACAACAACAGTCCTATTGTTATTGTAAACCTTCAAACTATGTCGTGTTTGTCCTTTTCATGAAAGAATCTCAAATACTGATTGACAATGGATTTCTTGAGGCTGTTGTGTTATATATCATGTTCAGCGCTTTTACATGCCTATTTGTTAATTTGGATATGAACAGAATAATTTGAAGACCATCAAGTTATAATATAGACTTGCATCACAGATGTAACTTACGGATAACACATTTAGTGTCGGGAACATTAAAGTTTGCTAAATTTCCTCTATAACTGTTCGAAAATGTACAGAGGTCCCCTTGAAACTAATAAAAACACTACACTTAGGTGTACTCAATGAAACAACAAATTTGCTTATGTCCACATGAAATTCATAGAATGATTATCAACTTTGTCCTTGGTTATTTTTAACATTGACGTGTTAAATTGTGGGGGACCTAATTACGCTTTTATTACAAGTTTAGTCGTGCTTGTTTATTTATTATGTTTTGGGAGATGTACACGTAATGTTATCCAATCGACCTTCCTAAGTACGTGCTCTTCTCCCATTTTGCTAAGTTCTCGCAACCAATCCGCTCCCTCTCCTGACTCATGTGGTTCGTCAGTGTGCCAATATATGACGTTGAAGGGTAGGGTTCGTCATTAATCCAATTCCTATTCGCACTTTCCGGGTGCCTAAGCCCATCAAATACTTCCTCTTTGTACTGGTTATTGCTTTCAAAACTTTCTTTGAGCAAAATTCTTCGTTTAATTTGATTACCCCAGGTTCATCTTCTACCGCCCGTTGACGCACAGTGTTTAATCCACAAAAAATGATAATAAAATAGTTAGTTTACTTTCACACTATAATGCAATATATTAAAAAGTGCAGTAGTGGAACACTTTATCAACAGTAGATATTTCATTAAAATTATTCCACGCCTGTAACTTATGATCCTCGGACAATTGGTTATACGTGTATAATGTTGCCTTCAACATATGGTTGAAATTCTTGCTAAAAGTACACACCCACCCAGTCGACTTGAAAATTCCCAACCTCTATAATTCTGTTCAGCATCCTCTTATATGTATGATCGGCGAGCACAAGTCCAATGGCGCACCCTGTCTAATTCGCCTATGTTCACTACCCTTGACGTTGTGCTCCATACGAGTCCCTGCTAGTTGCGATGCCTCTTATGTCGTCAAAAAAAAATCTTGTGGTGGTCTACCTTCATGCTTTTGTGCGGGAGTGGATACCCTTCTACCATGGGATCCACCGCATTAATGGGATACTAACAAGGAACCGTGCCTCTCATTACAGGGGACTGTAGGTTATGATGTCAGGTGCTCCCTCTCGTAAATCGTGTTGAGCGCAAGACGTGCTGGCACGTACCTGAAAAGTGTAGTGACTAGAATGTGGCCAGATATTCTGCATGGAACGATGGTGGTGAGGTGTTGATACTATTGGCGATGGAAACCCTGGATGCACCGCCTGGGGAAAAAGTGGGAAATGACTTCTTCAGTGTTGCATGGAAAGGAGGTGATCGTCTGACAGTGAATGTGGGTGTGTCGTGGCTGCAACGTGAGCTGCTCATGAATATAGCTAGGATATCTACAGCGAGTGCATGACGGGACTGAAAGTGGAATTCTAAGCCAAGAACCGCGTTGTCCTTTACTCGAACAAGGTATATCTCCTATCTTAAAAAAAATATTAAATTTTAAACGACATATTAAAATTACAAAATTAAACTTGTGGCATTGACTATAGTCAATCTAATCGTACGATATGTTGACTAGTAATTCAAAGGATATCGTAAGTTTAGTCAAATTATTCCAATCATACCTAAACATAATACTATGACTAAAATATTGTTTTAGTTACACTATCACAAGTATGCCAATAACATTAGTTAAAAAAAGTACCAAAGTTGTTTGAGAAGTACTCAAATTACCCAAATTATTCTAAGATTACTCGAAGTATAATTTAAATACACTATGATTACTACAATGATTGAGATTACCAAAAATTACGTAATACACCCTAATCTTCGTAGAAAATATGAAATTAGCCAAACTATGAAAATTACCTATATCTACAAAATTTTCACCCAAAAATTACACATTACGAGCATAAAATAATCTGCTACAAGTATATTTCGAATCAATAAAACAAAATTTTCAATTGTTACGAGAAATTACAACAAACTCAATAAACATGAAAACAATCCTCAAATATATAGATATATATATATATATATATATATATGTGTGTGTGTGTGTGTGTATAGTTTCTTAAGAAAACCTATCATTTGAAAAATAAAAAAAGAACTTACCATTTTGCTAATTATAAAATAATACTAGTCAACTCGAGACCATATATTTAGAAAGAAAGTAATTGCTTACTAATTACGGTGCCAGCTTTCCAGGCTCTCTTGAAGCAACCAACTTTTCTTACACAAATTACTTTTTTTATGCTAATTTTGTAACAAACTTTCGCTATCTAAGTTCCTTGCTATATTCATTACATAGCACGTAAAATTTGTGTGCTTGCTAGTTTTTACATGCAAATTTAGGTTATTTCTTGTCGTGTTAATTCCATGCAAAAAGCTGCGAATAAATGGTAGGATTAATGTGTGCTCTTGATGGAGTTTGCTAATTTATTGTGCTTTTAGCAAATGAGAGACACAATCAGAAGTTTTACCATTTTGAACATAAAAGTTGTGTCGCTTTGGTAAGATAATGTATTATTCTTTGTTTTTGTTTTTTTGTAAATTTTCACATATATACATGATAGGTAGATAATTGAACATAATCGAGCAAAACGGTGAAAAACCTATGGGAGACTTATACTGGTTGATACATGAGTTATGTCTTCGGAACTAACATGAAGTTGAGGTTCAAGCTTGGCCCCTTGTAACTTTGTTAATTTCATATATTTCCTGTTATTGATGTTGACAGTTAGTTAGAACACCACGATTTTGAATCAAAAGAGAGATTTCACCCAAGGAAAATATCGAATTGGATCCCAAATTGACGGGTTAGTGTGAGCTTATCCATGCAGTTATGCACTCTTCAAATAGGAATCCGTTTTCTGAAAGATCCTGGCTTTCGTACTTTGGTGGGTCTCCGAGATCCTTTCGATGACCTATGTTGTGTTGAAGGGATATCTATCTAATCCGGTCGATTGCGTAAAGCCCGCGATAGCAATGGAACCGGGGAAAGTAGACAGAAAAGACGGTTCTTTTCTATTATATTAGTATTTTCGATTATATTAGATTAGTATTAGTTAGTGATTTAGATTAGTTAAGGGTAGTTTAGTCATTGCATTTATTCTATTATATAACCGTTAGTTAATTAGCTCGGTTAGTTAGTGTTAGCTCAGTTAGTTAGTTTGTTATTTTGCTTTGTATATATATGTAATCTCTCTCTCATTTTCAGGTGTACGATTTTACATATATGAAATGAAGTCTTCTTCTTCATCTTAATTCTCTAAACATCAACATGGTATCAATCGCTAGTTTTTGATCCAAATTGCTACCGCGTTTCATTTTTTTGGTGATTTTGCTGCAAATCACGGTTCGCGATGGGATTCTGCTCCGATTAAGCGGTTTCAATTTTGTTTTAGACGATTTTGCTCCGATTGATTTGTTTGATTTCTACGGTTTTTGACCTAATTCATCCACATTGTGATCAGAATGTCGATTCCTACTTGTTTTTCCCATCCTGTTGATCGTCATGTTAATGGTGCTCTGCAATTACAAGGTTCGGATCATCCTGGAATGAACCTCACTACAATGTCATTGATCGGCATACAGAACTACTTACCTTGGAGCAGATCTGTGAAGATTGCTCTTGGCACTAAGCGCAAACTTGACTTTATTACTGGTTTATTGAAGAAACCTGATCCTGATGTTGTTGATTTTGAAGATTGGATGAGGGTGGATTGTATGGTCACCTCATGGATATTGAATTCGATCTCAAAAGACCTGGTTGATGCTTTTCTGTATCCAGATTCTTCAGCTGCACTTTGGTCTCAACTGGAGACTCATTATGGATTGAACAATGGACCATTGTTATACCAACTCGCGTGAAATTGCCTCTATTTCACAAGGTACATCTTCTGTGTCTCAGTACTATACAAAGTTGAAAAGATTGTGGGATGAATTAGGATGTTTAGTGCCAGTTATAGCATGTCATTGTGAAGCAGCTTCATTGTGCACTTGCAACATTGCACAACTCTCTTTGGATGTGAACTCCCTATGCAGTTTTTAATGGGTTTGAATGATGAATTTGATGCAAATTTAGGTTATTTCTTGTCGTGTTAAAACAACAACAGTCCTATTGTTATTGTAAACCTTCAAACTATGTCGTGTTTGTCCTTTTCATGAAAGAATCTCAAATACTGATTGACAATGGATTTCTTGAGGCTGTTGTGTTATATATCATGTTCAGCGCTTTTACATGCCTATTTGTTAATTTGGATATGAACAGAATAATTTGAAGACCATCAAGTTATAATATAGACTTGCATCACAGATGTAACTTACGGATAACACATTTAGTGTCGGGAACATTAAAGTTTGCTAAATTTCCTCTATAACTGTTCGAAAATGTACAGAGGTCCCCTTGAAACTAATAAAAACACTACACTTAGGTGTACTCAATGAAACAACAAATTTGCTTATGTCCACATGAAATTCATAGAATGATTATCAACTTTGTCCTTGGTTATTTTTAACATTGACGTGTTAAATTGTGGGGGACCTAATTACGCTTTTATTACAAGTTTAGTCGTGCTTGTTTATTTATTATGTTTTGGGAGATGTACACGTAATGTTATCCACTCGTCCTTCCTAAGTACGTTCAAATATTATAGTTTCTACATCTCTACATCTTTCTAGATCGTATCAAGCTATAATTTATTCTTATCGCCTGAAAATTCTTTTTCATCTCATAATATCAACTTACAGTCGATTCTCATCGTTCCATTCTAATTACTTAGGCAATTCTTTTTCTATCTCCCGCGTGAATTTCTTAGTTTCTTCTTCCTCCAGCGTAGTTAAATTATCAAGTCACATTATTACAAATATTACAATCTACTAAGTCAATAACATTATGTATATAAAAATGTACATTGTTATTATATTGATGAAGATTGGTTTTTGTTATTTGATTTTGTTGTTGGTTAAGTATTTATAAGTTGTTATAGTTTTAATTGTAATACATTTAAATTTGATAGTATGCAAGTTATGGTTACTATAGTCAATTTTTGAGAAAATCCGTAAAGCACTTTTTGTTTTAGCAAACACTCTAATACTTAAATATCAACTTTTGTATTGTTCTCCAAAATTGAGTTTTCAGCTTATGCTTTAAAGCTATTTGTAAAGTTTTTTAACTTGAGTTTTGAGCTTCTGCTTTTGGAGAAGAGTTTGCAAACAGCCCCTAAATGTACTTCTGCTCTTTTCCATGTGACTGTTAATTTCGATATAAACAGAACAATTTAATGATGACCTAGTTTGAATTTTGATTTTCCTTTCAGTTTAAATTTTACGTAATTTACTTTTTTGGATAATTTGCAGTTACACTCTTTGAGGCAGAACTCCTAACTGATAAAAATGTAGAGGGACCCACTCAAACTTATAGAACATACTAGTTAGGTATATTCACCAAACAAATTCGACGAGATTTGCTAATATGATCAGGAAACGAGAATGAACTTTCAAGTTATCCTCGGCAGTTTTAAAATTAAGGACCGGATTGCACTTGTAATGTTATATGTGGAAAATGTATGTGTAATGTTTTCCAAATTTACGCAAATCATTCTAGATCCGAAAAGAATCTAAAAGGTACCCACGAAAGCATAAAATCATATTATTAAACTCTCATTTGTGCCTAATTTTGCAATTACTAATTTAATTGAACATAAAGAAATATACTTTTTTTTTGGTTTAGAAAAACTTAAATTTTCCTTTTTATACTTAATGCCTTTTGATAATAATTTTACCTAAATAATAAAATGTATTTATTATAAATAGAAAAGGTACGTACATCCTAATTATATATTGCATATATCAATATGCAGGGGTGGAGCCAGGAATATAGTTTGGGGGGGGGGGGGGGGACGAAAGTACGCGATTTTTGTTATATAGATGTGAATAATTAAGAGGTATTATATTATTGTGGAAGAACTAACTCTACACTAACACAATTATAGCTTGAATTTGTAAATATATATATATATATATATATATATATATATATATATATATATATATATATATATATATATGTGTGTGTGTGTGTGTGTGTGTGTGTGTGTGTGTGTGTGTCATTGTATAGATATTGCATAAACTCATAAGAATTTAATGTTATTTATGTTCTCTTAGATATCTATATTGTTAGGACCATGCGTCTGTACGATTTTAATTTACAAGTTTTGGAAATATTCTTTTATGGAAAATTGCATGTATTTTAGTTACCATATAATTCCTAAGAGTTTGCATGGAAATAGAATTCTATAAGGATAGGGATTGTTGGTAGTTACCTTATTATTCCTAGAGTTTGCATGGAAATAGAATTCTATATGATTAGGATTGCATGGAAATAGAATTCCATATGATTAGGAATATTTGGTAACATAGAATTGAATAAGATTTAGGAAATATCTTGTTTATCTTATGGAAACTAAATCTTTATTCTTTCTTGTTTTTATCCGGTCTATCAAGCTTCCTATTGGAAGATTTTGTTGTTTCCTTGTGTGCAGATTATGAAGATTACGAAGAGATCTACATAAGAAAAGATTCCGGATATTTAGGAAGATTCGAGTCGCGAATGGAGTGGAAGACTTTAAGATCAAGACTTATCTTCTAAGGAGGGCTATCCTATAAATAGTAGAAGAACTAGGTTTTAGAACTTAGAACACACGATTTAATTCATACACATTGTAAGGTGTTCTCGTTTTTATATTCCTTAGTTTTTATAGTGCCGAACGAAGAAGTGGGATACTTCTGGTAAAAAGAAGTGGGGTACTTCACCGCACGTGATCAAACGAACGAGATTTGAAGGGAGTTCAACGGGAAAGGATTGCACTAGCAATTGCGTAGGTGCTTTAGCCGCTTGACGGTTTGGTCATAAGAAGATCGACAGGAGATTGGTCTCACGGGTTCATACGGAGTAGCGATAAAAGTGTTGCTATAGGTGTCGAAGCACTAGAGGGAGTCTGAGTGTTAGATTAAAGCTTGCATGTAGTTGTAAACAGCTTTTGATCAGTGAAAGAGGTTTGAATTCTTGGGCGAAAGCCTCGTGGATGTAAGACGGGAGTCCAAACCACGTTAAATTCTACGTCTTTATTTTTAATGTCTCTTTACCTGTCTAGACTAGGTAACACGACTCATTGCTTAAAAGTAAAAATAATTGACTTTAAGATCTAACAATTGGCAGCAAGAGCTTGACACCGTTTTTGGTGAAAGATCTTGTAGTGTTTTAGATCTTGCAGATGGCACAACACGTTGAGGGAACGTCTGCATCAAAGCCGCCGCTTCTTAATGAGTTTAATTACTCATATTGGAAAGTTCGGATGAAAGCCTTCATCAAACGAGAAAATCAGAAGGCCTGGAAAAGCATTCTAAGAGGATGGGTCCCACCAAAAGGAGAGAATGGCAAACTCAAGGACGAATTTGACTGGACGGATGCAGAAGATGTGGACGCAAGTCACAACTCCATCGCACTCAATGCTATTCTTAATAGAGTCGACCTCAACCAATACAAACTCATCTCCTCATGCGAATCTGCCAAAGATGCATGGAACGCTCTTCAAATTGCTCATGAAGGAACAACATCGGTGAAGCGATCAAAGAGACAAATTCTTGGAACGCGATTTGAAGAACTCAAGATGGAAGAGCATGAGACCATTGCACAATTCAATGCCAAACTTCGTGAGATTGCAAACGAAGGATTCCTTCTTGGAGATGATTACAATGATGCAAAGCTTGTGCAAAAAACTCTCAGGTCATTACCAGCTAGATTCGACATGAAGATCGAGGCTATTGAAGAATCAAGAGATGTCGAAAATCTACCACTTGAGGAGTTAATGGGAGCACTTGCCACCTTTGAGATAAAGAAGAACATGAATGGTTCTACTCAAAAGGGTATTGCCTTGAAAGCTGAGGTAAATGAGTTATCTCAAGATCAAGAGAATGACAATTTTGAGAAAACCATTGCTTTACTGACCAAAAGCATGCGCAAATATCCAAACGCTGGGAAAAAGAAAGGTATGAACAAAAATCCCTCAAACTCTGATAATTCATCGAATTCATCATATACTTCCGCTGCTAATGATCTTAGTTTCAAAAGAATGGGAAAAGGTGTTCAATGCAGGGAATGTCAAGGCTTTGGTCATGTTCGAGCTGATTGTGGAAATTTGCTTCCAAAGAACAAAAATAGAGCAATGATTACCACTTGGGGCGATCAGGAATCGGATGAGGAAGAGGAAGAATCTGGAAATCAAGAAAACGTGGCACTCTCTTCTTTTACTTGCCTTGACTCTCATCCAGTCTCGACTACTCCGGATGACTCAGTTGATTATCCTAAAAGCAAAACAATGATATCCATAGGGAGTGATGACGAGTCAAACGAAGACGATGATGATCAAAGAAAATGAGATATCTTCGCTTTTTCATTCATTGTTGATGCTGATTTCACGTCTGTCGCGACTGATCAGGACGACCTTGTTGGAAAATCAAAGAAAGAAGATGATGCTCCACTCTTGTCTAAGAGCGAGTCTAGACTGAGACGTCTTGAAGATATGGTCATTGATCTTGCCAAATCAAACTTCAATCTCAGAAGAGAAGTGAGTACTCTCAAAATTGATGTTGAAGGAGCTAAAGAGACGATTCGCTTGTTCGAGAATCTGCACGAGGATCTTCTAAACGAATAGGAAAAACTTCAAAAGACTCTCGAGAAATCTGATGACACAGATCATGAGTCAGATTTCTTTCAACCTTACAGCAGTCGTGCTGGTCTCGGTTATCCCTCTAGGGATACTCAAAACAGGGAGAAGTCTAGTTTTTCATTCATGAAAAGTGAGAAGGTAAGAAGTGCTCGTAATAAAGATCACTCACGATTTCATGTTTCTGATCGCAGGTTCACTCCAGTATGTCACAACTGCGGTATTGAAGGACATATTCATCCAAGTTGTCCAAAACTCATAGAAAAATCATTCAAGGACAGAATACCAAAGTCAGTCAGGCAGAGAGTCTCGACAGCAAGGACGACTCACATAAACAGAAGCAGAAATGACTCTGAAGATGAAGCTAAGGCAGCACACTGTGCAAGAATGAAATGTATCTTTGCATTTTCCTCTATACACAATGATTCATCTAATTGCTGGTATCTTATAGTGCATGCTCATACCACATGACAGGGAACAAAGATTTTTTGACCAACTATGTGATTGATCCTAAGGGAACAGTCAAGTTTAGCAATGGTAAAAAGGGTCAAATTGTCGGAAAAGGAACACTCAATGTCAAAGGGCTTCCATTAATTTCTAATGTTCTCCATGTCATAGGTCTTAACCAAAATTAGATTAGCATTAGTCAACTGTGTGACCAAAAGATGTCGGTCATCTTCACTCAAGAAGAATGTCATGTTACTAATGATCAGAATATTTGTGTATTTACAGGAAAGAAGACGGCTGAGAACTGCTATACACTGATGCAGTCACGACTACCCATCGAACAGTTTACTAATCATACTTTAAATGTCTTCAATTTGCCTATACTTAGTAAACTGATGATTTTTGGTCTTATGCAGGATAATCAGAGATATTATGAGTTGTCACTTTATTCCAAATCTGCTCTTAATTGTTTCATTCATTTTGTTGAACTTGGAATACCTAAACAGTTGAAGTCTTCTGTGATAACTTGCATCTTCATCAACATGTGCGATTTTCATAGCATGACAGGGAGTTTTAGTTGTCTATTCAATGATAGAACTGTCATAATCTTGAATGTTGATGATGTGAACACTATGCTTAAAGACTATGGAAGGTTGATTAATAATCTGCTTGAATCATGTGTGAACACTCATGCGCTTAATATTGTTAACTATCCTGTTCAACATGCACGCATTAGGCAGATAGATCAGTGGCACCACTTCATTCGTGATTTGGTAAAGTCTAGAACTGTTGTCATTAAGCTAGTCGCGACAGAGAGACAGTCTACGGATATGTTCTTAAAGGCACCTGTTCCACAATGCTTTGAGACCTTCAAAAACTCTCTTGGCACTGGCCATCACTAAGCCCGTCGCTATGCCTGATTTAACTGGGATGTTTTCGTTTATTGTCGAACTAACTGTCATGACTCACATTGCAGACTCATCATAGCAGTTTGTTTCGGAGCTCGATCTGACCAGTGTTAATTACTCAGTGCTCCATTCCCCAGTTAAATATGTGAAATCGAAGGATTTTGCAACAGGCAATTTTTGTTTTTTTTTTGTTTAGTTCTCTTTGACTTGGATAATAATCCACTTTTGTTACCTCACACATCAAAAACAGAAGTATTGAGCATAAAAAGAGATGTTTGAGTGTGCAAAAGAGCTTGAAAAAGAAAAAGGAAAGAGAATATGAGCCGAAAAGATTCATGTGCTTCAAAAGAAAAAAATAAAAGGAGGAAAAAGCTGCCTAAACTCAATGAATATGTGTGAAAGCTTTCAATTCTTATCTCACGGTCGTCATTCATTGAAAAAAAGCTACCATATTCTACATAAAGTCCATGAGCGAAAGCTACCTCCTTGCAAAAGGCTCAAATATGTGTGTTAAGGTACAATTGTCTAGTTTGAAAAGAGATATATCATGTTACAATTGTTGCCTCTTTCAAATTCCCTTCTTCTTCATCATATATCATACTTGAGAATTTAAAGCACACATTGTTTTGTGATTATCTGGTAAATGAGAAAACTTCGGGCACACTGTTTGTGACCGAGTCGCTGAAGCTGTCATGACAGGGTGTTCTTCCAAACACACTAACCAGGTAAATCAGGTCCTCGGTAAGTCGTATGGCACTTGCTGAGTTTCTTTTTGTTTGTTTTAAGTGGTGCATTTGTTTTGATTTTTTTTTTTTTTTTTTTTGCACTACTTCTCTCTCCTTCTCTCCTTCTTCTTTTGGTGTTGGTTCTATTGTCTATTGTTCTGTTGGCAGACCCGTCTTGACTGGTTCTGGCAAAATGGGGGAGTAGAAATGGATGTTGGAAGTCTGGGGGAGAGCATTATGATTCGGGAAGATCTGCTCATTTTTTTATGTTTTTTTGAACATTTTATTTTATTATACTGCATTTATTTCTGTTTATGAACTAGTACTTAGTTTATTTCTGTTGTTTTGCGAATGTTGCACTGCGTGTTGCAACAGAGTTTTCATAACTGTCTAGACTGGTTTGAGGACTTCATTTGCTTATCTGTTTCGGTCTAACAGTTTTCTTGCAGCATACTTGGAATTTTCCTGGGCTTAAAGTGTTTTTCCAAAACTAGTCAATTGAGGGAGATTGTTAGGACCATGCGTCCGTACAGTTTTAATTTACAAGTTTTGGAAATATTCTTTTATGGAAAATTGCATGTATTTTAGTTACCATATAATTCCTAAGAGTTTGCATGGAAATAGAATTCTATAAGGATAGGGATTGTTGGTAGTTACCTTATTATTCCTAGAGTTTGCGTGGAAATAGAATTCTATATGATTAGGATTTGCATGGAAATAGAATACCATATGATTAGGAATATTTGGTAAGATAGAATTGAATAAGATTTAGGAAATATCTTGTTTATCTTATGGAAACTAAATCTTTATTCTTTCTTGTTTTTATCCGGTCTAACAAGCTTCCTATTGGAAGATTTTGTTGTTTCCTTGTGTGCAGGTTATGAAGATCACGAAGAGATTTACATAAGGAAAGATTCTGGATATTTAGGAAGATTCGAGTTGCGACTGGAGTGGAAGACTTCAAGATCAAGACTTATCTTCTAAGGAGGGCTATCCTATAAATAGTAGAAGAACTAGGTTTTAGAACTTAGAACACACGATTTAATTCATACACATTGTAAGGTGTTCTCATTTTTATATTCTTTAGTTTTTATAGTGTCAAACGAAGAAGTGGGATACTTCAGGTAAAAAGAAGTGGGATACTTCACCGCAAGAGATCAAACCAACGAGAGTTGAAGGGAGTTCAACGGGAAAGGATTGCACTAGCAAGAGGGATTCTGTGCGTAGGTGTTTAGCTGCTTGACGGTTTGGTCATAAGAAGATCGACAGAAGATTGGTCTTACGGGTTCAAACGGAGTAGCGATAAAAGTGTTGCTATAGGTGTCGAAGCACTAGAGGGAGTCTGAGTGTTAGATTAAAGCTTGCATGTAGTTGTAAACAGCTTTTGATCAGTGAAAGAGGTTTGAATTCTTGGGCGAAAGCCTCGTGGATGTAGGACGGGAGTCCGAACCACGTTAAATTCTGCGTCTTTATTTTTACTGTCTCTTTACCTGTCTAGACTAGGTAACACGACTCATTGCTTAAAAGTAAAAATAATTGACTTTAAGATCTAACATATATGTAATAGCATCGCATGCCTAAGAAGTATATCACAAAGAAATTTATATCAAAGTATTCAGTAAATTCTTCATTAATGTGCATTATGGAAGTAATAGTTAATCAATTATCTTTAACTTTAAGCTATAACCATATGTGAACCAGTATTTGTGATCAAAATTCCATGCAAAGAAATATATATTTGAACAAACAAATATTTTAACTTTAAGCTATATATATTTGAACAAATTTCAGATTGCGCTTTAATTGCGAATGAAGTTATTGACGAGGCAAAAAGAAGGAAAATTCAAAGCTTGGCCTTTAAAGTTGACTTCGAAAAGGCTTATGATTGTGTTAATTGGAGGTTCTTAGATAGGATGATGTGTTTAATGGGTTTTACCGTTTTAGTGAGAAGTGGAGAGCTTGGATTTTGGAATGCCTTCGCTGGGCTACAACATCTGTGTTGGTGAACGGGAGTCCGACTACGGAATTTAAATCGGAAAGGGGTCTAAGACAAGGTGATACTTCGTCTCCTTTTCTCTTTTTGATTGTGGCAGAAGGGCTTACTGGCTTAATTAAAAAAGCAAGACAAGAGGAACTGATTGCAGGCATTAAAGTGGGACAAGATGGGATTGAGATCACGCATAACCAATTTGCAGACGATACTCTATTTTTCATTGAAGAGAAGGAGCAAAATGTGTGGCCATTTAAATGTTTATATACTACGGATGTTTGAGATGATATCAAGGCTGAAAGTTAATTACGCAAAGAGCAAGCTTTTTGGGATTCATGTGGAGAACCATGTTCTTAGAGATTATGCTGAATGCTTGAACTGCCAAATTGGATCAATTCCATTCTTTTATTTGGGAGTAACGGTGGGCGCAAATTCGAGAAGGAAGATTACTTGGAGAACTGTTGTGAACTCGACAAGGAGTAAACTTCAAAGCTGGAACTCGGTTGATATCTATTTATAAGGCCGAACGGTTTTGCTTAACACTGTGTTGACAGCAATTCCATTTTATATGTTTGCCTTCTATAAAGCCCCAAAGGAGGTCCTTAAAGAGTTGATTAAATTACAGAGGAATTTCTTGTGGGGGGGAAAAGAGGAGGAACGTAAAATCGCATGGGTTAGGTGGGATATAGTTTGTAAAAAAAAAAAAATGGAGGTTTGAACATCAGAAATTTGGAGTTGTTTAACTTGGCTTTACTTGGAAAATGGTTGTGGAGATTCCTTGTTGAAGAGGATGCATTGTGGAGAAAGGTGATTAAAATCAAAGTATGGGAAAGACGCCTTCAGAATTGTTCCGCATCCTAGTTCTCACTCTCGTGACGCTAACAAGGATTCTATTTGGCTAAGGGACATGAGGAACTTAAAACTCGATTATAATGCAGAAGACTGTTTGCTAAAGGAATTAGTAGAAGTGTTGGAAACGGTAGGAATACTCTTTTTTGGCATGGTCCATTGAAAAACAGATTTAGCAGACTGTTCATGGTGGCAAGAAACAAAAATGATACAATTGAAGAACAGGGAATTCGGGAGTGTGGTCTTGGAGATGGGAGTGGAGGAGGAACCTTTTTCAATGGGTGGAGGACTTAGTTTCTGAGTTAGAATTATTTTTACAACAAGTACAGATTCATGAAACTAGAGAAGACAGGTGGAGATTCATGAAACTAGAGAAGACAGGTGGATATGGAAAATGGTTGAAAAACAGTCGTAATACGGTTAAATCTGCCTACAATGCTTTAAGGAATGAGAATAGTACTGATGAAACCTCACATTTCTTTAAGAATTTTTGGAAGGTTAAGGCGCCATTGAAGATGAAAGTTGGCATATGGAAAATTGTGCTCAATAAATTCCCAACCAAAATTAATCTGTTCAGAAGGGGAATTAGAGAGTTAGAGTCAAACTTAGAGTGCGTGTTTGATAAAGCGGAGGATGCGGATCACATATTTTATGAGTGCTCGGCATCGTATAAGGTGTGGATGAAAATTTATAACTGGATTGGAATCCAAACATCTATTAACAAAGGCACAATGAATCATTTTTGGCAAAACACTGAGTTGCTTCCTTGTAGTAAAGGGAAAGAGGTCCGGGGGAGTATTTGGTTCCCTCCAATCTGGTCAATATGGAGGGCAAGAAACAATATAGTTTTTAGAGGAGAAGTGTTGGATATTGAGAAGCTTACTTATGTTATTAAAACCCGAGTTTGGTTATGGATTAAGGCCTTGAGGAAGGATTTTGCTTCTCATTTATTGACTGGTACCAATATCCCCTGGAATGTATGGCCAATTTGTGAGCAATTTTTGTATCTCTGTTTCTTGTTGAGTATATCTTGTACTGAGCGGTGTTGATAATGTTAGGACCGTGCGTCCGTATTATTTGATTTACAAGTTTTGGAAATATATTTTATGGAAAATTGCATGTATTTTAGTTACCATATAATTCCTAGAGTTTGCATGGAAATAGAATTCTATAAGGAAAGGGATTTTTGGTAAGTTGTGATAGAGTAGGATAAGATTTAGGAAATATCTTGTTTATCTTTTGGAAACTAAATCTTTATCTCTACTTATTTTTATCCGGTCTAACAAGCTTCCTATTGGAAGATTTTGTTGTTTCCTTGTGTGCAGATAATGAAGATCGCAAGAACTTATCATAAGGAAAGATTCTGAATATTTAGGAAGATACGAGTCCTGACTGAGTGGGAGACTTCACGCGCAAGACTTATCTTCTAAGGAGAGCTATCCTATAAATAGTAGAAGAACTAGGTTTTAGAACTTAGAACACACGAGTAAATTCATATACATTATAAGGTGTTCGCTGTTTTTATATTCCTTAGTTTTTATTACTTTGTGCCGATCAAAGAACGTGACAAGCCAAACAAGAGTTGAAGGGAGTTCAACGGAAAAGGATTGCACCAGTTAGAGGGAGTCTATACGTACGTGCATTGCCGCTTGGAAGCTTGGTCATAAGAAGATCATACGGGAGTTTGGTCTTACGGGTTTAAACGGAGTAGCGATAAAAGTGTTGCTATTGGTGTCCAACATTAGAGGGAGTCTAAGTGTTAGAGTAAATCTACCTGTAGTTGTAAACAGCTTTTGATCAGTGAAAGAGGTTTGAATTCTTGGGCGAAAGCCTCGTGGATGTAGGACGGGAGTCCGAACCACGTTAAATCTGCTTTCTTTATTTTTACTGTCTCTTTACCTGTCTAGAGTAGGTAACACGATTTATTGCTTTAAAGTAAAAATAATTGACTTTAAGATCTAACAGATAATAAAATCTCTTTGCCTACCAAAAAAATATATATATTTGAACAAACAAATAAAATAGCTCTATATGACTTCATTTGATTTCTTGCTTAACGTTTGAAGAGTATATAATCTACCAGATAAGAAATGAAATCCGGCCATTACCTAAATCAAATGGTTAGAATAAATCTAAAAGGAAAAAGACTCTTAAATAAAGCCAAAACCTAGATATTTAGTATTTGCAGCTAAGTTTAATACACAGCAGTATTCTTTTTAAAGAAAAATACACATGATGTATATCCATATAGGGGATTCGGCTGGAGCTGGGGGCAGAGCCCCAATATGCCCCATGGCTCTGCCTCTATTAATATGTGTTTGTAACAACAAAAGTAAAGTAATTCTAACTCATTAGAGCATTATAATTTTGCTTAATGGTCAAGGTTTTAATTCTTCTTTGCTACAAGTAGTAAAAATTTCTAACAAAATGCATAAAAACCGGTTCAACCAGTACACCGGTTAACTGGTTGAACCTGCTTCCGACAAGTTTTGAGCGGTACAAGCAGCATTTAAAGGGAAACTAGGTTTGGTGTCCAACGAGACCGGCCAGGCGAGAGTTCATGATATGATAGTCTCTAGCGATTTGTATCTGAAACACCAAGTAGGGATCACTAGCGATTTGTATCTGAAACACCAAGTAGGGATCAACTCCACTCTCGTTGCGACTATTAACTACTCTTAGCCTAAACCCAAGAATTGTCGCAATCACTGGCGGCAACCTTATCAGCAGAACTGGGGTTGGGTGTCATTACCACAATCGCCCATCAAATTCTTCTTTTGGCAGGCACGTCTCAAGTGGTCGTGCTAGTAACCCCGGGCGAGGTGGTAACACGTACATGAATAATATTGTATAATGTAAACTATGTGGCAATCTAGGACATAGGATGTCACGCCCCTAATTTTAAAACATGGCGTGATGGCCACGCTGCGCTAAATCTTGACAACGTGAAGCCTTTCAAAACAACTTTCGAGAAAAAGAAATTCAATATTTTGCAGAAGCGTGAAAAAAAAAAGACTTGATCAAAATTAACCAACTCAAAGTTAAAGATAGTCGAATAAAATACTTTGGGTACGGAGCATCTAAAGTCCTCAGTAAAAATTTGAAAACAACCGTCAACGACAAATAAAATATTCAAACTCAAAATCATGACTAAAACTAACGACTGCTAATAATAAAACTCCAGACTCAATCTTCGGGTGCTCCTGTTGGCTTGACCTTAACTCCTAATTCTCTGAAAAGATGAAAATGATGCGAGGGGTAAGCCGCAAAACTCAATAAGCAGTTCAAGACTTCTCTCTAAAATCAGGCATGGATTTTAAAATATATACAATAATGCTTACAATTTAAAAGGGAAATAGATATTGATGCATGAGCATAAGAAAAATGTCAAATTATCAAGTCATGGTTCAAAAATAATTGTTAAGCTCATTGAGAAACGCTACGACCACTATTTTAACCCGTGGCACGTGCCATCAATGACATGGATATCCATTCAGTGATAAGCTTGTTGGCAGCCCAAAAGTATTCCAACTTTAAGCAAGTTGGCAGCCCAAATCATTCCAACTTTAAGCAAGTTAGCAGCCCAAACGTATTCCAACTTTCAGCTAGTTGGCAGCCCAAAACAAACGCAGGTCTCTCTAAGAGCTCAACAAAACAATAACACTATATGGGTTCAAAACAAATATTTCCTTTCTTTTACGTGAAAACAATGGAAGATAGTTTACATGCCTGATCAATGGTTTTCAAAAAAGAATTGTCAAAGTCTTTCTAAAATAATTTCATTTAATCTTTTTCTAAATAACTCCAAAGATAATAAAAACGGGCAAAGTCTTATGCAATAACTTTATAATGCAATAATAACAATATTTTATATTAAAATACACGTAGAGAAGTATCAAGAACTACTTACCTTAAAGCCCTGATTTTCCCGGAAATCTAGGTTGGCATTCTAAGCGTCTCTAATGGGGTCTAGAAGTACAAAATTACAAACTATTAGATAAACTATCTACAAACTCGCTCCTATTTTAACTAAAAGAACCTGAATCAACACTCCCGCAACAAGAGAGTTCTAAAAATAGTTAAAAACTAATTGTATTTCTCTGTCCACACACATGACTTTCACATTTATCATCAATACATAGAATACGTACATACTTAGTACATACCATACAAAAGATCTGTTAACAGCTCTTTATGATATATTATAGGGTCAATTGCGATCACCCCCTTAACGTATGGGGCGTTTTGCAATGTCCCCCCTGACCTTTCAAAAAGAGCGAAATGCCCTCTAACGTTTCATTAAATGTGCGAAATGCCCCCTCGAGCGTTGACCGACGAAATATTCCGCCGAAGATGCCAAAACGTGCCCAGCACGTGCCTGGCGGAAGGCATTATCGTCCGACCACTTTTGGCGGGAACCCCCTAACCTTTTGCACCAACGTCTCCCCCTTAATGTTTGTGTGTGGGAATGCCCCTTAACATTTATAAAATGAGCACCATGCCCCCTAACGTTTATACATTCTCAGTAGTTGCCCCCTAACGTTTGTCTAACTTAAGCAGATTACCCCCTAACATTTGTTTGAGCAGATTGCCCCCTAACGTTTGTGAAACTTGAGCACCATGCTCCCTAACGTTTGTGAAACTTAAGCAGTATGCCCCCTAACGTTTGTCTAGTTTTAGTTACTTGCCTCCTAACGTTTTAAACATAATTACCCATACTTGTTTATACTTTTTGCTTTCGACATCAGTTTTTATGCAACATAACTAACAAACTCATCACATTTAACAAACTCATCACATTTAATCCCAATTGCAGACATTAATACAATCACATAATGCCGTCCACAAAATATCTTAACAACAATTACAGCATACTAATGTATTTTGGACTTAACAACAAAATACTATCAACTAGATAAAAAGTTCCAAATTTCATGAGCAACACGCCAAAATAACCGAATTCCAATTACACTTAACCCCGTTTCTGTCCTTGTTTTTTGCCCCCCTCTTTTGAAGTTTCCTTTTTCTTTCCACCTTCTTCTTTCTTTGCAATTTCTTCCTTTGCATCTTCTCCTTGTTTTGCAGTTTCTTTTTTCTTGGCGGCTTCTTTTTTCTTTGCTGCTTCTAGCTTTGCAAACAAGTTTCTCTCTGCAGCTGCTTCCATCTTTGCTTGTTCTATTTTTTCTTGTGCTGCCTTCGCTGCAATTTCTTTCGCATTCGCTTTCTGTCTTGCAATAGCCTCTTGCCACTCATGCATACCATACTGATCAGATAACGATTGGCCACCCACACCATCCACTGGAAGAAATCTTGCACTTGCATTGGTCAACTTGTAGCCCCTCCTCTCACGCCTTTCAGGTTCAAGATCAGGCTCTGAGTCAGAGTGAGGCTTTGGCAATTCAGGCGCATACGCTTGAGCCTCTATGACTTTTTCTTTTCCCCTTCTGGTATGTTCCACATTCTTCAACTGCATTACACACCATGCATTAAAACCAAAATTCACAAGCAAACAGAATAACATCTCAATGTAATACATTTACAGTCTGCATATCAGGTTCTTTTTTCTGATGTAATGCCCCTCTCTCAACACCAGCCATGGTCTCATTTCCCTTTGCTTTTTGTTCCTTCTGTTTCTCTTCCTTTCTGACAATGTCTTTAAGCTGCAACATTCACATAACATTAGTGCCAACCTTATAGTATTGAGCAACAAACAAGTTTGACAAAATGCTATTAACAATACCACATTTAGAGTTGCTTCTGCTATGGCTTCTTTAGTATTCAACACCTCCCTCTTATTTTTTGCTGGTTTTTTGCCAGAAATGTCCTCCAACAACCTTGCAACCCTCTTCCTTGGCCTAAGTCCTGCCACAACTCCCTCACTTTCCACATTCTGTTGAGCCACCTCCTTCTTCTTGCCCTTAGCAGCTACTTCTTTCTTTTTGCTAACAGCAGCCTGAGTATTCACTTCATCATTGTCTTTCCTCTTCTCAAACAGTTTTCTCCTTGTTTGGACACCCTTACCCTCTACTGCCTTAACATCTTCTTTAATACCCTGGCTACTACCCTCATCAACAAGCTTCTGCATCTTTCTCCTAGTCATCACTCCTTTCACACCATTATCACCTTCTGGCACATTCTTGTTCTTCTTACCCTTTGGAGACATTTGAGGTTTCTCCACAGGTGAAGGGTAATGCAAATTACCTTCACTCTCCCCAACCACTCCACCTTCATTAATTCTTATCCCAACACTACATCTACCTTTTTTGGCCTGATACATCCAAAATGCATAAACAGTTAACTCATGCTCAAACTAATGCAAATCAAAATATATTGAAATTGTTCACATTCCATTACATAAACTTCACATGATACCTCAGTTGGCTTTTTCATCTTTCCTTTCTTCTGTGATGCAATTTGCACCTCTTCTGGCACACTTGAGCACCCTTCACCACTTGGATTCACTTGACTCTGAATTTTGGTCACCTTTTTTTGTCTTCCACCCCTTGTATTCTTTGGTTGCTTCTTATTCTGTACCGGTATCAGAAAAGGGTTAGTGTATTGAAAATTAAGTTGAAATTCACCATTCATTGCATAAATTTATCACTTGTGATTCTTCTCCTTCTGCTACATGAGGGGGCACCTCCATCCTCTCTTCTTCACCACCACCTTGCATAGCTTTCTTTTTAGGACATGATCTTTTGTTATACCCTGGTTCTCCACAGAACCTACATCTCATAACCATGCCCTTCCTGTTCATTTTCTGTGTTTCACCAGATGCAGCCTTCTTTTTCAACTCATCCAATTCTTCTGGTGTCTTCTTTCTATTGTTTTTCTTTGGTCTACCAGGCATCTTCTTTGGAATTGGAGGATCAGGTGGTATCAGATTGGAATGAGGCCATTCTGAAGGACTATGGAATATGTGCATCATGTGAGTATAACTCTTCATGTAAGTTGTAGTCTTATAGCACTGATCCACATAATCTTCAGGCTTGTGCCCCATGAACAACATGACTGCAACTGCATGTTCACATGGTATGTCATTCAGTTGTCATTTTCTGCAACTGCATGTCATTTGATCCAGATTTACAGCCCTGCTTCTGCCTGGGTATGAAACTTCAAATTCATGCAACCCATTCCACTGTGGGGACACCCCAACACCCTTCTTCCTCACCTCATCCACCATCTTCTCAATGTTTGGGCAAAGATCCTTCCATTTCTTGCCTTAATCCCTCTTCACATACACTATTTTCATTAAAATCAATCTGATATGTTCCAACATATCAATTATTGGCTTGGTCCTGGCCTCAACAATCAAGACATTGAAACTTTCACTCAGATTATTGAGCAGAATGTCACATTTTGGTCTAGGATTGAAGTATGCCCTAGACCAATGTGCAGCAGGCCTCTTAGCTAGCCGTTTGAATGCCTCCAAGTCCTTCTTCTTCAATTCATTCATTGTCTTCTCAAACTCAGCAATTGTTGTGGACTTGGCTGCTTTCCACAACATGCATCTGAGAGCAAGTCCCTTGTGTGCCTGTTTGAAATTGCTGTACAGGTGCATCACACAGAACCTATGATCACTGTAAGGCATCAGGTCATGTACTGCATCCACTAGACCCTTCTTCTTGTCACTCATCAATGTCCAAGCACCGTTACCATCCTCAGTTTCCCCAAATCAGCTATCAACAAATTTAGAAACCATCTCCAGGTTTCTCCTTTCTCTTTCTCAACAACAGCATAGCAAAATGGATACATGCTGTTGTTGGCATCTATACCTACAGCTGTAAGTAGAATGCCTCCACTGTAGCTTTTCAGGTGACACCCATCCAAGCATATCACTGGCCTGCACCCCTCCAGGAATCCCTTCTTCAAACTGCCCCAACACACATAAAATCTTTTGAAAACAGGCCCTTTTTCTCCTCTCTTGGTCTTGATCCTCACAGTGTTTCCCCTGTCACTCCTCACTATCTCTGTTGCATACCTCCATTGCAGCTTGTATTGATTATGTTCATTACCCACACTCATGCTCTTCACCCTAGACTTTGCTCTATACATCTGGAATCTTGAAAACAACAAGTTTGTATCATGCTGAGCAGTACTCAGCATGGAAGCAACCTTCCAATCAGCATATGTCTTGATTGTTATCTCATACTTGCTGGCTAACCAAGTGGAAGTTGCAGCACACACCCTCTCTGACCTGTAGCATTCATGCTTCCCATTATAAGTCTTCATTTGAAAGGTCTTCTCCCTCCCACTTTCAGATGCAAATATCATCCATGAACAGCCCTCCTATTTGCACTTCACCAAAACCCTATCTTTATCATTCTTCACAGAATTTATATCCCTTCCACTCTTGATTGAATGCTCTCTCACAGCCTTTCTGAAGGTCTTCACATCATCAAAGCAGAGTCCAGTAAAGAACTCTGGTTTTTTCTAAGTCCACCTTGGGGTTGAAGACCTTGTACCCATCATACACATAACCACTTCTTCTTGAACTGGAGGATCCAGAAGGCTCTGTGGCACTCACATCCTTGAACTGTTCTTGAATAACATGCTCCCTCACAACATATTCTAGCTCATCATCTGTGTGATCACATTCACTGTCTACAAGAATGTCAGAATGCTCAGAGTCACTGCCTACAGAGTTGTTGTCTTCCAAATCATCCTCTTCTGGATCAACAATGAATGCATCATATGTCTCTTCCTCCTCTTTCTCCTCTTCAGCAACATTTTCAACTTCATTCTCATCCTCCTCTAATTCAGACCCTCCCTCATGTTGCCCCATAAACTTCAAACCTTCATCAACATCTGGCAAGTTAACATTCTCAGCATCACCTTCACTCTCCTTATCACTGTTGTCTCCATCATAGTGCTTATCATCATATTCATCACTATTTGTTTCTGCAAAAACAGTCGCAACCCTATCCTCATCCATGTAAGTCCCTAACTTCATTGCATCTACATCAGTAAGCAACAAATCTAGGCTTAAGTTTTCCAAGTCCCCACCAACATTTGCAAGCAACTCATAAGTATTCTCTCTCATGCCTACTTCTTTTGCCATTTCTCTTAACTCCTTCATGGAAAGCTTATCATCACTACAGTAATCAAAGTACACAGACTTACCCCCATCCAAGTGCACTTGACCACAGTATCGAAGTGGCCACCATAGTAAAACTTTATAGAAAAGTATTCACTATTAGCACCTGCATGCATACAAAAAAAGAAGGTAAGTGTGATATATATGTTAAGTAATCATTCATGGAACATAAATTTTACAAAATCACACGCAAACTTTAACATCCAGTTCATACAATTTAAATAATATGGGTTTCGAAAGCAACAGTGTAAAATACACACTGCATTAGTGTAAAATACACACTGCATTGAACAAAGGGGCTTTTTTTTATAAAAGGGACATCGACACCAACAAATGTCTCCAAATAACCAACAAGCACAATAAAATATGGTCAAGGTTTGTTTCTTCCGAAAATAATCATAAAATATGGTCCAGAGGTGTTGTCCAAACCCTCAAAATCAGTAAAGTATGCATTATCACACTATAAAATACAAAAATTAGTACAATATAGCATGGAATAAAGCTTTTTGAGCGTAAATCCACCATGCAATAAGCCAAAAGTGTGTAATACGAGGAGGAGACAAAAAAACGAACCGTAATCGGGTGTGTTTCGCCCTAGGGGTATCTCTTCGTCGTTGGTTCTCATTCTTCAATCCATTGTATGTGTTTTACGCAAGAAATTTTGAGCAAAAAGGGGGTGAAATCGAACGAATTCGTAAACCCTAATTTTTTCCTCAAATGCTCAAACATACGAAAATGTGTGAAAAAAACCCCTTAATCTATTCAACTTCACACCTCATCAGTGTTAAATGCGGGAGACATAAAATTACGAAACGCCCCTTCGCCAATTTCACGTGCAAGTCACGTGGGAGAATCTCCGGGGGAATATTCGCTTTTAAGTTACCGGTCAACGTCCAAGGGGAAATTTTGCACATTTGATGAAACGTTAGGGGGCATTTCGCTCTTTTTGAAAGGTCGGGGGACATTGCAAAACGCCCCATATGTTAAGGGGGTGATCGCAATTGACCCTATATTATATAGAATTTATTAATTAACACATTGAAAACGGAAACTGCAATTTATAAGCAAACTGATCCTCAGCTACTTCAAAATTGTAATGCAAAGAGTTACTGGTCCATCATTAAGTAGGGATAAAACAAGAAAACGAAAAAGGAAAAAGAAACTTTGACCTTCGAAACTTCCAGCCGCCGAGCCGAGGGGAACAATGGATTTCTGTTGCTTTCCTTTATTAAAATATAAGGCTTAGTTTTATATTAGGTTTAATCTGGATTATGGGCTCACAAAATAACGGGCCAGATGTACTTCAAGTATTTCAGATAATTCTCAAAAGTTTTACATATTAGGTATTTAACTTTAGTCAACAAAATTGAAAGTTTAATTTATATGCAAATATATATATATATATATATATATATATATATATATATATATATATATATATATATTCCTTTCTATTTTTTAATGACTCAAGAATCACAAAAATAGTTGAGTAATAAAAAAAAAAAAAAACTATTTGGACCACATAAATATTAACTTACTCAAATAAAAGTCAAAGAAAATATTAGGACACTACATACGACATGGACCTGCATTCATTTAGTCTACGTCCAATGCGTCTATCTCACTGTCGATGAACTCCACTACTCTAAACTCAAACTACTGGCTTTTGGATTCTGGAGCATCTCATAATTTCACAACTGGTCTGGATAATCTCACAATCCACTCTAAGTATGATGGTAACCCTTGACATGTTTTTTTTTTTTTTTTATTTGAGATAATTTGTTTATTAATTTTAGGGATAAAAGCATTAAACCCCCTATACTTTACTCCCCTGTTGCACTTTGCCTCCTATCCTTTTATTTTTTGGCGACTTGCCCCATGTACTATGGATAAATAAGCACTTTGCCCCCTGAGTCGTTTTTTCACCATTGGATTTGAACACGTGTCAGGATACTTTGCCGTTGGATTTGGACTTTTTGGGGCAAAGTGCTTATTTATCCATAGTTCCGGGGGCAAGTTGTCAAAATTAAAAGGATAGGGGGCAAAGTGCAATCGGGGGTATAGTATAGGGGGTTTAACGCTTTTATCCCTTAATTTTATACAAAATCGTGATATGCCTATTTATCATAATAAACGGAGTGAAATATTTTTTTTTTCAGTTTAAAGTTTCCTAAATTGTAAACATTGTGCATGATCTTAATAATAAAGAAACTAAATTTACCACATCTAATATTTTAAGGGCTACATGTAATATTCATCCCAACAAATTAATCACATCCTATGAAAAGCAACCACCCTACTACATTTGGCGGGAAGAACACACTAATAAATTATAATGATCAAGAAATTAAAATTAGAATAACAAAACCCTATGTTAGATTCATTCTAAAGCTTAAAAGAATCTAAAAGTTACCCCTAACACATAATCTTGGTTTATTAAACCCTCATTACTAATTTAATTTAACACTAAAAAGTATAAATTTTTTTGTTTCGGTTTTGAAAAACTTAAAATTTCGTTTTTAGACTTATTGCCTTTCTATAATAGTTTATAAAAGTAATAAATATAATTATTATAAATAGAAAAGGTACATCCTAATTACATATTGTATACATTAATATGTATTTGTAACGACAAAAGTAAAGTAGTTCAACTCATTAGAGCATTATATTTGCTTAGGGGTCAAGGTTTTAATTCTTCTTTGCTACAAATAGTAAAAACTATCTAACAAAATGTATAAAACCGGTTCAATGAATCCACCAGTTAATTGGTTGAACCTGTTTCAAGCAAGTTTTGAGCGGTTCAAACTGCTTTAAAGGGAAACTGGGTTTTAGTGTCCAACAAGACTGGCCAAGGCGAGAGTTCATGATATGATAGTCTCTCGCGAGTTGTATCCCAAACACCAAGAAGGGATCAACTCCATTCTCGTTGTGACTACCTACTAGTCTTAGCCTAAACCCAGGAATCGTGGCAATCACCATCGGCAACTCTTATCAGCAGAACTGGGGTTGGGGTCCTTAGCAAAATCACCCCTCAATTTTTTCTTCTGGCAGGCACGACTCCAGTGGTCGTGCTAACCCCGGGCGTCGTGGTAACACGTACATGATCAATAACATGTATAATGTAAACTATGTGGCAACCTGGGACATACAACATTTACCTGCATTCATATAGGTCAACGTCCAATTCGTTTATCTCACTGTACTGCTTTGAACTCAAACTACTGGCTTTTGAATTCTGGAGCATCACATATATTCTCACCTGGATAATCTCACAGTTGAGTATGATGGAATTCATGAAGTTAACTTAGTTGATGGTTCGGGTCTTCCTATGGCTCACACTAGTACTTTCATTTTTCCCTTTTGTTACTTCCCCTATGTTTTTTATACAATGTAACATATATCATATCGTGCGTCACCGTTGAGGAACGACGGTAACCCTTAACGTGTCTATTTAACATAACACACAGGGAGATAAATTGTTTTCTAATTTTATACAAAAGAGTAATATGCCTATTTATCATAAGTAAGGGAGTAAAATGTTATTCTCTCAACTATAAACTTTCCTAAAAATTGTATTGGCAAAACATTATGCGCGATCTTATTTATCGCATCCAACATTTTAAGGGCTACATGTACTATTCATCCTAAACAAATTAATCACATCATATTAAAAAACAGCCAACCCCTTACATTTGGCGGGAAGAGCACACACTAATAAATAACAATGATCAAGAAATTCAAAAATTAGAATAACAAAACCGTATGTTAGGGTTTCAAATTGGGCGATTGAGAAGATGGAGGCGACAAGGAGAATCAGCGGCGGCAACAGAGGCGTCGAGGAGAACACGATGGCGATCCTCGACTCCTCCGGTTTCAACAATCACAAAACCTCACACCACCTCAACGACGACCGTACGTGCACTTTTTTCGTGTTTGATTTGTTGCAGATAATTGATGATTATTGATTAGTTTTAGTCTATGCACGTTTTTTTTGTTGAACGAACTGTTGTTGTTATCTCAGGGCTGGCTTTTCTAGAAGCGGTTCGAACTGCGTGTCTGTTGGGAGATAATGGAAGCTCGCCTACGCGGTACGTCGTTTCTGTTCTGTGTTAGTTTAGTTGAGCTTGGGTTTGTGGTTTATTTGGATTGTTTTCAGTGGGTTTTGTTTTAAATATTGGTTTGAAGTTTTAGGAGATTTGGTAGATTTTTTCGGGAAATAAATATAAAAAAGGGACTAGCAGTTGCTGCCAAGTTGAGCTGTCGGGAAAGCTCGATTGGGGTTTTGGTCAACAAGAACTGTTTTTTTTTTTCTGTAGTGGTTTAATTTTCGAAGATGTAGGCCATTTTCATGAGACAGTATGGTTTTTGAAAGTAAGGGATCGAGATGTTTTCTTTAAGATATTTACTATTTAAAGATGAATTTCAGATAAAATAAGAGGTTGAAATGAAGTTTTGGGGAGAATCCTCAAAAAGAACATTGCCAATAGTTTTCGGGATTAGGGAATCTGGTATATAAATGATGTCAGAAAGCTCTAGGGGTGAACCATTTGTGGCTAAGGTTTGTACGGAAAGAAAGAAAGTTTTTCAAGTTCAGTTGGATGGTTGAGAATTCAACTCTAAAAGCTTGAATTTTACTTGGAAAGCCGCATTGTAGAATGTAGAGAGACTGGAGGAATAGAGTTCCATGTGATGTGATCGCTTATTCTGTTTGCAGGATTTTTGCTGCTAGTTCTGTTTGATCTTCAAATACTCTCCTATATTGTGCTCCTTCATAAAAATTACCAAAGATAAAATTATCATCATACCAATATGCCAAATAGCACTTTTTCTAAATTGTCATATACGATATTTGTTCAAAGTGGTGAACAATGATGTTCCAATTGTCCCACACTAGTGAATTGTCAAACTTGTATATCTTGAAATGGACTTTAAGAATACTAATTCTAGATTGGACCATTAGTGGGTTTATGGCTTGGGCTACTTCTAATTAGCCTTGGACTTTGTTATTTATATCATAAAGTTGCTGCTGGGCGCTTGGCACCTTAGAAAAGTTTCTGGAGTCAATATAGTTACATTTGTTATTTTATTTTATTATTTAAAACCCGATTTGGATTAGTATATGCCACAACTCTTGTTAAGGACATTGACTACTGTGAATAAACACGTCTACTCAATATTCTAAAACAGTTTCATTTTGCTGACTTAGCATTTTATTTTTATCTTATAGAAGTTCCTAAACCTTATTATATCTTGCGGGTTTCTTTTCGTAATATAGTTTGAAATATTGCCTTGGGGAAAGCGGCAATATCACTCCTCAAGGAATCTGAACTTTTAGTTTTCAGTTTTTTTTTTTTTTGTGATCCCCAAACTATACAATATTGATCATCTTATGTGTGCTACTTGATTGACCTACTAGTTTATGCTTGACAATCTCTCATTTTCAATGATAGAAAAATGTTGGACGCTCTTTTTCATATTCTAAGGGATGCAGATTCGTTAGATTTGATTCTCCAAAGTTACCAGCTTCTTATCGAATTAGATAAGGTACTTTACCCTTTCACTTTTATATTAATCGGGTTTCACTAAGTACTTGATCCTTTTATATGAATTGGGCTTCCCGAGTAGGGGCCATTTTTTCCGACCTGTATTTGGTATTGATGAACATTTCTTTGATACACAGCGCTTTCCTCGAATGTACCTATCTAGTGGAGGACAACTAGAATCGCTTTCACCTTCTAAAGTTCTTTCTCAATTAGTTTTGGTTGAAGAGGTGACTCAGTTCTCTCTTATCCAATGACCGTACTGTGTTTTTGGTGTAATTCTTAACATCAGCTTACCATTTGAATGATGCTCTACTTCTATTTCTGCGTTCCAGGCGTGGTTTCCATTTAATTTTGGGTTGGAGAGTAACTATGCAAAGGAAGAAGCCACGAAATATTCAAGAAGTTCAGTGGACCACTTGGTTAGTAAATTAGGCAACTTCCTGACACTCTTCCTACCCAAATATCTCATTACTAGAGATCATGACACTAATTGGTGCAATTGAAGCCGGATTAGAGCAAAACACATTTATTCAATTTGAGATTTAAGAAATACCACGCAAAACTTACATGGAAACTCTCAAATAATCTGAGGTCAAAAGCACTGGCAATAATTGAAAATTCTCACCATAATTTCTACCTAGCATTGCTGAAATTAAATTTTTCTTGATGTCATATGTCAAGATTTATTTTGCAAAGAAAGCATGTTGGCAAAAAAATGCAACTCCTATTTTCTTCAATCAATTGTTGTCAATTGTTTGCAGACTTGAACAATCATCCACTAGAATATTTGATTGATAATCACGAGTATCTTCACTGTATTCTACTACCTTGTCTTTTTTCCATATTGCTCACATTTTTACAGGACCACACTAGAACTGGCACTAGATGAACCTGTCAGTATTTTGAAGTCAGTTATGTAGTCCTTAGTGAATCATCAGCATTTCACAAGTCCTTCTTAAATTTTCTCAAATAAGTGATATTGAACTCCAACGTACTTTATTTGTTTTTTTTGAATGAAATGTTTCCTAAGATGCAAGGTACTTTAATTTTTACAATATAGAGAAAATTTCTCTTGTTTGTGTTTGAGTGCCCCAAAACCATTGCCAATCAAATTGTCTCTTTACTGAATTGTGTAAGTGGTATATATTTTGCTTCTTTATTACTGGATTTATTAACAATTAATTGTAGTTATAAATTTCAACTTACAACTCTTCCTGCAAGTTCTTAAAGTTACTTATAAAATCAGAATCAGCATATCTATCGACAATGACAATAAAGTCCCAACATTCTATAACAAACTGCAACTTCTCAGATTTTTTCATGATGTAATTAAGAATACTCTGTATTGTAGTTACTTACAAAATCAGAATCAGCGTATCTATCGACAATGACAATAAAGTCCCAACATTCTATAACAAACTGCAACTTCTCAGATTTTCATGATGTGATCAAGAATACTCTGTATTGTACTTCAATGCTTTCCTCATGTCGGCAACCAGTTGTTGGCAATTGGTTTGAGAAATATTGACATTTGTTTTACGAACATGCTCTGGTTGAAAAGTACATTTCATCCAATTTGCATTGAGAAAATTATATCCGGCAATGACTATAAACAGTCATTGTCTGATTTATCAATCTTGTGAGGTGTGTGCGAGAGCAAAATTTTGCGTTTTTATTTTCTCCTATAAAATTCGAGTGTCCGTAGTTTTTTCATATAATGAAAATTTTCTATTCTTGTCCTTGGTTTAATAGCTGCAATCTGCTCTAGTCCAGCTCTCATTTGGCATACTAATTGATATGGTTTGTTATTGTCATCTGCTAACAATGACATTCTACTTTAGTTGGTTAGATCCGCAGTCCTTGTAATTTGTGAGGTTTTTCACTATTGATAACAGGGTTTCCAGGCTCTTATACAAGAAGTTTCTAAGTCTGAAGCAGAAGATATGGTGGTGAGTTACATTATGAGTTTTTTGTAATGGTTGTTAATAAGTGTTCTCTGTCACTGTATCATTATAGCTTACATTTATTATGTTGGTTGCTGATGCTTCTTTTTTACCTTACTATAAGGACAATCAACGCCAAGTTCTTGCAACACTTTGGTAAGAAGTGATGAAAACATTTTTTTTTTCCCTCTGATGATTTTAGGTGTTTTTCTTCTATATGTGCAAGTTTAAGACTTTAAATTTTGAGGTGAATTGATTATCTCCTTATCCCGTGCCAATGTGGATTTGGTCCTCAAAAATTTTAGTGGGCAAATGCTCAATCTTTGGTTCTAACTTGGTATCTGAATGTATTTTAAATTATTGGTGGTGTTAATCTTGATATCCACAAACCCTCATAAGTCTCATTTTTGATGTCTTGTTTTGGAGCTTCTGTCAGTAGTGTGAATGAGGAGAAATTTTGTAATCACTAAGGCGTGTGTTTTCCCTTTCATCACCATTTTGACATAATATTCTAACAATACTCACATTTCCAATAAGTGATGATCCTGTTGCAGTTACTGAAGAACATGTTATTGCTTGAATATCTCATCACTGTTCTTGAAGGAGATTTTTTGCTTCGTAATTCTGCTTACCAAGGTAAATGATATTTTCTTCCAGTGAATCCTTGAGAATCCATGTTTTTACTATTACATTTGCAGAAAATATGAAGTGGACTCTTCTGAGGGAGACACTGTTGAACCAGCTTCTGGTATGTCTTCTTGCAGTTTTGAAATTTAGATTCTTCTATATTTTTGTTCTTTGTCTTAATCCGCTTTTCATGGTAGTTATACTCTCAGAGCCTTGCTTCGTATAGGTCATGCTTCTTATAGATGCTTGACTTTCGTTTAGGAGTTATTTTGCAGGGGTCAAGAAAATTAGTGTACAAAGGCTTAATAAAGGACTGTTTATCTCTACTATGTAACCTATCTCAATCAACTGTGTCTTCTGAAGAAACAAGCAGCCATCAAACTTCTTCAGGAGAGATACTGCATGAAGTTGATACTGCTGTCACTTTAGCTTTACCGCAAGTGAAAAGGTCTCTATGTACTGTGTTGAAGAAGTTCTTTGTAATGGTGAGTTTATTAGCTATATCCTTCTTCGGAGAGTAATCTCTTTCTTGACCGATTATCATGTGTCTTATAGATCATGGAGCTAGATTCGTCACGGAAGAATGCTGATCAGCAAGGGTTTACCACCAGGGCTGATGGATTAAGGTACTGTTTCAAGTTTACTGTTCAGTACACTAATTTGTTTGAGTTCCAGAGTAAGTGAATATCCCTTCTACTTGTCGTAGTGCAGGACCCCAGTGGTGGAGATAATTTTGGATGAACTCATCTATGAAAGTGATATCCTTTATGCCTTTCTTCAGGTCCCCTCTCTCTTTCTCTCTCTCTCACACTTGCACGCAAACAGAAGGATCATGTGTGTGCATGTGCACCATAATATGCAAAAAAATGGATCTTTTTTCAGGTGCATGTCACTCAGCCAGACAAGTTTGTTGTTAGATAGTATAGCTTGAACTGGTATCTTATAGGAAGTCAGTAAAGCAAAAGCAAAATATCACTGCAAATGTGCTTGAACAATATATTTATGTAAATTGTTGAAAATTTTCATTACTGGTTAATTGGAAGTGTTCTAATTGAAATATGTTTTTTTTCCATCTTTGAAACTTAATAATGGTAGTCTAGGCTGGAGGAAACAATCATGGATGAGAAAGCTATCAATTATCTTGATCAGTTTTCGCTTGTCTTTTTGTTTCCTTTTTGTTCTGGAAATAAATGTGAGCATTGGACTTCTCAGTGCTCCCTTAATTCTTCCTCAATACCTTACTTAAGATATTTTAAGGGGGTGGAATGTGAATCTAACTGAGATATTTACTTTCAAATTCTTTTGCAGATCTTGGATGAACCTAAATGGAAGCTTGAAATTATTGTTAAATATTTCCAGAAGTACACTCCAAAGGTATGTTGCCTCATCCCCCTTGCAGTAAGATCTGTTCAAAGCTTCTACTATTCCTCCTCTAGTTCTGCTACTGGCGTGTCAGAACCTGCTGTTGCCTGTTCTTAAACAAAAATGTTATATTCTCTATTCCTAAATAGCTTTTCACCTTTTCAAGTTCTTCAAATTCTGGCACGCCTAACGGTTGTCTATCCTGTTCATTACAAGTTCAGGAAAGATGTTTATTTTTTATATCAGCGCACAGCCAGTTTTGCTCGTTTGTTTTCATATAATCCCTTGATAGAAATGTCACTTTAGACAGCTGGTCGAAAGGAGCTGTTTTATTAAATTCATGGTACAGGATTTCTTTTCTTTTTCTCTCTTTTTCTGAGGGTGGGAAGAGGGGGTGTATTTCTGCTTTGTATTTAAATATTTTCCGAATGATTATGCGATCTACATAATTAGTTCACCTGAATTGGCCTCTCTGTGGAGGGGTCTATACAGGAGGCCGTGGTTAGCTCCTCTCTCAGTTAACTGCAAAAGTAGATTCAATATCTACATTATTTAGCCGCAGCAGTATTGTACATTAAATCTTGATCATCTTTTAATGGTATATTGCAGTCTTCTGTTAAAACGAGGAGGTCAAAAGACACAGTCAGTGCTGATACTTTTGATGGTGTTTTGAAGTTCTTGTCCAACCGCAGCAGCACTAGAAGTCTCATTAAAAAGATTAAGACAGAGGTGGTTCAATTGCTCTTGGCCTTTGCTTTCCAGGTGAGTAATTTTTTTCTCGTTTGGAGTAGGTAGTCTAGATAACTAGAATTTAACAGTAATTTTCTTAGTTTGTTCGATGAGGTTGATGAACTGCACTTTAACCTCGAGAGTTAGTTTAGTATCGATTAATGAAAATAATAAACAAATTTTTCCCTTTAGATAAAAATGCAGGGCACTGTTATTCTCGCGTCTGGAGTATGGACTACTTATGCTACTTATCTAACATTTCAAAATAAATTTTTACCACAGCGCTCACAAATGTAGCCCATCTATATTTCAAGAACTGCAAACAAAGAACTGATTTTCTTGTACGGTATGAAATGCATTTATCGGTGTTCTGGCAGCCCATACTTCTCTCCTCCACCTTGAAATTAGAACTAGAGAAATAGGAGAAAGAGGGTGAGAGAGCAACAGAGTTTGTAAGAAAATGATAAAGTAAGGTCGGTCATAAACACTGTTTTGTATTCTTACATGATTGAGATTATTTATTTATTTTTCTAGGCATATTTGGCACAATCATATCAACATGTGTCTGATGGCATCACTGATCCAATGGAAGATGGCACAAGCAGTTCAATTACCGAAGTCTGCAAAAATGTAGTTGCTGCTTTTACTTGTCTAAGACAAGAAGATAAGTAAGATTTACTTATCCACTTACATCTTCCTTTCTAATTTTCTTCTGTTGAATCTGATATGTGTAATGGAGTGACCTTTAGATTTAGATTTCTGGTGCATGGTACTCTGCTAGAGTAAGAAGTTCTTGTTTAGTTTTCATAAAATTTCTCAACACAAAATGAAAGTAGTAGTCATAATTTTTGCAACGACATTGCTAAAGTTGTGAAGTTAACACCTTATATAATTGTTAGGGATAAAAGCATTAAACCCCCTATACTATTGCCCCTGTTGCACTTTGCCCCTTGTCCTTTTATTTTTTGCGACTTGCCCCCTGTACTATGGATAAATAAGCACTTTGCCCCCTGAGTCACTTTTTCACCGTTGGATTTGAATACGTGTCAACATTTTTTGCCGTTGGATTTGGACTCAGGGGGCAAAGTGCTTATTTATCCATAGTACAGGGGGCAAGTCGCAAAAAATAAAAGGACAGGGGGCAAAGTGCAACATCGGGTATAGTTCAGGGGGTTTAATGCTTTTATCCCTAATTGTTATTTCAAGTTTGAAATGCGTAAAAGAATTGTGATCACCAAGCCCCATATGTAGAGATGTACTCAAAGTAAAAATTTCCTGGAATGACGCTTCTGTTTAACTTTTCAAAATTTGGGAACTAGTTATAAATAGATCTAATTAGTTCAGATATGTGTTAAACCATGTTGCCACAATTATCCTGGTCTATGTCAACCAAACAGTGTCCCAGGTCCTTGCACCTCGTCCACGTAGGGTCAATTCATATACTTTAGAAAGAGTTATAGGAATAGGTTTCGTGTGTAGTGTTCTCATATATGGTATTCTTTTGGCATTGAAAGTTATATACGCTGTTCACGTTGTCCTATAATTTGACATCCTTTTGCTCAACTGGTAATAATAAATTTCATGGTGCAGGTACACGGAGATTTTGCCCTTAGGTAAAGAAGCCTTGTTTACAGCTGCTACCATCCTCTCGACAAAATCATAGGGCTTTAGTTTTTCTTTCATATGGAGGTGTGTAGGGAAACATATTTGTAAGCATTTACAGTTATTATTAGGTATATGTATTTATAAGCTCGAAGAACAATTTCCTCTTTGTTTTACTGGAATATCCATCATGATCTCTTTGTGCTTGATTGAAGAGAAAAAACTAGATTCATTTTGGCCAAAAAATGCAGGACAGAGAAGTCTGGTGCTATGCCATCTCTATTCCTCAAACAGTACAAACACCGCCCCGGAATTTCAACAAGTAGTGCATAAGTTTCACTAACCCAGATATAGTAAAAATATCGAAATTCTAATGATGAGTGTACTGTCAACAGCCAATTATCAATATCAGTAAATAATAACTGGTCTATGATCATGTGGACGGTTGTCGTGAGTCGAGCTGCATTGTCACTGGACCGTCATTGATCAAGTTAACCTTCATGTAGAGATAATAACAAAAGGTCAGGGTTTGTCTTAAGCTAAAAGTTAGTAATTAACGAACAACTCAAATGCCAAGTTGAAATCTCACCTTCATCATAGCCCCAAATATGCCATCTGCACAGAAAGAAACCAATTATTCATTCGCACTTGAAAATTTTGATGTGCGACATTTTATGTGTGAACGGCAGCAACCTGGACTAGATCAATTAACTACTATGTCCTAAATAAGGGTCACACACACCAGTCCGATGAACAACAATATTTGTCTTGTTAATTATAAATGTTAAAACTAACCCGAGTTAAACTTTTTCAAGGAATCTGAAATCTCAATCATATAATGTATGTTAAAAAGTTTTATCTTAGCCCTGAACATGAAGCAACCTACAAACTTCTGGCTCGATAATCAACATTCAAAGCCCAAAAGTAATAGCCCCATGTCAAGGAACTGTTTCTTTAATTGATAAATGAACTTCGAAACTAACAGAAGTTTTCATCCACGAATTATCAGAAATTTGAAGTAGTTTGATGATTCAAAAGACCGGCATGAACTTCCAAATGCTTTACTAATGACACACATGTATACCTAAAAAAATTTGGCAATCAGTATATCCTCAGATGTTCTTTCCACATATACAGAATGTACAAGAAACAGCATAGGTTTAAATTGCACTTGCAGTTATTCAGAAAAACATCATATTGGGACCATCCAGGACAACACCCAATGTAAGGTCGATGAGGACACCGGAAAACAAGAGAGATGAAAATGCAAATCACCTTTGACTGCATCAGTCTTGTAAGCCTTCTGAATCTTTTCTACCAAGGAAGCATAAAATGGTTTCGCTAATGCAGGAGGCATTGCCACGTGAAAATCGGGCTTATTCCCTTTTAAGAACCCATATAATGTAAACTGACTTACTGCATCAAGAAAGAAGAAGCAAAATTGTCACCAACTACATAAAGAGCCATGAGATTTCCCCATTAGCTAAGAGAACAGGATCCACTAAATGGAAGGAAGTATAAGGTAGAGACGAACGGATTACCTAATAGAACTTCATAATTTTTTTGCATAACCTGAAAATATGCATTAAGGCTATGAAAATCATTGCTAAAGCACGAACGTCATCTTTAAAATTAGAAGAATTCTTCTCCTTTTCTTAAATTAGAGAATCAGTAATGGCATTTTACACGTCCAGTATACTGAAAAGTGAAAACTACAACATAGCGTTTGAAAGTTGGATGAAATGAGCGTGTTAACGATCTCATTCGTCTTTCCTACTGAAACAACTGTAGAATAATACGCACAATTGTGAAAGGGAAAATGCTAATGCGACTTTTACATCCCATTGAGCGAAGAAATAGCAACAAAATCCCACTAAAAAAACAAGACTTTTACTTGCAATACTATTGTACATTCAAGTTAGCAACACTGGATCAAAACTTAGTACTAGCTTCGATTACTTTTTTTTCGTTTGGTGTCACAAGTTTTCCAAAAAACGAAACATCACGTTTCGTATTTTCTTTAGATATTGGACTTACCGACTACGTACATCAAAAGTTCTACGCTATTGCCAAAAGTATTTGATACCCAAATTACACATTTAAAAGAGGAAGAAAAAAAGGAGTAGAAAACAATTCTTTGACTAATACAAAATGATAAAACTTTTCAAAAATAATACTTTTAACACATTTTCTCTAACACAAATTTATCAGTTGACCATCAAATCCCACCTATAAAAAGATGACAAACTTCACACATTTGAAGGTACAATAAAAAGGCAAGAAAGTGGAAATTACATTTTGGTCCCAGTTCTTCCCAGTATTCTCATTTGTGAACAACCTCATGTTCAACACTTTGCGACATCTGCAACCAAAACCAATAAACATTAACAAAATAAGCAAAATTTGATCTTTTAAATGAACACAACACATACATACATACATACATACATACATGTAATCAGCGTCCGATTCAACGTCGGTCTCGTGAAGACCAACGAGGACCAAAAGCCCGGGACCAATCTCCGATACCGTGCGCCCTTCCACCTGCATCGCCGCTAACGTACGCAGGGTGAGTATTGTAATAATAATCGTACAGTAAATAAATAATTAGTATCATCAGTCAACTGAGAGTGTTGACTACCTCAACAGTGGCAGAGGCGACCCGCTGGACCACTGCCCTCATTGATTTGACAATTTGCTGATTCCTTCTTCTTCTTACAAAGGAGCTGACGCGCTTAGGGCGTACGATAGCGGTGTGGCGCAGCGGAAAATTTAGTCCTTGTTTGGTTTTGTGGTGATTAAATGTAACCCCCAAGAATATGGAAGACATTAGTGATCTTTTTTGTAGTGCATACAAACTATGAATTGGACTTGCAACTTACTATATTTTATATTATTAAGTGGGCTGAGTCACTAAAGGCCCAAACATAGCAAGCAATGCTTGTAAAATCGTCACTATGAAATTCTTGGAGAATAAATAGAAAATATTCCAATATCTATGATGCACGGTTACTTCAGAAAACCACCACGTGCATTTATTGAATACTCTGATTCTCCATCAAGTGAGATATCGAAGAATTTAAAATAAATAGAAAGTATCATTTGACACGACTGGATGACGTATTTGATACATTTGAGCATGTTTGTGCGGATTTTAAAAAGTTTTCATTTTCACGAGTCAAAAGAGGGATTTTAAAATCTAAAACATATTTTAAATAACAAAAACCAAAAAACTAAAGAAGAAAAGGAATAGACAGTAAGTGCAAAAAACAGGAAGTTTCTTTCCGTTTCTAAGTTCCTCTCAAGAATGGCAATAAAAAAACTTCAACATTCAAACTAAAGGCATTCGGCTGCTAAGAATCTCTTTGAAGTTCATCAAAATTTTAACCCTCAAACTTTGTTACATTTTCATAGTTTTATGGTTTAATTTTCAATCAACGGGTTATTTTAAAAAATCCAGAAATAAGAAACTGATATTGATGGAGAAAGGAGAAACTTTTTGTTATTGACTCAAAATCTTATGTTTGCTTTGACATTTTGTATTAAGCTATGTTGCATAAATATGTCAAAAGATCATATAATTCAGTATTCGAAACTTATCGAATACTTATACTCCTTGGATGCTTATCGATACGTATAAGATACGCCATGTGCCTTATCCTTTAATTAAAATAAAAGAAAATTACGGATACCTATCGATGGTGTATCCAACTATTTCAACACAACATTTACCCATATATTTTAAGGTTTAGAAATATAAAATTAACAAATAATGTAAAAAAGAGGAGACTCGCAATCCTTCCATATTAGATATAATTTTCTTGATTTAGGTCAAGACAACCATTTTCAACTTTAAAAAAATTTATGACTACATTATATTCTTAATGTTCCTTCTATATTAATTAGGAACCATACTTAATATTTATTTTTATTTAAATTGTAAAATAAAATAATTAAATTGTAACTTTATTTATTCTAATTATAATGCTCATAAATTTATTATTTTTGTACTTTATAAATATTATAATTATATAGAAAATAGACGTATCCATGCCATATCGTATCCGTATATTTTTGAAAAGTCCGTGTCTACGTGTCCATTTCGTCCATATCAGTGTTCCGACATCTATATCCGTGCAACATAGGTATTAAGACTTAGTTAAGAGATTTGGTGAATTGCGTATTCAATTTTTAATGACTGTTAAAGTTAATCTCATTATTTATACTTGTTTTATTGTATATCATAAGTTAGACTTTTATATGTGTTTAACATTAATATCAATACAAGTATATGGAGCCATATCCTCGACATCCTTGTAACCTATATGTTTTAAAAATTCGTGTCCTTGCACCCCTACCTTACCATACCAGCATCATCCTAACTGTATTCGTGCATCATAGAGCAACGGGACATTGTTAGTACATGGGGAACGGTGGTTAGTATTTTAAGATGAAAAAGGTACAAAAATACTAGAAATACGAGACGAGGACGTTACCAATAAACTTATAGGGTGCAGAACGACAATCCCGGCCCGAGGAGAGGCTTGCGTGATTTACGGTCGGGCCTAGAAATGTTCCAAGTCGCCTACGTATCCCACAACGGGGAATCAGACCAACATAGTTCCTTTATTGTGTTGAAGAGATGATAGACTTAGTGGAAAGTGTAGTATCTTGCCATTATCTTTGTATTCTTGTGAGGCCTTTTTCTGGAGTTTGTGGTCTTTCTTCAAGAGGAGAAGAGAAGAGACTTCCTCCCGAATGAGGGAAGAAGACCCCTTTTATAAGGGGTCTTGGTATAGCATGGTGGACAAGTGGTGGGGTCTTGTTGCCAAGATTACCCTTTATCAGAAGCCCCCCAGTTTCGAGTGCAGCAGTGTACTGTAGTCGAAACTTGAAGTTTGCTTTCGTCTATATGATCCTCCATTCGTTATTCGATCGTCAGCTTTTGAAGCCGTGTGTTAAATCCGGTAATGACTCGCATGGATTTCAAGGGGGGTTGTGTGACGAGGACTTGACGATCACGCAAGTTTAATGAAGTAACTCATTTGTTGACTTTGGTCTTCTTTAATGAAGTAACTCGTTTGTTGACTTTGGTCGTAGAAGATCAAATGGGATGGCTTGTAGTAGATCGAATCACGTGGTTTCTGCCAAATAGGGGTCGTAAAAGACCTTACTATGTTGTTTACTTGATATTGACGGTCAGATCCCTTGTGACCAGAACACTGACTTTCCCAGTTGTGTGTTAGGGCTTTTAAATGCACTAGGCTCGAGACACCCCACTTGAGCACCTGATGTGACGTTAGTGTGGGCGTATGTCTTGTCTACTGTAGTTGATAATTGTAATTTTGACTAAGGCGAATATGTGTAGATAAGATTCCGTACACGTTGCAAATGCGACCAATAATTGATGGTGCTTGGATTTTTTCCAAGATAACTTTTCAAGTATAAAAGCATGTGTTGATATTCATATCTTGTCTCGTTTTTCACATAAGTTTCAATGCGATGGTGAAATTTTTGCAATGCTCTGATTATTGCGCTTTTTGCTTTGGAAGCTTTGCTATTTGGAGCTGCTGCGATGTCGACTGAGGGTTTAAACATCTACCTTGTTTTTCTAGCAATCTTTGAGATTGCCATTTTGGTATATGGCTATAGTATGCTAGGATTTATCCGATGATGTACATGTTGTCTCTTTTGTATTTCGTGTCGCAAAGTTATGTAACTGTTTGACTTTATGAATAAGAAGTCTTTGACGGTACTTTGTGTTGAATCGAGTGACTCGATTGTTGATTTGACGTTTGAAGGAGTTTGAATATAATTTTGCCTTCATAGAGTCATGTTTATTTTGTCAAGCTTCTAGCGTGTCGAGGGATTCTTGCACTTATCGTATCGGGCTTACAAATCGTCAATGTAATTAATAATGCGCCGAGAGATGCTCGGGCTTAGATAATCGGACTTATTTAATTTGTCGAATTAGTTTACAATATGCTGAGGCGTTCTCGGACTTGAAAATTTGCCGAATTAATTTGTAACGTGCCGAAGGATTTTTGAGCTTACCGCATCGGGCTCACATTTTTCACCCATGTAATTCATATCGTGCCGAAGAATTTTCGGGCTTACCGCATCGGGCTCACATATTTCGCCCATGTAATTCATATCGCGTGCCGAAGGATTTTCGGGTTTACCGCATCGGGCTCACATTTTTTGCCCATGTAATTCATATCGTGCCGAAGGATTTTCGGGCTTACCGCATCAGGCTCACATATTTTGCCCATGTAATTCATATCGTGCAGAGGGATTTTCGAGCTTACCGCATCGGGCCTTCCCCTCCATAAAACGAAGTTCATTGATAATGAACTAAGTGTCGAGGGAATGTTTGTTTACAAGGTACGATCTTTCTCGAAGAATTGAATCTTCCATTCGAAGAATTGAATCTTCCATTCGAAGAATTGAATCTTCCTTCATTTGAAGAATTGAATCTTCTATTCGAAGAATTGAATCTTCCATTTGAAGAATTGAATCTTCCTTCATTTGAAGAATTGAATCTTCCATTCGAAGAATTGAATCTTTCTTCATTTGAAGAATTGAATATTCCATTCGAAGAATTGAATCTTCCTTTTTGTCGAGCTATTTAGGCTTATAAATTTGGCGAATTAATTTAAAGTTTGCCCAGACATGCTCGGGCTTCTTGTGCTTCGTAAACAAGCTTAAAGTGATTGAGCTTCGTGATCGTATACCTCATTTCGGAGAATTGTATCTTCCATGAAGGATTGAATCTTCAATTTGAAGAATTGAATCTTCCTTTATTTGAAGAATTGAATCTTCCATTCGAAGAATTGAATCTTCCTTTATTTGAAGAATTGAATCTTCCATTCGAAGAATTGAATCTTCCTTTATTTGAATAATTGAATCTTCATTTTTGTCGAGCTATGTAGGCTTGTAAATTTGGCGAATTAATTTAAAGTTTGCCCAGACATGCTCGGGCTTCTTGTGCTTCGTAAACAAGCTTAAAGTGATTGAGCTTCGTGATCGTATACCTCATTTTGGAGAACTGAATCTTCCATTTGAAAGGTTGAATCTTCCATTCGAAGAATTGAATCTTCCTTCATTTGAAGAATTGAATCTTTCATTCGAAGAATTGAATCTTCCTTTTTGTCGAGCTATTTAGGCTTATAAATTTGGCGAATTAATTTAAAGTTTGCCCAGACATGTCGGGCTTCTTGTGCTTCGTAAACAAGCTTAAAGTGATTGAGCTTCGTGATTGTATACCTCATTTTGGAGAATTGAACCTTCCATTTGAAGGATTGAATCTTCCATTCGAAGAATTGAATCTTCCTTTTTGTCGAGCTATTTAGGCTTATAAATTTGGTGAATTAATTTAAAGTTCGCCCAGACATGTCGGGCTTCTTGTGCTTCGTAAACAAGATTAAAGTGATTGAGCTTCGTGATCGTATACCTCATTTTGGAGAACCGAATCTTCCATTTGAAGGATTGAATCTTCCATTTTAAGAATTGAATCTTGCTTCATTTGAAGAATTGAATCTTCCATTCGAAGAATTGAATCTTCCTTTTTGTCGAGCTATTTAGGCTAATAAATTTGGCGAATTAATTTAAAGTTTGCCCAGACATGTCGGGCTTCTTGTGCTTCGTAAACAAGCTTAAAGTGATTGAGCTTCGTGATCGTATACCTCATTTTGGAGAATTGAATCTTCCATTTAAAGGACTAAATCTTCCATTCGAAGAATCGAATCTTCCTTCATTTGAAGAATTGAATCTTCCTTTTTGTCGAGCTATTTAGGCTTATAAATTTGGCGAATTAATTTAAAGTTTGCCCAGACATATCGGGCTTCTTGTGCTTCGTAAACAAGCTTAAAGTGATTGAGTTTTGTGACCGTATACCTCATTTCCTCCCTTGAAAAGGAAGTTTAAGATGTTAAACTAAGTATTTTGCAAGATTGAATCCTTAGCTTCATTATAGAAAAATAGATGAGGTAAAAAATAAAATGGGGTGTCAGATGATTTAATCTTTGTGAAGTGATCAAATAATTTTGAGCAAACACTACTCAAAATAATACATGAAATATGGTCATTTAAGACACACATGGTCTAAGAAATTGGAGTTACCAATATGTGGAATTGAATTGGACAAAAGAGGTTAATTTAGAGATGGGAGGCTCAAAATGAGCAACTTATCATATAAATAGAATCCAGATATTGTGCCAAGGCACCCAACCTGGCCCAGTGGAAAAGGAAGCTGCTTGTTATTGAGGGTCATTTGAGTTCAAACCCTTCTCAAAGCATTGGGTTTATATATATTTATTTATTTTTTTAAAGAACTCTTTATAAAAAATATAAAACCCACGACTCCATGGGATTCGAACTCTGGTCTCCCTCGAACCTAACTAGCACCGTAACCAACGAAGCAAGATAAAGATTGCTGATTTTGGGGTCGTAAAATTATTAATTTGCAGCCCGGAAAATAAAACAAGGCAAAAAGTGAACTATACGAAGTGGGTTTCGAACTCGGATACTTGAGTTCGGAAAACAAAACTTGTTGCCGACGAACCAGGGGTCGGTTTTGATGACTGCATCGTAACCCACAAAGCATGATACAATTCTATTAAATCATGGTCGTATGCATATATGACCTAATTAGTTCATCAACCACGACCTTAGCAAATCTGTTAGTTATATATAATGTGTAGATTTGGAACAGAGTAATGGTTCATTTTCGAAGGCACTTTGGCATCGTAGCCAATGAGGCACAAAGTGTTTACTCAATTTTAGGGGTCGTAAAACCGAGAAATAAGTAGATCCAAAAAGAAATACGATGCGGGATTCGAACCCAAAACCACCTAATACGAGGCTAATGCACCTTGCCAATGAGGCGAAGGATCGTATGCGAAGATACGAAATCAAAGATTAAAAATACCTTATTAGTGATAGTATGTCATCTAAGATGACTTTGCTGATTTCGCAAAAATTCCATTCGGGGTCTGTCGATTTGACCCTTTCGTTCGCTGGCCCGAGCTTTCATTCGCTGCCCACGGACCAGAAATTGCTCATTGCAATTTGCTATAATAAAAATGTTGAACTTATCATGCATGACCAATAAAATAATTGCATGTCATATAATTAAGTACCAGTAACCACTAATGTTGCTATATTCATGTGGAACAATAAATTAGACATGTTACTGATAAATGCTTTACCACTATTCACATGCGTACCCCACTAAATGAAAATAAGAATTGCAAATGTCTCAAGAAACGAGGCACGTATATTGCATGCATTTGCTAATTGTCTGGCTCTGAAATAAAAATATGTGCCAAGTGGCATGACTAGGAGACTAAATATATTATATTATGAATGAGCATTCATGGAGTGAACCTGCAATAATGTTTGGAAAATGGAAAGATCGCAGCGAAATTTAATTTCTGCTACAAAAATTAAAGTTTCACAGCAAAGAGCAACTTAGTCGCTCTCTGCGGGGAAATTCATTATTAAGAGCAGGGGCGTAGCCACCCCAAAGGCTGGGGTGGGCTACGGCCGGGAGTAAATTTTTTATGGGTATGTATGTCTATGTATATATTAGCCTAACCCAATATTATTTTACTGTAAAAACTAGTAAAAAGTTTAAGTATTTTAACCCAGTTTAACAAACTATTTTTTAACCCAACTAAAAAATCCCACTTCAACTGAAATACGAGACTTCAACTCAATTACATCACAAATACATAATTTAATTGTTACGTAGATGTCTTTCCACAGCAAGGGTGCACATATTTTAATCTATGAATGTTGTTTAACAGTCCCTAATATAATGGATGGAGATTTTTGTAGCAAATACTAAGATTATCTACACCTAAAAAGAGTTTATTGAAAGTATAAAATATCAATTTAAATAGCTAATGAGTTTTATTCTCGAAAGAACCACATAGCTCAACACTTATAGCGTTTTCAAGAGAAAATGCATAAATTCCCATGAATTTTAAAATTTTTGCACTAAATCCTCCTGTGTGGTTTTTTCTTAAAGAGTGAACTCGTGTTTCAAAAATTTCTCCACCAAACCCCTATCTATTTACTATATCAATGGAGCCCGCATCGCAATTGCGTTGAATAAGACTTGTTGGTGTCTTTTAAACCTCTATACCTACAAAATTAGCTAACATACATTTATGTCAAAATTGCGTAAAACTCTCTTGTGTTTCTCATTATACTCTAGACATTATGTATTCAAGTCCTTTTATTTAATAATTTAGTTTTCTACGCCCCTGATTAAGAGCACACATTAATATGCTAAGTGCCAAAGCAATTAATAACAGTTGTATGCTAACATATTTTGTCATCCACTCCAACAGAATGGAATATTTTAATCCCTTAGTATTTATGAAATGGACAAGTAGCACTGTTGATGCACCCAAATGAAGCTCTCGTATATGCAAGTTTTCCTTCTAGCTTTATTTTGAGATTTGAAAGATTAGCCGCTCCATTTTTGTGCTAAGTAGAGTTTTACTCCGCCCAAATGCATGTTCAACAAGTATTAAGCAGATTTTATCAAATAAGAATAAGTTAGAAAGAAGAAAACTGCTTTGGAGCTAGGACGGCTGTTTTGCAAGTATATAACACTGGCTTTACGATGGGCAGATAACGATAATTGTGTCCTTGTTGACAGCTTCACGTTTGAGCATTTTCGTTTGCCCCGGCGTTGCCAATGCGGTTACTCGGTCAAACTTATTATTGTTAAATCTTGTGTAAATAATGATGATAGCTTCTTTGAGAAAATAAACAGGTTGGGCAAGAAGTGCACGTGAGTGTCGAAAGCTATTAGTTCATACCGCCGGCCGCGGCTCGATGCCAACGGGTAAGGAGAGCTGATATTTGCTATACCAGGCAGTTTAATTTTTTTTTTTTTTTTTAACTATGACTTGTTTAATTCGGCAAAAATGCAGCCTGAGGTTCAGGCTCCGGTCACTTGATTTGGACCTTCCGATAGCAGCCAACGAGCCCGAAATTGGTCGTTTTAATATCTCGAGTTAACATACTATAATCTGTGCAAAGAAATTTTCAAAGAAAAGTGCACGGAGCTTACCTCAAAGCTTCTTAGTTGGAAGTTTTTGCCGTAGGTACCCTCGCTTTTTGTTTGATCCATCACAATCAAGATATTTCCTAGGGCGTTCCTCAAGGACATTTACCGGCGTTTCCCACAGACGGCGCCAATTGGCAAACGGTGGTTAGTATTTTACGATGAAAAATGTACAAAAATACTAGAAATACGAGACGAGGACGTTACCAATAAACTTATTGGGTGCAGAACGCCAATCCCGACCCGAGGAGAGGCTTGCGTGATTTACGGCGGGGCCTGGAAATGTTCCAAGTTGCCTACGTATCCCACAACGGGGAATCAGACCAACGTAGTTTCTTTATCGTGTTGAAGAAATGATACACTTAGTGAAAAGTGTAGTATCTTGCCATTATCTTTATATTCTTGTGAGGCATTTTTGTGGAGTTTGTGGTCTTTTTTCAAGAGGAGAAGAGAAGAGAAGAGCCTTCCTCCCGACTGAGGGAAGAAGACCCCTTTTATAAGGGGTCTTGGTATAGCATGGTGGACAAGTGGTGGGGTCTTGTTGCCAAGATTACCCTTTATCAGTACAATAATCATAATACACAATTTTCTAAATTACAAGATACTTATTAGAGCTAATTGCAAATTATTATTGTGTGTATGGCGTACTTGTTATACTTAGTGATCCGAATAGTCTTTGATGTTTCTAACATTTTATTTGTAGTTTCAGATTTTCTTGTACTATTCTTCTAATTTTTTATAACTAAAAATATCAAAAAAATATTAACATAAATCTTATATAATTTTAATATTTACTCGATAGTAATTTTTCATAATTTAAAGTATAAAAGTAAATTACATGCATATTTTTTGAACGGAAATGTGAATAAATATTGTTTTTTGCCCAAAATTCTACATTCTCGAGCTTGGGCAAATGAATTTTACCTCTCTATGTAGAAGGATAATATGCTAGCTTTTAAAATTTTACGTGAGCGATACTTGCCTTTGTTTTTCACAAGTGAAAAGCTTATCAAATCAACATAACACTGGGTGTAATTTCCTTCATAACACGGGGAGTAATTTCTCGAAGACTTTATTCAATATTACATGACCATATTGCGATCTGTATTGCAAGAAACTAATTATAGCACTGTTATCATGTCATTTGCAACGACTACACAATATAGTTAATTCCAAAACATACATAAGCAGAAAGTAAAATGTAGCAAAAATGAGTTAATCAATGTGTTAGTAAAAATATACAACTCGCAACCTTTAAAGCAGAAAAACACTCTGGTATTAAAAAATACATATTTAGATAAAAACGATGCATCTCACCAAATCTCTCACCAAAAGAAAAAGAAAAAGTAGTATTACAAAAGAATCGAATGGAAGAAAAATATAAAAAGAAATTCGAGGAAAATCAAACTCAAAATAAATAAGAATTGTGAAAAATAAGATAAAATCAATGAGTGTTAACTCGAGTGTACAGTGCAATATCTTCGTTTCTCTCCATGTAATCGTCCTCTCTTCACACCAATCGATCCCATTTTGTCCATAGCCACTGCAAACGCTTGGAAGAACTTTTGCTTATCCTTTGCCATTTCCAAAACCAAAGGCTTCGTTCTTGAGTCCAAAAACAGTGCTTGATCAGATGCTAATAACCCCATTTTAGCACCTAAGTTTCCATAATATGCATTGTCAAATGCAAAAGGAGTTGTGACATCAAATGGTGCAACAATATCAGTGTTCCCTCCATAGCTCGGGCACGACATTTTGAGTGCCTTAAGGAGTCTCGGATCGATGGATGGATCTGGTTGTCGCGTTCCTTTATAGTTGTATAACCGGCTTAAGAAATGCTTGCAATGCGCGAAACCAATAGTGTGAGCGCCCGATAGGATAACTAGATCGTCGATTGTTAGTCCTTTAGACTTGAAGAGTTGAATAAGTGTGTCTAATGTGGCATTTGCACGAGGAAGATTGGACTGCACTCGGGATGCTAGCGATAGTTTCCCGTCCCACCTTCCCTTCTTCACTTGATAATAGGGACCTCCCGTCTGTTTGAAACGAAAAATAAATAAAAATAGAAGAAACTGAGTAATTATTCCAACCTCAACAAGGGTATAGTATCTCAAACGGAATATTCTAAGTAATAGATGAAAAGTTGATCACAGAACAGTCCGCACATTTTTTAACAGGTTGGAGACAAATTTCTTTTGCTAAAGGATAAATATACTCTCATGATTTTTTATCCTAAATTAAAACTCAAATTATTCTTCCTTGAAATGGCCATTCTAAGTAATTTCTTAATTAAGGGTTGGCCTAATTGCTTGCAATAATTCCAAGAAAATCTTTGGCATCAATGAAGATTAATGGATGATACAACATTTTCCGTGTCGTTTGTGATGTCAAAGTTTGGTGCAGATTATGTAAAGACAAGACTTGATCTTTCAACCTGTTCTGCAGCAACCAATAGATTAGAAGATTAATTGGACACCAGACAGACATTGACTAAGTGAGAAATAAATAAAAAAGAATGAGATTTTGTATGGTTATGTAATGGCCAAATTAGCAGAGCTGTTACGGTTTTAAAGAAATGTCCAAAGCCTACGTGAATTTTTGGACTGCTCTTCTAGTTTGGACATTGTTAAAGGAATGCTCGGTCCTATATGAGAAAAGTAGGTATTTTAACGTTAACTCCCATGTGTATAGGCCTCATATGTCATACGCCAATGAAAAAGAAAAAGAAAAAAAATCTTTATGTAAAAGAAGATGTAAAAACTTTTTTAGTTTTTTCTTTATTTGATACGTGTTATAAGTTGCTCTACTTTATACTAGTTAATTAGAAATTCAATTGTGAAGTAATAATGTGTTTATTCTTACGTGCGTGTAAAATTAAAAGACTTCTGTACGTACCTCTATACTTAAAACTTAAAAGTTAAAATCACAAAATCACTAAAAGTAAGGCTTGCATATAAATGGAATATTAACAACATTAGAAATTATAAGAAAATACATAAGAAATAATATTTTGTGTTTTCTACTAATCCATAATTAGGAATATTTTGGTCATTCTAAGTAACATACATGAAAAACGAAAAGATAGAGCAATGAACTATTATTTTAAAATCTTTAAAATTTATTTAACTTCTTCTTTTTATAATACAAAGACTATTTGCCTGTCCTAGAGTCTAAAGTTTATCCAGAGTTCAAACAAAAAATCTGAAATCGGACAAAGGGAAATAACTCTTAAATATCCAATCAATTCCTAATGATTATTTGTATTTTGATTCCTTAATCATTCCGTAAGGTCACAGAAAATTAGGCACTTCTACTACTCATAACGACTTTTTAGCAATCATATCATCTGTACCCAAATACAGTTACATATACTAAGATCTTTTAGAAATCGATGAAGAATTTTGAGGTTGGATTGACGCAATGAAAAGTAACCAAAAGTCACTTTCAAGAATTATGAGCATGTGAAGACCACCACAAGATTCTCCCAAGACAATTCTACGTCCACATGAATAAGTCTAGATAACACAACAATGTGCATATTTTGTGTAATAATATTTTGTAATTGTACTACGTACTAACCAAATGGACAAAATCTCTAGCTGCAATTGCAAGAATGTCCGCACACGACACAATTCCAGGACACTTGCTCTCCACCAATGCCTTAGCTTTGTCTATGGTGTCAAAGGCCTCCACGGCCAGTTCCTTATTATCCTCGGCCTCTTTTTCGGCTACTTCCTTGCTTCCGGCTTTCGTCGAAATCAACACCGATGCATCACACCCCTTTATCAAAAGAAATAAAATTAAATCTCAATAAATTTAAAATATTGATAGTTGGGAACAATCAAGAATGATGTTACACTACAAAAATCCAATGAAATTTTTAAGTTTTACAAACGGAAATTAATTGACAATTGGTGTTGTCAACTTTTGCTCGTGAATAATGAAATGAAATTGGGCATAACAGACCGTCTGTGCCACTCTGTGTGACGTTATAACCACTCCTTATTAAAATTCACGACACGTGGCATCATCACAACTATGTGACATCGGACACGCAGAATGTACAGACGAGATGTGTCGTGTTGGGTAGGAGTTCTTACTTCGACGAAGCAATCGTGGAAGAAGAGTCGAATGGTGGCGGGGCCGGAAATAGGCGCCTCTTTAAACTGCGGTGCGGTAATAGATGCAACTAGCTGATCGACCTGAGGGCATGACTTGGCGTAGTAATCGACGGAAAGTTGGTTTGCTGGTGGCCGTCGTGGTGGAATGGCGGCAGCATTGGCTGATGAAATGAGAAAGAAGAGAACAGTAAATGTGGTGGAGGAGAACAACATGAAGGCGGGGTGTGGGGGTGTTCTAGTTTTGGGGAGGTGGACAGCTTTAGGACAAATTAGCTCACAGTGGAGGTGAATGTTTGTTTGCAAAGTGAGAACTGTTTTTTTTTCTCTTTGGTGTCCTATTGTTTGAGAAAAACTTGGTTGTAATAAAGGGACAGAATCAGGTCCCGTGAAGTTCTCATGAATTGTATATAAATATGTTATTTTTATTTTATTTTATTTTAATGAAATTGAATGAGTACAAACAGAAATATTGTTTATATATAGACTATAGTTGGTGTTTTGATCATATTAATATTAGTTCACGGGGAGTGCAAGACTTTGGTCTTCTGTCCTTAGTCAGTACCAAATATTAGGGGGTAGGCTAGTTTTTACAATTTTTGTTATTATGGTCTTTGGAATTTCTCTTGATTTGCTCTTTTCTCTTTTTCTTTTTTTCTATTCTTGTGAAGGAAATTCCTAAACATAGTAAAAGTAAATAGGCGAAGAGAAGCATGTGCCATTAATTTGGTGTATTTAAGCACATAACGTTAGTTGCATGAGTCCTTTTAGCATTGAATTCAAGAATAAATGTCATTATTCACGTTAGACCCCACATATCAAAATGTACTAGAATTTCAGTGAGGATTATCTTCGCGATATATTAATAGGCCATCAAACTAATTTTTCATACAAGTAATAAATATTTACATATTTGTTGATGAAAGTGTCAAGATTTTTTTTTTGTTATTTCTTACATATAGGATGTATAACAAGACGAGTTTAAATCAAAATCAACATACAGAAATAATATGAAATAGTAAGAAGATATACCATATTGACAAAATCTCATAAGGAAATAAATCATATTCACTCAATTTGATTTTGCAAATCTACCCTAATTTGATTATGAATCGATATATATGTACTCAAATGAGTGGTGATTGACATAAAACTTAGGACTAGTCACATATGTAACTTATAACTTTAACTTTATTCAATAACGGAAACTCCTTTATTATTTAAATAATTATATATTTCTTTCATATACACAGTCATACTTCTCAAATGTTTGAATAGTTAAACAACACTTGGAAGTACTTATAAAGGAAATACGTTTTTGGTTTATGGGGTATCACTTACTGAGATGTAAATAGTGATCATTTTGACCTTGGAGGTTCTTTCTCGAATTACGGGATAACTTAATTCCCTTCGTGGGATACGTAGACATGCATGTTGGAGTTCCTTCAAGTTCGGTTGTATATTAAATATTAGGGATAAAAGTATTAAACCCCCTGAACTAGACCCCATGTTACACTTTGCCCCATATTCTTTTATTTTTTGCGACTTGCCCCCTGTACTATGGATAAATAAGCAGTTTGCCCCCTGAGTCCAAATCCAACGGCAAAAAATGTTGACATGTATTCAAATCCAATGGTGAAAAAGTGACTCAGGGGGCAAAGTGCTTATTTATCCATAGTACAGGGGCAAGTCGCAAAAAATAAAAGAACAGGGGGCAAAGTGCAACAGGGGCAATAGTATAGGGAATTTAATGCTTTTATCCCTAAATATTATCATCCATCCATTCTCTAAAGCTACCATCAACTAAACACCGAGACTCATTTTATGAAGTAAAACATGCATTGAGGAATAGAGTGTTCAAATCAAATAAGTGATTTCTCAATTTTATCCTAGGACCATTCCATCAATGTGGTATCTACGATTATTCAAATTCTGCATGCAGAGACACTTAATTAGTACACAAACTAAGAGTAATACAATATAACATTCCTAATATAATTTATAAACTCGTTAAGAGAATAAACCAATCGTATTACAATTGTATGTTCAATTTCAACCTCACACACCTAGGATATATATAGAGTAACACGTGGATATATAAATATTAAATAACATACTTTTTTCTTTGTGATAATTGGATAACATCCTTAAATGCAGAGCATGTGCAAGTTCAACGGCACAACTCAGCTTAGCTCCTTTTTTATCATAGAAAGTGAAAGAATGCCCTTTTCCATTATATATCAATTGTTGCTTAAATGCTTTTCCCTCATGGCTCTACACAATCGTTCATTCAGTTGCAAGGGAGTAAGTTTATTTTCTGTGAAAAGGAAATAAAAGCTGTGGACCAACTATATGTCATATCTCATCTCTTAAATTTTAAATGGGACAAGAAGATTTTTATTTAATTATGTGGACCTGAAAAAAGACGAATGTGAAAGGACTTTACGGACCCTGATTTTTTTTGTTCGGAAGTGGGCGTTCACTTTATGTAATTCCTTTTTGTCACCACTGGCTGTAGTCCCACTCCCACAGTGCTTTACGATTGCTTTTTCATGTTCTTCACTCATTGCAGCCAAAAGATATTGGGGTATTTTACCAAGTTTTAAATGTGATAAGAAAACATCAATTTCAATGATTACATTTATTTTTAGAATTTGGTGCACTTTGTGTCTTTGTTCTTCAATGTTAACATCTCTCGTAGAGTCTTTGTTATTGAGCCAAAAAAGTCCATTAACTTACTAAGCCTAATCGATGGCAATGAGAGCTTCTTAGTTCTAATATAACATTCACACATAGAAAGAGAGAAATGTATTAATAATTTAATATGGTTGATTTCAAGTATTTGATGAGTCGTGAAATTTGTCTCCTCTTTTATTGTTTAGTTAGAAAGTTGAATACGATGTTTTCCCAAGGACTCGATGCTTTCAAGAGCCAATTTGAGTAATAGTCTCACTTATTTTTCACTTACTTTTTGCACTATCGATCCAAAGTTCTTTGTGTCGAAATTATATTTTGATGACATCATTGAGAAAATCTCGTTTCAGATCTGAATATGGCTATTTTAAACTTTCTTCGTCCATTGAAAGGCCTCAAAATCTATAGTCATTGAAATTATATTCCAATGACATCATTGGAAAAATCTCATTTTGAATCGAAATATAATTATTTTAAACTGTTTTTGACCATCGAAAGGCCTCGAGATCTAGAGCCAAAAAAATAAGTCATTGCCGAAAAGTGGGCACCAAGAATTTTCTTTAGATTTTCATAACTATAGCTTAAGATTTTATTCTAATAAGAAGTACAATAATAAATGTTTCGTACAGTAGCATACTCATGCAAAGTTTTTCTGTGGATTTTACTTGAAAATTGAAACGGACAGAAGTTTCTGCTCGAACTCTGACTAAAAGAGAATTTTAGACTTTTTCTGGATGAAATTTGAAAGGTTTTTTTTTTTGTTTTTATTTTCAGGAAAAACAAAGAACTTATAAATAGTAAAATCAATCTGATATTGTAGCACATGCAACTACATTAACTAATGTTTTTAACATTTATACTTAGCAAAAAAAAAAAAAAAAAAAAAACTCATCGTGGGCATTGACAAAATTTTGAAGTCTAGTAATTGCTATACATGACTCAAGTTGTCGCAGAAAAGGTTATGTTCCCTATAATTCTAGCACTAACGGGAAGGCTAATGGTGTAACTTGCTTGCTATATACCAAATTAGCTAAGTTATTTAGATGGTGTTTGTAAACTTTGAGTCTACTTTTAATCTTATTTAAGCTCTTTTAAAATATTTGGTTAACAAAGTAAAATTAAACAATTTTTTTATCAGACAAAGCAAAACATGCTATTAAAGAAGTTACTTCCTGCTTTTAGCTTATGGTGGTAATATTAAATAAATTGAAAATAATTTAGCTACTTTTGTTAGCTTTTAAATTCCTTTCAACACCCTAAATCCATGGCTAACTCTTAGTGAGCTTTATCGCTCTGAAGTCGTGACTTTGCAAATGCTTATAAAAGGAGTTTATTGGCTTTTTCAGCCGCAAAAGCATATTTTGAGTGTTTGCAACACTGACTTTTGCTTCTGCTTGTCTAAAAAAAAGTCATAAAAAGCACAAGCCACAAAAGCAGGTCAGGTGCGCTTCTTCAACTACTTTTGAAAATGTGCTATTTTTAAAAGATTTTTAAAGGAAAAGCCACTATCATTAATTTTTGCAAACACCTAATTAATGCTTTAAGCAGCTTTTTAAAAAAAATTGCAAACACTGCCGACTTTTTGTCAAAAGTCACTTTGGCCAATTCTATATAAGCTCTTGCAAACACCCTTAAATACAATTTAATCACTTCAACTTATATTATGAACTTTTACTTTTGGAGTAAAGTTGACAAATACCACTTTGGTGGAACCTGCTCGCTATGTATTGAACTATCCAAATCGTGCTAATTCATGGGCTTAGGTTCAATCAAACCTGAAACTTGGGTAGTTGATAGCTAGCTAGATGCGTCGTTATAATTGATGTACATGACTTGGATTTGTACATGGCTTGGATTCAATGCTTCGATGCCCATGGTATTAGGCCAATGTGTTTCATACGCCGATTCTACTATTTTTATTTGGAAAAATTACACAAATACCCCTTGAGGTATTGGCTGATTACACAGACACCCTCTCATGTTTGAGAAATTACACAAACACCCAATGTGATTAATTTTTTTTCGCAATTTGTTACATTTTGCTAAATGTAAATTTCCGCCTCTCATTTATATTGTAAAATCAATGAAAAAATAAACCAAAATTGATAAAACAATAGAAATAAAGTGTCATTTATTCTGTTTTAGAAAAAATAAAAATAAAAAAGGTATATTTTGAAAGATTTTGTAAATTATTCATCACATCATTATTGACATTACGATGCAACACTAGAAGCGTGTATATTCGATAAAAAAAATACACTACAAAGGGTGTTTGTGTAATGAGATGCATACTACATGGGGTGTTTGTATAATTTCGCAAACATGAGGGGGTGTCCGTGTAATTAGCCCATCCCTCAGGGGTGTTTGTGTAATTCTCCCTTTTTATTTTGGATTTTTATTACTTGTATTAAGTTTCAGAGTTCTCGTAACTTTCAAAAAAATCTTAGTATAACATATTTAATTATAGTTAAAGAATTATAAGTATTGATATTAGAGACCATATAAAAAGATGAAGTAAAATTATAATCACATTTCTTTTTCATTTCTACTAGTTCTTTCTCAAACGGGTCAACATTGGGCCCCTAAACCCATTGCCCTTTAAATATAAATAGCATTTATATACATACCGCCAATTCTCTGGTTCATTCTAATTCACTCTTTGTGTAACCTAGAAGTAGTTTAATCGGCATGTCAAAATTTTGGAAGCCTGGGACAGACAGACCTCAACTCCTCGACGATGAAGAAGGCGGCGTTTTATTCCACTCCGCCACTCTATCGTCCTCTTCAAGGTAACAATCAATCACACATATATATATTTTTTGTTTGTTTGTTTTGGTTCTATATTTATGTATGTATGTGTGTGTGTGTGTGTGAAATTTGCAGATATGGACACGCGAGCATTGAGAAGCAAAGGCAGAGGCTCCCGATTCACAAGTACAGAACCGCCATTCTCTACTTGGTCGAGATGCACGCCACCACCGTCATCGTCGGCGAGACGGGCAGTGGCAAGACCACTCAGATTCCTCAGGTAGTTAGTTACTCGCGGTGTTATTTAATTGTGAATTTGTTATAAAGATGGATTGAATGCTAGGACTTGTCGCAACTCCGTGAAACTAGAGCCCGTCGAACTTTAGTATTTGAGCTGAGGTGCGATGTACTCGCGACCCTGCTTTCTTGTCGAGCCAAAGGGTTTAACCATATAATGTGTGTTGTTTGAGTATTTTTCTGTCAGCCTTGCGCTTCTATTGAGTAATACCTGAGTGTAAATATTACGTCGGGGCCAAATTTAGCCGAGGTTGCAACTTCTCGACATTGTGACAATTCTAGTTTTAAACACCTACACACTTGCTAAATAGCCTTCAACTCTGAGTAGTACTTGGTAGTCGTGTCTGGAGTGAGCAAGTTACATTTACTTATTAACTTGTCCTATTGAACCGACCTAAATCACATAAGTCAGGGTGCCGATGCGAGTAAGGGTTCTTGTGCCTGAGTGCGCCAAATTTTGGAAAAAGATGAATGTGAGTCTTAAGCCAAGTTTTATCATAATCAAGATCTTAAAGAGGAAAAGTCCTAAAAGAGGATCAAAGTATCCTAGCTTAGACAATAGATGAAAGGAAGAGATCGACCTTGATTTATTAATAAGTATAGAGAATGGAAGGAAAGAAGTTCGGTCAGTCCCATCAAGTCCCAAAAAGTAGAAGGTTTGAAGAAGAATTGTTATTCTCTTGTAGGGCTGTGCAAGTTCTATCATACAATTGTCTTGGTCACTTGTATCACGCCCCAAATCAATACATAATAATAAATTCGTAATCAACGAGTCCTGAGAAGAAAAAACTAATACAATGCAAAAATCAAGAAATCCCTCGCACAAAGACGCTGAGGAATACTGACTCGTACAATCAATCTAAAGTTCAAAATATAACAATAGGATAACCAATTATCTCACAACCAATAGAATGTTTAGAATAAACTAAATCACAACATTTGAACTACTAAAGTCCCTTAATATGACACATTTTATAAGAATAACGGGTTCTAGCAACAAAAGATTCTACTCCTCGGTGCATATTCCTTATATTGTAAGTTATAAAGTTTATAAACACGTACTTAGTATTATTTATATTTATGCAACTCATATATATAGTGAATCTTATCTCATAGCCATTTTGAAAATGTTAAATAGACCGAAATGAGGATCCCAAATTGCATGAACAATAGGTCTTACATGTAAAGGGTCCTGGACCATGATTCAAAATATCATTGCCACGTTGTTGCTAATTGACTGAAGTGAGAAGAAAAAATATTCTGATAAAGACGTTCCTGCTGTATTATCATCATGACATTCGAAGTCATGTGCGGTAGCTATACCAAACCAAATAAGACGAGTAGTGGGGTCCTGAGCTAAGCCTTAGGTTGTCTGCTGAAAAGAAACATAACACCATATAGAAAACTTAAATATACATAAATTCCTTAAAACTAGTTATTTCGTCAAGTCAAAAACAAGATCTAATCTATCCTGATCGACCACTAATAAGAAATATATGGGTGAAGTGAACTAATAAATAAATAAAACCTAATTTAAAAGTCTAATTAGTTGTATAACTCCCAACAGGAAGATATACAAGTTGTTAAGCCTCATTAGAGCTACAACACAAGCTAAGTTCTTCCTACTGTGGGTTCTCTTGGGTTCTCTTTTGGATCTTCTTCATGATCCTCTTCCAATTTCTAGGTCTCTGAGCCAACCTCGACCTGAACCTTTGAATCTCATTCTCTAGACTATAATTCTCTCGTGATACTGCCCACTTCGATTTCCAGGTCATTGCACTTGGCTTCAAATTGCTCTCCTACTCCTTTATTACTCTCATTTTCTTCTTTATGTCTTTTACTTTCTTCTTTATGCCTTTCACATTTTTTTAATACATCTCTATCTTTTTCAATTTTATGAACGATGCGGTTGAGATAGTTATTTCGAGGTATGGTATGGGCAAACCACATGGAAGGGTTGTAAATAGATAACGAACTATAACTAACTTGGATCACTCGAGGGAATGCCTCATCGTGGTGTGCTACCTTAACAGGTTTGATCGAAGGTTGAGGGTTAACAAATGATCGGTACTGCGAGTTGCCATACTAGTCTATAGATAAAAGAAAGTAATGAGGAAAAATATGAATTTAGTAATGAGGCATCCCTTTAGGTGATCCTAATTTGGATGATGCATTCAAACTAGTTAAGGTAGCACATCCCGATGAGGCATCCCCTTGGATGATCCGAGTTAGTTATAAAGCGTCATTTATTTAACACCCTTCCATGCGTTCAGTCCCTTTCTTTCGAGGTGTGGTAGGGATAGAACACATGTAAGGGTTGTAAATGGATAATGGTCTATAACTAACTCTGATCACTCGAGGGAATGCCTCGTCGGGGTGTTCTATCTTAACAAGTTCGATCAAAGGTTCAAGGTTAACCTGTGGTCGGTATCGTGAGTTGCTATACTAATCTATAGATAAAAGAAAAAGATAAAAGTAAAATATGAATAAAGGACGAGGAAAAACATGAATTAAGTAATGATGCATCCCCTATGAGGCATCCAAACCAGTTAAGCACATCTCGATGAGGCATCCCCGTGATCCACATAAATATAAAGGTCATTTATTTACCACCCTTCCATGTGTTCGGCCCCTAAAGGGGAAATCATACCTCGAAGAATTATCCCAACTTCATCCTTCATAAACTTGAAAAGATAGAGAGAAGTATAATAAAGAAAATGAGAAGTATAAAGAAGAAAGTGAAAGGCATAAAGAAGAAAAAGAAAAGCATAAAAAAGAAAATGAGAAGAATAAATGAGTATGAGAGCAATTTGAAGTTAAGTGCAACAAAAGCGAAGTGGGGTGCGAGAGAATTAGCACCCTAAAGAATGGGATTCAAAGGTTGAGTTAGAGGTTGGCTTAAAGAGCTAATGAGCTTGACAAGATGGAAGAGGATTCTGATGAAGAAACAAAAGAAGAGCTGAATGAGAACCTAGAGGAGGAAGAATTTGTTTGGGCTGTAGCTCTAGTGAGGCTTTAAAACCTGGAGTTTATCTTCCTGCTGAGCGTTATATGGGTAGTGTGATTTTAGTTTAGATTTTATTCATTCGTTCATATATTTTTCTAATTTGTGATCGACAGTGAAGTTGAACATGAATAGATCAGATATTGCTTTTGTCTAGAACGAATTAACTACTGTTGTGGAATTTATGTATATTTAAGTCTATTATATGGTGTTATGTCTCTTTTCATTTCAACTATCCGTTTAACACTTTCGAAATGGCTATGAGATAACATTCACTCTATATACGAGTTGTATAAATATGAATAATACTGACTACGCATTTATAAAATTTATAACATACAACATAATGAATATGGTGGCTTAATAGTTAATTGTACGGTTCTCGTCATAGACCATTATCAACTTTAGCATGGTGAACGTACGTAGACGGGGTAGGGGACGTGCTAACACCCCTAGGACTAAGTTCCATGATGAACCACTTGTCTCGTACTATTGGAGCACGGGCAACATAACTAGTGAACAACAAGCACCACCACAGGGGCCTCTACGATCACATGGTGTGGAGAATGAATCGTATCAATTTGTGATTACTATGCAAGAAATTACATGGACTCTACTGAATCAAGGCATTGGTGGAGAGACTCCGAGGAACAGGCTAAATACTGAAATGGTTCTTGCATTTTCAACCAAAACGCTTTGTCAACGAACCTGATGACCAAAAGGCTGAATTCTGGTTGTAAGAGATCCAAACGTCTGCGCATAGTATTGGAGTACACTAAGAACATAAGGTCAATTTCATGACTTTCCTACTTGATGCGTCAGGACTCAAGTCGTGGAATTCTGGAGAAACAAGATGGATACAACTTGAGATAGCAAGGACATGGGAGAACTTTTCTAAGGGGTTTAATGATAAATACATAGGTGCTATACATTAGCTGACGTTCGTTGGTAATTTAATCACTACTTTATTCTTATAAGTTTCGGAGTTAACTTCTGCGGTGTTTCCATCGAGATTCTTAGTTACAGGTGAGTGTTCTTACTCTTAAACTATATTAATTTCCAAACTCGAAGGAATTGCTTGTGAAAACATACTGGAATAGCATACTTTCTGATGAGATTCATTATGCCTTTTATTTATTCATGACTGAGAATCTCCAAAAATGCGAAACTTGTTTGGTTATGGTAATTTATTTTACCTAATTGATTGATGATTTATTGTATCGTACTTGATTGACCGACTGTTTGATCCATTCAGTACCATGGGGAAACAAAGGGCTTGTCGGTTGGGCATTGTGTCCCTCTTGCCCCTCTCCCTTAGGCATAATATGAGTTTCGTTGAGGTCTTTGTGAGGTAACCAACATGTACTATGACATGCATACTGATTCCAATGTAGCTCCTTGCACGGGAAGATAAGGAGATAAATTTAGGGAGATAAGGTTGATCGACATCAATACTTGAATATCAGAATAATGACTTGGAACTGTATTATTTGCATGCCTCTGTATTGGTGCCTGAAGTTCTCTTTCTTAAAAAAGAAAACAAAATAAAATATGTCATCTCGCACGCGTCACGAGTACTCACTTAGATTTTTATCCTATAGTTTGTATTTTTTCTTCCTTCCAACTTTAGGTGATGACCCAATTGAATCAATGGGGGGGCTATTCACTGAGGAGTAAGAATCTTTTGTCACTAGTTTTCGCTACTCAAATAAAATGTGTTGGGTTAAGGGATTTTAGTAATTCGAATGTTGTGATTTTGTTTATTCTAAACATTCTATTTAGATTGTGAAATAATTGGTTGTTCTATTGTTATCCTCTGCACTTTAGATTAATGATACGAGTTAGTATTTCTCCTTGTCTTCATGCGAGGTTTTCCCAAACCCAGATATGTTTGTACTACCAAACCCATTCTTCAACCTAAGAATTTCAGATTCTTGATTTTGACTGATTTGATTGTTTTGGCTTACTCATAAGGTTTCCTTGAACCTCTTTTTTTTCTTGAATTAGATTCTCGACTTGATTACTGAATTCTATTGATTATAATATCAAATGTTTTTGTTGAAATGGGCATACAGTACCTGAAAGAAGCAGGATGGGCTGAGGGTGGACACGTGATAGCATGCACACAACCTAGGCGCTTGGCTGTGCAGGTGACAATATTGGAGCTTCTTTTCTTGATTTTTGATTTTCTTCTAGATGGTATAGTGCTCAATATTTTAAGATAAATTATATTGGAGTAGTGCAGTATCAGAAGTTCTATATTTGTTCTTCTTGATGCACGTCTTTTCTTTTAAATGAAGAGATTGTTCTCGAAAAGTTGTGGTTGCAATTTTTGATGATTATAGTAGTACTTGGTCTGTAATATTATGCTCACGCAATTATTATTAACTTTGCAAAAGATCCTGTCTTCCTTCAACCTACGATATATTATTTGAGGTTAGGTTGGTGCGTTGCATGTATTGATCTAAATGGTAACTAAATTTTGGTTACAACCCTGCTGGTACTTTGCTGTACCTTGAGCAGTTTTTGTGAATGTTTGTCTTCGCTGCCTTTTGTGGATCCTAATGTTATAAATGCAAAATTGTTTGGCATTCAGAGTGTTTCTTCGAGAGTTGCTGAAGAGATGGGTGTGAAACTAGGCGAAGAAGTTGGTTACACAATTCGGTTTGAAGATATTACCAATAGTGTGAGTGGTGCTTCTCATGTTATAGTTGTCAGTGTTAATCATCTTCTGTTTTAGAGTTTCATCATTTACGCCTCCTTTCAGCATCTTCTCAGTCAAAAACTGGTAACTACCATCAGTAGATCTTGGTAAGTACTAATGACAACATTTCTTGTTCTGGCAGAACAGGAGTTAACAAGGATAAAATTTCTGACAGATGGAGTCTTGCTGAGAGAAATGATGGATGATCCTCTCTTAAGCAAGTATAGGTGGGTTTTTTATTTTCAGAGGTTCCGCGTATAGAACTTTTGACTATAAGGTAAATCTTCTGTAAATGTCATATAGCTGCGAGCATTAGATTCGATCATGGCGCTACAACTTGAGCACACACCTCGTCAAGAATTCCCTATCGTGTTAGGACCTAAAAAATATTTCACATTAATTATCTGCTTAAGTTGATATTACCTCGGCTGGAAAACAGGGAAGGAAAACTTTACCATGAAGACAATTGATTTGCAAAATGTTGGCGTAAATAGACTGGTAAATTTTTGAGTTATGATTAAATATTCAAAGACTGGTTTATAATTCTAAGATAGGTTACAGAAGCTTTGAGATCAAATTACGGTATTGACAAATAGCATAATGTTTGATTTTCATGTTCTGTTGTTCCATTTGCTTAGCACTTGGAGTCATAGGTCTTTTGCTTTGTGAAAGTAATATCCAACTATGATATAAATTATGTTGCATCCAGCTGTACTAAGTTGAGATGTGCTCCTTTTAGAAATAGAAAAAGAAAATTTAGCTATGGTGTGTTTATTAAATCTTCTATTATTGTGCTGTCTTTTTGTTTTTTCAGCGTCATCATGGTAGATGAAGCTCATGAACGATCTATTTCGACAGATATTTTGTTAGGTCTTCTGAAAAAGGTACTTTTCTGGCCCTATATAAGGTTGTTTCTTTGTAGTATGCCGTTCTCTTATGATCCATCTATATTCTTGAACTAACTGTTGCTAATTCAGATTCAACGGCGTCGGCCTGAGCTTCGCCTCATCATCTCATCCGCTACAATTGAAGCGAAATCAATGGCTTCTTTTTTTGATAACAGGTTTCTTCCGGGCATCTGAGTAGTATTATTGGTAGTTGGTATTATTTATTTAGCCTCTCTGTTTTCAGTTGTTTTTTTTTTATTTTTTATTTTGTCTTCAGTTTTATCTAACATCTCCCTACCCCTTAAAAGTATCAAAAAAACGGCCACTGTCTTAATTTTGTCTTTCAAAAGGAACCCCCCTTTTATAGTAGTATCCTTTTGGCTTTTACACACTCTAATATCTAAATGTTCTTTGGATTTGAGTAGGGCTCACTATGTAATAAATTGCTAGTATCAAGTCAAGACATGGAATAATTTTTGGCTAATATCAATTTAGGGAGTGAACCATACGATAACTTAATTGTATTTGCTGAGGCTCACTTTCTGAATATGCTGAAAACTAAATGGTTTTAAACTGCTGTTGTGAATATTTTTTAGACCAACTTATTTCTATCAGGTAATCGCTTGCTTTTCAATTTCTAAAAGTGACTTTATACTTGATTGAGCTTGATTTTCACAATAATAAATGGCTGTATACTGTCGTCTTACTCCAAATCAATTCTAGATTGGTCATCCCTGCATCAAGAACACTTTACATGTTAAGTGTACATATATGTTGATGTAGTTTCATTGGAAGTCAAAGTGGACCCAAGATTAGGAGGGATGATAACTTGACTAAAATCATCTTTGCTTTTATCTGTTATTGACCTGGCTGATAAATTATTCAAAATTGCTAGAGAATTCCAAAACATTACGGCCTTTTCAATTATGTGCTAGTAATATATTTGTCTTCAGGAGTTTCTGATCCCATGTTTTTGATCCTCATTCTGATTGTTGGCTTCTAACTTGTATGTGTGAAATTCGCTAAAAATTTAGCCGAAGGCGTCAAAGACAGGATGATGAGGAGATTGGACCAAGGAAAGAACCTGCTATTCTGTCTGTCGAGGTATCTGATACTGGTGATTCATTTTATTAAATACACGAGCACGAGTTTATGTAAGTTTCTTTCTATTTAGGTGCAAGCTATTGTCTGATCATGTCTGTGTGTTTCTTTACCTTCTGGGTTTGTAGGGTAGAGGATTTAATGTGCAGATATTTTATGCTGAGGAACCAGTTTCAGATTATATCCGAGCTGCAGTTTCAACGGTTTGTTCCATTCATAATGAGGTATGCCAAAGTCGGTCACTATATGAATCACTGTATAAGTTGGAAGCACCTTTTAAGAGTAGCAATTCACAAAGTTATAGGGATCTTGTACCATGCAAGATCTTCTTTTCACAATCCTTCTTTTTTGGTATAGATTCTTTGTGTTTCTTTATGCTGTATTTGAGGGGTTAGATCATACATGGGCCTGCCCCCTTGAGCTTTCTTCTTGTTGTCTGCAGAAGTTTTAGTACATACATTGGCCTCGCCCCCATAATGGATACATACCATTGGAGTTCATACACCAATTGCCTTCGTTACACTTCAAACTGGAAAAATCTGATAGTCTAACAAAATGCAGCAGTTTACATTTACTATACTTGATTATTGGGAAGAGTTTTGTAGAGTAAGTTTCAAGAAGGGCGAATATACTTGATTATTGTTCATTCTACTTCTAGTCTGAAATAATATTGAGATAGTCTTGAAGTGTCAAACCAACTTCCTGAATTTGCTTCTGTAACCGATGTGGTAGAGGCATCTTGTGAATGCAATATCATAATCTGTTGGTTGCCTACATAGCATGTTTTTAAGGGGACATAAGTTGGTGTCAGTCTTTTGTAATGAGACTGAGTAGGAGAATGTTTTATATGTGTATTTATATTTTGGAATTGTTGGTGATGTTATTTTTTTCATTTCTTGTTTAATTAGCAGTTCTGCAAACATGTCAAGTTTCTGGTGTTACTATGTTTGTAATAATAAGTTTATTTTGATTTATAGCTAATATATCTTATATATTCATCTGACCTAGATCTTTAGCAACTATTCATTCCATTATCGCGATTTACTTTACTTTATCGCTCTAATGGAGATTATCTTAAATACAATCTTATTCATGTAACTTCTAGGAGCCGGTGGGTGATATTCTGGTATTTCTAACCGGTCAAGATGGTATTGATGCTGCACTTCGGATGCTTACAGAAGATTCTGCAGTTGATATAAAGCAAGGTACTTTAGATAGCTTGAAAGTTTAGCGAGAAGTTCAAGTAGAGAACATTATTTGCAGTCTTCAAAACTCTTCCACAACTAAAGATTATCTTGATATGGGTTTTGAACTACCTATGTTCTGCAAATCATAAAAGAATATGCATAGTGGGGTATAGTGGGCTTTGTTGGAGAGGAAATTGTATGCATCTTTTTCTGAGAGTTGATGTATTTCGGCCTCACTATCTTCATCTGATGATAGTTGATCTATGCTCTTTGTTTTTTTTTTCTTCCTTAAATGTATCTGTAATTGCACCATCATAAGGTGATGTATAGCTTCGACAATCTTGTCTTCCGAATCGAGTTCTTTAGGATAAAGTACCAAAATGACAATACCAAATGTTAGACTGTCGTTTATACCAATTGAATGTGATGAAGCTAGTCGATTCTTAAGAAATTTTAAGACATTTGTTTTTCTTATTCCAATAAAGCTCACTACCCCAATGCTTTTACGATATGCACAGGGTATGTAGCTCTGAACCTTTATTCAACATACTCTTTGAGCTGTTTTATATCGTAAATATTTTGTGCTACTTGAATAGCTTCTAATTTACATGTTTTAGTTGTGCCATAATGATGTGACTACATTTTAGCCAAAAGTTCTTTTAAAAATGTCTTGAATTGATGTTTTTTGGATTTTGCTGTCACAAAAGACCCATACGTTGTTAATTAATCATTTTAGAGCCTCTATTATGTGGATGTAGCTGCACGTTATCTTAGGTCGAAATTACTTCCACAAATTGTATTTCATCAAAAATTGACTACTATTGGTGATTTGGACAAAAATATGTACTTAAGTTGATTTCATTCTTGCTGCTTATTTTTGTTTCATTTATTTATTCCTTTCCATTGATTTGCAGGATTGGTTGTATTGCCTCTATATTCTGGACTTCCACGTGGCGATCAGGTTGTCTCTTTGTTCATGATTTATACGTTAACAGCTAGCCCCGTTCCCTTACGGTATTCTGAGTGGAAGTTGCTTCTTGTCTAATTTGTTTAGGATCTTGTGTTCTCTCCCACTCCTCGTGGGAAGAGAAAAGTTGTATTATCAACAAATATTGCAGAAACGTCCCTGACTTTAGAGGTAAAAGCTTCCCTTGGGGGTATACTTGTAGCATTCACAGGCACTGCTTTAGAAGCCAATAATCATTACTTACCTTATTCAGTTTGCTTCCTCAGGGTGTTGTCTATGTTGTTGACTGTGGCTTTTCAAAGCAGCGTTTCTATAATCCAGTATGTATTTCTTCTTCTTTTACTTCCCACTTTATCTGGCTACTATTTCTTTACGATGCTCATGAACTTGAAGAGCTCTTATCTTTCTTAATTTTCCATTTCCCTGTTAACATTTATATTCATCTAAAAATCATCAACTCCTAGCACTCCTTTGGCTTACCCGCTGTAAGTGGCAACTTGACTAGCGTAAATTGATGGCTGCGTCAATTCCTTTATGTTTTCTCCTACCTCTTTTGAACTAGTTGTATTTCAGTGTACTTGTATTATTGTGTTTCAGTCTACTTAATTTAAATTTATTCCTGAAATAAATTTTGAATTATAACCTATGAATTCTCACGTCATTTTGGAACTTGTATGTACGTTCAACAGATGACTGATATTGAGAACCTGGTTGTGGCACCAATATCAAAGGCATCTGCTCGACAAAGAGCTGGTAGGGCTGGAAGAGTTCGACCTGGAAAGTGTTATAGGTCTGTTGAATTAAACAAATATACACCAGAATTTGTGCATATGTATATCTCTAGAACTTAATAGAAAATATCGACGTGTGATTACATGTGTGTTCTTGTAAAAATTGCCAGGCTCTATACGGAAGAATATTATATCAATGAGATGTCAGCAAATGGCACCCCAGAGATGCAGAGGTCAAACCTTGTGTCGTGTGTGATCCAGGTATGTGTTTCTTTTAAATCAAGTTGACATCTAGTGTGTGGCTGGTGAACTTTAAATTTTGTAGCTGTAATATTCTCGACTCTTGTGAATTAAAAGTTGAAAATAAATTATTTTACTACTCCTTGAGATAACTAAGCATCATGGACCCCGTGAGGTTTAGCCCCACACCCTCTCCCCCCCCCCCCCCCCCCCAAAAAAAAAAAAAAAAAAGAGCAAAAAACTCCTAGGTCCTGAAGTTTGAACAGTTATAGTGGCACCTTCTAAAGTTTGAAAAGTAACACGAGCCTCTCTATTTTTTAATGTTTGGGGGAGAGTGTATTTGGTAATCATTTAAAACGTAAGGAGGTTCTTGAAACTAGACCAAACCGTGGGGGGTTATGGATGAAATAATTTCAATTTCCTTTTCTATTTTATTATCATGTCCAGTCTTTGAAAATTGTGCTTGCTTGTGTCTCGTCCTAACCAGTCTCAAATATGCACTAGACAAAATTGTGACAAGGGAAAGAGGGAGAATAAGATGAATGCTTCAGAGCTATGTGCTCAAATCAAAGGATTACTGCATACAGTTGAAGAATTTTTTCTAATCAATAATGCTCAATCATGTTGTTTGCATTCTCAGAAAGTGACGAGTAGTGGTTATATTTGTTAGTGAAGTTGTATTGTAATTCTTTGGCATCTTCTCTAAAAAATTTTATATTGGTTCTTCATTGTGTGCAAATTATTGTCTACCATGGACATTTATCTTCAGATTGATTTGTTTCCCATTTCTTCTGATAGTTAAAAGCCTTGGGGATAGACAATATTTTGGGGTTTGATTGGCCAGCATCACCCTCTCCAGAAGCAATGATCAGAGCACTTGAAGTACTATATTCTCTTGGAGTGCTTGATGATGATGCAAAATTAACATCTCCTGCTGGATTCCAGGTTGCAGAGATTCCATTGGTATGTCTTTGTTACCTTAAGTTGTTCTATTTTTATATTAATGATTTGTGCATCTAACCGTCTAGCAATTTGAGGAATCAAATTAGCTTACTTTTTCGAAACCTGTTTTACGGAAAAATGGAAATAGTAAGATCCGTGATTTGAAGAAATCTTGATTTTCTGTCTCTTGTGTGTTTACTTTTTGTGACCAAGCAAATGCTTTCAGTTTCTTTGAAAGATGTCATCAATTTATTGGGGAATGATTTACGTTCATGTTCTGGGCAACTATAGGATCCCATGATTGCCAAAGTGATTTTAGCCTCAAATGATTATGGCTGCTCGGAGGAAGCCATCACTATTGCTGCTGTTCTGTCCATACAGGTATACTATTTCTTTGGCAACTTCCTTTAACACATTTGTCTCTTCTTATAGGTGGTAGGTTTCATGAAGTCATTAGTTGATTTCTGTTCATTGTTCTTAAATGTATGAAGTAATGTGCCGGAAAACAATAATTTTTTTGTGTACACATGGTAATAAATCACTTCTTTTCTTGTCTATTTTCTTATTTTTCTTTCTCCACCTCGTTCTTTATGCAGTCTATTTGGTTCTCAGCTAGGGGAGTGCAAAAGGAATTAGATGAAGCCAAGTTGAGATTTGCGGCTGCTGAGGTTCTTTAAAGTTCAATATCTTGCTTATCCTTATATATGTATTTCTTTGAGCTTTTATTAGTGAAATTGGTAGAGTGAAGAGTATATTTTTCATACAATTTATTTTTGGCATTTGTTACTTTTGGCTGAGAAACCAGCTTAGTTAGTACAATGTTTTAACTATTAGGCACAGACATGAATTTCAGTAGTTGACTTCTGCACTTGTTAATATCAATTTGATTGCCTTTATAATAATTGAATATTTTAATTTCTTGAAAAGAATGAAGAGGTACTATTGTCATATTTGGACTTTACCAAAGCTAAAAAGTCTATAAATCCTTAATATGACGTTTTTGTTCTTGACAGGGCGATCATGTTACCTTCTTAAATGTTTACAGAGGATTTACTCAGTCTGGTAAATCTTCAAACTGGTGTCACAAGAACCATATAAACTATCATGCCATGGTGAGTATCTCAACATATGGTAAAGAACTCAAATGTTCAAATATATTTGTTTTAGATATTTGTTTGATTGCCCTGCAGAAAAAGGTTGAGGAAATCCGACAACAGTTGAGAAGAATCGCGCAACGTCTAGGCATAGCCTTAAAGTCTTGTGATGGCAATATGCAGGTAAGTAGCTGAGATACATTAAGATTTTCCTTGACGCCGACATCCTTATTGTGTATACAATTTTTTTTTCCGGAGTTGTCCGTTCTCTCCAAATGGTGACACCCCCTACTGCAGAGATTAAGTCTTTTATACTGCCATTAATTTTCTGCTTCAAGTTTTTCATTGTTTTCCCCAACTTAGTAGCTTGCATGTGCGTTTTAACACGTTTTTCTAGAAAAAGTACATTAAAGTCTCTTCCTACAACAGATAACCTTACCCGCTAATCTGCGCTTCCATTCGCCATAACATAGACCTGAAGCCAAGCCATTGACGAGCCTCGAAGGACCTTTCAAGCCTCCCTTTCTTGCTTTCGTTTATACCCAAGTATTTGATGTTGGGCACCTGAAAAAAAATGTGTACCAAATTAAGATAATAGTGTTTCTGGTTGTATGAATTAAATTTGACTAGTGTCATGACTCATGAATGTACAATCCAAAAGTATGTATAGGACTTGCCAATATATAAGCTTATCTATGTATCTCTCATTAGAGAAGTGTTTCCTTGCATTTGGTTTGAGCCATAATACCTTTTTGTATTTGGGACTAAAACCTTCTAATGCAATTTTTGTCATTCTGCAGGTAGTACGGAAGGCAGTTACTGCTGGATTTTTTGCTAATGCTTGTCGCTTAGAAGTAAGTATTAAATCACTGATACAACGATACCTCAGTCCTGCCATTGAGAATCAACCAGCTTTTGGGATGATAAGTTATATTCATTATTTTTTGTTAAAAGCCTTACAGTCACAATGGAATGTACAAGACTATGAGAGGCTCGCAAGAAGTTTATATTCATCCTTCTTCCGTGTTGTTCAGGTTAGTGAAGACCTCAAACATCCTTTTTGTTAATTTTAGTTATAAGTTTTGCGAACTCTGAAAATTTCAAGCATAAGTTTGCTTAAAAATTAAAATTTCACCTGTCCAAGTGGCGACTTGCAAACCTCTGGATAATATTGATTAGCCAAACACTTCCAGATGATTAGATTAATCTACCAAAAACCCCCTCAACGTCAAGGGTGTGTTTTCTGATTCTCAAGCACATTTGTAGTTGTAATTATATGTAACCATAGATATAATTTTAATTTAGCCAAAATCTGACTAGATAATTGGAACTCCATGGGAACTTTGGCTATAGTGTTTGTATAATTATTGACGTCAAATAAATATCCTCTTAATATTATGTTGCAGAGTTAATCCGAAGTGGATCATCTTCCATTCCATTGTTTCGACTGATCGGCAATACATGCGCAATGTGATCTCCATAGACCCCTCCTGGCTAACAGAAGCCGCTCCTCACTTTTATCAGCAACAACAGCGCAGTGCTAGAGCTTGGTGACGAAACAATGCAGTTTAAGGACACACGTTAAAGTGGTGGCTTGGACTCGAGTGGTGTGGTGGTATTTGGAATTTGCAATAGTTACACTTGCACTCTACGGTGTAATTGTAGAAATTGTCCCTGCTGCTTGAAAGCTTAACGATATACGAGTTAATGTGGTATTAATATATGTTTATCAGCTCAAACAGGATTAGCTTCAAATATATTGCAGCAGCCAATTCAAGTAATTCCCGTGATACAAGATGCAGGTTTTTGGCACGATCAATTAATCTGAACAATTAAAGAACTTCTTGCAAGCAAGGACAGATAATTTAAACAGTTTATTTCCATTAAAAATCGTGTCATTTTTTGAAGTTTAAGGAGTGATGAGATATGCGATAGTGCCCAAGTCTTCTTCATTTAATTTTTCGTTTCTAATCAAACAATATAAGATCACTTTCATCTCATTTTTCATCTTTAAGAGGAAACGTGCAAAAGTCCTCTTATCATTTCAAGGTCAAGAAAAATTTCTATTCTTTCGTGAAACCTCGGATTTATTGAAGCACCAAGATTTAGTTTCCTTTTCAACATAATCAATCGGTCAAAAAATATAATTGACCCGCAATCATTTTGACAGATTGTTCATCAGTCAAAATCTTATATTCCGTTAATGACAAGTAAATATACGTCGAGGCGTTATGTTACCTTAATTTATAATAGTGACAATCTTGAAAGTCGACATTTGTTATTGACACGCTTAAAAGATGATTGTGGTGGCTAAAAAGAAAGAAAAGAAAAAGGAGAAATCAAATACCCTAAATTGGTCTTAGGAATGCAAGTCTATGACCTTGATTTGGGTTTCCAAGGGCATTGAATATTAAGCTATTCAACGGTAAAGGTGCGTTTTAAAATGTTATATAATTGTAGTAGGTGAAAATTGCTGTCTCAAGATTCGTGGAGCTCCGGATCCTTTAACAATTTCATCTAAAAAGTGAATCTTCAATAATTACTATTTATTTAAAGGGATAAAAAAACAGACCCTTATACTATACCCCTGTAACACTTTATTTTTTATATTCTTTTTCTTTTTTCCCAATTTGTCCCATGCTCTACGTACAAATGAGCACTTTGCCCCCTCATCGGTTGACCGATAATAGAAATTCTCTAGAGAGTTTATTTTTGCCAAAATTTGAAACATAAACATAGGAGTTACGCACAATTTACCCTTAAATTCAATAAAATGTCCTCTTTTCGATTCAATTTTGTGTACATTTCTTAATTTTCAAACCCTAATTCACATTTTCAATCATTTGTTTGAATTTATATACAAGTAACAACTCTAATTGCTTACACTCAAGTTGAACAAATTTGTAGTCTGGCAGCCTCACCTCCCCCAAATATAACATGTTGCTCCAATTATTTGACATTTTTATAAAAGAAACCCTCTTTTATATATATATATATATATATATATATATATATATATATATATATATATATATGCAACCAATTTGCAATTAATCCTCGAACATGTCAAACTTGACTTTTAGCATCCGTAATCCATTAAATATAATTCATGAACATCGAGGATAATACATATATAATAAATATCGTTAGCGATCAAAAAATAAAAGGAGAAAACTTTTAAGAGATTTAAAGTGCTTAGAATTAGGAAGCACGCTATCGTGGTTATGTCATCCTGGCGGCTAATTAATGTAACAAATCAAATAAAAATTACATCAACTTGTTGTTATTACATTTACAACTCTAGCTAGCTAGCTAGCATGAAGGTTTTCTATACGTATAAAAGTCAAATGTGAATATATATATATTTATATATGTATACAACTCTCACAAACAAACTATTCCAACTAATATTCTGCAAACTTTTTGACATTTCAAGTATCATCATGGCTAAAATGAGAACATTTGCCTCCATTTCTTTGCTTCTTCTCTTAACGACCCATTTAGCATACAGCCGTTCGATCCGGGAGGATGCGGATACGGGTTCCGGGTCTAGCCCGTCGTTTCTCGAATGGAACGTGTCGGGTTCGACGACGGAAACTTGCGAGCAAACGTACGGGTTCTTGCCATGTTCCACCAACGTATGGGGGCTGTTGTTTCTTATTGTGGTGTACGAGATTCTGCTTTCAGTTGGAGGGCAGTATGTCGGGATCGGGTCGAATCTTTTCTTTGAGATAATTGGCCCCGGTGTTTTCGGGGGCAGCTTGTTTCAGTTTCTTGGTGCTATCCCACAAATTGTCTTGGTTCTTGGTAAGTACTAGTCTATATATATATACCCTTCTTAATTTACTTTGTGTTTTGGTGAAAATTTCATGATATTTACATGATATGTGTAATAGTAATGAAATAGATAGTAATGAACCTTGATTTTGAGTTTTATGACAATTGTATTCAAAACTAAATTAAATGGATATGTGACTAAATATTATTGGGGTGGGAAGTTGGGTTTCGTTTACACACGCGTATGAATGTGATTTTTCTTATTCCAATTTAAAGAAGAATTTCTTATAGTTCTTAGGCTTTTGTTGTGCAAGGAATATGTCTGAATTATCTTCCTTTAAATGTTTAAGATTAGTTTTGCTTTTGAGACAATGTGGATTGTTCAAATATGTGATATATGTGTATCGAGTGATCAAAGAAGGTATAGTGTAGCTTATGGGCGTAAAATAATGATGATAAATTTTGTTCCGTTCTTTTTTATAAAAAATGTTATAATTAAACATGTGTATTAATGATGTGCGATCTAATAAATAATAAATTTCGGGTTATCGGGTACTTGTTATGGTACTATAATTTTGTATGTTAGTTAAACTTTAATTTTATAAAGTCTTAATTCAAATTGGTACTATTTTAGGATTGCACATGAAATTGTGAATCAGCACCGAAAAGTCGTAGTCGGCTCTTCCTTAAAGTCGTCCCTACATTGCGTAATTATCATAACATAAAATAGAATATTGTTTTAATTAAGATTCCATAAGCATTTGGAGTTGTTAGATTCACGAATATATATATATATATATATATATATATATATATATATATATATATATCTATGTATGTATATGTATATATGTATATATATGTATATGTATATATGTATATGTATATATGTATATATATGTATATGTATATATGTATACATATCGTAGTCGGCTCTTCCTTAAAGTCGTCCCTACATTGCGTAATTATCATAACATAAAATAGAATATTGTTTTAATTAAGATTCCATAAGCATTTGGAGTTGTTAGATTCACGAATATATATATATATATATATATATATATATATATATGTATATATGTATACATATATGTATACATATATATACATATATACATATACATACATAGATATATATATATATATATATATATATATATATATGTATATATACATATATATATATACATACATATATACATATATATATATTACTTGATCGGTTTACACTTTACATAGACAATATTACAATAGGCTGTCAAGCATACAAAATGAAAGGACCCACCATGATTTTACAAATAAATTGCCTGAGGGAACCGAGTCAAGTGGCTACTTTTTAATTTTATTGACGAGTTGACTTTGACCTCTAGCTAGCTTGACAATTATTTCAAATTCTATTAGACAAATTTATTACTGATGTCTTAAGATATGATCAAATTTATACCACTTGTGAAATACTTGAAACAGAGATATGTTTGTTTAAATTACGATGCTCAGAACAAATACGAATAATGGGATTGTATTGTATTAAATTTGAGTACCGTAATTTATGCTATATGCTTGAATATAGTTGGCATGCATTTTTGATCTATAACAATAAAAAGAGTGTGTAATGCAGTTCATGATCACATCCAAAAAAAGTGTTGCTCCCTAATTAATATATATATATATATATATATATATATATATGGCTAAAATTTGATAGAATTCATCTGATTTTCAAATAATCTGAGAAACTCAATTTCTGCCATTGAATCAAGTATCTGCTCTGAATGGAACCACGGAGGCCGCTCAACAACGTGCGACACTTGGAATGGGACTGGTGGCCGGAACAACCGTCATGCTTCTCACGTTGATATGGGGCTCCTCCGTCGTCCTAGGCAGCTATGATCTCTCGGTCGCGAACACTAGTGATACATCCGGAAGCCAAAGACACACTCCAAAAGGTGTTATAAATTGTAGTCAGTTATTCTCTTCTTACATTATGTGTAAGGGATTATATATGTTGTTGATCTAACATATATTTGAGCAGGTTTTGGCGTTGTTACGGATGTTGAAACGAGCTACACTGCACGAACAATGTTGATAACCTTGGTTCCATTTCTGGTCCTTTTGCTTGCTAATTTCTTTGGTTCGTCCGGGAGAAGAGTGGTTATCCTTATTGCCCTCGTTATCACCGTGATGTTGCTGTTTGCTTATATGTTCTATCAGGTAAAAATAATTCGATTCGTAGAGAATCAAGTTAGTAAAATGAACTTTTGCTATAATCTCTTACTGTATTCTATTCTTGTTTCACTATCTTGTAGATATTCAGACCATGGATTCAGAACAGGAGATTCGAGTATTTGATGAATAAATATGCTAAAGACAAGCTACTCAGGCTTTTTTCAAGAAATGGCAGGCCTGATACTCAAAAAATTCAAGAGTGAGTTTTCTACAATATTTCTTGTTGATCATCTCCAAGTTACTGTTATATATGCACTTGCCTAAAATTTACCATCATCTCTTCAGAATCAGAAGTACATATAAGTTCTCATTGCTAATGGGTTTTTTTTTCTTTTTCTTTTCCACGTAACTTACAGGCTGTTTAAAAGACTAGACAACAATAACAATGCATCAGTATCAGCAGCAGAACTCAGAGTTTTGCTCTTGGGAGTGAAGATGGACGATGATGATTTGAGTACGGACAGGGATGTCGAAAACATCTTAGCTTCTTTTGATACCTCAGGTGATGGGCGTATCAATCAAGACGAATTCATCCGAGGCATGACTCAATTAGTTTCCGATCTATCTGAACAGAGTACAGATGACATCAAAAAGAGTGGAGGTAGAAATTCTCAGGTAACTAAAAACTCATTAAATTCTTACTTGAATAAATTTTGTCATGTCATTCAAAAAAATGTAATATTAAATACATTATATGATCATAGTCATATATCTCATGATAAAGAGCTAACACTTATCTGCTTCTAATTTGTAAATCCGAAACGCAGAATAATAGTGAAGCTCAAGAAGGGCTATTGGCCAATGGTGCGCGAAAGTTTGTGAGAACAATTCGAAGAGCAAGTAATTCTTGGTTGAATTACTTGAGGGCTTCTTTCTTTGTGATAGTCGGGACAGTCATGCTATGCGCGCTAGCAGAACCTTTGATCAAAAGTGTGGTAGCTTTCGCTCAAGCTGCAAATTTGTCTTCCTTCGCTGTCTCATACTTGGCAATACCATTTGCTATGAACTACGGAGTTGCAGTTCAGTCAATTACTTCCGCCAGACAGAAGACTCAGAAATCCATTTCTTTGACACTGTCAGCGGTATGTTTCCATCAAATTATCTAATAAAAGTATCAAATCCATGGATGAAAAATTCTAAACGTCTCCATAACTTTTTATTTTTTTACTTCTTTTGTGCAGCTCTATGGCGGAGTGTACATGAACAATATCATAGGTCTGATAGTGTTCTTGGCGCCAGTTTACGCACGGAATGTGTGGTCAAATGTCTCGACGGAAGTTGTGATAGTTCTGATAATGTGCATTGTCATGACCGCGTTCACAAGCTTCCGCACCGTGTATGCTCGGTGGATGGGTTATATAGTGCTGCTTCTCTACCCAATTTCTCTAGCTATTGTTTATCTTCTTACTTCTGTTCGAGGCTGATCTTATACAATATGCCATCACACATATTTATTCAGATTTTTAATTATTAGACAGCAGCTTTTCCTCTTCACTATATATGTATGTAATTAGTGAATTTGAAGTTCAAGTTTTGAGATTGTTAATTATGTATAATAGCAGTTAAGTTCGTGTAAAATGATGTGCCAACATTGATATCCTCCAACAAGAGGATTTTGATATAGATCATATTACAGTAAATGGATGGTTTGCACTTTGAAGTTCTTATGATTATTGGTACGGAATGGATGATTAGGTCTTACTAATTTGTGCAGATTATTAGCGTACAATTAGAAGCGTACTAGAGGAGCAATGTAAGCAAGCAAAAGGCAAAACAACAGCTTATAAGCAAGTAAAAGGCAAAACAACAATTTATAAGCAAGTAAAGGCAAAACTACTCGTAAGTTATAATCAAATAAAAGGCAAAAATTTCGAATTACCAGAAAAAAAATGCAAAAAGTTCGTCCAAAAAAAGAAAGAAATACAAAGGAAAACTGCAGCCAAAACAGAAGAAAACGTTATGGAAGCAAAAAACACACAACACACGCATTGATCAGAATTGATCTATATGAATTATATTGAATTAATTTAGCCTAGTTATCTAAGAATTTGACCGATTCTACATGATTATTGTTTTTCGAAGAATTAATTACTCTTCATAATAATGAATTAAACCAATCGCAAATGATTTTCCATACATAATAATTTATAGATTCTTACTATAAATGCGTGTATATATGTATGAAGTATGAACTATGAATTGAACTGTTTGAATAATATTAAACTAATTTATTCTAATTATGTAAGAATTTGACCGATTCAAGTGATTATTGGTATTCATTGAATCAATTACTCTTCATTATTATGAAATAAACCAAATTGAATTATTATTCATATTAATTGATAAATCCTTACTATATCTGTATACATACACATACATACATATATTTATGTGTGTGTATGTATGCGATTTAAACCATTTTAATTTTATTGAACCAACTTATCATAATTACGTAAGAATTTGACCAATTCGATGATTATTGGTCATCATTGAATCAATTACTCTTGATTATTATGAAATAAATCAAATCGAATGATTATTCATATTAATTGATAAATTCTTACTATATCCGCATACATATTAATTCGATGATTTAAACTATTTGAATTATGTTGAACTAACTTATCCTAATTCAAATGATTGATCCTCTTAATTGAATTAATTACTTTGTTTATTGTGTAATAAACCAAATAGAATTATTACTCATATTAATAGATAAATTTTTACTATAAGTGCCTGTTTATATGTATGAATTGATCTATATGAATTATAGTAAACTAATTTATCCTAGTTATGTAAGAATATGACAAATTTGAATGATTATTGCTCTTGATTGAATTAATTACTATGGTTAGTGTTAAATAGACCAAATAGAATGATTCTCATAGTAATAGATATGTATATTATTACCATAAGTGCGTGTATGAAATGATCTATATGAATTGCATTGAACTAGTTTATCCTAAATTGTGTAAGAATTTGACCAATTCGAATTATTAGTGTTATTTGTTGAATTGATTACTTCCTAGTCTTGATTATAATGAAATGAACCAAATCGAGCGACTTCCCAAATTAATAAATAATTTTCTTACTATAATTGCGTGTATATATATATATATATATATGTATGAACATGCTTTCTGAATTCTAATTATTGAATGATTCATCCTAGTTATGTAAGAATTTGACCAATTCGAACGATTATTGCTCTTCATCAAAGTAGTCACTTTTGATTATTATGAATCGAACCAAATCTTATGCGTATTCATATCTAATGACAAATTCTTACTATAAATGTATGTATATATGTATGAAATGATCTATATGGGTTACATCGAAATAATTTATTACATATGTGATAATTTTATTAATTTAAATGATGTTTGGATCTTAATTATTAAGAATTGAATTTAGGATTAGGAATGCAAACTTCCTACCAAATCATTATAATATCTTTTTGATTTATTAAATTATTAACTAATTAATGATAATTAAAAAAAAACGGATTTGTAGGTACGGAGATCCCGTACCTAATACTTTCGGCGTCCCATTTGATTTTTTCTTTTTCACCAAAAAATTGGCGGAGACTTTGGTTTTCAGACAATTGCCAAAACTTTTACGTACATATTTTCCGTACCTAATACTTTCACCAAGAAATTGTCACGCCCTTTAATTTTCAAAATTGCTCCAAAACTTTTAGGTACCGATTTTCCGTACCCAATACTTTCACCAAAAAAATGGCGGAAACTTCAATTTTTTCACAATTGCGCCAAAACATATTGCTACGGAAAATCTGTACCCTAAAATATGAAATATTTTCTATATATACCACCTTCTTATCACTCTTTGATCATAATTTTAAGAACCCACCTCCTTGTCCAAGTTTCTCCTTTCTCTATAAACTTCATCTTTATCTTCATCCTTATAATTTTATTTAAAATTTTGAATTTAAACTCTTATGCAATTACTTATCCATCTCATTCTTCCTCTTTCAGTAGGTAAGATATTTATCATCATTATCTATTCAACCTTATATATATATATTATAATGTGTTAGTATTTTCATAAACTTCATCTTCATCTACTTCTACTTTAGTTTTTTGACTTTTATACTCTTATGCAATTAGTTATCCATTCATTTTCGGGAAAATTGCAAAAATGGTCCTTTAAAGTGGCCTACTTGCAAAATTGGTCCTCTAAAGTGGCAGTGTCCAATTTAAGTCCTCTAAAGTGGCTAGTGATGCGATTTTGATCCTTCAATGCAGGAGTCAACGATTTTGACTCAAAAATTGGATGGATTCTTTGATTTTGACCCTTAATTTAGGGAATTTTTCATTTCTACCCAAAATATTTTCGAAAAATTACATTTAATCCCTAAAATATTTCAAAACATTTATTATGTAAAATTGAAGTTAAACATATTTGAAACATTACTTTTTTGTGTTTTGAATAATTCTTTTACAATTGTATTCAATTATTACTTCAATAAAAAGAATATTAAGAAAGAATAAAAAAAATATTAAGAAAGAATAAAAAAAATCATCTTCTTCCTTAATTCGCTTTATGTTTCTTTTCTTTTATTTTTTCCTTAACTTATTTCAATTGAAGTTGAAAATAAAAGACACTCTAACTTAAACTATGTAAAAACACGAATTTTATTTGAAAAATATTTAACTTCACAAGGTGGCCATGGTATTTAATTATTAAAAGTAATATATATCTAAGTATGAGTCACGTTAAAAATTGATATAACAAAAAGGATTGTTTTAGGCTTTTAGCAATTGGTAAAAGAAGCACAGAGAACACAATGAAACAAAAAAGTATGAAAGAACAAGTAATGTTTAAGAACTTACATGAGAAACTAACAAGGAAATAATACAGTGAGAATGCAATTAATGCCCTGTTCACGACTCTTAATTTGGTTTACATATTTTTAGCTAATCTAAATGTATATATGAACTTGCACTGTAGAAATCGGATAGGAGACAGTGTGAGTGTGAGTATGAAACTATGAATACAAATAAAAGATTGTGTTAAAATATTAAGAAAGAATAAATAAATAAAAGATCATCTTCTTCCTTAATTCATTTTATGTTTCTTTTCTTTTATTCTTTCCTTAACTTATTTTAATTGAAGTATTAATTGAAGACCATTGTAACAAAATTATCTAAAACACAAAAAATAAATGTTTTGAAATGTGTTTAACTTAAATTCTACACAATAAATGTTTTGAAATATGTTAGGGTTTAAATGAGATTTTTTGAAAATATTTGGGGTGGAAATGAAAAAAAGTCCAAAATCATAGGGTCAAATCAAAGAATCCATCCAATTTTTGAGTCAAAATCGTTGACTCCAACTTGGGAGGACCAAAATTGCTTCATTAGCCGCTTTAGAGGACTTAAATTGGACACTGCCACATTAGAGGACCAATTTTGCAAGTAGGTCACTTTAAAGAGAAAAAATCAATATTAGTCCTTTATTGTGGTAGCTGCTCACTTTTAGTCCTTTATTGTGGCACCTCTTGCTTTTAGTCCTTTATTGTGTCATTTTGTACGATTTTAGTCCTCTTTGCCGGAAAATTGAATTTCAGCGGGAAGTTACACACTTGACTTGCACATGCAACCTGCACACACGCGAGTGACGCGTGTGTTGGGCGCCCAAGTTAAAAAATAAAAATAAAAACCAAAACAAAAAGAAAGTTTATTAAAAACGTACATTGCCGAGGAAAAACGTTTTTGAGCTGAGAAACATTTCTCACCCAAACAGAGTAATAAAGTTTAGAAAAACAAAAAAGAAAAGGAAAAGAACAGGGGTTTAGAAGAGAAAAACAGAGTGTGCAATTTCTTTCCCATTTCAATTGCTCATCCCCTATTTCCAAACCCTAACACCTAAATCCAAGCGATTTTCCATTCCTTTGTTAGATTTTGGGTATTAATCTATGCACCGGATGTTATGTTTCAAGTGTTGTATTTTTATGTTTTATGAATAGTTTTTGGATGATATCTTTTAATATTCAAATAGATTCTGATGGTATTAAACTATTCTTATTGCAAAATTTATAAACTTTTCAGGTTAATATACATAAGGGAAAAATCTGTTTGCAAAACACCCACGTTTCTTTGTTTCGAATCTTTATTTTTGGTTAGCGTTGTCAATGGGAATACCTGAAAATGTTTTATGTCAGTAACAGTATTATTGAGACATTCAGGGATTAAAATGAGAATTTTATAAAACTTTTGGGGGTGAAATTGAGATTTTTATTAAATTTTAAAGCCAAAGTAGGAATTTAGGGACTAAAGTGAGTATCCATTAATAATTTTGAGGCGAAATCATCATTTACAATAAATCTAGAGACAAAAACAGATGCCGGATTTTTGTTTTTTATTTTTTTTAAAAACATTTGGTGCCAAAAATATTTTTAAATTTTTTTTTTAAAAGATTTGGCGCCAAATACACGTGTCTCTCGCACGTGTGTGGATTGCATGTGCAAGTCACGTGGGCAACTTCCGGCTGAAATTCGATTTTCCGACAAAAAGGACTGAAATCGTACAGAATGACACAATAAAGGACTAAAAGCAAGAGGTACTACAATAAAGGACTAAAAGTGAACAGCTGCCACAATAAAGGACCAATATTGATTTTTTCTCTCACTTTAAATGACCAATTTTGCAATTTCCCCATTCATTTTCCTCTTTCGATTGGTAAGAGTTATTATCATCATTATTTTATTCAACTTCATATAGTATAATGTATTAGTATTTTCATACACTTCATCTTCATCTCCTTCTAATTTATAGAATTGTATATATACCAGTTTTGTCTTTTATATTCTTATGCAATTACTTTTAATATATTTTCAATTGGTAAGACATATTTTCATCATTATTTTATTTTGATCTTATATAATAGAATGGCTTAATACTTATTAGAATTTTCAAAAAAATTATTATTTATTTCAATTTAATAGGCATGTTTATACATAATTTGGTGTGTACGACCACCTTTTATTTTTTAAATGCCACAACTCATTCGTGACAAATTTTCCCTACCAACAGTTTTTCAGTTTTAGTTTTTTATTTTTTTTATTTTATGAAAGTAATTGGAACGGAAAGTCTGTACCAAATGCGCTACGATTTTAACTTCCATTAAATTTTAATAAACTAGTTGGGACAGAAAGTCTGTACCAAATGCATTTTGATTTTAATTTCCATTTAATTTTAATAAACTAGTCGGGACGTAAATTATGTACCAATTGCATTTTGATTTTAATTTTAAGAAACTAGTTGGGACAGAAATTCTGTACCAAATACATTTCAATTTTAATTTCCAGAAATTTTGTACTAGATGCTTAAATATGATTAACCGTCAGTTTCTTTCCCTCTATTTTATCCGTACCCAAATAGTAGGTACGGATTGCTCCGTACCGAATTGTAATGTACTTTTGGTATGGATTTTCCGTGCCAAATGGCTATCGGTACGGATTTGTGCTCTTTTGTTACGGATTTTGGCGTACCAAAATTTCTCAATTCTTGTATCGTTATATCCAATTTTGATCTCCACGGAGGTGAATTACGGGATCAAAGAATTGATAAAAACCACGGTAAATAAAATTTTAGAATTTTAAATTGTTATACTTAGAAATCATATTTCCACTTAAATTCTAGAAATTAAAAAAGTTGTCTTTTCACGTTACGTACGAGTGACATAATTATAAAAAAGAATATGTATGGATAATTACATCTGTATTATGAGAATGTGAACCAATTATATATAAGAATTCTTTTGTAGTTTAGATAACTACGGTATGTTAGACAACGAGCGAAGTCTATCGATTAGGCGATTCACTAATAAGTAATAACCGGAAAGTCACATAATTTGAGTCATTTTTGTGCATGAGCGTGTGAGAGCGTGTGTGAACTTTTTGTTTAAAAAAGTTCCTTTACATTAAATAGAGATGGTATATAAAATTGTAACTTTATTTTATTCTAGTTACCTGGTAATTTAAATTTATTACCTTGTAAATAAAATAATTATATAAATATATGTGTATCCATGTTGTATCAGGTTTGATACTTTTCAAAAATCTGTATCTACGTGTCCGTTGAACTTATCAGTGTCCTTATTCTTATTCATGCAACATAGTCTTATTCTTGCAACATAGTACGCCATTACTTAAGAATCTGATTTTGTAACAATTGTGTAAATTCTAGGGTAATTCTCTCTCTCTCTCTCTCTCTCTCTCTCTCTCTCTCTCTCTCTCTCCGTAATTATTAGAATCTCATCAAATTTCGTACTTATTGTGTAAATATTTTAATCTAAAAATGATTTTTGTTTACTCGGCATCTATAGTATATAAAAATAGAATGCACATGTTGATGCTTATGGAAGGAATGTTGGGTTGGACCATATTTTACCTAGCTCAATAAATTTGCAAACATAATGAGGTATGTGGAATTACATTTTACCCCTCTTTTAAGCACGCAATAACAAATTACCCTTCTAATTAAACACCCAATTACACAATGTTAGATCAAAGATCGTATTTTTTGCGTTTGGAGGTTAGGGTTTGCAATTAGGGTTAGACAATTGGATTTCTGAATTTCAATTTGGGGATAATTGGGTTTTGTTCAGATGGAGAAGTCGCGCTAAACTGAGGGAGTCGCGTTTTTGCTTTTGAGACTTGTGTTTTGGATAGCTGAAGACGGCGATGTTTTGACACTCTGCTTTTTCATTCTTTTACGCTTTTTATTATTTAGCGATTTTCTTAAGTTTATTTAGTTGACATTATCTCTATTGTAATTATCTCATCATCGTGACGTCAGTGGAATATTCCCTACACAGGTTGTTAAAAGTCAGAGATCACGCATTTGATGCTTATGAATGAAATTACAATTTTTATCTGAAAATTCTTCTTCTTCTTCTTCTTCTTCTTCTTCTTCTTCTTCTTCTCTCTCTCTCTCTCTCTCTCTCTCTCTCTCTCTCTATTCTCTATCTGTATTCTTCTCCTCTTCTCCAAGTTACAGATACGCTGGAAATCTTGGTTGGCACCATAACAATTGGCCTTAGAGCTAATTTCCTGGCGCACTCTGATCCAAATATGGCTCCTGGAAATAACACGGCAAGAATCGATGAGTTAGAACACGTTACTGAAAATCTAAGAAATGGGCAAAATGAACTAGAAAATGATATGCAAGAACCGAAGGAAATGATGGCACAAGTACTGAGAAACCAAAACACGGAAAATGGAAACTCTGGGCAGACAAGTGCTACACCTCTGGTACAACCCACACGGGTTTCTGTAGATCCAGGAATCTTAAACTCCCCTAACCATAGCCAAGAAGGCCTTACTGTGCGTATACCACGTTTTGAGTTCCCTAGGTTTGATGGGTCAAATCCTCGTGGGTGGTTGCGCAAGTGTCAGAGATGTTTCTCACTAAACATGATGTCAGACTATGAGAAAATCATGTGGGTACATATGAAAAATGTTACTGAAAACTGGTATATGGACAACATTGAAGGCAAGGAGGGGATGTGTTGGCAAACATTTGTGGATCTAGTGATGGATCGCTTCACATCAGCCAAAGGAGAGAATCTCATTGGTGAGTTTAACAAACTCATGCAAGTGGGGTTAGTAGATGACTACATACAGAAGTTTGAGGAGCTTAAGTCCTATATGAATAAAAGGAACATAAACCTAGATGAGGAATACTTTGTGAAAAGTTTCACCAGTGGGCTTAAGGAGGAGATAAGAGTGATGGTGGAGATGCTCAGCCCAACAACCTTGGCACAACCAGTGTATATGTGCATACACACACACACACGCACACAAGCATATATATATATAGAAAAGGTTTTAAACCCGGTTATGAAAATGGAAGGAGTTTCAAAAAATTACTATCCTAGACCAAGCCCGCCAGATTTACAATTTGAGGAAATCCAACATCAGAAAACTTTTAGTGGTTCAGCAATCTATGAATGGAACATAGATGGCTTAGCCGAATATCAAATAATAGGTTTATGTAAACAAATGGCCATAGCTGATTTCTTCTTTTAAATAACAAATTTGCTTTTGTTTATTTTCCAATCTTTTGAAAATTCCGGCATGTTGTAATGTATTAACGTCTCTTTGAGAGACAGGAAATTGAAAATGGAAAATAACTTTTTTACCTAAAACAGTAGTTTCAATGCCTCGATTATCAACTCTTATGGGGTAAAGCATTTGAAGAAAAGGATTTCCCAATATAACTTCTGCATTAAGATTTTTAATAAGAACAAAAGCAGCTCTAAAACATATTCCATCATTGCAAATATGTGCATTAGATAATTTATATTCGACTTTTAATCTAGTAGCATCAGCGGTAGATAGTCTTTCTTTAGTTTTTTCAAAAAACTTTGTTGGAATTAATCCTTCTCTTATACAATTCATATCTGCACCTGAATCCATTAGGGCAATAGTTTGTAATTTAAAATCTCCGATTATTATAGTAACTTGGACTAACCATTTCTGATAATTTATTTTGGTTAGTATATTCACAAAAGAATCTTCTTCTTTTTCTTCTTCTTGAATTTCATGTTCCTCTTCATGTAGATGTTCTCTTATTTTTATAATCATGAGATCTTGTTTTATTTGGTCATTTTCTATCTTGATTTGTTTGACTTCTCTTTTTAGTTCTTGGATTTCGCTTTGTAAATCTTGAATTGTTATTTTGTTAGTCTTTGGAGAATTGAAGGATTTTATGATGTCTTTGAATTCTGTTTTATAAATATGTGGTTTTTGAGATGTTTCTTCTTTGCTTGTTATCATATTTCTTAATTTGTTTAAATACAAACTTTTTGTGTCGGGATCTTTAACTTTATCTATCATTTCAAATATAAATTCGAATTGATTCTCTCTAGTTAGGACATTAATTTTGTTTTCACAATTACAGATTGTCATCCCTGGTTCACAGAAGCAACCTTGGGATTCATCTTCTGTTTCATCAGAAGATGCTTCGTAATCTGTTTGTATTTGATTTAAATCATTTTCTTTGTCGGATTGGTTGGGTTCTTGATTATTATTTTCTTCCTCATCATGCAGATCTATTTGACCAATAAGGTTTATTATTTCAATTTTTAAACTATCTTCGATTTCTAAAGCCAATATCTTTTTCCGGACTCTGCACGTGTTGGCATAATGTCCTGGTTTTTTGCATCTATGGCAAATTATTTTCTCTATTGGAGTTTTTGTATAAGGTTTATTTCTGGATGTTTTATTTGTAGCTTTGTGCTTATTCTTATAGTTTGGCTTATAATTAGGCTTGTTGTTCGTTTTGTTAAAGCGCCTTTGTGGTTTATGATGAATTGGTGGTTTAAAATTTTCAAATCCAAATTGTTCACACCAACTTCCTAATTCTTTTCTATTAATTATATTTTGTTTTTTCAGTTGAGACTTTAGTTTTAAATCATTGCACAATTGTAAAGCAGTAATGTTAATTTGGTTTATTATTTCACCACAAGATAGATCAGAAATTTCTCCATACGTTGCTTTTATTTTGTTTCGAACTTTCTCACCAAATAACTTTGGTAAGCCTGAAACAAATTTTTCTTTCCAATATTAGTTATTTGGATCATCTCTTTCGAAAACTTTAGTAAGGAAAACATCCTTATACCATCGAAAATCTTGTAATCTTCTACATTTTAGATTTTGTAAGATTTCAGTGTTTCTCTCTTGATATATTTGTGGGTTTCCCACAAAACTAACAACTATATTGTAAATAAGATTAGAAACGGCATTTGGTATGGTATTATTTTGGTCGTCAATGATAGGATTTCCACTTTCATCTTGTTTCATACTATGTAAAATGTTCTCTTTGATTTCATTAGAAAGAGCATTATCCCACCAACTTTTTAGTTGGCCATTAAAACCAAGAATTAAGTTTTGAGCAGTTTCTGTCTCATTTAGTTTGGAAGATTCTTTATAGATGTTGGCAACTATGGCCATTTGTTTACATAAACCTATTATTTGATATTCGGCTAAGCCATCTATGTTCCATTCATAGATTGCTGAACCACTAAGTTTTCTGATGTTGGATTTCCTCAAATTGTAAATCTGGTGGGCTTGGTCTAGGATAGTAATTTTTTGAAACTCCTTCCATTTTCATAACAGGGTTTAAAACCTTTTCTTTATCCAATTCATTTTCAGAATAATAACTTGTGCTTTCTAGAGTATTAATTTTGTTAGTACTTAGGTCTTCAAGTTTTGTTTGTATTTTTGATAAAATTTCGTTATGCCTTAACTTTGGTATGTGTTCATTTATTTTGAAAGGTAACTTTTGTATGTCAATTTTAGTAGCAGAAGATGATTCATGAGGTTTTTTACTCTTTGTAGGTTGTTCATCTATTTTATTTTCAATTTTGTTCTCGATTCTTTCTAATTGTTTCCCTACAATATGAAGGCTCATATTATTAAAATTGTTTTGACGAATTTGGTAAAAATTAGGATCTTTGGTATCCATGGAAGCTTTAAAAACAGGGCTACAACTTATGATATTATCTTTTATCATTATCCCAGTTTCTTCCATAGGGGGGTATTCAGATGATGTTGATGAACCATCCGTCCTAGTCCATTTTCTAGTAATTTTTTGTATGACAAGTAATTTTTCAGTACCGTAAGTATCGAAAAAGTACATAAAAAATGGGATATTTTGTTTATGTTTTTTCATAAGATTATACCATTCTTCACGGATGGTATCTCGTTGTTGTTTTGAAAATGATTTAATAAACCATTTTCTGTCATCTTCATTTTCTTTAGAAAGAAATTCAATTTTCAAATAATTTTTATCTATATAAAATTCTTTGGTCAGAACAAAAATTTGTGAAGGATCAGGAGAAGGTGGTTTTTTAACTTCATCTTGCTCAAATTGTTCGTATATAGGTTGGGCATAATTTTGTTCAACTCTAATGCCTTGAAAACTTTGTCTTGATTTTTCAGGAACGCTATAAGGCTTTCTTCTAGGACTAAATTTTTCAGAGGATTCATAATCTTTAAAAGATTCAAAATCTCTAAAATTTGCGGATCTTTGTCTAACAAATTTGATGTCAACAGCTCCATCCGTATGTTGGATAATAGAATCTATATCTGTATTTTCAACTGATTGGGTTCTAGGAACAGATCCAGAGGGCAAAATCCATGAATCTGGAAGATTTATGTTTTTCCATTCTATTGTTTTTGGTACCATTAAGTTAGATTTTGATTTATTGATTTCCCAAAACACAGTTTGTCCAGAAGGTTTTTCATAAAAAAACGGCTTTAACATTTAAACCAGTGTTCATAACTTTATAGTGTATTCTATAGAATACTTCATAAATATGAGATCCATGTTTCATTTTATAATTATGAGTCTTAACGTTGAGCGTTAAGATATCCAAAATGTGGGGATCATTTGAAGATATAGTAAAATTTGGATAACAATTAAAATAAATTGGCCCGTTACAAAGACTTGTTTCAACAAGTCTGAGTAAGGAATCATGAAAATTAAAATGTCTACAGTCTCTAAGAGCAACGAATATGCTCGTATCTAATCCATCTCTTGTTAAAGATTTAATAGCAACTTGGACAAGACCAATATGTAGGAATTTGTAATTATTGTTGAGATGTTGTCTGATAGATTTCTTAGAAAATAATTGTAAAGTTTGTTGATATATATATATATATATATACATACATATATATATATATATATATCCGAAAATGCTTTTTTAGCCTTATAAACCAAATTGGTTCAGTCAAAATATGATCAACGTTTTGTTTTCATTGTATGTTTCGGTATGACAAATATAGTAAAAACTTTTTGAATTGTCTTAAACTCTTTTTGAAATGTTTCGAAAAATTTGTTGTCGCAACAGATGTAGAGAATATTGTATGTTTATTTCGATAAAGTCAAACGTTTTGATATTTTTCGAGAAAAAGAAAAGAAACTTTGATCATAGTCAAAAAGCAAAAAAAAAAAAAAAAAAAAAAACGCCTACTAGCCAATCAGGTATGTGAAATAACATTTTTACCCCGGTTTTAATCACGAAATAACCAAATCACCCTTCGAATTAACCCCAATTTATCAGAAACCCTAAGTTGGATTACAATTTTTCTGCAACGAATTGGATATTATATCAAACTGACAGCGATGGATGGCGGCCATGAAGGAAGTCAAAGAGAGGAAAACTGTTGCGTCAAAATTTAAGCAGCTGTCACAAAAACATTTTGGCAGATTGTGGAAAATATAAAATGTAAAATGTATAAACTAACCTCTAGAGAACTTTCATTTGCTTATGGATTTTGTGAGTTGATTTAAAAGTGTTGGAATTTACACCATTCAGCAAATAATAACACGACAAATTTAGCCACAAGAGAAGAAATAAGCGAATCTAAGTGTTCTTTTCTTTATTTAATTAAGCATATAGATAGATTTGTGGAATTAAGAAAAGCCCAACGTGATCTAAAAAACAAAAACTAAATTTTGACGGTGCTGATTTATTTCAATGTACTGGTACGACGCATCAATTTATCCAATTGTATATTACTTTGTGATAATTCCTTGAATTTCAGAAGGTTGACAATTTTTTTTTAAGCTCCAATTGGTTCCATTGAATAGGAAGGGAAGAGAAAAAAAAGGAAAATGAGGATTTCCACGATAACTTTCATGGAAAATAAGTTTTTCCTCCCTTTTCCATGTGATTGGCATGCCATTGGGTTTTCGGGAAAATTTTATACTTAATTGCTTACTCATCATTTTTAATAATATATAATAGTTATTATACTTTAAAACTTAAATTTTATAGTAAAATTCATATTAACCTTATATATTAAAATATTTTAAAAAATTAATTATGTTTTATTTCTTTATTTAAAAAAAATCTCTTCCTGAAGAATAATGCTAGTTTGTTTTAATATATATAAATAAATTTTGCAAGTACTATTAATATATCTGAAACGATCTACACAAACAAAATAAATGTAGTCAAAAGAACTTTCAAATAAAATTAAAATTAATAGTACGTTATTGAAGATAATAAATAACTAGAATAAAAAATATATATTAAATAAAAAAGTATTACCTCAGGAAGATGTGCAAATGGAAAATATTGATCTTACAAATGTTTATATAGATCAAAAGTTGGTGGGAATACGAATTCGAGAAATAGAAAATTTTTTCAAAGTGTTGAATTTTCCCACTTTTTATATTGGAGGGAAATCTGATTTGAGAATAAAATTCTTTATTTAGATTTGCTTTCCATATAGATATCTGTAAGATGAGTTAACTCTAGAATAAGTTTTTAGAAATTTTTTGGAGGGAAATTAAAGTTTGTGAATTGTAAATTTTTTTAAATAAAGATTCACAAAAAGATTTTCCTATCTTATCCAAAAAATTTCTCGGTACCAATCACTTAGAATATAAACCCAATATTTTTTTCTTTTTTCTTCATTTTCCGTGGAACCAATCAAAGCCTTAGGGTAAAAGCGTGAAACCCCTATCATATGACTCTTATTGCGCTTTGCCCCTTTTTCTTTTGGCATCATGCCCCGTACACTATTGAGAAATAAGCGTTTTGCCCCTGAGTTGTTGATCTACCTCTGGACATTTCTGCATTTTTGGCTGTTGGATTTGGCTTCAAGGGATAAAGTGCTTATTTTCCAATAGTATAGGGGGCATGTTGCCAGAAAATAGAATAAGGGGCAAAGTGTAACAAGGGTCATTGTATAGAGGATATGACATTTGTATCCTTTTTTTTCTTGTTCTTTTATTCCTCAATCATTGATTAGGCTTATTGAACCTTTATTCTGATTCTAAGAATTGATTTTATAAGAATTAGGTGCTTTGCACTGTCTCTGTCTGATAAATACAATATTATGGAGTTCAAACGTAGTTAATTATAGGTCAATTACCCACCACTTGCATATTGCAATATGTAAATGTGCAACAATTGGAGAATTATTACATATGCCCATTGTATATTATTGAGAGCATGTTCAAAATATTGTAAGAAGGGTCGATTAGGCTGATGAGTAAACAAAGAATAATGTGACATCCACTGGGACAACTGGGGTTTACTATTGAAGTTAAATACTTGAAGTAAATAACTTTAAATTACATGTTGGTTTAATTAATTAGTTGCAGTTGGTGCTAGGGACCAGATTAGGTGCATCCTAGGTAATATTTTGTATAAATAATGTCGATTTGTAGTTGAAAATTATGTCTTGACTAAGTAAGGGCTGCTAGCATGTGGTGAAACTCATAGTAGTATTTTGTTGATATTATACTAAGCCCACCAAATGGTAGCCGTGTTCTAGTACATATTTTCTGAATGCTTATAATGAGAACAATGCTGTTGTCATGACATAAGATTATGCAGCATTGACTCCTATATTCTAAGTTCTTTGTTAATGTTTGTTATATTTTCTTGGACAAAGTTGGCAGCTAATAGATGTTATAATTTGATGGTGTTGAGAAGCTTAAACGAATTAAAAATGTCAAGTCAAATGGCAACAGATTAATAGTTAGCATGCAATTTGCTAGTTCTATTTGGTTATTCTCTCAACGCTGATTGTTATATAAGTTCTCTAGTCTTAATGCCAACCAAATCAAGTTAGTTATTTGATTCTGCACCAATTTCCTGTCCATGGCTGTCATTGCATTACGCTTAGTTCTGCTTATCTTTTTGATCGGCATAGTTCAGGGCCGAATTCTGGGGCTCTACTCCTCAGATGATGATTTGATCTCAGATGGAGTTGATCATGTCGACAAACAACCTTTGTATCTTGGTGCAAATAGTGCTCCCTCAGTCCCAAACACTTGCAACCACCAATATGGCTTTCTTCCCTGTGCAGAAAATGCCGGGGGATATTTGTTCCAGATACTTGTCTATCAGGGTCTACTCATATTTGGAGAAAAACAGATAGGCAAGGGGAGTAAAGTGCTTTTTACTATCACTGGAGCTGGAAAATTTGGTGGTATTTTATTTCGCATCCTTATGTCCTTACCATCAATGATGCTGATGATCGGTAAGTATCCATTCGTCAATTTGTTCTTGCTTATGCAACTATCTAGCAAGTGGCAACTTTAATGTGTTACTTACTTATAGCAATCACTCTGGAACTAATTAGATGGATGACTTTATAACCACCCTCCAACTTCTCTATTTGGAAATTAAACTTAAACACGAGCAGAACACATGGATTTCATTGTAAGAATTGCAAAGTCTTCCAGCTGCACTCACATTTCGTGATTCCTTGAAGAACACAAACCAGTTCTTATATCTGTATATAATTATATCGTCACCTCCTTAGGTTTAGTCTAATTACATAAAGCTTTCTTGAAGTTTGAATAGTTACAGAAACACTTCTGAAGTTTTAAGAACATGGACACATAACATTTTTCAAACTTTGGCGGGGCTTTCCTTGTAATAACTCAATCATTGTATCTGTGGTACTTTTTAAAATCTGTAATTGTTGATACAGTAAGTGAGTTAATTAGATCAACCACAGTGATGTAAATGTAATTATCCCTTTATTTGTCTTGTAAAACTTTTCCTTGGCTGATTGCAGTATCTGGAGTGTTCAGCAGTAAAGAGAATGCACAATCTCAAGTCTCATTTGGTGTTGGTATATATGCTGGAATGACAGTCTTTACTCTTACACTGCAGTGGGGTATATGTGTGATATTTGGAAGGAGAGACTTTCTGCATGATGCAACTAATGAGCGTACTGCAGTCTCACAGTCAAATTGTTTGCCAGCAAAAGAAACGCTCACGGTGTTAAAAGGTTTGTCTCTTCTCACACAAAATGTCTGAAATTTGTATGATACTTCGCGTATGTGCAACCTGTAAGAGCTGATAGCTGTTTCTTTACTGCAGATACTGGTGTTACGATTGATAAAGAGACTCAGTACACTGCTGGGATTATGCTTTTGTCATTGATTCCTTACATTATTGTGCAGCTCGAAAACATCTTTAACACCCCATCCGCAACCCGTACCATAAATTTGATAGCCCTTGTTGTGGCATCTTTATCTCTATTCTCATACTTCATCTATCAGGTTTCTTTATAGACTTCTTTTACATTATTTTTTATTTCCCCAGTTATACATATAACTTTTGATATGATTTGCCAGTTAACCTTTCCTTCTATCCAGATTTTGAACCCTTGGATTCAGCAGAGGAGTTTGGACTATGCAAAATATGAAGTTCTGAGGGCAGGATTTTTGCAGCATGTGCAACGGCAGGGTCAAATCGTGAACGAAAATGGGAAACTGAACACTCATGTCATTCACAAGTAATACTGAGAAACAGTACCAAGTTTTATTGTTATTATGCACAAGTTTCAGAATATTTATTTAGTGGAAGTTTGTTGGCTGCTAATCTCTGTTAGCCGTTTGGTGAATGCTTAGAATGAAAGTGCAAGGAAAGCTCATATATTATGCTTAATTTTGCAGATTATTTGCTGATACGGATAAAGATGCTAGTAAAAATATCACGAAGACTGAAATGGAAAAATTGGTGCTTGATATAGTCGGGAGTGGGAAGGTGAAGGTCGATGAAGGATTCGCAGTTTCACAAGTAATGAAGACATTTGACTTCAACGATGACACAAATATCACTGAGGAAGAATTCATAAATGGGTGTAAAAAATGGATTGATGAGACTAATGATTCATCCAAAAGCAGTGATTTAGCTTCGAACAACATCTTTCATGAGGCAAGCTACTTTTTTCATGAAAAGTTTTGTGAATTTAGATGCTGTCCTAATTCAATGTATTTGGTATATAATCAAGTATACTTATGCCGAGAATTTAGCTTGAACTGCAACTTTTCAGGATATGACAACTCTTTCAAACTCGTGTTTCATACAATCTACCTTGTCTATCAAAATAGTTTCTTGATTAACGTTTTATGTTCACTTGTTTGTATTCTGCAGCTCTGCCAGCTTTTCAAAGAGAAGAAAGAAAATGATCCCCAAGAAATGGATCGCATTATGTCAAAGATTCTAAAACATGCTGAAACTCAATTACTGAAATCCGAATCACTCATCACACCTGATGGAAAACCAAATATTGAGCGCATTCAGTCGTAAGTTTTGCATCCTTTACCTCTTTGTTTTCTTATGTTTCCTTTGTCCGTATAACCGAATTTCTTAAAATCTTTTTCCCTATTCTTGCAGTCTCTTCAAGCAATTTGATTCTGATGGAGACAAATCAATATCAACTGATGAACTGGGGCAACTAATTAGTACAGTCAAATTTGGAGATTTTCAGCCAAAATACGAGAATGTAATCAAGGAGTTGTTTAAAGATTTTGATAAAGATAACAATCATATAATTGATGAACCAGAATTTGTCGAGGGAGTTTCAAAGTGGCTTAATAAGGCCATTCAAGTTGCAAATACCCCAGACGCGACAAAAGCTGTTGACAAATTCGACGAGGTAAGCACGTGAACGATCTGCCAAAAAAATTGAGTTTTCGGGATTGAACTCAGGCTTATTTCATCACAATAAACTGAATTAATTTTATATTTTTTGGGCTTCACGAGTTTTCATGGTTTCGTTGCCAAAATCCTTACTATGTTCCCGTGTATCGCAGACTGTGTGGAAACAACAGGTCTACGACAAGTGGGCTTTAGTCATTTCTATATCTCAAGTGTTATTAGGCATTGCTATGTTGACTTTACTGGGAGGACCTCTCATGATTAGCATCCTACAGTTATCATCAGCAATGAGCTTACCGTCTTTTGCCATCTCGTTTGTGGTGGTGCCGTTTGCCATGAATGGAAGAGCAGCAATAGCAGCAATCTTGCCAGCCAGTCATAAGAGTGAAAGAACGGCTTCTTTGACATTTTCAGAGGTACGTCTCTCACAAAATATATGCATGAGTCCGTAACTTCGTATACTCAAGTTTCATTCATAATTTTTCACCAAAAGAATTAAATTTTGATTCAATCGACAGATATATGGTGGAGTCATCATGAACAACATCGCGGGAATGACAACGTTGCTGGCGATTGTATATGCAAAAGACTTGACATTCGACTTTTCAGCAGAAGTGCTCACAATATTAGTTGTGTGCGCGACAATAGGCATTCTGGCACGCTCGCGCACAACTTATCCTCTGTGGACTAGCATATTGGCGTTTTTCCTCTACCCTTTCTCCTTGGGGTTGTTCTATTTTATGCAGTTTTTTTGGAGGTGGAATTAACCCTCGATGAGATTCGATTCATTTGTTTCTTTCTTCCTATTTCTGGAGTAATATAAAGTTATGAATACTTCTTGAGAGAAGAGTGTTCAAAACATGAAGTAAAATATCCGTACTCTTTAGATAGCGTTTTTCAAAATATACCCACAATTTCTATAAGTTTAGATTCTTTTCCGTAAGCTATGGATTTAGCTTAGGAGTAAATTACACGTTGTGCAGAAAATTGTGCTGGTTTAAGTAAGAATTATCTCTAAATAAAAGATAAAGAACATATGTCACGGTTTGTTGTAAGGTGTGTTACTCTCTGACACATTCACTACAACAAAACATCATATTAGAGACCAAGATATTACTTGCAATAGAGTCAAAATCACTTGCTAATAAACTATTAGCATGGAAAATTTGCTTGCAAAAAGTGCTTGCCACAAACCCACTAGCTAATAATTTTAGCATGTAAATGCTGACATTGCTTGCTAATTAGGAAGCAAAGAGTTTGCTTACTAATTTGGCAAGCAAGTTGTCACTTACAAAATTTGCAAGTACGGACTCACTTCCCAAAGCTTAGAATGTAAGAGATGCTTACTAAATTGGCAAGCAACTGACAGTTGCTTGCCAATTTTGGGGGTAGATGTACTATTCAATTACTAGAGGCAAGCAATTTATTACTTCCTACTAAGTTTCTGAAAATTTTAAAAAATAAGTGGCGGCAATTGATTGCCGCCACTTTTTTCATCCATATATATATATATATATATATATATATATGGATATATTAACATAAATCACATAATATTAATTAATTCCTAAGTTTATACCTAATTAATACCTATGTTTATGCAATTTATTCATCCCATTGTTGCACCATAATAATCTTTTTCTTGCTCAATACATCAACTACAACAAGAACCATGAAGCCAAAACATACAACTTGTGTTCCAATTCACCATCAAATTCATAAAAAGAAAGAAAGAAAAAAAAAAAGCATAAGCATAAGCATATCCTTGCATAGATTGAGAACAAAAATAAGCAAGAACTGTACCCATCAATATCACAAACAACATGAATCACGTCTTTTTTTATGAGTTATAGACCAAAAATCCAACAAAATATCATTTCTTAAGGAAAAAAATGTAAGAAAATAGATGAAGAAGAAGATTTGAAGAAGAAGCAAAGAGAAGGAAATGAGCAGACATATAAGGTTTACAAACAAAGAAGAAGATGTGTGTTTTTATAGAAAGAAAATAAAAATTAGGAAGCAAAAGATACATACTAAAATTATTGGAAGATTAATTTGGACCACACAAAATAAAAGGTGTGTGTGAAAGGAGCCATGCGTGTATTTTAAAAGGACTACTCATTAATTTTAGCAAGTAATGCTTTCAATAATTGCTTGCTAATTTGGGATGTATATAGTTGCTTGCTGATTTGACATGTATTAATTGCTTGCTAAATGGTGTTAGATGGGTCCCACGAATTGTAGTAAGTAGGGATTTGCTTTCCAATTCTCTCTTTGGGTCCCACATTTTTAGCAAGCATTTATTTGCTTACATAAATATATCAGGAAAAATATATAGCAAGCATAACTTACTTGCTGAAAATCAGTAAGACTATTTTGCTTCCCAAATTTATTTTTTTGTTGCTAATTTTGTCACAAAAATTTTGCTTTCTAATTACTTGCTATATTCATTATATAGCAAGTATAAATTGCTTACTTGCTATTTTCTACATGCTTTTGCAATGTTTTCTTGTAGTGATTGTTAGATCTTTTTCACGTGTAATAATTGTGAAGTAAATATGTTAATGCTCATATTTATCGTCCCCTGCATTAAGATCTTTTCATGAGTCCCACAAAAAATATAGATTGGGGGGCATTTAACACATTTTCATAAGTTAGGGGACAAAGTGCTACAAATCTCATAGATTAAGGAGTTTACTGCAATTAACCTATGTAATTATGAGTAGAAAATGTCAAAACTTCCAACCAATATCCGGTTTTGCGACTTTCTACTTGACGTATTTTGTTAACAACTGATCCTTCAACTCTTCATAATTGTTACAAAGGGCCCCGATCAACTTTTTGACGGAATATTTTTCCCAAAAAGTTCGTTTTCACAGGGATTTGGAGCTTAAACCTTGTGGCTTATATTAATATAAGGCCGGCGATATTGCCAGAGCAAAAAATGTTGCTACCAGAGTAACTTTTTTAATATTTCTAATGTACCCCTTTTAATTATAGAATACAAAATTTAATGTCTAAATTTCCATAACTACTTAAATTAGTTGTTCCTTGATTATAGCAGTTCAATCTCCAAATATCTATTTCTTAGTTTTCATCCCTTAATTATAGCAACTTTAAACTATCCAATTAATACATAATCGAGTTGTTTTCTCTTTCCAACAAATTTTATGGATATGGAAATTCTCATTAATTACTAATCACTGATAATAAAATCGTAAGAATTTTTTTGATAATCAAATAAGATCTTTTAAAAGAGGTAGGTTTATTTGTCAATAAAACTAAAAAATATAATAAAAAAATTAATTCTCCTCATACCCAAAAATAAAATAAAAAATTGACCCTCTTTTCTATTAGATTCTGAGTTACATACTAATATATGAATATTAATAATCGTAAAATAATTTTAAAACTGTAAAGAAAAGAACTATGAATATACTTTTTTAGAGAAAATTTATGAACTAATATAATATAGACATCGAATTTTACTTCAAATGCGTAGTCATATATATATATATAAGAAGAACTAGATGTTTAGAAGATTTTGAAATCATAATTTCATATAACTTTAATGATTTATATTTAACTTATTTACTTATTCATTAAATAAGCATAGAGTAAAAAAATTTATAAATAGTTCATTAATAAGAGAGAAGATTAAGCCATCTATAATTAACTTATTAAAGAATGAGTAATAAAGATAAAGTACAAGTTATGGAAATATGTGCTTAAATTTTGTATTCCTTGATTAAGAAGGGTATATTAGAGATACTATAAAAGTTGCTTTTGCAGCAACATTTTTTGCTCTGGCATTATCGCTATCCTTAATATAATCCTTTTTCCGATGAAAAAACTCTCTTTCCCCTTAATTATAGAATTACTCTATTGAAATTAATGTGTTTTTTAAAAGCACACTAATTTGACTAAAACAATTATAAGTCCAAGTTCTTAAGTCCAAGTTCATAGGTCTAAGTTCCTAGTTTAAGTTCATAGTCTAAGTTCAAAGTTTAAGTATATGATTCTATTTATTGTTTATTAAATTATGTTGTAGGATGTACTATAAATTAGCATCCAAATTCCCATTTTGTAGATCAAGCCAAGAAATATATAAAAATATATTTGTAAGTGCAGCAGCACTACAATTACAATTTTATACACTTTATACTTAAACAAGTATTTTCAACAAGTGGTATCAGAGCAAGTTCGATCCAAAATTTGGGCGTCAACACTATTTTCATTCATGGCAAATCAAGGGACTCAATATCTTCCTATGTTTGCGGGTGAAAATTTTGATTATTGTATTATCAAAATGAAGACCTTTTTCTTATCACATAATCTATGGGATGTGATAGAAGATGGCGTGAAAAGTCCGAAAGAAGGAAGCTCTACTGCTGTTGATAAAAAGGAACAACAAAAAGATGCCAAAGCACTGGTTTTCTTTCAACAAGACGTAAGTGATGCTATCTTTCATCGGATAATGGAAGTCACCTCCTCCAAGAAGGCATGGGAGATCTTGCAGCAAGAATTCCAAGGGAGTTTGAAGATCAAAACCATAAAGCTACAAAGCTTGAGAAGAGAGATGGAAAATCTCAAAATGAAGGACTCTGAGAATGTTATGCAATATAGCACCAGAGTAATTGATCTTGTTAATCAAATGAGATCATATGGAGAAATAATTGAAGAATCAAGAATTGTGCAAAAATTCTTGATAAGCCTCACAGAAAAATATGACCATGTTGTCACAACAATTGAAGAATCCAAGGATCTATCAACTCTATCACTCTTACAGCTTATGAGATCTTTGCAAGCACATGAGCAAAGATTGAGCCAAAGAAGTGGAGATTTGGAGAATGTATTCAAAGCCGTCGTGAACAAACACAAGGCTAAGAAAAATAACTATCCTCCATGTCCTATATGCAAAAGGACAAATCATTTGGAAAATGATTGTTATTTCAAAGACAAGCCCCAATGTTCAAACTGTGAAAAATTTGGGCATGAATAGGGGCTAGAGCCTATACACATATTCTAATATATGTTATAAAATATATATATATATATATATATATATATATATATATATATATATATATATATATAAACATAATTTTGCATAAACTGAAATTATAACATAACTATGTACTCAAAGATTTTGTGTTATTTCTAATAACCTATTCTATTCTTTAATTTCACAATATAATTAATTCGTGCTTTATTTTACAACTTTTTGAATTTTATCTAAATTTTCTCTAACTCCTTTTATGTAGTTAACAAAGTATATTTAATATAACATTTGGGTGTATATTTTTACTTTTAGGATGATTAAATATTTTTGTTAAGTTTTTTTTACACGAAACATGTGGTTTTGTATTGGCAAATTAATTAAGGAAAAGCTAAAGACTAAATCTAAATATAATTTTTTTAGTATTTGCACTAGTAATTCAATACCTTGATATTAATTTAGTTATATTTAATACCCTCTTAAAACATGCGACACAATTGTAGGTGTCTAAATGAACATAATTATCTTAGGAGCGTATATAATATCTCTATTCGTACGACATATTTTTGTATATATTAATCCAATTTTACTTTAAAACTCTTAAACTTATTAGCTATATATCTTGTTAGTAATTTTTTTAAATGTTAATATTAAATACGTTCTTAAAATACTTATGTTTTGGCGATGGTTTATTATTTTTAAATGAATTAAATTAACAAAAAAAACTCATATTTAGACCAAAATTTGTTCATATGATCTCGCCCCCCCTAAATCAAATTCCTGGCTCCGCTCATGGACATGAAGAAAAAGATTGCAGAAAGCCGATAAAAAGGCACCAAGCAAACTTATCCGAAGAAAACCAAGAATCTTTACTATTTGCATATCAACCACCGGAAGAAAGAGTCAAGAAGAAAGCACAATTTCAACCAGGTGCAGATGTCCTCAAGAAGAAAGAACACACATTTTGTAGAAAAAAGTGTGAAATACTTGGCACGAGAATCAACAACATAATTGCCATTATGATTATATGAAGACTTTGCAAGTCAAAGGGAGCTTTTCTGAAAACACATTAAGGAGGAGTGTTGAAATTAATGTGTTTTTCAAAAGCACACTAATTTGACTAAAACAATTATAAGTCCAAGTTCATAAGTCTAAGTTCACGAGTCTAAGTTTATTAGTCCAAGTTCATAAGTGTAAGTTCCTAGTTTAAGTTCATAGTCTAAATTCAAAGTTTAAGTAGATGATTCTACTTATTGTTTATTAAATTATGTTGTAGGATGCACTATAAATTAGCATCCAAATTCCCATTTTGTAGCTCAAGCCAAGAAATATATAAGAATATATTTGTAAGTGCACCAACACTACAATTACAGTTTATATACTTTATACTTAAACAAATATTTCCAACATACTCTACAATCATATTTTCATCTGATTTTCAAAAGGTTAAGAAATTTACTATACCACGCTTTTGTACAGCCGACTGTTTGTGTTATGATCCGAATGCAAGCTACTTGATCCAATATCGGTACTACGGGATATTAGTGTGGGATTTATATGACCTTGCTCTTCAAACTTAATAGCTAGTTTTTTAAGTTGGGTTTCTCCCAAGGTCATGATATCATTGGTATCAGAGCCATCCACTATTCTCTTCCTTCCGATTACAATTGTGCAGCGTGGGTGGTATCAATACGGTACCTGGCACTATTGTGTATATATACTGAAAAAATTGCATGTGTTATGGTTTGGTGTATCATGTGATGAACGTTGCGAGTAAGACAAATTTTTGATGTGTTATATCAAGTGTCTGAAGCTTAGCAATTATTTAATCAGATACTAAAACATACATATGATTTTACTCCTCTCTATCAAACGTATGATTACCACTTCACCCTAGCGCAATGTTCATCCTCTTTTGAGTAATTGCGGGTTAATCCAGAAGGGCTGGAGTATATGCCATTTAAGTAATAGCATGGACAGATCAGCTTTGAGAGAAGAAAACAAGTGTTGTTTTTAAATCTAACTAAAGCATGTGACACCTGAGAAATAAAGAAATGGTAAATGAGGTACCTAGCACGTTATCTAGATTTAGAGTTTGCAACTTGACATTTGATTACATATACTGTTTGTTTGATGCTGTTAGTGAATTGCATTTATTTGGGACTGTTTACGTGCTTTAAATCATGCCACCAACAAACTATACTTGAATAAGTCCCTGGTGCAATCTGCCAAAAGACGCGGAGTTTGAGGGTGTAAAGTGATCTGTTCATTATCTGAGGGTGCATTATGCAAATCCTCAAAAACCTTGACTTTCTTAAAAAAGGGACATGATGTTTGGCACAGTCATGATATATTGGCTGTAATATCTCACAAGATTGACATTTTTGCCTCTTGTGCTTAACTTCTTATATCTCAATCATTGATTGGGAAAACATTTATCTTTCTAGCACAACTTGATCTGATAAAAGTATTTGATTTTATAAGGATTAGGTACTTTGTACTGTCTCTATCGATAAGCCTAAGTGTATGAAGTTCAAATGTCATCAAAGATTGGTCTATTTTCAACCACTTGCATATATATGGACATGCATAAAAATTGAACAAGTATTGTATAATATGCTTGTTTTAATATCGACCACGTTGTAAATTTCTGATAAGGGTTGCATGGGTCAATAGAGTAAGAAACAATGATGCGTCTGCAGGAACAACTAGTTAGATTTTGAAAATACCCAGATGTAGAAAGGCAGAGCTTATTTTAAATTAGTTAGATTAACTTAAAAGAAAAGAAAAATAAAAGCGTTAGCCCATGTTGCACTTTGTTCCCTATTCTTTTATTTTTTGCAACTTGCCTCATGTACTATGGATAAATAAGCACTTTGCGCCCCGTGAGTCATTTTTTCACCGTTGGATATGAACACATGTCACCATTTTTCGTCATTGGATTTGGACTCAGGGGCAAAGTGCTTATTTATCCATAGTACAAGAGGCAAGTCGCAAAAATAAAAGAATAGGGGGCAAAACACAATCGAGGCATAGTATATAAGGTTTAATGCTTTTATCCCTAAAAAAAATGCAGTATGTTGCTGGGGACCAGATGAGGTGACGAAGCCTAGCTAGGTAATAATGTTTGTTACTACATAGATATATTTGAAAACTATGTATTAACAACGTGAGTGCGCTGTCACTTGTTGAAACTGGAACTATTTTGCTGTTATCATACTGCGTGTTAGGTGTATTCTAATGTTAATTATCTGGAATACTTATAATTTTTTTATTATACTAATGAAATTATTGATGTATTGCCAAGGACAAGATTCTTGCGCAATAACTGGACGGAAGTATATGTTGTGGTCTATTATGTTGTGGTCTATTATGATAATCTTGCTTGTATTAATTTCTTCCACAAATTCATAAATTAATATTTGTTACAATCGTTGTTGTTGTGGCGCTATACTGCATGGATACATAGTTATACATCAGTACTTTTAGGTGGGACACAAATCGAGGTCGCATTCGACTTTGTCAAACATACCATAGGTCTCTTCTATGTTTTAAAATTTAATGGTAAGTATTAGCGGAATATCATTGTGATAATATTTACAAACCTATTTTTATCATGCCTTGTGCAGCAAGAATAAGTACATAGTTAGAAAAACTAATCTAGGACACAAAAAGACCGAGGAAGGAAAGAATATATATATATATATATATATATATGTATATATATATATATATATATATATATAGTAGAATATACAAATTATCTCAATGATATTCCAGTACTAATAGTACGAAATTAGAATAACAAAAACAAGAGATAAGAAGAAATGAATTTTTAAAAGAATGATTAATGCTTTTTCTTTTGCGATCATTCTTTACTTTTCAACCTTATAAATAAAATTAATGTGCCATCTCTTGGTTTTAATTACAATTAATAATCTTTCTCACTTTTAAATAAATTATTATTAAAATTTTCTCGTAACTGTTATGTTACATTTGGTACGTAGACGCGATATATTAAATTTATTTTTCATTGAAAATTATAAGTAGTGCTAAACCTCTTAATTTCATCTCTTCCAATTGCATGATATCCTTAAATTCTAACTTCTTATACCTTGTGTATAATACTTAGACAAGTATATTAAGTACTGTATCATTGCCGTAGAGTATCCTGTATAATTTTCAAACTCATGTGTTTAGGTATCCATATTGTTCGGTATCCATGTCCTTGTATCCCTACCGTACATCATAGTTGTGTAGAAGTTGGATTGAATAAAAAAGGTTAATGTATTCATGTCACATGCTTACAACTTAGTACTTGCTGTCCAGTTTAGTAGTTTTATTGCCTGTACTGATTGCTATATAATATAAGTGCCATAGTTTTCATCTCAATCATATCAAATTATTTCTGCAGCATCTGTTCATCGATGGCAGTCATTGCATTACGCTTAATTCTGCTTATCGTTTTGATTGGCATAGTTCAAAGCCGAATTCTAACTCTCCACTCTTCCGACGATGAATTGATCTCGGATGGAGTTGATCTTGCCAAAGACCAACCTTCTTATCTTGGTGAGAGTAGTCCTCCCTCAACCGCAAGCACCTGCAACCACCAATATGGCTTCCTTCCGTGCGCAGAAAATGCTGCAGGATACGTGTTTCAGATACTGGTCTATCAGGGTCTGCTCATATATGGAGAGCAACAGATTGGAAAGGGGAGCGAGGTGCTATTTAGTATCATAGGCGCAGGAAAACTTGGTGGTATTATATTTCGCATCCTTATGTCCTTGCCATCAATGATGTTAATGATCGGTAAGGAATCGCTCAACAATTGTCGCATCTTTTATTTCCAGCCTTTAATGCAGATAATTTTGTCAATGGTGTTATGCCTCAATTCCGAATGGAAGTATCAATAGCAGAGTATCTCTGCTTACTTGTAAAATATTTGCTTGCTTATTGCAGTATCTGGAGTTTTCAGTAGCAGAGAGAATGCTCAAGCTCAAGTCTCACTTGGAGTTGGTATTTATGCTGGAATGACTGTTTTCAATCTTACGGTGCAATGGGGTATATGTGTGATATTCGGCAGAAGAGCTTTGCTGTCGACTACTACTAAGCATACTGCAGTCTCACATTCAAATTGTTTGATAGCAAAAGAAACAGTAACTGTATTGAAAGGTTTGCCTCTTTTCTTATAAGATTGATCAGGAGCTATATAATTTTTTCGCACAAATATACAACTGTAAGAGCTGACGGCTGTTTTTTTTTTTTTCTTTTTTGGCTGCAGATACTGGTGTTACACTTGATAAAGAGACTCAACATACTGCTGGGATTATGCTTTTATCTTTGATTCCTTACATAATTGTGCAGCTAGATGACATCTTTTACTCTCGGTCTGGAAACCGTATCGTAAATTTGATCGCACTTGTCGTGTCATCCTTCTCTTTACTCTCATACTTTGCATATCAGGTTGCGTTAGCAGAGAAAATACTTATTCTGAGTTCAATCTATCACTCTTCTGACATGATTTGGCCAGCTAATTGTGTTCTATTTTTCAGATTTTAAACCCTTGGATCCAGCAAAGAAGTTTGGACTACGCCAAGTATGCGATGCTGCGGACAGGGTTTTTGCAGCATGTGCAACGGCAGGGACAAATCGTGAATGAAAATGGGACACTCAATGCTCATGTCATTCAAAAGTAACATTCAGTAACAGTATTAAGTAATTTTAATACTATACAGAAGTTACAGAATGTTTATCTAGTGAAGTTTGTTTGCTGCCAATCTTGTTGCCAGTTTTAGATCATCACATCCAAGTGCAAGGACACTCATAGTATGTGCTTAATTGTGCAGACTATTTGCTGATACAGATAAAGATGCTAACAAACATATATCAAAGGCTGAAATGGAAAAGTTGGTACTTGATGTCATCGAGACTGGGAAGGTGACGGTTGATGATGGATTTGCTGTTTCACAAGTGATGGACACATTTGACTTCGACGACGACATGAATATCACTGAGGAGGAATTCATCAATGGATACAAAAAATGGATAGATGAAACAAACCAGTCATCTGATAAAAGTGATTCTTCCTCGATAAACATTTTTCACGAGGCAAGTCATGACAAATTCCGCTAATCTTGATACTAAATTGCTGATCCTAGTGATATTCGATAGAAAACCAAACGAAAGGATTTTGAGAGTTTTACTTGAAAATTACAATTTTTCAGGCTACGACAACTTTTCAAACTTACGTTTATAAAATCTTCCTTGTCTTTCGAATTCGTTTCTTGATTATGTGGACTGGTTTTTATTAGCTTGGTTTGTGGCCTGCAGCTTTCCAAGCTCTTCAAAGAGAAGAAAGAAAATGATCCAGAGGCAATTGACGACAGGATATTGTCGAAGATATTAAAACATGCTGAAAGCGAAGTACTGAAAGCTGAATCACTTGTCACGCCCGATGGAAAGCCCGACATTGAGCACATTCAGACGTAAAATTTGTGTCCTTATCTCATTGTTTTATCATTTTTCCTTAACCGATCTAGCAGAATTTTCTTACAAGCATTTTTATTATTTCGGTTCTGGCAGTCTCTTTAATCAACTTGATACTGATGGAGACAAATTGATAGCAAGATATGAGCTTGAGAAACTAATAAATTCTGTGAAATTTGGAGGATATCAGCCGAAATACGATAAAGTAGTCAAGGATTTGCTTAAGGAATTTGATACAGATAAGAATAGTACAGTTGATGAACAAGAATTTGTTGAGGTAGTTACACAATGGTTGAACAAGGCCATTCGAGTTGCAAATACCCCCGAAAAGACAAAAACTATTGACAAATTCGACGAGGTAAGCAGCGTCTGCATTAAGCATGTGATTCAGATTTTACTTCTTTGCCTCGGCATCTGCCAGAGTCAAACATTGATTTTTTAAATCGAGTAGAGACGAAAATTATCCACACTTATGTTCCCATAATTTGCAGATTGTGTGGAGACAAGAGGTAAATGACAAGTGGGCGTTACTCAGAGCGATATTTCAAATATCGTTGGGCATTGTCATGTTAACTTTCTTGGGAGGACCTCTCCTTGGTGGCTATCTACAATTATCAAATGCCATGAGGTTACCGTCTTTCACCATCACATTTGTTGTGGTGCCATTGGCCTTGAACTGGAGAGCAACATTAGCAGCAATCCGGCCAGCCAGCCAAAAGAGTGAAAGAACTGCTTCTTTGACATTTTCAGAGGTACATCTCTTACAAAATACATACAACACATCCGCAATCATATTCTTATTTTTTCACAAAGGACTATTGAGTTTGCACAATGTGCTATGATTCAAACTGCACTCTTACTGAATCAAATTATCGTACGGAACTTGTGTTAATCAGTTTTACTGCAATCTTTTGGCCTAATGGATTCAATTGACAGATATACGGTGGAGTTATCATGAACAACATCGCGGGAATGACAACACTGCTGGTGATTGTATATGCAAAGGACTTGAGATTTGATTTTGCAGCAGAAGTGCTCACCATTTTGGCTGTCTGTGCCGTAATAGGCATTCTGGCACGCTCGCGCACAACCTATCCTTTATGGACTAGCATACTGGCATTTTCCCTCTACCCTTTGTCTTTGGGGCTATTCTATTTCGTGCAGTTTTTCTGGTTGTGGAATTAATCCGGTGGCTGTGAATTTTGATTTCTTTGTTTCTTGTTCTGCCAAAAATAAAGAAGTGAATGCGTATTTGCCAGAAACCTTACCAAAGAAATTCTCGGATCGTTAACATTGGGTGTCTACTGTACTTGAGTATATACAGCCATGACCCTGGCTGTTTAGACTATCGTAAATGGATCAAAGTAGGTGATGACAGCCGATGAAAGTTTAAAACAACAATAACAAAAGAGGCGATATATTTAAAATCAACGATGAGTAGTTAACGAATTCTGCACTGTTAGTTGAAAAGACCACAGCAACAGTTACTCTATTGATACCTTGGGCTGGATTGAATTGATTCAGGGATTTGGCTAATTTATCATCAGATTCTGACTTCAGCTGGTAATGAAGCAGTTCATGGCCTAAAACAAATGAATCTAAAGTTTATTTTCTGCAAACTGTAAAACACTTGTATGAATGAAGTCCCCCTTGTTACTGCACATCTGAACTTGAAAGGAAAGCATAATATATATGTAAGAATACTGCTATGGTGCCATAATGTGCTGAGAATGAAATGGAGAATTTCACTCAGGGGGCTACTATAGTGAGACCAAACTCAAATTGCTATTCACTACAGCCTTCAGTGTGTTGTTTATGGAGAATTTCCTTTATGCAGAACGAAATGGAGAATATCATAGAACAATATGTTCCCACACCCTTTGGTGTGTTGTTTTTCATGCACTGGAGCTTCGAAGGAGGGTCACCAAGAATTTCATTAGCGACGTCTACGGTCTAGTCCAGAAGTTGGGTCGATGCTCTTCAAAAACAAGACAACTGATGCTGCCTTTGATCGAGATTGCAGCAGTCAGAGTCCATATTACGTGGAGCTTATCCCTAGTGTGAGGTTTAGTTCATCAATTCAGTCAAGTAAGAGCTCAAATATTAACCTGACTTTTGGGCGGGAATAGTAGTCATTGGTGATAAAAGTTAGTTATTTTGTAACTGGTTTCAGTGAGAGATAACAGAGCTTCTGGTGTGGGTTTTAAGTAGAGTTTGAGATCATTCTCTTCAGTGGCGGAGCCAAGGGGGGGCATATGGGGGGGCCCGCCCCCCAGCTCCAGCCCCCACATATATATAAATGTATATGATTTGTATTATGTATTATTTTAAAGTTTATATATAGAGTAAATTAATGAAATCATAATATCCTAACATTAAGAATTATATATATATATATATATATATATATATATATATATATATATATATATATATATGCATAGAGATATTTTTGGTTTGCATTTCTTAACATTGAATTCCCTAATTTCATAAGGTTTTGCCCATAAATTGTACAAATTTCTAAATTTTATCTTATTCTCTCATACTCTTTCATACAATCTAACATAACATTTGAGCTAATATATATCTTTTAGCATATTCTTCTAAAATTTTCTTAAACACAATTACTATGACGTGTGAATTTTTTTCATAAAAAAGATTTTAAGTAACAAACTTATAGGTTAAAATGAAATATATTTTTTTATTACATAATATTTGATATTTATTTGGCTACAATATAAAATTATTTTAAAGCGTACAAGACTGTTATAATATTATACTGGATAAATATAACAAAAACTTCTTAATGAACATATATTATTCCTATTTTTCTGACAAACTTTTTGTATATGTTTATGTAGCTTTATTTTACGAATCTTAGCAAAAACTGTGTCACATTAGAGTTTTTTTTAGTAATTTTTTTTCTATTAATATGTTTCTTATGGTACTAGTACTACTTTTATGATGATTTATTATTATTGAAATAAATTATCAATAAAAGTATTCGTACTTATAAGAAAAATTCCTACTTAGTTTCGCCCCCCTAACCTAAATTTCTGGCTCCGCTCAATTCTCCTCTCTTGTAATCACTCGAAATCTGCAGAAAAAAAAGTTCAGCGGTTGCTCCCTTGGATGTAGATTAAGATCACTCTGATCGAACTAAGTAGTTCTCTTGTGTTGTGTTGATTCGTTATTTGCAGTACATTTGTTAGAATAGATTTAGCCAATTCGATTTGTTGTTTGTTGATTGGATCCCTACACCTAGCTTGAAAGCTAAAGAAACGGAGTGTGAACTTTTATTGAGTTCCTTTACCAAGAGTTGTAACAGTAGAAACAATATTAGTCGCAATTATTAGTAAAGACAGTTTAATTTAACATTAGAAACACAGTTTAGTTGTTTGGTCAACTTACTTAATCCACGGGCTTGCACTACAAAGTTCAAACATTTTTTGTAGTAAAATAATACTGAATATATATACGGTGCCCCACCCATCTATATATATGTATACATATATATATATACATATATATATATACATATATATATATATATACATATATATATATATATACATATATATATATATATATATACACAATGCATTAAGCATGGGTAAATATTAAGAATAATAAAAAAGGTTAATTTTATTACTATATGTTTGTTACACATACAAGAATAATAAAAAGTAGCCTAAATAACTTGAAGTTTAAAAACTCATATTTACTTTTTTGTTTTGTTAGATCACTTTTACATTAATGTTTCAAGATTTTTTATGTTATTACTTGCATTGCTTTATTATGTCTTTTAACCTTAGTTGAATTTAAGCATGATCATTTATTGTTGACTCTTATTTAAATTTGACATTAAATATTAAAATAACTTCATTAGATTAGTCCTTTCCAAATTAAATTCTTGGATATGGAGAGAAGTCCAACTGTGAAATGATTCACTTTTCAAAATCAGAAAATGTTATTTCACAGAATGTGGGACCTTCTTAGATGAAATACTGAAAGCAGTGTTTTTAAAATCGGACCGGCCGGACTGGGACCCGGTCCCTTGCCCGTTCACTGACTTTGACCAGTTGAATTGGTTTAACCACCATATGACCCGATTTAACCGATAAAACCAGTGAACCGGTGCCTTACCGGTTCAAAGCACCAGTTCGATTTTAAAAACACTGGCTGAAAGAGTTTTTCTCCCATTAATGCTGGGTTTCTTAATTCTAATAAGTTGAGCTCTTTGTAAGATAGCTAAGTCTATTTTGGTCTAAGATTGCAACTACGTACGGTCCAGATTGCTTGTTATAACTTTCTATAAAACTATCAACTTGATATATGCATATTTTCTAATAGTTAATTAACCTATGTTGCACGGATACGGGTACGGAGACACGGGTATGATACGATACGGGTACGGGGACACAGATTTTTAAAAAACATAGGGATACGATACGGCATGGATTCGTCTACTTAGTATATAATTATAATAATTATATAATAAATTTATGTGCACCATATAATTAGAATAGATAAATTTACAATTCTAGCATTATATTTTAAAATTTAAGTAATAATAAATCTTACGTATGACTCTTAATAAATATAAAGAAACACTAAAGAAGAAGAATGTAATATCAAATTTATTTAAAGGTGAAAAAGGCTCTCTCGAACTAAATTAAGAGAAGTATATCTAATATAGAAGATTGCAAGTCTCATATTTTCTATTTTCTTTGCTATTCTAATTTTATGTTACTAAGTTTTAATATATAATAGGGGTTGATGTCGTGTCAAAAATGGTTGGATACGTGGTTGATAGGTATCCGACACGGGTATCCGTAATTTTCTTTTATTTTAATTGTAATTTCTCGCCTATATCACATATTTCTTATCTTCTTTTTCCATTTTTCTCGTTAATTTTCTACCCTTCAATCCTCCTTCTCCAAAAAAATCTCTCACAAACTCTCTATAAAATTTTCTAAGTTCACTATCACTTACAAATCGAGCCGAGGAGATAAGTTTTAATTATTTACTGTATTTGTTGGCTTGATTTTAATAATTTTACGAACTTCTTTTATAGAAATTCACAAAATTTTAATAGGTCGATAAATTTTTCATATGCAAATGTGGATCTGCTATGGGTATAGATGTTGTTAATTTTCTCGCAATACTTTGTATTTTTTATTTTTTTGAAATATTTTCAAATAATATTTCTTAAGTGTTATTTTCGCATATTAATTAATTTCCTAGTGTTATTTTGGCATGTTATATACTTACTTTTATGTGATTGTTTCTATACTCTGTTTTTCGATTTTTAGTAGATTAACCAAAATGCATAACAATGAAGACAGACGTTGGATGTAACAAAGAGAAAATATTGGTGGTGATACTTATTTGAACCTTGTTTTTGAAGTTGGTGTGGATAGTTTTTTAGATCATGCATTTGATCCAGCACAACTATTACAACATGGCAAAGCTAGTTGCCCATGCATCATATGTTGTAATAGATGGATTCGTGAGTAGGGACGACAATCAACTTTATCTTTATAAGTGAGAATTCTTGCATCAGTACCCCATATGAAGTGCACATGGTGAAAGACAAAACAACTACCAGCAGTTTGATACAAATGTGGGGGAGTTATCTAAGCATAATATTGGAGATCGACATAGTGAGATGGTTGAAGATGATTGCATCAACCGTGGAAAAAAAGACTTAAAATTAATTTTAATCTCCTTATTAAAATAATTATAAAAAAAAAAAAAAAACACAGTGACCTTCAAATTTATAACCTATATATTATTGCATATAGTTGTAAGTGAAAGTATTCGCTATTTTCATTTATTTTTGGTTGAAACTAGACATTATAGTTTAAATTAAAAACAAAACCATCACAAATAAATCTCATCTTCAGCTCCATTAATTTTTTGGCGATATTATGTGGACCAAATGTTGATATAAGCAGTTGAAAGTTGAAATCCATTTTGTAATTATAGTATAACATAAGATGGTAAAAAACATCGTAAAATAATTATTATAGAATCAAAAATACATTTAAACAAAAAAACTTATTGCTGAAAATGAATAGTACAGAAATCAGGAGCGAAAGAGGAACCAACTGTACCACCACCTTCATCACTTTTGTCCATTGTGATAGTTGGGAGTTCATTTAGTAGGGTTAACGTTAATTCGAAGACTTCGTTGTTAGGGTTTTGTAGAAGAAAAAGATATGCCAAACCTCAAAGATCCATCTTTGCCCACTCATCCTTCACCGTCGTTGAGAGTCCCTCGTCCTCCCCCACCATTGTCAAGAGTTCCTCACCTCCTCCACCGTGGTCGAGATGTATGGTCGTTGTAGATAGCCTTTTACAGACCCATTGATCACGGGACATTGGTCTGAGGAATCACGAATAGTTTGCACCATCAGCAAGACAATGAAATCATTATTATATCTATCGTACATCTCTTATAGACTAAGGGGAAGTTTGCAAGAGCTTGTTCACTACTTTTGTTTGATAAAAAATCGGGAGTGTTTGCAATTTTTTTTTTTAAAAGCTGCTTAAGGCATTAATGAGGTGTTTGCAAAAAGTAATGAGAAACGACATTTCTTTTAAAAGACTTTTTAAAAATAACATAATTTCAAAAGCAGTTGGTGAAGCACCCTGGGCATGCTTTTGCGGCTTGTGCTTTTTCTGAATTTTTTTTGGACAAGCCGAATCACAATTCAATGCTCCAAATGCTAAAATTATGCTTTACCAGCTGCAAAAGTCAACAAGCCCTTTTCATAAACATTTGCAAACACCACCGAATTTTATAGGCGAACAAACTATAGTTCTGGGATCGTCTCTAAGTATTCATTTCGCTTATAGCTTACTGTTCTTAGATTTATTTTATAATTAACGAATACATACTGAATTAAATAACTTTTTAATGTCGATTAGTAGGATCTAGAGCTGACAAAGAAAATCTTAGAGGCCTTCACTAGAGTTGCCCGCACGGATATGTTCAACGAGATCAGCGCGAAGAGTGACTGATACATGAGGGAGAACGATCCCGGCTATGTGGGTCAGCCAGGAGGGATTCTGGATATGATGTTGTCGTACTACATCCACCACTAAGAGAAGAAGAAGACGGGGAGGAAGAATGACACAGTTCGGCAGAACAAACTGAAGGGTCCTAAGACAGGCTGAAGGGTCTATATTACTACTGTTTACAATAAACATCTTTCTGATTAATTAGTTTATTTATTTTTATTTGGCTAAAGCAGTGTTTAAAAAGGCAGTTTTGAGGCGCGCCCAGAGGCAAAACGGCCGGAAAATGCCTCAGGGCGGTGGGTTGGGGCATTTCTTGCCGGGAGCGTTCGCCTCATTCTTCAAGGCGTTCGCCTCCATTGCTCGAGGCGCACTTTTTAGGCCAAGTCGGGGCGTGCGTTGATGAAATTCACAAATATTTTGAACTTTCTCCCTCTGTTGAATTATTCTGCTTTAGTTTCTCCCCGACGCTGTCTATCTCTGTTTTTCTTTTACTTCAAACCTAAAGCGGCGTGTTGAATTGACCTTAACAATTAGGTTTTGACTTCTTATTTCTTATGATGAAGAATTACATTTAAGTTACTACAGAGAATGTCATAACCTAAAAAGTCCTCAGTAGTTGTACATTATTTAGATTGAGATATCAATTGAGTATGTAATTTGTTAGAAAGTAATGTTTTAAATTAAATACGCTTATCAATATAATTGAGTTTTTTTTTTTTTAGAATATGTAATAGACCTGAATTGATTATAAGCATATTTTATCTATATATTTTTTGGATTATTGACCGAAAAACAATATTATTTATTATTTTTAGATAAAAAATTAAAATTCACGGGGCTTACGCCTCGTCCGAGGAGACATGAAACGCCTCGCCCAACGCCTTCGCCTTTTAAAACACTGGGCTAACGAGAAGGGAAGATATGAGACCACACTAAATTGTTTTTGTCCTCTAGATTCTCTCTCTAGATTTTTGTCTCTCTGTAGAGCACCTCTCACAGGTTTCCGTTGGATTTCTCACTGACTGTCCTCCCATCCTTGCTTCTTTCCTCCATGGAAATGGAACTACCTTTAACCTCTCAGCTCCACAATACCTCGATAGTTGACGCCATAGAAGCTGAAAACTTGGAATTTTTGCCCTCCTTGCCAAAATTCTTGCAGAGAAGCCTCAAAATGTGGGTGCTTTCAGATCCACCATGCTCCGGGCATGGAATCCCGGAAAAAAAGTGTTCATTAAGCTTGTTGACAAGAACATCTTCTCTTGTACCTTTGATTCAAAGGAGGACTGGGCAAAAGCTCTGGAGAAGTCTTGGTCTTTTAGGAATCAGCAAGTCATCCTTAAGCCATGGTTGCCGGTGATTTCCTATTTTGATGTTGACTTTTCATTCGCCCGCTTCTAGTGCCAGATCTCAAGGCTGCCTGTTTGCTTTATAACACCAAAGAATGCTTCTCGAGTGGGTAATTCGCTGGGGCATCTCATCAAACTGGAAAAACGAGCTTCGGGAGTCGATGGAAAAAAGCTTTCAAAATTCAGATGGAGATTGACATCTAAAAACCTCTCCCTGACAACATCTCTTTCCTCACTTCCGATGGTAAAGATATCCGAGTGGAAGTTTGATTTAAAAGATTAGGAAAGTTTTGCCACTATTATGGTTTATTGGGACATAAAATCCAGACCTGCACTGCCGCAGCCGGCGTTGATTCCCCGCCGTTGAGTTACGGTGCCTGTTTGAGAGCGGAATGCCCTCAGCCTGTCAACCCTAATTTTGCGGTAATTGGGCCGCCCACTGTAGCTGGCCCAAAATTTTCAGGTGGAGAGCCCAACTTCTTCGCCCCTCTCTGTTGGGTCTTCCCATCCCACTGGGCCTGCTGTTCTCTCCAAGCCCATCACTCTTTGTAAGCCCATTGTCACTCCTCTTTTCTTTGAGCCCCTTGTCCATAGCAGCCCACTTATGGACTCTCCTTTCTCAGCCCAACCTCCACAGGCCTTTTCTCTTAATTTCAAGCCCAATCCACAAACCTATAATCTCTCTCGTTTTCATAACCTCACCTTTCACAACCATCTCACTGGCCCAAGCCCAACTCTGTCCATCACCGATCTCTCCACAGTAACTCGTTCACCACCCCTACTCCCACTCCGGCCACGGTTTCTTCCTCTTCCAGTTTCAAAAGACTACCCCTCTTCTCTAGACCTATCTCTACTACTACTGCTAATCTAACTGTTGGACCTTCCTCCAGTATAAAGAGATCATTCCCAGGACCAAACTTTCTCCCGCATCGTCCAAGATCCACTAAGCCCAGATTGGATAATAACACCATTACTCTTCCCATAAATCTCACTTTAAACATTGACAGCCAAGTTCTCTCAATTAATACCATCCAAGCTAACTCTCTGCTCTCTCTCCTTACCCTCAACTCGGAATCGGTGTCTCAAAACTGCGATGACCTTTCATTGGAAGATCCCTCGATAAATGAGGGGTCGAGCAATTAATTCCCTTATGATTTTCCTTGCTTGGAATTGCCAAGGCCTTGCAAAGCCAAGTGCAATCTGAGCCCTACGGTCGCTGTTGATCAGTGCCCGTCCTGAAGTGATTTTTCTATCCGAAATCAAAACATCCTCTCTCTCATCTCTACTCTACTCTTGCTAATCTCTCTTTTGTTAATTATATGATCGTTCCTCATGTTGGTCTGGCAGGGGGGATATGTCTTGCTTGGAAAAACACTGTGAATGCTACTGTTACTGCTAGAAATTCGTTCCTTATAAATATTCTTGTCCGCTCTCCCGATTGCTCGTCTTCGCAGTTTACTGGAATTTACTGCCCGTCTTACTCTGATGCTAAACATAATTTTTGGATGCATATGAAAGCTCTGTCCAATTCCTTCGACGAACCATGGATGGTTATGGGTGATTTCAACGACATCTGTAACCAAAGTGAAAAATTGGGTGGAAGCTCATTTGCCAGCTCCTCATCACACCCTTGGCACTGATATGAATGATCTCGATCTAATTGACCTGGGTTTTGCAGGTTATGATTATTCGTGGAATAACCACTGTGAAGGAGACGATAATATCCAGCAGCGTCTGGATAGAGGTGTGGCGAATAGTGCGTGGTGTCTTAAATTCCCTTTTGCGCATGTCAACCATCTTACTCCTCTTGCTTTGGACGAACACACACAAAACGTCAAGTAAAGGCCTCAAGCCTTTCATGTTCGAACTTATGTGGCTTTCTGACCCTGTTTGTGAACGTGTTGTTTTTGATGCATGGAATGCTCCTACCCATGGCTCTCATATGAATAAACTTGTTTTGGAAACTTGTTATGTTTGTAGAGATCTGAAAATTTGGCATAGGAATTGTTTTGGTTATGGTGACTCCTGCATTGCTAAACTTATGTCTGATATTAGTAACTTACAAGCTAGCCCTCAATCTGCTCACAATATTTACTTAGTTAAGATGCTTAATTCTGAAGTGGATCTGTGGCTTAAAAGAAAGTTTACTCTTTGGAAACAATGATCTAAAGAGAAGTGGCTCAAAGAGGGTGATGCAAACACCCATTATTTTCATTTGAAAACGATTATTCACTCTAGGAATAATAGAATTGACTTTATTCGTATTCCTGGTGGTTCTCTTGTCTATGATTGGAAGGATATTGGTTGTTGCTTTGTGGATCATTTTAAAAATCTGTTCTCCTCATCTTGTGATAGCCACAATCCCCCTTTCCCTTCTAATTTTAATAATTTGTTCCCAAGTGTGATTAATGATGATGCAAACTTTCTTCTTGGTAAAATCCCTTCTCCTAAGGAGATAAGAGACACTCTGTCCTCTTTTGCTTCGGATAAAAGTCCGGGCCCTGATGGCGTTCCTGCTGCGTTTTACAAAAATTCTGGCATACGACTAAGGATGCTCTCATTAAAGCGGTGACCTCTTTTTTTTTAAAATGAGACTGAACTTAATGGCATAAATCATACTTTAATATCTCTCATTTCAAAGAAGTCTAATTCGCACTCTGTTGATGATTTTAGGCCTATTAGCCTTTGTAATCTTTCTTATAAAATTATTTCTAAAATAGTGATTAATAGGCTCAAAAATCTGTTACATCTGTTTATTTCTCCGTATCAATCCGCTTTTATTTAAAATAGATGCATTCAAGATAATACCATCCTTTCTCATGAACTTATGGATTTTATTCACCGAAAGAAAGGTAAAAATGGGGTTCTTACTTTCAAAATTGACCTTGCTAAAGCTTTTGATCGGGTGGAATGGGATCTTCTCTTGTGCATCCTTACTAATCTCGGTTTTCATAGTACATTTGTTGGATGGATCAAGGCTTGTATCTCTACTTCTTCATTCTATGTCCTTGTTAATGGCTCTCCTTGCGGTTATTTCAAGCCTTCTAGAGGCATTAGGCAGGGAGATCCCCATTCCCCCTACCTTTTTGTTACTTTTGTGGAGCTTTTCTCCAGACTTATCTTGAGGCATGAATCTGATGGCCTTTTTGAAGGCATTATGGTCTCTAAGGACAACCCCTCCCTCTCTCACCTTTTGTATGCAGATGACTTAGTGATTTTTGGGCATGCCACCATTGAGAACTCTCACGCTATTAAAAGCACTTTAGATCTGTTTTGTGAGTGGTCTGGTCAGGATATTAGTTTTGCTAAATCTTTTATCCACTTTAGTTCTAATGTTAATCTGGTGTTGAAAAATGATATACTGTCTCTTTTAGGTGTTAAAGAATGCCCCCATAATCTGCCCCACATGGGGCTTCCTTTTTGTAAATTGAAATACCGCAAACTTGCCTTTCCTGATCTTATGTGTAAAATGGATAAAAGCTTGTCCTCTTGGAAGCTTACTCTCCCAAGCTGGTAGATCTGTTCTCATTAATTTTTTGGCTCTATCTTATCAGGTTTATGTTATGTCTAACTTTCTCTTTCCTATTCACTATTACAATCGTATTGATGCCTCTCTTCGCAGATTCTGGTGGGGTGAGAATGATAATAGCAAATTTCTTGCCTTAAAGGCGTGGGACTCGATTTGTCGTTCCAAATCTGTTGGGGGTTTGGGTTTTAGGAGAATGGTTGACTTCAACAAAGCCATCATATCTAAACTTGCTTGGAAAATGATTGGGAATTCGAATGCTCTTTAGGTTAAAGTTTTTAAGGCTAAATATGTCCGTGAAACCTCATTTTTTGATGCCCCTATTTCCTCATCTTCCATGTCCTTGCACTACAAGAAAATGTCCAAATAGAAAGTGAATATAGAAAGGGAATTGGAGTCACTTTCTGAATAAGTGTAAAATTTAATCAAAATTAAAAAATAATATAGCAGAAAGGGAATAATTCGTTTCCCGGCTCAAAAACGGCCAAATCCCTTTCTATGTTTTTCGAAATTATTAAAAAAAGAAAAGAAAAGTCTGAGAAAGGGAATAATTCGTTTCCAGGCTCAAAAACCGCCGAATCCCTTTCTATGTTTTTCAAAATTATTAAAAAAAAGAAAAGAAAAATCTGAGAAACGGATCTAGACCTTTCTTAGTGCAGAAGCGGACTTGTCTGTTTCTCTCTGCCAAATTACTTTCTCCCACCTTCTTCCTTCACTCTCGCGAAATTACTTTCCCCTTCTTCCTTCACTCCCGCGAAATTTCTCCCCAATCTCACTCCCCGCAGACATTTCTCCCCAAAATTTGTTTATCTTTTTCAGGTTTTCACTATGTTGGTTTGAAGAAACTCGACATTAGGGACAAAGAAGCTGTTTAATTTCTCCTAGAACCAGGTAAATAGTGACCTAGTCTCTTAATTTGTGTTTTTAGGGCAAATTAGTCTCTTAATCGTGACCTCCCACGAATTGATTGGCAGTTTCAACTATTTAATTTTTTGCCAGTTGCATTTGCATGTGATGTGTTTTGCTATTTTAGTCCAGTTTTGTTTATATGTGAATTTGGATTTCATATGCTATGATTCACGACTAGCTGTTGTCTGCCTTGATGACTCCGGTCTCTTATATTTTCATTTCCCACATTTTTGGTGGTTTGGACACTGAACTGCAGAGGGGGCCTGCGTATATTACGGAGGAAAGATGTTCACAAGACTGCCTCTTCAAACTGGAACAGTGCTTCAAACAACGGTTCCTCTTCAAGTAATGTTGTAGATGTGTACAAGAAGGTCAGGATCAGTTTGACGTTCATAGAGTTTTATTATTTGACTCCATTTCCTTACTGGGACTTGTTATAGATTGATGACTCCTTAATAATTGCAACCTTTTGCCTATCATGGACATTAATTGCATGCCTGGTTGCTGCATATACTTATGGTGTTTGGATTGATATCTTTCTATGTTACAGGACTCAGATAAGTGTGATTCTGTATGTAGCGATTCTAGAGTTAGCGGAAATAGTCTAGCTGATCTATGCAGTACAACAGAGTTGCTGGATATTGGAAATGACCGGTTCACACCTGAAGATGAGTTTGATGATTCTGATTTAGATGATGATATTGATCCTGCATTGAAAGAACAAATTGATAGGTGAGCATAATGATTATCTAGCGCTTCTTTCTTGCCCTATTTGATTATTACTAAAGATTCTCGATTTGGGATTGTACGAATAAAAAACTGAAGAGCTTAGTCTTTGTGCCTGCTCCTTGCTTCTGCAATGTCAATATTATCCGCATGTATTTGGTTACTCAATTTCATATGACAAGTTTTCGACATTCTGAATTAATAATTTGATAAAACTACTTAAAGAAAGTTGAATTCTTATTTAATAAAATTATCTATTATGTGTATGAAATTCAGGTTGATGTTTCAAACGGCTTGAGTTAAATGTCCTGAAACGTTGATCCTTACTTAGAATGTGGAATAATACACTTCCATTGATTTTATCAGCCACTCAAGAGGATAATTAAAAAACATTTAGCAGGAGTCTTTGATTTTGCATTGAGGATTTTGGTTTTTGTTAAAAGGTACTAGGTAAGTGAAATCTAAAAAGTCTGCATTTCAGGTTTTTGGATGTGGGATGTAGTTCAATGGGGACAATTCTGTTGTTTTAGGCTTATTTAATACATTTGAATAACTAAATGATGTTTATTATATGGTCCTGATATTGATGAAGTGAATGACATGGATTTCTGTTGAGGACTAATAAGAGAGATTAGGAAAGTTAGTTTAATACGTTTTCAAATGTGGCAACACTTTTTGTTTCCTCCCAAGATCTTAGGCTATTCCTTGATAGACAATTGCTACATTCTCTGAACATATTTATATGTATCTTCACACCCAAAATAGGCTTTGATTCTTCCATGATGACTGATGACACTCGTGACCGAATTTGAATGTCTGTTTAAATTAGGACAAAATCTTAGCTGATAGTATAAAGTGAAGCCGGTAAAACACGTCAATCACTCTAACCTATATCCTGAGTCTCTACTTGCTAGCTAACCTTGAAAATTGAGTTTGAGGCAGTGAGAATTCACTGCCTCGAACTCCATGTTTATAATCTGAAACAATTGAGTTTGAGGCAGTGAGAATTCACTGCCTCAAACTCAATGTTTATAATCTGAAAAAATTGAGTTTGAGACAAGAAAACTGGGATTGAGGTCAAAGTTGTCGAGGCAAGTATCTTCTGCATTTTCATTATGTATCTTTGGGGATGCATTGTTGTTTTCGAAGTTAGCATTGTGTTTTCATCTTCAGTCGCCTATAAATAGAAAGCATGAAGTATGTGAAGCAAAGGCAACACCCTGTTATCATACATGTTCTGTTTCAAACGTATTTATCCATTAATCTTATAGTTTCTTGTATTTTCTAGACAGAAATTTATTGTATTATCCTTCTTTAAGACTTTTCAGTGTTGGATTTCATTCACACACTTGCTCTTCTGTTTACGAATATCAGTGAGGCGAAATAATAAATTATCCCAATTGACCAGTAATACTGTGTAGTAACAACATGCAATTCTATGTCAATACATGCATTTATCTCTTGGTTTTCACTTGATTTGAGAATATTGATTTAACTAATACTATTTAATTTTATTTTAGATGGATAACAGGAATCCTATGACCGACAGAGATGGACGTGCAATGAACATTACATATAGCAAAGGCAGAGGTAGAGGGAGGAATCAGGCGATGTCTCGGGCACCCACGAGACCAGATTCCCTGACAGTGGCTGGAGTTCAGGGTACTTTTGGAGGGGTGATGCAACCAGGGCCGTCTGAATCAGGATATCCCGGTGGTTTCCCGATGTATGGAGCGGGCACATCTACTTATTTTATGCAGCCTGCTCCATCACCATCCCCTCGTTTTTCAGATACCCCGGTCCGAGTGCATCATTCATTTGGCGTGGGGCACATCTCGAGGTCTTCATCACAGGGATCATATTCAGCCTCAATGCCAGCAAATGCCTTGCATCAACAAGCAGAGAACGAGGGGAGAGAAGGTGATCTGGAGGTTGATGGGATCCTTGAGTACGAAGATGGATCACGAGGCCGTACCAAAGGCCTTCAGCCCCCCGCCAATCCAACAAAGAGGCCTTGGATTTCATTCCATCGGAGTGGGGGGTTTAGAGATTCGGGGACGGTTAATGGCACAATTGGCGCAAACCTGAGAAACATGTGCAAAAATGTGTACTTGACGTACGGCCAGTGGTTGGATCGGGACACAGAAGCGTGTTGGCAAAGATTTAAGGTAGTTAACAATTTGTTATTTTTATTAGTTTTAAGATAGGTTACTTATTTTTAGCACGTATGGATGTTAATTAAGCTTCTATACGGTTGATATTGCAGAATACTTTTCAATGGGAACCAGAGTTGGAGATGCGTGTACGTGCGCAATACAATAAGGTGGCTCGGGAGCGATTCAGTGGGTCGGTGAATTATGCCAAGAGGTGGTGGCAGTTATGTCAAAAGAACCCCGATCATGCTAGGAAACACAAAGTCTGGATACCCGAAGAATCACTGAGGGACTATATCAATTATTGGAAGTCCCCTGAAGCTGAACAGAAGTCAATTCAAGCTTCAGAGAACCGCGAGAAAGGAGAGAAGGTTCACTACTTAGGAGGCTCGATTAGTATTGATGGCCATAGGGAGAAACTGGTATGTTTCTCATGATTAGCATGTCGACTTTGGAGTTTACAACTTTGACATGTAGTTTAATATTATAAATGCTTTCCTTTTAAGTGAAATTGTGAAATAATCGCACTTTAATCCTTGTTTTGAGAAATGAATGTGGTTTAACACTTGATTTGTGCAAGTAATTGTATTTTAGTTAATGGATTGTGTTGATTTGATGGACATAGATTTCAATTGAGTGTTGATTTTGTGAATGGGTTGTGATGGTTTTGATTAGATGGATTTCATCGATTGTTGACGGCACATTGATTTTGTGAATGCATTGGATTGTGTTAATTTTGTGAATGCATTGGATTATAGTTTCTAATGCATTAAATTGCAGGCCGTGAAACTAAATGTTGATCCGGATGATGTTCCATTTCATTTGGTCTGGAGAGAAACTCATGTCAAGGTAATGGACGATGGAACTGAGGTGTGGGCCAACCCGAGAGTGAAGCAGGCATACGTGAGTATAATATTTAGATTGTTCTGTATATTTTTTAATATATTTTATAAGTATGTTTACGTGAATGGATTCTATTAACAGGATGCTTACATTGCCTATTGCCAAAATAAGTGGACATCTGAAGCCGATTGGCCCATTTGAGATTTGGAAAGTGGTTGGAGATTACTGGACCGGTAAAGAAGAATAGGCTGCATGGCTTGCCTACAAGTGGTGATCCTGAACTATTAGGAATCCAGGTTCGCAAACACCCAAAGTACATTCTTGTCGAATCGAGCAGTGCAAGACGCGACTACGAGGGCCAAATTAAACATCTACAGTCGTCGAACGAGGAGTTGAAGAAGGATAATGAAGACTTGAAGTCTTGGTTGGCAGCGATTTCTGAGAAGGTAGGCATGCCTATCCCTGCACGGTTTCAGACGTCGAGTGCGGAGACCTGTTATGTGTCGACGGAGCCTCATGTTGACTCCACCCACCAGACGGCACATCAGGGTTCCCGGTAGGAGAATGACGATGTGTACAGGCCAGGACCACCTGATAACGACTCTCGACCACCGCAAGATCCACATGGTTCCCAGCTTCATCATAATAGCCGACCAAGAGGTATTGACGAGCATGTAGATTTTGGAGATTATGCTTTTTAGAGCTAGTGATATATATACATTTTCGGTAGCTGAATGTATTTAGTACTACTCTAACCGACATAGGTTGATTTTGTTATTATTACTAATCTAGTCGTGGATGTCAATTCATTTTGAAATGTTTATTGTGAGTTGGTTCATTTTGTGAATGTAGGACCGGAGTTGATTTTGTGAATATGGGAACCGGTGTTGATTTCGTGAATATGGGAACCGGTGTTGATTTTGTGAATATGGGAATAGATTGTGTTGAACAGTGATTTCATGGATTGTACTGTTGATTTTGTGGATATTTGTGAATGGATAGTACTATTGATTTTGTGAATAGATTGTGTTGAATTTGATAGAATGGATTGTGTTGATTTGATGGACAGTTGTGAATGCATTGAAAGTGTTTATTGTGTGAATGTGCAGGTCATGGATAGAGTTTGAGAGAAACTCTATGTTTTCAAATTGAGAACATAAGAAATTGAGGCAGTGAATTCACTGCCTCAAAATGCATGTTTTCAATTTGAAAACATAGAGTTTGGGGCAGTGATTTCGCATAGAGTTCTGTTTCAAATTGCAAACATAAGAAAGTGAGGCAGTGAATCCACTGCTTCACATTCTCTGTTTTCAATTTGAAAACATAGAGTTTGAGGAAGTTAAAATATAATTAACTTGGTTTTCACAAATGTAAATTTCAATTTTGAAACACGTTTTCACTAATATCGTAAATAAACTAACAAGAAAATTACATATAATCGGGGTCATCTTCATCGTCGCATTCTAAAACATCGTCTGCCTCTTCATATACTTCACGGACGTATTCTTCTTCAACTTGAGCATTGTCATTATCTTCGACACACACAAATTCATCATCGGCCAATAATATGCTGTTATCGTTCACATTGAATTCATCAACTGTTGTGTTCAACGAAGTGCCTAAGTCTTGGTAGACATTTGTTGTTGGCGAAACAGAAACAGAGGCTGTGTCAACTACATATCTAGCTCTCGTTGTACAAACTCCCCACCATCCTCTTCTTCTTGCACCTTGTTGAGATGGATAAGTCATATAATACACCTGTTTTGCCTGACTTGCAAGAACAAACGGTTCAGATGTACCTATCAAAAGGGGCTTTCTAGGATTTATGTCCACCAAACCATAAGTTGGATGCGTTCTCATTCCATGATAAATGTCGAACCAATCACATTTGAAAAGAGTGACATTTTGTAAATGTCCACTTCCCCAATAATCCAGTTCTACCACCTCCTGCAGCATTCCGAAAAAAATTATTTCTGATGGATCACCAGTACTCGCCTTAACATAAACTCCATTGTTCATTGTTTTTCTGCCTGTGCCATATGCCAGTGTATGAAATCTGAATCCATTCACGGTATACCCTTTATAATTTCGAGCTTTGTAATTGGGACCGTATGCCAATCCACGAATTTGAGGATCCACATCATATCGCCCGGAGTACACAACCTCTTTAAACCACTCAACAAAATGATTGTTGCGCATTGAGTCAATCTCGCTCTCCCGAACCCCCTGCACACCTCTTCGTCAAACAACATGTCAAAGTAATAAATCCACGTTTCAAGTTAATCTATGCGTATGTCGTTTGAATGATTACTACAACTCAACTTTATACATACAAAATGGTACCTTAGCCAGCATTCCACTTCCGGACAGTTCAGAAGAATATAAAGCTCAGCCGCTTGATACTCCGCCTGTGTCAAATTCTTGTTACTACCACGTCCCAAGGCCTTCCCTCTTTTTTGAAAGACAGATATCGTAGATTAATTATTATTTTGATCCATCTCAACCTCGTTTCTGTTTAAACGATTCGCTCTAGTTTCAACACCATATTCAAAATAATGTGATGAAAAGTTAGCAATTTCACCCATGACATACGCCTCGCAAATTGACCCTTCTACACGAGCCTTGTTTCCCGCATCCCTCTTCAATTCAAACATGCGCCTAACATTAAAATAAAATAAAAATTAGTGCTATAAACAAAAAATGTATTTGTGAAATAAATATAGAAAATTACTAGTTACCTTTCAAATGGGTACATCCACCTATATTGAACAGGACCGCCAACTTTTGCTTCCCAAGGAAGGTGTATTGCCAAATGCTCCATCGAATCGAAAAATGATGGAGGAAATATCTTTTCTAGTTTGCGCATTGTCACCACAATTGAACTCTCAAGCACCTCCATGTCCGATTTTCGTAGTTCAGTAGCACACAAAGCTCTGAAAAAATTACTAACCTCGACTAGTGGACCCCAAACACTATCTGGCAAGAAGTCGCGAAATGCAATTGGCATCAATCTCTCCATAAAAACGTGGCAGTCATGACTTTTCATCTCAGTCAGCCGAAGATGTTGCATTTGAACACACCTTGAGATGTTAGATGCATATCCATCTGGAAATCGAAGACCACGTAACCATTCCAATACTTTGATCTTTTGATCTCTACTCAGAAAATACACTGCCTTACGCTTGTACAGTTTGCCATCTCTCCCTGTTTGCAAAAACAAACTTCTTCGATTTGTTAACAACTGTAAATCTCGTCTGGCATTCATGTTGTCTTTCGTTTTATCCGGATCGTCCATCACTGTATTCTTGATATTATCAAAAAAGTTCTTCTCACAATGCATCACGTCCAAGTTATGACGGATTAAGTTCTTTTCCCAATAAGGAAGTTACCAAAAGATACTTTTGTGACACCAATTGTGTTCTTTACCAAATCCAGCAATATGATCTTGACCGGTACCAAAATCAACATCTTGAAGAAGCTCTATTTGTCTCTTTATTTCACAACTTGATCTTCTCAAGATAGGTGCATCTGTCTCTATTCGACCTTCCAAAAAATCATTAGCATTCATTCTCTATGGATGGTCAATTAGCAGAAACCGACGATGACAATCGAAGAAGGAGGTTTTTCGACCGTGCTTCAGCTGAAATGCTTTAGTGTCCTCCATACAATAGGGACAAGATAGTCGACCACATGTACTCCACTGGGAAAACATGCCATAGCCTGGATAATCACTGATCGTCCACACTACTATAACTCGCATTTGAAAATTCTCTTTTTGATGACTGTCGTATGTTTGGACACCTGACTCACATAACATTTTTAGTTCATCAATTAACGGTCGGAGTAGCACGTCAATCTTTTTGCCCGGGCTCTTTGGCCCAGAAATCAGTAGAGTAAGAAAGATGTACTCTTGTTGCATGCACAAATCAGGAGGAAGGTTATACGGCATCACGAAGACCGGCCAACACGAGTAAGGAATTGAAGAGTTTCTAAAAGGATTAAAACCATCCGTGCGAATTCCCACTCTAACATTACGCGATTCAGCAGCAAAATCAGGATATGTGGCATCGAACGATTTCCAAGCTTCACCACATGCAGGGTGAATCATTACATCACTATCTCCTCGACACTTTGTATGCCACGTCATGTGTTCTGCAGTGTTACGTGACACATACAATCTCTGTAGACGAGGTGTCAAAGGTAAGTACCACAATTTCTTTCGTGCAATGAACTTCTTTTTAATCTCGCATGGCTCATACCTCGATTCTCCGCATTGTGGACATGCTATCCAACTATCACTCTCAAATTCTCCGTAGAACAGAAAACAATTGTTAACACAAACATCATAGGTTTTGTAACCGAGACCTAACCTCCTCATAAACCTCTTCACACTGTACATAGAATCAGGCAATTTGTGACGATCAGCAGGACTCAACAGTGTGTGTGCGTGCTGTATAATCTTTTCGCAACCAAAATTTGTAATCTTACAAAGTATCTTGTTCGATTGTAGTTGCGATACCCACTGCAGTACTGTTGTGGTTACCCATATGTGTATAGGCACCTCTGCTTCCTATAATATTTCAAAAAAATCTTTTGCCTCACGGTTGGGTTCTTCTTCGTGTTCATCCTGATTGTAATTCGTGTGTTGCAACTGGCCACCGAATACATCTTCAACCATCTCTCTATACCGACCTCCTGCGTTGTCATGATGAGAAGATGACTCCCCAAAGTAAGTCGTAGGTGGTTCATAACTCATATCATCCTCGCCATGTGCAGACCACACGTAGTACTGAGGCACAAAACCCCACTTATAAAGATGTTTCTGGATCTGTTCCCATCTCCCATTTTTACTATTACAACACCTTATGCACGGGCATTTAGCTTGTCCACGTGTTAACAACTGAGTTTGTGAAAATGCAAATTCTAAAAATCTGTAGACACCTTCTTGAAAATGACTAGTCAAATTTCGGTTGTGATCCATTCTATCATACATCCAACTCCGATCTTGGTTGTTATGCATTGTGAGAATAATCTAGATTAACAAATTAACTTAAATCAAATTAACAAATAATAATTTGATTCAACTGGAATATATCTATATTAAAGCTCGTAAAAATCTCAAAGCTTAACTAATTTAAATGAACAATAATTTCCACATTTATGTCACATATCAATCAATAAATATACTTCAAATTACATGATATATAGTACTAATTCTAGTTATTAATCAATTGTACTCATTTAAACAAACATCAAAATAAACATCAAAGAAATGAAATATATATGAAGGAAAAATACCTCTAGATGTCGGAGTTGTTGAAGGTCAACGTGAATATGTAAATTGAGAGCTTTTCTTAAAAAATAAAAATTTGAAGAGAATTTTTAAGGGGAAAAACGTAGTATATTTTGTGAATGAAGAGGAATAGAAAAAGTGTTGGGGAAGATAGGGAACGTGTGATGCAGAGGGGATAAGGGAAAATAGCTGTAAAGTGGAAGAAAGGCAATATTCCCTTTCTTCCGCCTTAACATAATACACGCGGATCATGCCCAAAGGCATGATCCGCATGAGTGTAGAAAGGGACAAGTCCCTTTCTACACTTTTGATTACATTCTATAAATACCTCCACCTCCACATCCACAATTTACTATTCCTCACCCTCAACATTTCTCCATCTTTTTTTTTTAATTCAAGGATCTCCATCTTTTTTCATTAAACCATGAGAAATTGTCATTACATAATTAACACACTTATTTCAGGAGAACAAAAAAAGAGAGCAGTTCAGAATTCAAGGATCTCCATCTTCTTCATTTTTTTTATCCTTAGTTGTTTAATAGTTTTTGATAGTTTTATGTAATTAATAATATTGTATTGTAGTTTCATTCATATATAAAATATATAACATTGTTTCATTCATAAGATTTTTGGGTTTCGTCCATGAAATTTTTATGTTTCATCCATATGGTTAATAATGTATATTAATAGTATTTTGCTATTTCTTGTAGAATATTAAAACTATATTGTAGTTTTAACTTTTAATTAATTACCCTAGTAGTTATACCATTAATATAAGTTGTGTAGATATATAATTTAAATGTGTTACAATATATAAATACATATATATATATATATATATATATATATATATATATATATAATATACTACATACTTAGTTACAAATTAAAAAACTTAAATTTATATTTTTAAAATCTAATTACAATACAAAAGTGGCAATAAAATGTATTTTTTTTTTAATTCACGGAAATGACAGAAACGGAATTTTCAGTTTCTGCCTTGATTTTTATTTTTTCCGTAATAAATAAATGGTATTATTTGTATCTATAATATTCATTCACTAATTTTTTTTTATGGTAGAAACGGATGAATTTCTTTCCCAGATTTTCGAAATGAGAGAAAGGGAATGCTCCCTTTCTCAAATTTTCAGATCCCGCCGATTTTTTTGCCAAATTTTTATTTTTTTTTCAGAAAAATGTGATAGAAAGGGATTTATCTCTTTCCCAAGTTTTCACAATTCACATTCCCGCCACTCTCGCCAATTTGTTTAGCCTAAAAATAGTAATAGCATAGAAAGGGATTATTCTCTTTCTGTGTCGGAGAAAGTACATTTTCTCTTTCTATGGAAAAAAGGGATTATTCTCTTTCTGTGTCAGAGAAAGAACCTTTTCCCTTTCTATGGGAGAAAGGGATTATTCTCTTTCTAGGCTAGAAAGCGAATATTTTCCTCTTTCTAATTTTTCTTAGCAACCATACCTACTGAAAGGGTTTATGGAAACATCATAATCCCTTTCTATAGCTCTTCAGAAAGGGATTTCTACCCTATGGAAAGGGATTTGAGGCTTTCTATTTGGGCATTTTCTTGTAGTGTGGACTTGGAAAGATATCCTCAAATCTAGGGCTCGTCTATTAAAAGGGACTTGTTTCCCTATCTCTAGTGATTGCGCGGTCCAAACTTGGAAACATCCTTGGATTCCAAGTATTCCATCTTTTATTCGTAAGCCTTGCGATATTTCTTCTCATGTTTTTACCACACTCTTGTTAATTCCTTCTTTGCTGATGATAATCTCGGTAGGGATCTGTCTAAGCTTGTTGTTTGTTTCGATCAACTCACAATCAATGAGATTTTGAAAATTCAAATATCTCCGGTTGCTCAGAGCCATGCTCCTTTATGGATCCCCTCCGCGTTAGGGGTCTTCTCTAGCAAAAGTGCTTACCTTGTTTACCAAACTTTCCGTTTTCATTGCCCTTCTACTGGTGTCACGAAATTTTTGAAGAAACTTTGGAACTCTCAGATTCATGGGAGGCATAAACTCCTTCTTTGGAAAACATTTCAGAATATTCTTCCCACCCGTTCTAAGATTAACTCAATCTTTGCCATTAATGACACTACTTGCCCTGTTTGTAATAGTGATGTGGAATTTCTTGAGAACTTATTTATTACTTGCCCTCTCACTATTCAGTTGTGGCTTATTTAAGATTGGCATATCAATTTGGATCCATTTAGGAGTTGGAATATTAAACAGTTTTTTAAACTCTTTGTACTTAACATAGGAAGTTTTTTCTCTAATGTGGTTTTGAAAGAAAAATGTCTTATTTTATTTGCTATTTATTGCGACATTATTTGGCATAACCGTAATGGGATTACTCATGATTCTCCATCCCTTACTATATAGGAAATGGTGCAAAAGGCTAGAGAAATAGAAAGGGATCATTGGGCTGCCCAGATTTCAAATTCTCTGGTTCGGTGCGCACCAGCTTCATCTGTTTGGAAACCTCCTCCATTTCCAGACTGAAGTCGAACTCTAATGCAACTTTTAAAGACGGGAAGGCCTATACAGCTTTTATAATCAGAGATAACTTTGGCACCATTTTGTACGCCTCTTGCAGCTTCCACCTCTGTATGGAACCCCTTGTCGCCGAAGCTCTTGCGCTTCTTCACGCCTGCCACAGTTTTAGCAAAGCAGGCATCTCCTTGGCCATTTCGAAATCGGACTGTTTGAACCTTATTGAGGCTATTTCAGATCAGGACTTTATTATTCCTTGGGTGATCTTTCCCCTTGTTATTCGCATTAGGAAAATCAGGAATAGGTGGCCTCGTTGGAGGTTCTTTTTTGTCAACCGTAACGCTAACGGTGCGGCCCATAACTTAGCACATTGGGCTCTTTTGTCAAATTGGTTGACGAAGTTTAACGACCATAACCTCCCAAATGTCTCATTTTGTGATGGGGATTTTCCTATTTCAAACATTTGTAACTCTTTTGCCTGTTGATAATGCATTTTTAGTTTCCTATCAAAAAAAAATGAGAAGGGAAGATGTCTATTCCATAAACTTATACGCATATGAAGAAGAAGAAGGATGGGAGCTCCTACCCGATAATGCACATAACATTAATGTAAGTACTTTTAAATAATTTGAGTTTTCTTAGTCGTCTTGTATAACGCTTAGTTGTCTTTTGTTTTTAACTAATGTGTAGAACGAAGTCTCTCAATATTAATTTTACCTTGTAACGGGATAGGTGCCATGAAAATAAAATTAACACAACAGTAAGTTCTCCGAATATATTACTTCCATGCATGGGTTGCAGTAAAAGGGCGAATTCGATCCCAGTGGTACCACCATTGGTGTTACCACCTAAGAGTATGACACATGTCCATAAAACGTGTCAGACAAAGTTTTCTCTTAAAAGTCTACTATAGATAAAATTGTGTTTCTTTTAAATATATAAATTCTTCTCACATGGCAAAATTTAGCATAGTTTGTTTATATTGGTCAAATTCTTAAAATTTTGTTGACCGGATCCCAAATTTGACTTAAAAAAAAAACGTATATCTAATCCATTTTCTTCTCTTTCAGCAAAAAAGGAAAAACATCTAAATCCCAAATTTGAATAAAAAAGAAAACCGTATGACAAACTTTCTTATCCATTCTTCCTCTCTCTCACCACAAAAAAAATATCTGAATCCCAATCCCATTTGAAAAAAAAAACATCAAAAATATCTTAATCACAAATTTGATTTTAAAAAAAATGTCTCAAAAATGTTCTTATTCATTCTTTTTCTCTCTCACGACAAAAACAATTGATCCAAAATTTCATTCAGAAAAATGTATGAAAATTTTTCAGAACTACACATCCGTTAACTTAAGAAAAAAAAAAACTCCTTCCAAGTTTCAACCATGAAGATTTTTGAAATTAGTATCAACAGTTGAAGATAAAAATAGTTTCTTGAGATGTGAATAATTTCTTGCATAGTGAAACGTTCAAAACATAAAAGATCAAAATATTAGGAAAATATCACTTCAACCTCAGACTTTCCAATCTAACAATTTTGCCCTCGTTTAGAATTTCGACAAAAATAACAATACATCTAGTAAAATTTGCCTTTCTACTTTATAAAATATCATGCAGTAATGATAATTTCTCTTAAAAGAACCAAATGAATTGAATAGTAGTTATTTTTGTTATTTAGTAATTGGTTTATATATAAGTTTGTTAAGTTGTGTTAAGTAGTTAGGTACTCAGAAAACAAAATGTATTCATCTTTGAGTTTTAGACTTTTGAACATGATCTCAAAAGTCAATTCTCTAAAGAAAGGATTTATAGTACTTTTCATAGTTTTTGGAATAAGATTATATAATTATTATACTTGATTAATTAACTGATTGTTTATAAGTAATCAACTATATTTTAATAATGTAACTGAAAAAAAAAAGTTAAATTGTTTTAAAGTAGGTGAAGCAGTGATGAGCCAGGGGAAAGCTCACTGCCTCAAATTGAAGTAAATTTGAGGCAGTAAACTTTCCCGTGTTCAATGTGCACTATCTCCCACTATTGCTCACTGTGCCTCTCAAATTCTGTTACATTTTGCACTAACAAAATGTATACTTTGCATACAAACATAAATTTCACATATACATTGAAAGTGCAAATTATCAATTTTGCTTGTTCATTACTCAACAATCGATAATTCACAGTTTAACCATGTCAATTGTCTCAAAATGTGAACCTACAATCTTCTCTCAATCAAAGATGATTTCAATACACAAATCTTGAATCACTACGGTAGACTCCAATCTTGATCTGAACTCTCCTACATCATTGATGAAAATATATCCATATTAGTTATACTTATTATATGATTAATATGTAAATCTTATAAAAATAAAATTCACTTTACAGAACACGTGTCAGATTATCATATCCAAGCGTATTTGATGTTCAACCATATAAGGAGTTATCGAGCTCATTGCTTCAAATTGCATTTGTTATTGGAGAGGTTGAAGTTGTTGAGGAACAACAGCCTCTTGGGAGGTAAAAAAACTCAATGTGTTCGTGAATTTTTTACTTTTCCCTTTCATGCTTTTTGTGGTCATCTCAAATTTTTTTTTTTTATTTTTTTTTTGAAGCATGAAAATAATATTGATTAGTGCTCATACATATATATAAAATGTAGTAACAATATGAAACTATACTAACTTACTTGAACTTTCACTCTTTCCTTTTTCTTTTTTGCTTTTATCATCCCAATGTTGTTTTTCAACATTAGTAACTCCTCTAACTTTGCAATAAGAGGTTCTCGCACATGGACTTTATCAAGATTATTGTAATATTCAACCGAGACAAAAATAGCACACGCTACGAAATCTTTTAAATTCAGGTTCTGGAAAAAGCAAACTCATTTTCCCATTGCCGCTTTCAATACATTCTAATGTGATATCTCTTCCTTCCACAAGAGATTTTTCTTTCATAGCAATATCATGAAGTTCTTTTACGGCATTGTTAACAAATGTCATCTCATGTACATAGCTAAGGCCACTTCCATTTCCGCTTTTTCCACTTCTAGATGTACTTTATCCATCACATACTCCACGTTTGGCAAATGTTGTCCATCGCTTTTTATGTAATTTTAAAGATAAAATGCATACTCAAAACAATCAAGAACCTTCAAAGCGTGACAATATAATACACCATCTATCTCAAACTTGAGACAACTACACTTTATTTCTAATTTTTCACTATCATACTCCACAAATTTAAGCCTCAAACCTTCTTTTATGAGACTTCACTTTGAAAAATATCAGTGGCAAATTCTCACATCGAAAATGTTGTGGCTGCTCGAAACTCATAGTAACTACAAATCTCTTTTCGAATAACTTGTATATTTTGAATGTGTAAACATTGACAGCAGGATCCAATACAGGGTTATTGGGCACACTTGGTGTATGCTTGTTATGATGACAAAGAGTATCTTTCTCCTTCTTACTTACACGCCAATTATCTTGAAGCATTTCATAACCAAGAAAGCAGCCAATCAAATAAGATGTTTTTTTCCCAATTACTACGTTTAGTGAAGTGATTGTACCTTCAATTTTGGATGTAGCATGGAAAGTAGCACAAAATATTTGAATGCTAAAAGAGGTATATCATTTATGTCTCAACTTATATTTCTTATCAAACAAATTTTTCTTGTCAATTTTATATCTATCTACCATTTCTTTCCATGTTGATTCAAACTCTTCCGCATACTCGCAATAATTCATACACTTTTTCCACAAATGTTTAAACTTTGAATCACCCTTCAAATTGCCGAAATGTGAAAGACCACTGACATAATCGCTGACGTGAACAAGGAAATACCGTTTCCATAGTATTCATTGTTGCTTGACACTTATCTTTAAAAAAAAATTATGGTTGTTTACCACCATGGATCAAGAAATACCCCAAACAACCATTCAAATGAGCTCTCTGTTTCATCAGACATAAAAGCGATTCTGAACGTCAGATTACCATTGTGATGATTAATACCCAGAAACTGAGCACATATCAATTCGTACTTGTTTGTACAGTAAGTAGTGTCAAAAGAAAGCACGTAACCAAAGTGTTAGTAATCAATTAGACACCTATAATCTCTAAAAAAAAGAAGTTGAAAAGCCTATTATCATCGTCTACTTCCATATTCCAATAAAAGTTGGCTCACTGTTTGACTTGTCTTTGAAGTGTTTAAAACCTCCAAAGTGTCTTCATTCTCAATTCCTTTCTTTCACTTTTACTAAGGTAATCATAAGCATTTGTTGGAAGGAACCCAACATTTTTTTTTCCAACATTTTTTTTTTCAGAGCAATATTTGGCAAGAGTGTAATAGCTTTGGAGACAGGTATTTTAAATTTCACCATTGTAGTCAGCAGCAATTCTTGTTCATCTGTTGACTTCCTAAATTATCTCAATAAATATGTTTGACCTATGGCGTACAACTCATGATTATGTTTCCTCTAGATATAGTTACCTTCCACACTTGCCCCTTCTTCCTCGCTTTTTAGTCTCGCCTTACAATCACATATAAATGTTATGTTTTGATATTGTGGAATATTAGTTTCAGAATAGTTAACATCTTTAATACCTTCACATGAGCATAAAAAATATTTTTCTTGAAGAACTCCACTCCCATCTTTAAAATGCACCTACCACCGTCTTCTTACACTAAACCTCCATTGCACTTGCATATTTAGAGTAAAATGCATATGCAATGTGTTCATCTTCTACAATTTCACCCATAGCTAATCTGCTTTCCAATTATTCCACAGCTAAATCAGAAGTTTCTACCTCATTAGTAGCATGTGCTTCTTAATTATTGGGTAAAGACGGCTCGCCAAATGATGGTTCCTCACAACCATCGCTCCTTCGATTTCACCACCATAATTTAAATCTAAACAATGAAAAAAATTAAGTTGGTATTCATTCTATTATTAAGACTATATTAAAATTGAGTTATACTAATCAAACCAGAAAAATTATTTAAATTATGATGGTCAAGTGACTGAGGGTGGCCTTCCATCTCATGAAAAGAACCTGAAGTAAGATTATAATTATCTTAAAGTTATTTTATTGCATAAACAATAAACAAAAAACAAATAACAGACAGGGTGGAGCTGGGGCGTGTAGGGGCAGTCCCCCCCCTCACTCCCTCCCAACCCTAGCACCACTCTAATACGATAAGTATGTATCTCATTCAGGATAAGTTTTCCTTTGGAAAATTTCAACATTAGTCCTCCAACTTGACATCGATTCGGACATCATCCTATAATTTGGCACTGCATAAATTTGGTCCTTAACTTGGTATAAAATTCAATTTCAGTCCTCCGACAACGAAAATTACTAAAACTCACTGGATTATAGCACATGAATGTTCATTTGACCCCATATTTGAGGATTTAGGGCTTGGAATTGATATACATGCGGTCTCACACGTGCAGAGACACGTGGAAAAATCACGTTTTGCTGTTTTGCACCCTAAATCACACGTATGAGACTGCACGTATGGCAATTTCAAGCCCTAAGCCCCCAAATTGGGGTCACGTGACCGCTCACGTGCTATGATCCGGGGAGTTTTAGTAATTTCCAACATCAGATGACTGAAATTGAACTTTAAACCAAGTGAAGAGACCAAATTTACGCGATGGATGTTATAGAACAATTTAGGAATCAAAGTCAAGTTAGAAGACTAATGTTAAAATTTTTCCACAACTTAAATATGGTCCCATATACCTGGCTATATGTTGGAATCATCATCATCATTTTTTCTAAATGTAGCAGAGTTCAACTTTCCTTATCCAAAAAATGACGAAGCTTAGGTACTAAAAGTTGAGAAATTTCTATGAAGAATTTCAGCATGGACTGTTTTTTCTTTTCTTTTCTTTTTTAAATCACAATGCTATCTTAATATTGGCATGCCTATGTTCGGAATATTAGTTCCAAATCTATTTCTTTAATTTGGCCGTGCTCAAGACAAGGACAAATGGCACGCTCCCTAACCAAAATGTAATTCGCCGAATGATCTCAAACAGATATCCCATTAAAAAGTTAAGACGAAAGTTATTCTCTTCCAAAAATATGTTCACAACAGGATAAAATAGCTGCAGCCTTGATAAAAATCTTGCCATGATTTTCTTTTATCATAACTATGATAGAACAATGGACTTCCAAACTGAATTCTTAATATTTCTTTGTACTGTCTCAAGTTCATAGTTCACATACAGTGCAAAGCACGGATTAAACAGAAAGTCTAGTTTCCCATTTTATACCATCGAATATGCCAATATCCAACCACTTTATTATATGCGAAGATTCTGAATTCTCAAACATATTTAGCGAAATTCAAATGTTAGGACGTATGGCATATGGAAAGTATTTAGCTCCTGTCTCTAAATTATTGTTCCTCTAAACCAAAAATCACAATAATAGAGACATTGATGGATAAAATTTACCTCAATTGAGCAACATATCAATAACATGAAATGTAGAAAGTTTGAGATGAGGCATGGACTGCATAACGGCTCTTTTAAAGACCGTTTCTTATCTTTGCGGACTTTTTATAAGATGCAGCAGACAACACAGACGACTGCCTTGGGATACAACTCAACCTTTCTTTATTAAACTTCATGATAAGTCTGCACTACTAAAGAAAATGGAAACATAGCACAACACTATTTTTGCCCATAAGTTCTCATAATACACACTCATGTCTAATATCTTCATACATATAATAAGAGAAGAATACTTGTTCAAGAAGAATGTATTATTTTATTCTTATGGTTTTCCTTGTTAAAAATGATTTTATTACATAGCAATGGGGTTAGTGAAATAAAGCCTTGTTTAATATTCTCAATAGTTCTCAAAATGATTTGTTTTTATTAAAATACCCATGCCATTACTGATAACAGAAGACAAATCTTTTGGGATTCACTTCTAAAGCAGCTGTTAGGATAGACAGATAAAAACCTTCAACTAATTCGACCAGAGTATGTAGCAGCTGAAGAAGTTGGGACTACCACTGAAGTCGAATATTGTCTCTTAAGATTGTTAATTGGCAGCCCTATGATGATAGATTCAGTCCATTTTCTAAGAAATTTGAACAAGGTATCACACAAAATACAAATTCACAATTCCATTGAGGGGCTTAAAATTCGTTTTGATAGCGCAGGACAATACATTAGCTCCTACAGACCTATATATAGTATAGTGTTGACATTCATGCATCAGAGTTTCGAAGAATTGTACAGTTCTTATCTCAAAAGTGGGTACCAACATCTTCACTGGCGACTCCTACTCCAGAATTTGGGTCGATGCTCTTCAAAAATAGGCAACCGTTGGTAAACAATTGATGCAGCCTTGATCAAGATCGCAGCAGTCAGAGCCCATATTACGTAGGACTTATCCCCAGCTTGGTGATCAAAGAAATGGAGCAAATATTTATGGCCCATCCATTCTCGTTCCTCTTCTCTCCGATTCTCATCCTGAGAATATGTCGGTAAATTATTACTTTCGAGGGCAACTCAAATACAAACCATGAATGAAGAGTATGAAAACGTATCTGGATAAAGCTACCTTAAGAAACATTTCCAGAGGAGCATCAAATATTGATTCCACCTCATCGGCGTTCGGGACAGGGTTGAAGGCATTCTTGTCCCAAATTATACCAATCACTGGAAATACAGTTATCCCTCTCTGCACAAGGGCTGGAATATGAAGATATCAGAATGAAAAATAATCAACATTCTTACGCAAGGCCAAGCCAGAATTTAGAGATGTGGTCAGAATTAGCAAAACAGGGCAGTTGGTACAAAAAGTTGCCAGTTACATACTTCTGTAGTGTCGAAACATTTCAGGAGTATCCACTGCCTAATTCGGCATCTATTTTAGGTGTATTAGGTCACATGTACACAAAAAGAAAAATGATTATGTCATAAGAGTCCTCATCACTTTCTTAACCCTCTTGGAGGAAGTATAGGGGACAGAGTGAAAGTTCAAGTTAATCACTCAGAACTCAGAAATATCCAGTTGTCTGTAATATACAAAATCACTACATAGACTACCACCCATGACTCATATAATGTGATCTGACGATAAAAACTAGTGTAGACACAACCTCTTACAATTATAGCAGGCTGGTCCGTGTGAGTGATATTTACTTTTACTAGGTCTATTAACATTTTGGTCATTCTCCTCCACTGCAAGTAGTACTATTAGATAATACTTACTACATGAATTCCTATACTTTTACTGCTTCATCGTGCAGCGATAACAAACGCTCAACACCAGAAAACAATTATCATACTTTATACTATCTCACTGAATCTTCTCCGTACTCATTCCTTGTTAACGTTAGAGCAACATAAAGCCACTTATAATTTCTCGTCGTACTACTATCAAGTTCAAGTAATCCTTTTTCTCACTCCCTTACAATTAATGTTGTCGGAATTATCCGTCTCATCTAAAAGCTCAAGCTCATAGAGAGATTAGGCATTAATATTTTCAAAAAACACTCCTCGCGCAGACATTAATCTTATTTGTTACACCTCACTCGCGACATCTATTGATAAATAGGCGACCAGTAGGATTAGAACCCAATAACCTCTTCTTTGTCTGAGCTCTGATACCACATCGAATCAACTTCTCATCTAAAAGCTCAAGCTTTGTAGGGAGATCAGCCATTTATATCTACGTATATTCCAACAAATGCACTAACTCATGAACCAAAAGCAATTTACCTTAGTGTGGAACGGTTCGAGAATAGTTAAAACCTCAACAATACTAGGATCCAATCCAATTTCCTCATTAGCTTCTCTCAAAGCTGTTTGTGCGTCATTTTCATCACCCTCTTCTCTTTTCCCTCCAGGCAAAGCAACTTCACCTAAAAAATTTACCAATTTTTTTGTAAACTATAATATGCCCAAATTTGCTGTAATAAACAAAAAAAAAACACAATCATGTTACCTGAATGAGAGGACATGGTTGAGGATCTCTTGGTAAGAATTACGCGGAGATCGCCATGTTCGCCTTCGAACAAGCAGATCAAAACGGCAGCTCTGTTGGGTTTTTCTCCGACCAAATTATCATCGAAAGTGTGATTGGGTGTGTAAAGGCGGAGTCTTTGTGATAATTCTACGAGGTTTTGTGATCTGACAGAGGTGTTAGAACACATGTTGTTTCATGGAGTTCTTTTCTTGATTATTATGACTTCCAATTTAGGCAGATTTGGTGTAATCAGACTTGTAAAAATTATTTCCTTATGTTAGATGTACCAACCAAAAAAGAAAATGGGACGTCATTTACGTTTAACAAAACTAACTGACGTGGGGTATATCAAATTTGTAGGCAATGACCAATAACAGATTATTATAATATAGGGATAAAATTGTCGACCTTTTATACTGCGTTACTCGTTGCACTTTGTCCTCTATTCTATACTTTCGGCAGCGGTCTTTTGTAGTAATGAAAAAAAAAGCACGTTGCCTCTGAAGTCGAATCCAAAGACAAAAATGCTGACACGTGTCCAAATATAACAGTGGATCATCGACTCAAGGGATAAAGTGTTTATTTATCCATAGAACACGGGACAAGTTGCCGAAAAAAATAAAAATAGAAGACAAAGTGCAACATGAGTAAAGTACAGGTAGTTTGACGCTTCTATCCCTATAATGTATATATCAACAAAAAAAGATATAGAGTTGTATTTTATAAATCTTTTCACCAAAAGACATTGCATAAATCGAAGTTAATCTTACTGTTAGAGCCTATAATACAATTTGCTTACATTAATGATCAATTTTGAGCCTATATTACAATTCGTTTACGCTAATGATCAACTTTAAGCCTACTTTTGTTCGTCCATTATAAAATATGAGATCACTTTTTTAGACCAAGTGACCTAATTTACAAATGAGACGAGAACATACGTTTATGCCACATATAATGTCTGTCGTTTGTTGTTGTTACCTAGTTTTCTCTTTAGAATAATCCCAAATCAAATCCAATTCTGTGTGTTATGCTTCCTGACACAAACAATATAATTATTTTCACTGATTTATTATTATCTGATAGAGGGAATTTCTTCAAACTTATAGATGCCAGTCATGTTGGGCTATTTAAGACAATTCCAGACCAATGCTTGAGTCGAATTCTTTGTATTGTTGAATCAACTTATATGGCATATATTGTTCACAAGAAAGCGACTTGTAATAATTTTGCTGGTGTTCCACTTCCAAACCTAAAACACAAGAAGGATGGAGAATAAAAAGTAAGCAATCTGATCATATCATCATAGTACATCTGAATATGCATGCATGTAAACGGAAGACTTATGGCTAAACATATATAACACTTGAAATTTGTATCTGATGCTTCTACATGGACAAAAAGTCCAACAATTACAGATTTGAATGATAGATTCTAATGATTCCACAATTTCTAATACTATAAAATGTCAATCACTGATAAGACAAGACAAATCACAATTCTTGATTGACATCTGGTGCTGCTCTCAGGCATATAAATGCCAAGTCAACGGCAGAATAACAGCTGAAGCAGTTTGGATCATCGCTGAAGCCGAGTGTTTTCACTTAAGATAGTTCAATTAGCAGCCCTCTAACGATAGATTGGATCCATTTTCGGGAACTTTGCACGATCGTGCAAAAGTTGTCGTACCAATATGGCAGGCCAGCAAAAGTTCAAGCTTCTAAAAATGGCGAATACAGAAAAACACAAGGAGGAAGATACGAGACAATGAACACACCGAAATATCATTCCACCTGATAAGAAGCCTGAAGGTGAATTCTGGTAATTAAGATCCTTGGCTTTATTTCCAAAGCTAATGCCACCGCGTCCCACATTTTACTGTTTGCGGAATTATTTGCTACAACTAATTTAGAAAATGAATTATTTTGGCAAAAAATTGTTTCTTTAGGAAATAAAAACATCTATTATAGAGGTATAACTATATAGGTAATAGAATGGATCAACAAAAGAAAAAAAGAAGGATAAACATGAACTAAAAACTAAGGCATGGTAGTATTATCTTGCAAACCCTTGGGAATTTTGAATTTAGGCATTTGCTCAAGAAAAACAGGTTGCTTCTGGTAAACAACTGAAGCGGCCCTAATCAATATCCCAGCAGTTAAACCCCATATCAGGTACTTCTTATCATTTGTTTCGTAGTCAAAAAAATGGATGAGATAATTGTTACCCATCCAGTCTCTTTCCTCTGATCTTCTATTTTCATCCTGAATAAAGCAATTATATTTTAAGAATGTTACGGTTGCAAATAACATACAAATAAATTTTAATACTAAAATCAAAAATAGGGAAAGTACCTTGAGAAACATTTCCAATGGGGCATCAAATACATCTTCTACTTCAGCTGGATTAGGACAAGGAGTGAACTCTTTTTTGTTTGAAAGTATGCCAATAACTGGGATCACTCTGAGGAGATGCTGCATATATAAAATCGGGTAATATTTAAAGCCGGAAGTTTCAAAGGCCCAATGATAACTAGATTTCAATGCTATTTTATAAACACATTTGATATTAAATATGCATGGGCGAAATGTAATAACTGAATGACTATAGTTCACATGCCTTTTGGCTTTTGAGCTCAAATTAAAGTGACGCTTGTGTTGCATGTCATCATATCCACATCATCACTACGTCAATCAAACTAATTAGATTATTTGTTTTAAATACAACTATCAACAAACTGTTGATCATAACCATCATAGAACGTGCGATGCCCCATTAAGAGAGAATAATGCAACATAAAAAGCTATTCCAGGTAATTTCAGCCATCTCTGTGAAATTTAGTCAACTCTTACGTATATTTTACATGAGAAGGCACACAACTCTTCATGTTTGGAAAAGAAAAGTTTCAAATGAAACCATGTCGGCACTCGTAATTATGTGGGCTTTAGCTAATTAGAAACCTCGGATATCAATTATTTGTAAATCTAAGTAGTTTGAACATATAAATAGAGGCGGCTCCCAGCTAAATTATACTAAAACTAATTAGTTTAAACATACAAGTGGAGGTTAGAATTTACTTTTAAACTGGATACATACAGATCTAGTTGTATACAATGCATGGTTACAACCCTCACAATACTGCAACTAGTCGTTGGAGGGTATGAGGATAAATACCCGATATAATGTTTGAGAAGAATGAATCATAAGTTTAACAAAATAAATTTCAATCTGACAAATGTTTACATAAAGCCCAGATATATCAAAGGACATGCAATCAGCAGTGTTGCGCATCCTCGACAATTAGAGTCAGGTCAAAAGAGAAGTAGGTGGCATATACCTTTGATAAGAAGGGCTCAAGGCAAGTAACAACATTTACAAGAGAAGGGTCCAATCCTATCTCCTCCTTTGCTTCCCTTGTAGCTGTGTCGGCGTCATTTGCATCCGTCTCCTCTGCTTTACCTCCAGGCAATGAAACTTCACCTGTCGTTGGGTAACTTATTAGTTAAAAATCAAGAAACCAGCCCAGTAAAAGGTTAACAATCAAATCTGCTTCAATTACACGGTGATCTGTTAAAGAAACACGATCTTGAATGTAACAGACGAACCAGAGAAATTTCCAGCACATTAAGAAAGTGCAATGTGTAGAGTAATCCACCAAACTTGGTATAAAAATTTTAAAACTCACATACGAAAGCAAAACAAGAGCAACCTAGTAAGTGAGAAATGCCAGCCATTTTATCCATGTATTCAAGCAAATTATATCACTATGCATCAAAAGATAAACACCAAGATATCACCATCTAACCAAAATCACCCATCATCATCAATAAATTATTAACTGCAACATCAACCATCATGACACACAATTCCGAACCAATATTCGCCATCAAACGCGTCATGATCAATCAGTACAAACACTTTTGACTAACAAACCATCACAATCCAAACCATTATCACCATTACCCCCAAATCAAATTTACAACTAAAGACCTCATCTTTCAGCAAACAAACCAAAACCCAACAACCCATTCATTCAGAAAACCTAACACAATAAAGATATGAACTTTACATCCTATCAAAAAAACCCAACAAGCCATTCACTCAGAAAACCAAATTAACACAATAAAGATAACAACTTTACATCCTATCAAAAAAAAAAAAAAAAACCCAACAAACAATTTACTCAAAAAAACCAAATTAACACAATAAAGATAAGAACTTTACATCCTATCAAAAAAACCCAACAACCCATTTATTCAAAAAACCAAATTAACACAATAAAGATAACAACTTTACATCCTATCAAAAAAAAAAAAACCAACAACCCATTTTACTCAAAAAACCAAATTAACACAATAAAGATAAGAACTTTACATCCTATGAAACCAAATTAACACAATAAACATAAGATCTTTACATCCATTTTACTCCAAAAAAAAACCAAATTAACACAATAAACATAAGATCTTTACATCCTATCAAACAAAAGCCGACAGCCCATTTACTCAGATAACCAAATTAACACAACAAAGATAAGAACTTTACATCCTGTCAAAAAAAACCCAACAAGCAATTCACTCAGAAAAACAAATTAACACAATAAAGATATGAACTTTACATCCTATCAACAAAACCCAACAAAAAGAACCGAAACAAACCGGAATGTGTAGACAGCCCAGATGATCTTTTAGTGAGAATAACTCTATACTCTCCATGATCACCTTCAAAAAGGCAAATTAGAACCGCAGCTCTTTTGGGCCTGAACCTCTGTTGGGCCCCCACCGCCACAGACTCAGCAAAGCCCACTTTCGCCACCACTTTCCCTGCACTCTCCTCCTCTTCATCCTCATCGTCTGATGGAGGTGGAGGTTTGTAGAGGCGCAGTTGTTGGGCCAAAGATGCGAGTCTTTGCGAAGACCCAAGAGTGTTGACGGCCCAAGAGTCCATGATCGTGAATCTGGAGATTTGAGGAGGATTTATTGTTAATAAGGATGATGATGATGATGAGAGTAGAGATGTAATGAGGGTTCTTCTGAGTAGTGGGAGCATGTGCGCAGAGTTGTTGTTGTTGTACTTTATAATCAACGGATGCATATTTATTGCTTCTCTTATTAATGTTGTTATTTGTTAATAATGGTGGTTGAAAGATTAGTAATAATGATACTTCGGTTTGATTTGAGTTTGTGTGACGTGTCTATAATTTCGGTTTATTAATGTTCCTTTGAATATTAGTTGGGAACTTTGAATCATTTAATTTTAGGCATAGATGAAAGTTCTCCTTTTTTTTCACATAAAGTATCAAAACGTTTTCATTTTGACTCTATACAAACGAAATATGTAAATAATTTATAGGTTTATTGCAACAATATTTTTCATGAATTTTTCGAAATATTTTGGAAAGATCTTGAAACACTGCAAAAAGTTTTAAATAATTAGCATATTGAACCATGTCGTATAAACAAAACTTTGATCCATGATTGCAACAACAGATTTTACGAATTTCTTGAAACGTTTCGAAAAGATCTCGAAACACTGCAAAAACTTTTCAATATTTAACATACCAAAACATGTCGAAGAAACAAGACTTCGATCCATGATTTTAGCATGTGTTCTTTATATATATTTCATACTTTAATAAGAAGAAAAAACAATATGCCGATTCAGTTTTGGGGATAATTCTTTTAACGAATTAAGTTTTTTAAAGTATATCTGGCGAAAATGTAGTATTCTACTTTTGACTTTGTGAAAATAAAATTTATTAATTGTTAATAACTTTTCACTATATTTTTTAAATATCTCAAAAGTTTGCCATTTTTTTCTATCAAGCAAAACATGTCTGAAAAATGTAACTTTATTTCGTGTTTGTTTGCATCAAAAGATTCACTGTTAAAATGAATTGTGAGGAGATCTTGGACATCTGATGTTTGTTCCTATATTTGCATAGATCAGGGCCTCCTATGCTATTGGGCCTCTAATATCTTGGTTAGTGATGGGCCAAAATAGATTCTTGGACTGGAACCTGCAAAAGGAAAATGCCCAAATATGTTACATTTCAAGGCAAACATACAAGAATGGACATAAAGCAGATGTAACTGCATATAATGGTGTGGAGTCTGTAGACAAGTGAGCTGAATGTTTGTATGGATTTCAAATTTTCAGATAAAAGAGAGAGGAAAGATATGACATATGACGTTGAAGGCTTAGTTTTATCAAATCAGCAAACCAACAATCTATCTCCACTGCACAAATAATAAACGTCTAATTACACAACAAATTCCAATAACTTATCTTTTTTTCAATTGTACAATAGTAAAAGAAGCGAAAGCAAGCATCGTTGGAGGTCGATTGCGATTTCTTTCAATATTCTCTGCTTACGAACTTACCAAGCAACATTATTCAACCGAATAATCAAGTAATGCACACATGATAAGATTCGTTGTTTCTTGCTTAAGCTGCATAGCTTACTTGAAACTCGTAAAATTTCTGAAAACGAATCATTTGAAGTAGTTGGACACCTATTGAGATACTTCCTTCTCGTTCTTAACTTTTTCCTCTCCAGTTTTGTTGGTCATTTTTTGATCAGCTGATTCATATGACAGTTTTCGGGCTTGTCTAGCAGCCTTTCCATTTGGAGAAATTAATTTAACTTTAGCCGGTGCTTTGCTCTTAGGTGAAATACTATTTTTGGCACTCCTGCTCGGCTGGCAAGTGTGTGCTTTCTTAGGACTTTTGCGTGGCGAAACTCGGCTTTCCCAAGGGCGGGCAGCAATCCAACGATCTGTCCAGCTCCAGCCCCAGTTTTCTTTATTAAGTTCATGGTTGCCTGATCCAAAGCCAAAAGTGGAGTTGGCCCTCCACTGCAAAGAAGAGTTTTTTGTGATTATTCTTGGTGATATGTTATGTCAAAGAGAATGAAGTTAGGAAATAAGATCGTAATTTGTATTACAAACCTGATGAGAAAAGGCGTAAGCCATGGCCCGCTCCCGCCTCACAGCTGCTTCTTCTCTCTGATGTATTCTTGCGAGAGCTGCGTCCATTGTTTCAGAACCACCACTCCACTCAACCTGTCATACATTTCATCAATCACAGGTATCAGGTAAATGTATTTTTCTATAGATACCTCATGGGGTCGAGATGGAATTATGCCTTATAAGTAAAGGCTAGTTTCGAAATGACTGCATCATTCCAGCAAAGGCAATGGAAGTTATAAGGCAAACACGGGTAATTTTCAATCTTCCGACTAAGGGTAAAACAAATTAATTATATAAATGAGGAAATAGTTAGTGTTACCTCAAGGTCACGAAGCTTTGCTTCAAGCTTCAATTGATTCTCTAGCTTCTTCTGCCTGAGTCGCCCTTCTGTCACCATATGAACCCGGCGTTCTCTGATCTGGCCCTGGATCCTGCTCCACGAGTGTAGATAGCTCATTGTAGTTGAGGCTTGCTTATTCACGGAATCACGTTTCACCAGGTTCTGTAGCCTCACCATTCCTTTCTTTTGACGAAAAGTTTTCCTCGCCTTTAACCAGGAATGTAAGTGAGTAATCAATTTTCTGTTACACATGAAGCGTCATATAGAAGTTGAATAAAAACATACCAAATAAGCCCGAATTGCAGTCTGAATTTGAGTAGCAGCATCGTCCACTGAAGCACCTTTGGTTGGCGCCCCACATACTTCTTTGCAACCATTTATATTATCAGGTGCTGAATACCTCTGCCAAATAATGGGGAGAAGAGTTGAAGTACCAGAAATACATATGTGCACAAAAGGAGAAAAATGCAATAAATTAGCATCAAACTGGAAAAGATCAGTGGAGACTAGTGCCAGATTGATATACACCAGCTGAAATATGATCACATTTCGGAGCTTTTCATCAAACCATAAAAATCTAAATTGATTGGAGTTTTCTTTGCCAGCTGCCAGTTCCAAGTGACAATGCAAAGAATCAAGAGATATACGGACACAAATAATTCCCTGGTCTTGCAAGTTTGTAATTGGAACAACAAGAAAGAAAGGGTAGGAAAATATATGTAAACACCTGTTACTTTGATTTACCGAGGACTAAAAGAATCTAAGCAAGAAATCCTAGCATGTTCAAAGTTTTTTTCCATCTAAAAAGTTATGAAAAATTAACACAACCAAAAAATTCAATAAAAACAATACACTGGTGCATCTAATGGTCCTTACCTTCACTTTTTGCGATTTGTCGCCCTTTACTTTCTTTTTACGGATTATACTCTTAAACCAAACTCCAGAACCCATTCTTGATGCTAGTATTCCCAACTAAAAAGACCCTGCAGAAGATGGCATTATCATCTAAATGCGAAAAGAAAATCGAAGAGCTAGCAATGATAGCAAACCAACAACTTCATGTGTTTTTCACATAGTAAAACATCCAAAAACCAACTAAAGAGAAAGAACAAGATAAGTTAATTTCACAGATTACACATTTACTACACGGTGGCATGTGCATCTGGGCATCAATGCAATCTCTGCAAGTTATGCATCAACTGGAAACTAGGACCACAACTATAACTTATAAGTTATAAAGAAACCAACAGAGTGTCAAACGACATTTAAAGGATGGATTTTTACTCAGTTATGAATATCAAATTGGAGGACTGTAAAATCATACTCTTCCTCTGATATATTCTGATGTGTGGTCTATGTTCAATAAGCAAAGCAGGGCTAATTAAAACAAATCGACGAACTAAAGTTCAGATAGTGTCATCACCTTCCTCTCAGAATCCAAAGATATTAACTAAATAATATTGGGATACCAGCATTATTGAGACATGTGAAGTACATACATAAAAACATAATTAGCCATGCCAATGGGGCAAAAAGAGTTCCCTTTTGACTACAGTTAATCAATGCCACAAACACACAAAAAAAAAAAAAAAAAAAAAGATTAGGTTATATACCCAATTTCCAGATACTATTTTACTATTTTCAACCCACTCAAACAACCATAGTTACACAACCAAGATACAAATAAAATCAATGTCAAAGAAATAGGCCAAACATTCCATCCTCCAAAGATTTTCACAATTTTTTCTTTCTTTCAAGATTTATGCACACCAACAGAAAACCAGGCCTATATTCATTACTTAGCTGCTGCATTAGATGCACAACAAGATACAATCTTGAAAGGTACAAGCACAAAATTAATAGTAAAAAAAAAATATGTGGACTAAACAAACATGATTTACTTACCAGAGGAGTAGCCTCCTAAAAATTAAAGAATCTTTCTTAATGCCAATTGTGTTCAAGAAAAATAAGCAAATGCAAAAGTGATGGAAATGCAAAAGTGATAGAAGTATGAGTGGAAGAGAAGAAAATATGATTGCATGTATTATATATGTACAGAGTTGAAGAAGAATGTTCATGTGACCCCAAAAAGAAATTAAAAAAAAAAAAATTGAAGGTAGGTGCAAAAAAAGAACAAAAGATGGTAGCTAATTTTTGCCGATATATATATTTGTCATGGTCCCAGCTGCTATTGACCTCAAAAGTTAGAGATGAACACAAATACAAACAGCTACCAAAAAATATGTAAGAAAAATGAGAACTTATTGTGTCTCTTAAGTTTGATTCCTCAATCAAGGAGCTTAACCGACACCTACAAGTTCACATTAAAAAATTCATAGTTTTATCCAAGAAAATATATGGCTATAGCGACAGCAGAACCAACAAGATTTTCAGTGTCATTTGTGCCTCTTATGGTCCCTCCCCTTTTTATATTAATTAGTATATATTATTTTTTCCATTTTGCTACATACTAAAAGACTAATTAGAAGTTCTAATCCGGTTTGGTCTCATGACAAATATACATGTACTTTTTTTAATTCAAGAATAAAGTGAGAAATGAAATTCCTAGTTAGTTTTATTAAAAGTTGAATAATTGTTTTTTGTTTCACTACTTTCTCTAAATTCTTTTATATATTTGATAAATTTCATGATCCACAATCTCGGATTATACAAGTGAACTACACTCCTGTATGTTATCGTAGTAACACATAGTTCTTTTTTTTTTTTTTATAATGTTGAAAATCCTTTAAAAAGATCTACTTCTAAGTAATATACCTCAGCATTTGTTGGTTAAATTTAGCCTATTGTATGTGATACACGGCACTTCATTTAGCAACGACCAGTTTCGAATTATAAGATGGAATTTCCAATTAATGGTGATTTATATTCAAGCTGTTTGTAGGGACATCTAACATGCAAAACAGCCTCCTTTTTCTGACTAAATACCTCTTAAAGAGTCCAAGATTATGACGGATGTCAATGTAGTTGAAAACCCAACCCAAGTGCCACGTGTTTGGTTAAATAAGAACATCACAATTCCTTTAGAGTATTGTCGTAATTAAAGGGCCAATTAGGAAAAAACTACAAGTTTGTGTTAGGTTTTGTAGGTTCTTTATTATGTTTAAATTATGTATTTTAAATAAGGGATAAAATCGTTAAACCCCCTATACTATAGGGGTGTAGCGATTTGCCCCCTAAACTTTTTTTTGACAACAAGCCCCCTGTACTATGAATAAACAAGACTTTTTGCCACCTAATCGAATTACCGGCCATTTTTTACCGGAATTTGAAACGTGAACATGAGTGTTCATTATTATTTAACCTCAAATTCAATAAAATGCTATTTTTTCACTTAAGTTTTTGTTATATTTCCTTAATTTTCAAACCATAGTTTAAATTATCAAAATTTAGGACTTGGTAATTCAGAAAATTATAACAAAAACCAAAGTGAAAAAATGGCATTTTATTGAATCTGAGGTTAAATAGTGATGAACCATCATGTTCACATTTCAAATTCCGGCAAAAATTGGCCGGAAATTCGATCAGGAGGCAAATTATTTTTTTCCAGTCAATAGTTGAGGGGGCAAAGTGCTTATTTATCCATAGTATAGGGGGCTTGTTGCCAAAAAAAAAAAAGTTCAAGGGGCAAGTCGTTACACCCCATAATATAGAGGGTTTAACGTTTTTATCCCTTTAAATAATAAGTTAGATTCACGTAGTTGCATAACTACAAATATTATTTATAAATACATGATAGAGTTATACTGACCTGGATTTATTTGGTTTAAATAAGATATTCATAAGCTTCATTTAGCAATCTTTGAAAAAAGAAAAGTTTGATATCAATAGTATGAGAGAATTCATACTTGCCTTGAAGATCACATCTCCTATGTAGGATTTTTCTAATGCTGAGGCACACAAGAACAAGAATGTTTGTCGGAGAATAAAGATCGCCTTTACAATAATTTATTATGTCAACAACTAGAACAATAAACGGGAGTTGTTCACGGAAAAAAAAAGAAAACGTAAATAATGTTAAGAAAGTTGAACATTTTGAATTGGAATATTTAGGCGCATAGTTGTATCTTAGCTTAGCACAAACTACATGCCAATAAAACTATTGTTACAACTCCATTAACCAGTAATGTCCCTCTGGAACCAGATTAATTTTTTATATTTTTTCCGTGAGTATACTTTATATTTGGCAAATGACTTGAACCCACATATATTCTTTATAATGACTAACTTATATAGATTCTTTCAATTAATTAAAAGTAAGTATTAATTATTGTTGCAATTATAGATGTTTAAAGATGATATCATGTTGTCGATTAGTTTGTAGCGCTAATATTGGTTGTCTACTGAGCCCAGTGGCAATTGTTTAAAGCTAACCTGTTACATGAATACTTCTAGAGATGGTCTTGTATTGTGTCTAATAGTTTATTCCTAAGTTATATAACTCCATTCATTTTAAACACGTTTTTATATGAGACATAGCATATCTATAAACAAAAAAAAACACATAATATTAGATGCAGAATCGGACACGATTAAAGCGCATGTCAAATATATTCAAGATATAATCGAAAGATGTTGTGATACGTTTAAGATACGAATGAAGTTAATTTTGCAAAACATTCAATTTTTAAAAATAAAAATACTCATATTAAAAGTTATAAGTAAAATTAATAAATAAATAAAATAGTTAAGGAAGACTTACTATGCTCACCCGGATATTTATCCATTTGTTTTCTTATAATTAGGAGCTAAATGTCTCTCGTTCTTAATTTGCTTCTTTTCTCAATTTCTAAGTTATGGAGGTTTATCTACATATTAACTTCGAATCACAAGTATATTTTATAGTTTCACATCACATTATATTAAAATTTTTTGTCAAAGATTTGATGATGGCCACAGGTAGGTTGCACAGTGTTGGGTGTACAGCTATTAAAAAACGGCACACATATTGGGTGTCAGAAGTGGTCCCGGCGGGGCTCGAACCCGCGACCTTCGGCTCATAAGACCAACGCTCTAACCAACTGAGCTACGGGACCAATGACACTTTTGGAGGACAAGATGTTGCACCTATTCTAATGATCACAGTTCTATAGTTTACAACTTAATCATGTTAAGTTTGATGCATCCCGAATTAATTCATGGACTCCTAGGAACTCAATGGTTATAGTAAATGATTTTTGTTTTGTTTTGTTTTGACTGTAGTATACAAAATTATAGTTGCTCTTGCTCCTAATGAATTGTTCAAATAAAAATTAAAGTAAATAGAGTAAATTAGAATCTGCAGAAGGTCTTCAAAGGCAATTTATCTTTTCCATTTGTCACACAAATACAAAAAATTCTGTAAACTTTTCTCTGAACACATGATTTTTCATACATAATATTTTGAGGTGAGTTGGTATTTGTAGAATGACAAGGGACATCCAAAAGAAGTAGCCTAAAAAACAAAAATCATGCCAGAACTTTAAATTCCAGTGATGTCATTTACCTCACTTTCTCGAGGATATTGCCACATCTTATTACAATTGCTTAACTAACCTAGTACTAATGAAATAGATCTTATGCTTATCATGTCAGTTCCTTCAATCCAAATAAAATAGAAAGCAGTTTTCTTAAGTACAGCATCAAATCGTGTTTTCCATTAACAGATTGGAGAATAGTAGGTAAACTCCACAAATAACCACGGTATAGTTACAAGTTTTGTCTAATTCAAACATGTAGCAACACGTATAATGTTTAAGCACCTAACGCTTGGTTGAACGTATGATTTGTGTAAAGCGTTAGCACAGACCGAAAACCATTGAAATATAGTAATGGAAGAGAAAAAGCTAACAAACTGAACTCAGGAATACAATGCTTACCATGTCATGATCAAGAACGAGCTGAACCAAGACACGTATAACCACCGATATATTGCAACTAACATCAAGTTTTACCATCATGAGTCACGACTAATTTTTAACTTCAGTTTCTTGCAGTAATCTTTTGACATGTTTAGTGCCATTACAAGCTTTTCATCGATATACATCTATGGAAGTAGTTCATTTTACCCTGGAGTTTAGCGATACCATCACTTTGGAGATCACTCTTCCCATGATAAGACACCATTCCTAGACTATGTACCTCAACAAAGTTTTACAATGTGCATCTAAATCTGGTGAGATCTTGATGCACATATTTGGATAGGAGAAAGGATAGAAATATCTACGAGGGAAGAGAAAATCAGAGACAAGGTAAACCAAATTCATGGAGATATACTCTGGTCTACCGTCTAAATCCTTTTTGTCTACTCCATAACAATGTAATACAGAACGTGATATGTGAAAGTGGTACTGAAGATTCTCTGAGCTAGTCACGCAAGAAAAAATCGGAATTCATTCATACACATTTTGCAGTCATCTGACTTCTTAAATAGCACCATTACAATGTGATATTGTTTTTATGAACATTATAACATTACATTATACTTTAAAACACCAGATCATAACATGACTAAGCCCACTAGAAAAGCATGTTAATCTTTCTCTTTTATGCAGCTGTAGGATTTATCATTCAAGTACAGAAATTTAATACAAAAGTTCATACAATATTTTCTTCTCTCAGAACAAGTTAAAACAGTGTCATTTCGGCTACAACTGTAACAAAAATGCGAGAGAAATGTGAAAAATTACCTCCTTCAGCTAAAAACCTCGTAGAATTTCTCAACCACAAGCAACCCTGAGTCAATTGACTCCAAAGGATCCTTCCGAAGTCTATGTCTTAAGCAGTTCGGGATGACGGTGGCAATATCCTCAGCAGTTACTTTCTCTCTCCCTTTAAGAGCCGCCAAAGCTCTAGCGGCCCTATTGGTAACTATATCACCTCTCAGTCCATCAACATTTAGCTCAGCACAAACTTTTGAGATTTTAACTCTAAGATCATGATCAAGCGTAACAGCAGAAAGAGATTCTCTAGCAGCCGTGATTTGTTCCTGGAGTTTCTCTTGCTCCGCGTTGTAAGTCTCCCGGAATTCTTTTGGATTTTTATCAAACCGTGCTCTCTCCTCAACAATTTTCACCCGGAGCTCCGCGTCCCTCACCGTTCCAACCTGTGCGTGCATCCCGAATCGATCAAGAAGTTGAGGCCTAAGTTCTCCCTCTTCAGGATTTCCAGAGCCAATAAGTATGAACCTCGCAGGGTGAGAAATAGAGATCCCTTCCCTTTCAACAGTGTTCCAACCGGATGCAGCCGAATCCAATAAAACGTCGACTAAATGGTCGTCCAAAAGATTAACCTCATCCACATAGAGAATTCCTCTATTGGCTTTTGCGAGTAGACCAGGCTCAAATGCTTTGACACCTTCAGTAAGAGCCTTTTCAATGTCAATTGTGCCGCAAACTCTATCTTCTGTGGCACCCAAAGGCAAATCGACCATGTTGATTTTGGTCAATACAACAGGGAGTTCTTCGCCTTTCATCAGCTTGTCGCGTACTTCTGGCCCTTGGACTTCTGCATCGACTGGATCAGAGTTAAATGGATCACCGGCTACTACTGTAATGTCGGGGAGTAAATCTACCAATGATCTAACAGTTGTGGACTTCCCTGTTCCTCTGTCCCCCATTATCATCACACCTCCTATCTTTGGGTCAATCACATTCAATAATAGGCAGAGTTTCATTTCATCTTGTCCAACTATGGCTGCAAATGGGTAAACTGGCCTCTGGTTCTCCTTCGAAGCAGCAAGCTTCCTGACCTGAAATTAATGCATTACAAGCTCATGATATCCAATAACCGTGCTATCGCCGCCCTCAATGTAATAGTTCCCATACATATATGGCATCACTAAAAACGAAAGAAAGAAGCACTCAAAGATTGAATTATGGCCACATATACCAGAATTTCTTAGTCAATCCTCCCAATTGCACTCAATGTAGCTCATTTCCCACCAAGTAGGCAAAAACTTTAGATATCAAACATCTTTCGATGGATGAATCTAATTATAGCCGCACCATTCTTTCAAGTAAAATAAGCATCACAATGCAACTAAGTTATCGAACTTCGTTTAATATGAAAAGCACCAAAGAGCAACAACTTAGTACCTGTTCTTGAGCAGGACTAATCTCAGTGGCAACATTGGAAATCGAGACATGGAACTGCGACCGCCCTTTCTTGAGGGGAAGTCCAATCCCTCCATAGAACTTCCTTCCTGAACTCAGCCCTGCAACAAAATGGAAAATTCAAAACACACATTTTTCATCAAAAAGATTTGAACTTTAAGCAAATTACACCATAACTTCACCAAATTAACGTTAAAAATTCGGCCTTACAACTTTAGAACAGAGTAGCAAGCAAATTAAACAAAGGGTTTTAAACTGTAACAGCAATCATGAAAAAGAATCGAACTTTAAGAAAATTACACCATAACTTAACCAAATGAACATGAAAAATCAACATTGTGACTTTAAAACAAAGTAGCAAGCAAATTAAACAAAGGGTTTTTTACTGTAACAGAATGGGGCCCACTTACCAGTAGATGAGGGGAGAAAGACAGAGGAAGAGTTGGATGAGTGAGAAGAAAAAGCTCTGGAGGCCAAGATTGCTGCTGCAGTTGGGGAAGTTCCTACAAACCCCGCCATGTTTTTGCAGTTCGTGTGGTACACTAGTGTGTGTGTTTTTCTATTAACAGTTGATGATGAATGTGTGTGTTGTGTTGGCTACTCTTTGGTTTGCCTGTGTTGGGTCCGGATAAGAGGATCAGATTTCCATGACCCAATCCCTATTTACGTTGTTATTCCCTCTCTCATTAAAAATGGGTATAAAAGAGTTTATGTGAGTCCAAATCAATGAGTATGGTCCTTACATTATTTCAACTTAAAAGTGTGTACCTTGAAGTATGGCTAAAGTAATTATAGAAGTATTTACCAAGTAAGTTTTTTTAGTTTTGTTCCTGTCTTTTTTTGGGTGTCACTTTTTAGAATGGTTTGTTATATCTGGATACTGATGACGCCATAAATTTTCGGGAGGGCCCGACGTGCGTCACCGTTGCCTGTTCGGTCGTCAATCCCAACCTGGAACGGCAATCTCAGGGCGAAGGAAGCGTTGAAGGCATTCCAGCAGATCCTCTGAAGTTCGAACCTTGCGGACTCGGCCCCTCGGAAGCTCACGTTGTCTGGGTGCTGAACAGAGCCGACTCCCAACTAGCTCCTACTCACTGACCACTCCTCACTTCATGGCTATCACCTAGTCAGAAGCGTCTTGCTTTCCGCTCTTCTGGCTCCTGATGTTGTCGTTTTTCCTTGTCTTTTTATAATGAGCCCCCCTTCTTTTATAGGGCGATGCTGGGGTATAGATGTCTTTTTCAGGAGACACGTGTCGGCGTGCATGTTCAGTTGAGGCCTTTATGGCACTTGAGTGCTTTTTATAAAATATGGCACGTGGTGTCTGCATGCGTCTCTCAGTGCATTCAGTAAAAGGCTTAGTAAACGGCTCATCTTGATGGAAGTATTGAGATTACTCTCACAAGGTCAACAATATCCAATAAGATTAGTGTGAGAGTCATGCCCTACGAATTATACTTCGACCGAAGTGGGTTTAGCTCTGACCAAACACTTTATCGAACTCACCGAAATGCAACTAATAGGTGGCCTCACAATCCAGGATCATAGTAATATCATTTGTGATAAAACTAACTTTTAATTTTAAATGCATCGAAAGTCTTGAAAATACAAACAAATATTATGATTTTATAGATAATGTATTATATAATATAATTTTAATGATTTGATAATTGTTCAAGGCGGGCTTCAGAAGCTTTCATCTCATCCATACTGCTATGTCGATCTTATTACAATGAATGAACAAATTGAACAAAAGAGGAATAAGTTTCGTTTGCCTTAGTAAAATTCTTTCTATGTAGTAAATATGTCATGAAGTAATTAAATGTGAACAACATATAAGAAATTCCACTTGCTTCCATATGCAATAGAAAAACAAAATAATAAGTTGTAACGAAAAAAATACTGGGATATTTAAAGGTCACACTAACTCCTGACTATAAGCGCCGCCTAGATGAATTAGTATTACGCAAAATTACTTAAATTTATAACCCTTGTTTTGTCACAGTAAATCTTATCAATTTCTAGGCAAACTTCTCAAAGGCATCCAATGGGTGAAAACAACAATTATTGGTAAGCTATTAAGACGAATAATATATGTTGCTCTATGAGCTATAAATTTTGTACACAGTTCATTGCTCGTTGCGCAATTCAAGAACCAACATGTAAGTTATCATATCAGAACAATTAATATGATTATCAATAAATATGTGATAATAAATTAATGAATGAATTTAATTCAACAATATGTAAGAACATTGTTTTATGCAATGAGATTAGGGATATGAAATGTAAAAGAAAGAAAAATGATAAATAAAGGTTTCTCGTGATTCAAAAGCAAAGAATCACGAGTATTATGTCCATATTCCTCACGACGGACGGCCAAAATGAGATCAATCTTTTTAAATGAAGCTTACTTTTCTCATATCGAGATCTTGATTAACGTCAATAAATTATTAAACTTTAAGACGTAAAAATTTGTCAATAAATTAACTAATTAACCATAATTTTATAATAATAAAAAAACCTTTTATGATTCCAGTATTTACGAAATTCAAAGGAGTTTTAGTATGAGACTAGTTATTTCTAGTTTTGACAAATATCATAATTATTTATTTGGACTTTAAGTATGGCAATAAATATATCTGTAAACAATCATCGTGTGATAAAGAGTGAGTTTGAAAACTCAGTTAGATATTTTAATATTTTTAAATATTTATTTTTAATTTAGTAACTTCATATTTAATATTAGAAAGTTCTTTTTATATAAATAGACTTATATATATTCAAATTTCATAAAGTGTAGATCACTTATTTAATCATGTAAGCAAGTTATTTGAAAAAACAAGTAATAAAAATATTGGTAGCTAGTTAAGTAACTTCTCTAGTTCGATGCCCTTAAACCTTTTAGAATTATATCTTTTACCTAAATTCATGTGAACTCTTCTCAAATATTTATATCCATCTATAGGTTCACAATTGTCATAACATAATATGACATAAATATCTTAAATGACATCATGTTACATGTATAACTTTGGCAAAACCCATTTTGCTTCTGATTATTAACGCTTAGATAATATTGTATATATCACTTATAAAAATTCATAAAAAAATAGAACTAATCAAAATAACATATGCATAATGTTTATGTGATGCTAAATGATCAACTAAGATGGTTAGATCATAAAATAAATATAATAATTATTAAAAATATATCAAATAAAAGATCAAACATGGAAACATATTGCATATACCGTCTCCACGTTAGAAAAATCATAAATAATGTTAAAAATATGATTATAAATTATAATCAACTGATAAAAAATATTATAATCATGTTAAGAATCCACATGAACTACGGGGATTTATGTGAAATTTTAAATTTTATTTAGAAAAACAAAGAGAGCTAGTATGCAAATTTAGAGTTCTAAACCGTAGTAGTCTCGTTTTTACTTTTAATTGGATTTTCAAATAGTTTGGGGATTCAGAAACTGATTATCGGCTTTGACTATGGTCATCATGGAAAATATGTTTATCAAAATCAGATAAGAAATAGTTTTGATATGCGTGTGAACCAGGGCCGGACCCAGGTTAAGACTAACATGGGCTACAGCCCGGGGTGGAATTCTGAAAAAATAATTTTAATACTACAGGCTACAACTTATTTATCCTAATGATATGAATATACTACAGCTTATTTAAGAACATCCTCACTTCTATTTACTATTTTGAGTCCCAAAAGATATATAAATTAAGGTTTGTCTTAGTCTATAACTTCATGCGTATAATATATATTGTTTTGTGGCCCATATAGAAATAACTCCCTTGTCATCTATATATATGAGCATATCGTTGTAGCATTTAACAACTTAGATCGAGTCAAGAATATGTTTATCTTTCATATATATATTAAGAATAAATTTATCTTTGTACCATTTAACAGTTAAGATTTTATAGTTTTAAGTTGTAACAAATAGTTTTACTTCAAAAAAATTTAGGTTTGTAGTAGTTTAGTCCTGGGTCCGCCCTTGCGTGTGATATATTTCAAGTTTCAGATCTAGAACTGATTTTTTTTTTTTTTTTTTGAGGAGATGGTTTTTGGTTGTTGGAGATGAGTAACAATTCACTGATACTTGTTTTTAGAAACTAAACTTGGAATATAAGAACTTTGATGAAGATACCTTTGGCTGAATCGAAATAAACTAGTGTGGAAATTTTGCAAGTAAAGCCCTTATATATAAAGACATAATTATTGAAGTGGTTGAAGACCTTTATCATACTTTATAATTGTTGTGTTATGTTAATAGATCTGTATGCTATGCACCATTAAAGATGTTTCCAAACTTTTATTTCAAAATTTAGTCATTTTTATAAGAAAAATATATATACAATAATTTTCGTTTAAAACTTTTTAAATAATACTGAAACATGTACTTTCTTTAGTTTAGTCCAGGTTTAATAATTTCAAACTTTTTAATACAAAGAGAATTGAAGAACTAGTTTTCTGAGATCAAGAAAATCTTACGGTGAAAAACTAGTTTTTTCTAAATTTTTATTTGAACAAGAAGTAAAAAACAAATATGATCTTTTTAAAATAATTTCAATTGATCAATATCAAACTTATGATAATTTTACTAAGGGAAAAAACCGGCAAGCCCCCTATGGTTTAACCCCTTTTGCAAAGTGCTACATACCTTTTTAGAATAGAGAAAATAGCCACCCCCCCCCCCCCCCCCCAGCCCACCCACGTATTCAAATATATATGGTTTGCCCCTGATCAACTTTCTGGCAAAATCTTTTAGCTGAGAAGATCGTTGTTGTCAGAATTCGAAGTATGAACACGGGGTTTCACCTCGATTTAACCCCGATTTCAATCATACACCCTCTTCTCCTTTCTATTTATTCTATATATTTCTTTATTTTTAACTAATTTTTGGTAAATAATTTTTGAATCATAATTCAGGGGATTGAACTGAAATTGAAGGGAAAAGAGGGTATTTGATTGAAATTGGGGCTAAATTGAGATGAACTCGATATTTACACTTCAAATTCCAATGAAAATGAACTTTCGACAGAAAATATTCTTTCAAAAAGTGGACCGAGGGGCAACCTACATACTTTTGCAAAGGTTGGCAGTTGTTCTCATCTTTAAAGGTTGGGGCTAAATTGAGATGAACTCTATATTTACGCTTCAAATTCCAACGAAAGTGAGCTTTCTATAGAAAATATTCTTTCAGAAAGTTGACCAAGGGGCAACATGCATACTTTTGCAAGGTTGGCAGTTGTTTTCTCATATTTAAAGATTGGGGCACATCGTGAAAGAGAGTATACTATAGGGGGTTTGACACTTTTATCCCTTTTACAATGTATAATTTAGTTATTTAAAATAATGTAGTGCCTTACCAACATTTTGGATAGATTGAAAATAATTTTAGACTAAATTACAAATTTTACAAAATGTTTTGGATTAAAATAATATCTTCAAAATTCCAAGGACTAAAGTGAGTATTTGGAGTTCCTATATTTTCTTTCAAACCTCAGGGGTAATTCAAATGGGGATTTCTCTCCCGAAACATTAAGTTCTTATTTGAAATTTGTAACTTTAAATGTACATACTCTTCATCCAGCTGGGAGAAAGCATTCCATTGCATGCCATTATATTGCGTTGGATCATGAGTCATCTTCTATGCATAAACCTTAAAGTGATCTTCGTCCTCATCTTAAAACTTTATAGCTGATGATAATATGTTATAGGGGGTGCTGAGGTGTTTCTTATTTCTTTTCTTTATTTTGGTAAAAGCTGGGTTGTTAAGATTTTCTGATAAACTCTGATGTATTTATATTAACAAATTAAGTTCAGCAACTATAATTAAATAAAATGCTTTTCCAATAATCAATAACTGTTACACATCATCATCTATTAAAAAAATGATCATATCTACTGTAAATTTCGGCTTGTTCGAGTCATCAACCATCGCAATCTTGCTCTTTCATAACATGAAAGTTAATGGATCTTGTGCTCTTTCACTAATTAGACCATAAAGTTAATTGCCGACGTAAAGTAACTAAACTAGTGCACTTATTTGACTTATCCAAGAAATTTACCTTTGAACTACTCCATTTTATCTCAATGGACACCTCATTCCCAAATGTGGCTGATGCAAAAACCTTAGAATGAGTCAATCAATATAAAGACAAAAGATTGTGGCTTCTGAATCATTTTGATCTTACTTCAGCCTACTCTAGATAAAGAAAGGAAAACTTAATGAGATCAAAAAACTGTATAAATATGGTTCAATTTCCTTTACATCATCACTCACATTGGATACCGGAAAAAAAAAACAACTTAAAATGAGCAGCTTGAAGTTCTTAGTGTGCCTTATAGTTTGTCTACTGCTATCATCTGCAGCCATTACCGCTCGCCCGGTAAAGAGAATTACGATTGCGAGAAGAGAATTGGAGGCTCAAATAGGAAGGGAGATGTTGATGAACCAAGGTTACCATGACTTGCCCGATAGATCAACGCCTGGAGGACCGGATGCGCATCATCATTTTAAACGCTTGTGATCTGAGAGTCGAACGTTATCGAAGGGCAATTACAAATACGATTACGCAGACGTCACCTAAAGATCTAGAAAAAAAAAATGAAAAACATGAGTCAATTCTAACTTCAGCTCTGTAGTTATATAAACCTCAGGAAAGTCTATCTCTAATGTTTGTTTATGTATCTAATTAGTTAGTTCAAATTCAAAATGGTGTAAATGTATCTATCCCTTAAAATGAATGTGTACTGGCACTGAAATTCTGGAGATCTTTTGCTACATGTTATGATCCATATTTCTCAACTGAGATTTGACTGTGGTTATGTAGCAAACAATCGGCTGAATATTTTAATTTTCCGCTATTCCAGAACGGTAATTAAATACTGGACGATTATCGTTGTCCTAATTAAAGCATCTATCTTACAACATCAACAATTTAGTGTAATTAAATAAGCAACAATGTCACACGTATGAGATTAAATCATTAAAGACATTTTGTACGAATACCCGTATGAATTGTTCTATAAGCTCTAGCATCTTATGTGCATAGCGCTAGAAAACTTTCTTTGAGAAACATAGAGGCATCGATCTCCAAATTACATTCATAGGCAAGGTTGATTCATCGTGACCTATGTTGCACATATACGGGGACACAGATACGGCACGATACGGATACGGGGACACGAATTTTCAAAACTATAGGGATACGATACGGCTTGATATGTCTATTTATTTATATAATTATAATAATTATATAGCAAATTTATGTGCACCATATGATTACAATAGACAAATTTACAATTTTAGCATTATATTTTAAAATTTAAGTAAAAATAAATCTTACGTATGACTCATAATTAACATAAAGGAGCATTAAAGAAGAATAATGTAATAACAAATTTATTTAAAGGTGAAAAAACTCTCTCGACCTAAATTAAGAGAATTATATCTACTATAGAAGATTGCAAGTCTCATATTTTCTACTTTCTATGCTACTCTAATTTATGTTACTAAGTTTTAATATATAATATGGGTTGATGTTGTGCGTAAATAGTTGAATACGTTGTTGATAGGTATCCCACACGGGTATCCGTAATTTTCTTTTATTGTAATTATATGATACACCGCATGGCGCGTCCAGATATGTATATATCGAGGAGTATCGGAGGAGTACTGGTATCCAATAAATATCGAATACGTGTGATTTTTGAAGTATCTGTGCAACATAGATCATGACCCTCTTTGATGGAAAGCCTTATGTGACTGTATAGAGAACCATGACATTTTTTGGTGAGTGATAATTACGTTTATGAGTGTTAAGCTAGTTTACTTTAATTACAGTAATCATCCTTGGTGTTTGAAACTCTTCTATTATTCTAAAATATAACAGATAAATTTTACGAAAGTTTAAATAATTACAGAGACACCCTCTAATTAGGAGCGTAGCCAGGAACCTTTTCCACCCTGAGTTATACTAAAGAACTAAATTATTTATATAAGGGTAAAATGCATCAAAACCTCCGACATGTACCCTTTTTACAAGTTGCCGCTTAACATTTTCTTTTTATTTTTTTTTCTTTTTTTACAACTAACCTCCCAACTTGTACCCCTTTTTACAAGTTGCCACCTAACCTTTTAAAAAAAAAAAAAAAAAAACTAACCCCCAACCTATTGAAAAACGTGTGAACGACCCCCTGAAGCCAAATCCAACGGATCAATAGGTTGGTTGATTAGTTATAAAATATAATTGGTGAGGTGGTAACATGTAAAAGAGGGTATAGGTTGGGAGGGTTTAAATGCGATTTACCCTTTATATAAAAAGACTTAAATACAAAATGACAGAATAAAACTTATATGCTATCACAAAAAAATAAATAAATAAATAAATAAATGTAAGGTGACATACATACCCCCTTGTTTTCGTAAATGAGCACCATACCCCTTTTAATAAACTACTTAACAGATGTCGGTTAATATGATTTTTCGCCTGCAACCATCTTGTAAAACTTTGGTGCACTATTTTGATAACGAGAACAAGTTTGGTGTAAGATTTTTGACAGTATAAGTTAGTTTAGTTTAACATTTACTAATATTAGGGGGTTTACTACGGATTCTTAATGCTATGAATTTGATGTAGTTTTGAGAAACACAAGGGAGTTTGCTGAAATTTTTTAGATAAAAGTATGTTAGTAATTTTGTAGGTATAGAGGTTTAAGAGATACTAACAAGTCTCATTTAACTGGAAGTGTATGCATGATTCATTATATATAAAACATATAAGGCATTAGTGGAGAATTTTAAAAAATACGAGGCGATTCTTTTAAAAAAATAACACAAAAAGATTTGGTGCATGATTTTGAAAACACATGGGGGTTTTATGTTTTTTTCGCGTGAAAACACTATTGAAGTTCATCCTTGTGGTTCTTCAGAGAATAAGATTCATTAGCTATTTAAATTGACGTCTATACTTACAACTAACTCTCTTTCAATGAAGATAACCATAGGATTAATTTGCTACAAAAATCTCCATCCGTTATATTAAGGACTATTAAACAACCTTCATAGATTAAAATGTGTGTTCTTCTGTTGGCCGTAGAGGCATCTACATATTAATTAAATGTAAATAGGTTGTAGCCATGTATTTGTTTTAAATACGACTTCTTGATGGGGAAATGGGATTTTTAGTTGGAATGAAAAATAATTTGTTAAGTTAAATTGAAAATCTTATATTTTTTTTACTATTTTTTTGCAATAAAATTATATTAGATTGGACTAACACATATGTACTTATATATACACTTTGGAATTTCAACCCCGGCCGTAGTCCACCAAGTCTTTGGGGGTGGCTAAGCCCCTACTTGTAATAGATGACAAATACATGTATATATCTTTCATATTTTCTAAAATTTTATATGTGCGTGTATTGTGTTTCTTAACTTTATTTTTAATTTGTAAGTTGAGAGCTAAACTCCCAAATTTAGCTGAGGCCAAAACTCCTAAATTTAGCCCCACGTGAAAAGTTACGGTAAGATTTTGAAATCGTCGCCGTCGGGGTACCAAAATTGAAAAAAATGCCAAATTAAGGTACCAAAATCGTGATCTGCTAAATTAAAGTATGAAAAAAATAGTGCCAAGTTAGGGTATAAAAATACAATTTTCTCGTTAACTAGACCTCAAGAGTGCATATAAATATAGTTATATGCAAAAATTACCCCCAAGTCAAAAATCTTCTTTGAAGAAAGAGTGTAATGCATTTGCCACAAGTGCAAGTGGGCGTTGGTTTCCAATGAAGAGAGGCAAAAATTGTCCATGACTTATGAAATTCCAAATTTGGTTGTATTTATAAATAGAATGTTCAAATATAAGTAAAGTTATGATAATATATCATTTTTTTTAAGTAGAATTTTTTTAATGAAGTTGTGATTTTATACATATCTACTTTATACTTTTATTTTATATGAAAGAAACAAATAATGTGATATAAGAAATTAAATCAAAACAAGTTCAAAAAATTTATTCTGTATGCAAAATAACATTCATATTCCAATCCATAATAGGGCTGGGCTAACTTCTAATTATAGAGTTACATCCTAAATTTATAGTCAAACAAAGTTGCTTGGTTTTCGTATGGTCTCGGACATTTTCTGGAAAATTTACCATCAGCTTTTAAAACTAAATTAAATTATTAATCATTTATTGCAATTTATAAATCAATAGACTAAGAATTTTATACCACCTTGCATTATATATTTTTGAAACCATTATTTCAATTTTATTGCTTGCACTATAGATGCGGCGGGAAAAGATTTTTACATTTAATGGACTAAAATAAGCTAATATTATGAAATTAACATTAATAGATAGCTTATACTTGGGATTTCATACATTTTACATCCACAGGAAAAAGTTGAAATGGGGCAAGTGTGCTAATAATGACGAATAGGGTATTTGCTAATCAAAATAACATTGGATTTTATTTTTTGTAAAGAAGATCACTGATGATTTTATCATATATATAACTCGATATAAATATCCATTTATTTAGTGCATGCACTCGTGGCAAGCATGCACTGTCTGTACATGTATGCGTTCTATTATTAATCAAAGTCCGAAGTTAATCCATAAAAAATGTTCCTGTACGATTTTAGATAAGGGTGACCCAACTCAAATTAGGAATGGACAGAAACAGAGATAGGATCGTGAATCTGTTAATCACTTTGAAGATTAAGTTGATTAAAAACTAGTGGAATTTGCCTATAGCAAGCTAATTTTGAGGTGCATTTTTACTTTGCTTGGGAATAGTGCAATATAGCAAATATATACAAGTTAACTAAAAGTAGTAAATCAATGCTCCACCGGTGTTCGAGTACAATAATGCTGATATGTTCATGAAGTATCTTCAAAAGAAAGGTTACCATGATCATACAATTTCTTGGAAAGGCATGCACGTTGATTTCTAATTCCAACTTAAAGTTAGGACTTAGATAAAAATTTATAAATTAAGAGATCCATCATTTGGATGGGGCTAAAAGTAATTACGGCTTTAACAAAAAAAAATACAAAAATATTTGTCATTACTCATTAGCTAAGCCTCCATCTCCACTAACGCATGAGCATATATCGTTTCCTTTTGTTTTGTGTTATTTTGTAATAGTTTTGTACCTAGCAAAAAGACTCGACGGATTTTTGTTTAACGAATAACTGAAAACTTGTTGCTGGATAAGCACAATAGAAGGGCAATAAAATACACATAAACTGTTCAAACTAGCTGAGGGCAGATTCGTTTAGAAATAGAAAGGTAGTGTGACTTTTTCTATCGTTCAGTTGCCAATATTTAAGGATTCTTGATTTGGATGTGGCAATTCGGGCCTAATGCGACTGACGGCCATGACAATAAGTTTATTTGAGAAAGGTTTCGACATTTTATTGGTTTGAAGGCTATGAATAAGATAATATTAGGTTTAAAAGTTGAATTTTTGTGTGCTGCTTATGTCAGCATTATGCTACGTACCGTATATAATTATGTGATTTTTTTAAAAGAAGACCTAAACTTTGCGGTTTCTTATAAAGTTTAGCGAGTAGAATTTGTCGATATACTTTAATTCGTAGTAATTCCCTTGACGATTTAAAGTTTGAGGCACTCTCGGTTTCCTTATCTTAATTGTCAGCCATGTCAATTTCATAAGTGGCTATAAAAAAATAAAAAATCCTTAAGTGCAATAAAATGAAAGACATGTTAACTGAACCAATTATATGTTCCATTACCATATATAATGGTGTTTCAGATTGTACGTACAAAACGGGATTATAATTAATGTAAAATATGGCAAATCATGACTAGAATTATGTTTTAATCTAAATTGAGGGAAAATGGCAGATACTAGTTTATTAAAATTCTTTTTGTTGTTGTTGTAATTTGAATATATTTTTTAAAATTATATTTATAATACTTTTAATATTAAAGTATCCTTAAAATGAGTTGGCACAAAATATTTTGTGAAAAATCCAAATTCAAATGGTAATATTATTTTCAATTATTAACTTATTTAAAAGCAAGGAAAAAGAATCATGTTAACCCACCAAGCTTATAACTAGGGATGAAGTGGGATATTTTGCTTTCTTCCCCAAACTTTTGCAATAAATATATTTTTTTACTTTGAAATTTTTTTAAGATACTCGAGTCAAATTGTTTTCAAGATGAGTTTCAGAATTTTAATTTTAATAAACTTTATTTCTGAAAAATATATTAAATAAGAAGAAAATTGGTTTAGTGAAGTAAGAGGTGGAGTCATTATTGAAACCTTAGAGGAGCTACCATAAAATATAACAGAGCGTCCTCCATATTATTATTTATACAGTTGATATTTAGTCATTTAAGAAGTAAAATATATAATGAAAATAGGCCACTGGACTATGGTTTTGAATCACAAAAGGAATAGTCGCTATCAATTTTTCACGTGAGATATTAGTAATTAATCATACACAACATAGGACTATTTTTCATAAATTCATCATTAAATTAACAATACTTTACTATTAACGACTCACTGTCGAACACATGTTGGAAAAGAACGAAGAGACACACAAGACGTGATTTAAGGTTATGGAATTGCATAAAAAGTTAATTCAGTTATTCACATTTCTCATGAATAATAAAGACCAATGGTTTTTCATTTCTCTGCATTCACATTTCTGCTATATATGAGCGTGATTCCTCTCGTGATATTTCACTTCAAACTTACGAAGTACCAAGAATTGACTATCCTATTGGTCTCTGATGCTCCACAATCACTACCATAAAGATATATAATGGCAACTTCAACTTTTACACTTGTTTCCATACTTATCCTATTTGTCATCTTCTCAAATGCCGATATATTATTTGCTTTGAGTCACGATGGTGCCTTAAATATGCATAGAAAGATAAATTACAAGGAAATTTTACGCGAAGCTGCAGAGCTTGAATTATCGAAGAATTGTAGGAGGAGAAGAATAACGAGTACAAGTAGAGAGGTGCCTGGAGGGCCTGATCCTCATCATCACTAAGCTCGAGTAAGACAATTTACGACTCAAATAATTTAGTTCTCTCAACTTTCTAAAATATTTAGTTGGGAGTAAGAGATGAAAAAGGCTTGTTCGCTTTGTAAAATGTTTGAAATATTTATATTTTCTTGTATCAATATTATTCTTTACAAGAACTATATGCCTTCCGCCGACAACTACGTGAATTATTATTCATTTATGCGGGTCCTACCGAATAGCCAAATGTGTTATTAAGATTCGTGATCAGCGATGAAGAATGAGCACACGAACGGAAAAAATAAACGAACGATTATTGAATTGATGATTAGAGAATCGAATTAATTCTCATATGAACATAGAGAGTTTTGTGTTTCTTAATCTACAATCTAATCAAGTGAGTAGAACAATAACTCTACTTCACTTTTTTATAAGGGGAGCGTGTAGTGTGAGACTTGCGTAACTTTTCAGAAATGAAAAACTGTTAATGACTGTTATAAATGGTATTTTAAACTATTACTAAAAATAGAAATAATCAAAGTTAAATATAATTTAAGACCCCCCTCAAGATGGGCGTGAAGGTTGATGATCTTCATCTTAGAAATAATTTGACAGAACGACTTGATGAATAGAGGTTTAGTTAAAACATCTGCAAGCTAGTGATCATTGGAAATGTGAATGATTTTCAACTGTTTTTCATGATCTTTTTCCCTGACAAAGAAGCAATCAATTTGAATATGCTTAGTGTGCTCATGATGCACTAGATTGTTGGCTATACAATAAGCACTCTTGTTATCTTTAAACAACAAAGGAGTTCTGGATTGAGTGATGCTAAGGTCTTTCAACAGATGAGTTAACCACAACCCTTCATAGGTGGTAGTAGCTAAGGCTGTGTACTTAGCTTCTGTGGAAGACCTACTGACAGTGGGTACTTGTTCTTGTGCCAGTACAAGTTGTCCAATCGCTATCTGAAAAAGCTTTAAGGTGGAGTTCTATTTTATGTGGAAAGAAAAGACATGCTCCTGAACTTGACTTGAAGTATTTGAGAACTCTATCAGAAGCTGCAAGGTAGGATACGGTTGGCTTTGACATGAATTGAGCGAGGCAATGTAAAATAAAGCTCAGATCAGGTCTGGTCTGGTTATGGTCAAATAGAGTAATCGAAACGAACCTTCTGTATATTGAAGGATCTTCAAGTAATGGAGAATCCGCATCTTTGATTTTAGTTGATGAATCCATAAGAGTAGAGGTTGGTTTGCATCCTAGATATCCAGACTCGGAGAGAATATCAAGAGTATATTTTCTCTGACATAAATTGATTCTAGACTTGCTTCTAGCAACTTCTATTCCCATTATGTACTTTAAAATTCCCAAGTCTTTGATATTAAAGTTATAATCTAGTTGTTCTTTGGGTTTATTGATCTCTGGCATATCATTGCATGTTAGAATAATGTCATTAACATAGACGCATAAAGCAGTGAATGGAGTGGATGTTATTTTGGTAAAGAGTGAACAATCTGAAATAGACTGAGAGTGTCACACCCCCAAAAATCTTAAGAGTCAAACTAGAGACATGAATAAAGATGACCAAACAAAACAGAACTAAAACTCGCGCACAGGCGGAAGGAAAAACATAATCTCGAAAGAAAACATAGATCCAAACAACTACCACTTCCATAAGTTGCTAGTCTTAGCATAAATTCTCAACTTAAGAACTAAAAGTCTAAAGAACTAGGAATTCCATAGAATCTATTATTGTCCAATAATCAATAAAGCAATAAATCAACTATACTCAGCTGCATATGCTTGTCCTGTTAGCTCATACGGGTCATTACTTAAATCTGAAAAGAAGGAAACATAAAACGAATGAGATAAAAATCTCAATGAGTTCTCGCTAAGTGTGTGTGGAAGTGTAGAACTTTCTTTGAAAAGAGTTTAACTTTATGCAAAGGCACAATACAATATTTTCATACAAAAATGCACATAGAACAATTGCCAAGAATTCCAATGTCGATGTCATTCATCCTTATCGCCTCGAATAGATTTTCTTATCTCCCTGTCCAAGGAGCTACCTTGGAAACAATAGACAGCATGCCATGGAACATGCAACAAGTGATCCCAATAGACACTACGAACGGCCCACAATGTCTAAAGGGAAGGGGCCAGGGGACACGAAGCTCAATCGGCAAGCCCTCTGCTGCCCGGTATTACCTCGTGCCTACCCAAGCCAATAGATCCAACAAATCACTAATTCAATACACCGCGTAATCATAGCCAATTGAGTTCAACCATTTCATGTATACCTTTGTCATGCAAATCTCATAATACATCATGCTGTAATTCTAAGTAAAGAATCTTTAAAAGACATGAAAGAAAGTTAAACGATATAGTTCCTGGTTTCAAAACATATTTTCAACCACTGAGTATGAAGCATTAAAATTTATCATGCAATAATACAATAACTAGTTATATATTTATACACACATTCAACATATATTTATACACACATTCCTTCTAGTTTTTGAAAAATAATATAGTTTAGGAGAACTCACCTAAATAATAACTGCAGCAAAAGCAAGGCTCGGAACTAGCCTGAATCACCTATTAGAAAAAAGTCTACTTAGAATACTAATTAAATTCCAATCTAACCTACCTCAACTATAATACACTAGAATTCTAAAGTTATAATTATAATATACTCACTGACCTTAGAATCATACGTACACCTATATATATTTATGCTTCCTACATTACTTAATCATGATCTAAATCACATTAGAGAATTTATATTTACAAAACAACATGTAACCACACTCAGCTCACTATGACTTATCATCTAGAGACCACCAGTACCCATCTATTATCCTTTGTCTTCAATTTTTCAATGCCAAAAATCTTAATTTATTAATTTATATTTATCACAAGTCAACAATGTCAGGCACCATTCATTCCTCACGTAAAAACTCCACACATGCATATAATATTTACCCTAAACCCATGGCCCACATGTATAGATATATTCAAGGAAACTATTAATGCACATGGTTCAAGGTAAAAGAAACCGAATTCCAGGAATTGAATTTGCTATGGTCACGAATTGATTCCCTCTGTACTAACTTAATAAAGGCACCTTAACCCCATTCAACCACTACCTAATAAGATCAAATAATAAACTATGATAAAATAAAGCAAGGCATAGTTAACTTGAGAAAGACTTATACCGATCGGAGGAATAAAAGCAAGAACGAAACGGCGGCTGCGGATGTAACCAAAGGCGCAGAAGATTTATGTTTCTACTATAAATATATGGTAACCCTTTAACCTATATAAAGAGTTTACGAGAGTGTTTAATTTATAATGATTGTATAATTATAATTATAATAACTCCCAAGTGTCCTATAATTTTTAATTACTAACTAACAAAATTTTAAAGGTACTATTTATAAATAAAAATAATTTCACATAAGAAAAAAAATAAAAAAAATCAGGATACTACAGAGAGCATCCAAAATCAAGTAAACAGGATGTCAATTTAGTATACCACTGTCTAGAAGCTTGTTTCAGACAATAGAGACTTTTATTTAAAAGGCATACTCTTTTGTCATTAGGTTTACAATATCCTAGTGGTGGTTTCATGTATATGAGTTCATAAAGATCACCATGTAAAAATGCGCAATTTAGATCTAATTAATGCAAGAACCACTCTTTAGAAGCAGCTACAACTAGAAAGACTTTGACAGTGGTAAGCTTGGCCACATGTGAAAAGATATCAAAGTAATCTAAACCGTCCTCCTGGGTGTATCCTTTTGCCACTAATCTTGCTTTATACCTTTCTATGGTTCAATCAGCTTTATGTTTGATCTTATAAACTCATTTACAACCTACACAGTTATGGCCCTTTGGTAAGTAAGTTAATTCCCGAGTATGAGTCTTTTCGAAGGCCTCAATCTCTTTTTGCATAGCTTCTTATCACTCACGATGTTTGTTAGCTTGTGTGAAGGTTTTGGGTTCAGAGATTTCTGAAACAGAGGCAGAAAAGACTATATGACTGTGACCAAATTTAGAAGCAGAGAGATATTTTTCAATACGATACTTAGTTTTCAGAAAATTACTCTTATGTAAAGATGCAAGTAACTTGACGTCATAAGACTTTAAATAAGCAGGGGGCTTTGTAGTTTTACTAGATTTTCTAGTAACAGGTGCTTCACCGGCAGTTATATATGAAGGAAGAGCAGGATTTGCAGAAGTAACAGTAGTTATAAGATTAGAAGTTGGAAGAACATTTTTAAGACTATTCTATATAGTTGTGCTATTGCGAGTGGTTTCTGCATAATTCATAGGGTGATAATCAATATTAGGAGTCTGAACAGAAGAGGCACTATCAGCATGTGCTAATGGTTGTTCAAGATCAAGAAGAATAACATGACCTAAAGCTGGATTAGCAGAAGAATCCTTTCCTAAGATGAAATAATTAGCGCACGCCTGTATATCACATACATTTTCAAGAGATTTATTTATAAAAAAACTTTTGAAAGGAAAATCTTGTTCATAAAATATCACATCTCTGATATGAAAAGAATTCTCTAAATTCAAAAGAAGATCCCTTTGTCCCTCTAGGATAGCCAAGGAATACACATATGTGAGCTCTTAGTTCTAATTTGTTTTTGTGAGCAGCTAAAGTGGAAGCAAAACATAAGCAACCAAAGCATTTGATAATGTTATAATCAGAAACTCTGTTGAACAATATCACGAAAGGAGTTTTATCGATGATTAGGAGAAGGTAATGTATTAATTATAAAAGCTGCAGTAGCAACAAAATGAGGCTTATATTTAAGAGGAACATTGGGTTGAAACTTTAAGGATCTTGCTACTTGAAATAAATGTTGATGCTTGCGCTCAACTAAGTCATTCTGCTGTGGAGTCTCTACACAACTAGTTTGATGAACAATTCATCTGTGGAATAAAAATCTTTTAACAAGAACTCAGTATCATTGTGTGTCCCGATGATCTTTATGTCAACAAAAAATTAATTTTTAATCAAAATGAAGAACTCTGTCAAGTGTTGCCTTACTTCAGAATTGTGTTTTACAAAATAGATCCAAGTGCAACGGGTAAAATCATCCACTATAGTCAAAACAATCTACAACAATTGTAAGAAGTTACAGAACATGACTCCCAAACATCACAATGCATCAAATCAAAAGGAGCTAAATGTTTTGTATTACTAACATAAAGCTAGCTTTCGTTGCTTAGCCAAATGACAAATCTCACAAGGAGTATTAGACATATTAGATGGTACAGATAACTTTGGAATAGAACAAAGTTTATTGAATGAAGCATGCCCTAGTCTATTATGCCAAAGAGTCATAAAACAGATCTAAAACATAAAGTCCATTGTGGTCTTTATCAGAACAAATCATGCTCTTGGTGATTGACTCCTGCACAAGAATTTATCAGAATAAAAGATCCAAGAAACATGACAATGCTTTGTTAGTTTAGATAAACAGACTAAGTTAAAACTGAAACGTGGCACATTGAATACAGAGGTTAAAGTCAAACCACTTGGTAAAGTAACTGTGCCTGTGAGAGTAGCATTAGTGGTTTTAGAATTAGGCAAAGCAATAGGAATGTTAACATGTCTGATATCATCAGTAAACAAAAAAGAATCAAAAATCATGCGATCTGTGGCTCCACTGTCTAAAACCCATGGATTTGAACAAACAGAACCATGTGCAACATTTAAAGAGAGGATAGAGTTAGAAAGTGAACCAACAGTGGTAGTGGCTGCAAAATGAGATGCAACAGAGCTTGTTGAACCTCCTGGATTTTGTCCTTTGTTAAAAGTCATAACTTCTCTATTAAAGCTTTCTTTGTACCACCTTGAATCTGTGGTGCAGGTTGAGATGATTCCTCATCAGATGCATTATTCCCATCCTAGACATCCAATTAGCTAAAAACACCTATCCACCGTGTGATCATTAAAGCCACAATGGGTACATTTGAGCTTCTTTATATCCTTGTTAGCCCCACCCTTCTGAAACTTATTCTGATAATTTTGGTTACCAGCAAGTTTGTTTGAGGTTTCTTGAGGAATTTTTGACCTAGTAAACATAGCTAAATGGTCAACAGAACTAGCATTAGAGTGCAAAGACCTCTGTCTTTATTCTTGAAGTAATAGGGAATACACCTTAGAGAGTGATTGCAAGGGAGAGTTAGATAAGACCTGACTGCACAGATTGGAATAAGAGTCATTAAGACCCACCAATAGAACATGACACAGTCAGATTGTTGTAGTTTCAACATGTGTTTGTTAACATGACATGTGCAAAGCTCATAAGAACAAGCTAAGATGGGTCGATGATTGAAAAACTCGTCCCAAAGAATTCTAAATGCTTTGTAAAAGGCAGTGATGGATTGATTTTCTTGAACTATTGTAGACATAGACTTTTGTAAGTGAAACACACGAGATCCATCAACCCTATCATATCTCGTTTTGAGTTCCAACCATACATCAATAGCAGAAGTAAAGTGCAACATGCTATGTCTGATTTCTTTAGATATTGATAAGGTAAAAAGTGTAACTCTAAGTTTATTGTAGAACATTGTAATCCCGAACACAAGGGCTGCATGATGAAGCGTACCTCGCACACGGCTTAGATAGGGGTATATTTTCTGTAAGGATTTTGAGGAGAAGATGAAGCTAAAATTTCTTGTGTTGAGGGGTCTTAGTATATATAGTGTCTTAGCTCTTGCTTAATTAGTAAGAAGGGGGAAGGTGGTGGTGGCCAAAAGTGGTGATGGAGATAGGTGATGAAGAGAGCTTACTAGCCAAGTTAATTGCCTAGGTGTCAAGAGGAAAGAGATGGAAGTGTCAAAATGTGGTGCTGAAGGGAGGTGAAGTAGGCATCTTAATTTTTCACAATTCATGAAGAGAAGAGTGGTGGCAAGAAGCTTGGTGACTAAGGCTTAATAGGGAGGTGACGAAGCACACACCTAGCATATTTAGAGGGGTAAGAGGGTTCTAAAGGCGGGTTCTTCGTAGAGGGGTAAGAGGGTTCTAAAGGCGGGTTCTTCGTAGAGGGGTAAGAGGGGTCGAAATGTGGGTTCTTCGTAGAGGGGTAAGAGGGGTCTAATTTGTAGAAGGGGTGAGAGATGTCTAATTACGACCCCTCTGTGAAGGGATAAGAGGGGTCTAAATACGACCCTTGTGGGTCTAAATACGACCCTTGTGAAAGGATAAGAGGGGTCTAAATACGACCCCTGTGAAGGGATAAGAGGGGTCTAAATACGACCCCTTTGTGAAGGAGTAAGAGGGGTTTAATTTGAACTCTTCACCCTTGCTTCGACCCCTTGTCCTTCGAGCCCCTAATCTAGGCTAGTGATATAGAGGGGAGAAGGGCTTGAGGGCTCACGGAAGTACTATATTGTTTATTTTATCATGCTCATGAGCCCTCTTTAATAGAAGTTTAAGTAGAGCTTAGTAAGATACGTTATTTACTTTATCAGATATCGAAGTCAACAACTATGAAAGAACCAATCCATTGGCCCTTATCCAACTTGCTTTCAAAATGGGATCAATGTCAGGGTTCCGTGGCATAGGCAAAGTACCATCAACAAAAGCTATCTTATTCTGAATAGTGAGAGCAATCTCTATGCTCTTAGTCCAAGATATATGATTCTCTCCATTTAGAATGTCACAAACAATCACAGAACCAAAAAAAATAATTATTTCCTAAGAAATAAACAGAACTAGAATTTTAAGAAGGATTCTTTGTGCGATTATTGACGAGAGCAGTAGGATGTTCAGACATGATGATGAACAAATCAGAAAAAAAAGTAATTAAACAAGATAAAATCAAATACGTTCAACCGATCAGAGTTTGCAAGATAAAAATCAATTTCGATCAATCGCATCAAAATTGCAGAAAAGAACAACGAGCGATTTGAAAAAGAAAATCGCAAATAAAACCCTATAACTTACAGAGATTAAAATCATAGCGGAAGATGGATCGAACACTCGGTGAATGATACTATATTAAGATTCGTGATCAGCGATGAAGAATGAGCACACGAACGGAAAAAATAAACGAATGATTATTGAATTGACGATTAAAGAATCGAATTGATGCTCTTATGAATAGAGAGAGTTTTGTCTTTCTTCTAATCTATGGCTTAATCAAGTAGTAGAACAATGAATCTACTTTATAATAGGAGCGGGTAGTGTGAGATGTGCGAAACTTTCCAGAACCAGAAATGGAAAGGTGTTAATGACCGTTATAAACGGTATTTTAAACTATTACTAAAAATAGAAATAGTCAAATTAAATATAATTTAAGATGTGTTTTTTTCTGCTTAGTATGAGGTAATTGCAAAACTAGCCATGTGTTGTTCTAATTGGTAAATAACCCTCTAAGCAAGAAACTCATGTAAAATTCAGAAATAGCAAACATTATATTTTATGTTGAGTGTACCGATAACTAACATTTATACATTAAGATTTTATCTCAAAAGTGTCTTTATTAACTTAAATAAATAGTACAAGCTTTCTTATGACTATTTGAGAATTGTTGGAATTACTAAAAAACATAACAAAAATAATCAATACCACATTTTGTTCCTACACAACTAGATAATTATGTATTTAGCTAAAACATATATTTAAAATTCATTTTGAACAACATTATTCTTTATGCATTAAGTAAGTTTGATAAAAGTTAAATTTCGTTATCAATTTCAGTATTTGCAGATAAAACAAGTATTTGAGTTGTTTTTGTTGCTATTATATTTATATCCGTGGGGGTTTTATCTTAAACAAAAAAAAAAGACACACGGGGTTATTTGCCAATTAGAATAACAAAAGTAAGTTTTGCAATTACCAAGTTTAGTATTAAATTTTGTATGAAATTACAGAACTCACCTCTAACTATGGATAAATTAAAGGGATAATTGCGGTAAACCCCCCAATCTATTGGTGCTTTTGTATTGTGTCCCCTAACCTATGAAAATGTGCGATTAGCCCCCGAACCTGATGATTTTTGTGCGATTTCCCCCCTGAGTCGTTGATCAACCGTTCATTTTGGACACGTCTAAGTTTCTGTCCGTTAGATTTGGCATCTGGGGCAAATTGCATAAAAATCAATAAATTGGGGGCAAATCGCACATTTTCATAGGTTTGGGAGCACAATGCTAAAGCACCCATAGATTGGGGGGTTTGTCACAATTTACCCTAAATTAAACCACCCCTTAAGTTTTCTATTATGTTGTCGAGTTTTAATGGTTGCTTAGTTTAATTATAATTTCCTTTGGAAAAATTAATGACAAAACTTTTCAAAGTCTAAAATAGTTATGCAAACAACCCTGTTAACTCTTTCTTTGTTGGAAACCTTAGACTCATTTACATGTTATAAAACAGTTCATTGGCTTTCTTTCTCCGATAAAAACACTTTGTTAATGTTTGAAATGTGCTTTTCCTTATTATAAAAAAAGTTAAGAAATATCACGATAGCATAAGTTTTAAAACCTGAGTTTAAATACAAGAAAAGTTTTGCCTCACGACTCTAATAGTTGAATTAGGATCTTTTGTGAATCATCCGATTTCAGAGATTGTCTGTATAATTTGTCCTTGTTAATAGCAATGTTTTTAAAACCGGACCGGACCGGACGTCGAATCGATGTAGCCACCGATTCACTAATTTTACAGGTCGAACCGGTTTTAACAACATTGGTTAATATTAAAACTCAACTAACCCATAGAAGAAAAAGTGAATCGGAAATAAAATTCATCTATACTGTCCAATAAGCAAACAACCCTTTGAAAATAACGATGCAAATAACTTTGTACTATTTTTTTCACGTATTTTGCCGGGAAAAACTAAAATTCTCCTCGTGAAAAACTAATATATCTTATATAAGATATATTTTCCTTTCCACCAAATGATTGTTAACATTTTGCTAGTCTTCAAAATTTATTTCTCCATTTTAAGATGATTATTTTATATATGTTCGAACCATAACATCTAAATATTAAATCAGAAGCAAGGCACAAAAACTGAGAGCTAACAGGTAACAAAAATCCTGTTGAATATTGAAACAGTACTACAATAACAGGGGAAACGTTTAATAGTATAGTGTTTTTTGGTATTTGAGTTCACTACAAGGAACCATCAGATCTGAAACCTCAACGCATGTTTTGGTAGTGAATTTAGAGCAGAAACAAAATGGATCCCATTATTCTAAATATTTGTCGAAACACTTGAGGGGATCTTTAGGATTGATGTCGGCAAAGAGCGGGAGATCAGCTGGTAGATCTTCCAAACGTATGCCTTCTTTCTTTAGCTGCCCGACCACTTCCTCGAACACTACCTTATTCCCATCTGGAGTCAGATGCAAACCATCTCTGCGTTTTAAAGAACGAGAGATAAGTGTAATGCAGATTATGTACATAGACCATTAGAATCGTCGTTTAAAGCTACACTAACTTTGTCCAGGTTGAAACTGTAGAGAAGGTTCCAAATAACAAATAGCAATCACTGAACCAACTAAATCCTAATTCAGATTCCTACGAATAATAGAAGCTCTGAAGACCTCAGAGATTCTCAGTCACCAACAGCAATGTAATAAATCGTAATCCAACAATTGTTACGACGGTGAACATAATTGTTTATATTTCAGCATGGGGATTTCTAAGAACTAAACGAAAGTTAAGAGCGTTCTTTCCCAGATAAAATTATGTAAATCTCATATCCAGTTAAAATAAAATACCACAAAAATATCATATATTTTACGACATGCGCACTAATACTTAAAACAGCACACAGACACAAGAAAGAGAGAACCTTAGATAAGCCTTTTCCCATCCAGGAAACTCCTGCATTTTTGTCCAGAGATCTATCGCCAAAACTTGACATTCATCTGCAACAGCAAGACATTGTTTAGCGTAGGCACCCGCAGCCTCATTTGTCCTCTCAGGCTGCCGAGTTGGATTATCTACATATGGGTGCCTGCATGAAATTCACACTCTCGAATTTATTAGCAAGAGATGCAGTGGAAAGTAAATCCATGTTATCGGGAAAAAGATAAAGAGTACAAAGTAGAAAACAATTATGAAAAGGCACTTCGGTAAATAATGAGAATGGCTCAGGCAGAAATGGACTTACAAGAGACGTCCTGCTTCATCAATCGGAGGCGGCGTAATGAGAATGATGCAAGTGGAAGGCCACTGCTTCTGAATTCATCAGCAAACAAAGATATGTAAGAATAAAGTATAGAGACGAGAGAAGTATTATTTGTGGGAATTAACGAGAAAGAGCGGTCTCACTCAAACTTTACATCATGTTCAATGGCAGATATTTGAATATAGATAAACAAACATGAAATGACTAACAGATCAACTAACAAAAATATTATCGGCCACTGGAGTTTAATGATATTCTTGCATAGACTATATATACTCAGTCCTTGAAGAGCTCCAATATTCAAGATATACTCCGAAACCAATGGAACTAGACACACTAGGACCATCTCACAACAAGAAAATTGCATTCTAGTAGGAAGATGGTAGAACATATTACAATTTATCGACTTTTAGCAACATTCATGAACAACTACCATCATACGTGCTTAATTTTGAAACAAGGATGAGTTCAATTTTTTGCAATTTATCCGAACAACCAAGTTGCGCAAACCCACAAACACTAAGCAAACAAGACATCAACATGATGATTAAGGCAGTGGTCACGGTGTCCCGCGTGTTCCATCTATTCACTAAATACTCGATGATATATTGTTGATTAAGCTTCTGTTTAAGTATCCAAACATATTTCTTCATTTTCTATAATTTAATCTTTTAACAAACTTATTACTTATTAGAGCATATAACAAACATCGGCTCGTTATTCCGTTATCAAGAAGCCCGCATATTTCATCTTACTAGTACATAATGATTAGTGTTGATTGAGCGCAATTGGACAAGAATTACAAGTTTACAACACGAAAAGGCAATAAAACTATAACTCGACGAAGAAAAGTTTATACCTTTCGTCGAGAAAACATAACAAGAAAAGAGGGACAAACACACAACACTAAAAAATTCGAAAGAAACATATAAATTACAAGGCCACCAAAAGCAACCACTGAGAACATGAAAATCAAAGTGTGGCACGATGGAATAGTAATGGCAGGCTCATGAAAATGACAGGGCATTCCATGCATTTGCACATTTGATAGCAAAGACAAGTGGAAAAGGTAGTAAGTGGCCCAAAATTGATCGCACTTTTATTCCATGTAACCATAGAATCATGCAAGCTTTATAGACAGGGAACAGAATTGAAAAAACAAAAGCCACAAATATTCCTTTAATTTGTTAGATAGAGACCACCTTTTTCCCCTCTAAAAGTTAATATTTAACCAATAATGATCGTCTCTTAATTAAAACCATAAACCCAACCAACTTATAGGAGTTCGTACCATTTAAAAGCATTGAGTAAACTCCCCACCAAGCAGAGGTTATTTAACCAAAAGAGGGTGCCTGATCCAATATGTCCGGTGTGTAACAACCTAAATGAAACGGTAGAGCACCTTTTCTTCCACTGCCCTCGCATCATCAACATAGTCCGTTCTATCTTACCTTCTCTACCACCTCTCCTTCACAATCATCCCCTCATTCACTTCTTCAAATTAAATGCAACGACCCGACATAAATGGGTTGCTCTGGCATGGGCCATCTGGCGTACTAGGAATGATTTCGTTTTCAAGAATGGCCCCCTTACCCTCACTCATGTTAAGGCGATCTATACCTACCAGATGCAAAACTTCCCACCCCCTTCATCTGACCAAACCACTGATGCCATCAGCACACCCAACTCCTTCGCACTTACTTGGATTACCCCTCCCATAGGATACATGCAACTTAACGTTGACGGATCCTCTTTTGGTAACCCGGGACCAGCTGGCATAGGTGGTATTATTCGAGATAATCTAGGTAAGTTCAGAGTAGCTTTCTCGTCCTCTATAGGTCTGTCCACTAATAATCTAGCAGAATTCTGGGCCCTACGTGATGGATTAGTCATTGCTAAAAATCTCCAGATCACTCATCTAATTGTTGCAACAGACTCTATGTTCATGCTTGATTGTCTAACCAGGACACAGGACCACCCGGCTCACCTAGCGGGAATTCTTCAGGATATTCAGACGACGCTAGCTAGCTTCACATCAGTCCGAGGCCAGTTTTGCTACCGTGAAGTCAATCAGATTGCAGACCATCTAGCAAAACTTGGTGCAACCGCTTCATCAACAGTTGTGCAGGATCCAAATGAGCCCAGACACTGTCTATGGGATTTATGCCCCACATGGCTAGAGCCTATGCTACTTGCTGATCTTTCTTCTACTGTATTTCGTGTATCACGTTCTTCTATTCCGTGTATTAAGACTGTTATTTTACGTTGAATAAAGAGTTACCCATTGTTCAAAAAAAAAAAAAAAAAAAAAAAAAAAAGCATTGAGTATTTTAAATATTAAATAAAGGAATTTTAGGTGGAAAAATATACCACCAACTAGTTATCTAGTTTTCTCAAGATTGTATCATTGTTATTGGTCCACACCATCTTACTATTTTCCAACTTATTTATGGCAAGTGGTTGCAGTTGATGTATTTTGTAAAGCATGACCAGTTAGATGGGAAAACGACAATACAAGAATTGCATTCAAATTACAATACATTCGACATCATTAGAGATTTGACAACTCTCATGTAACCATACAATCATGTAACCTTTACAGACAGGGAACATAATTAAAAAAGAGAAGCCACAAGTATGCCTTTAGTATGTTAAAAGATAGGCCACCTTTTCTTCGCTGTCTTTAACAAGTATGCAGACAGTCAGACACTTACAATGACATTGTACCAAAAAGAAAACCCGCGACAATAATTAGGTAAGTTTACAAAGTGAAAATATTGAATATTGTTACAAGATGAAACAGTGAATCAACAATTGTTGTAAGTTTAAACTTTAAAAGAGAGAAAAGATACCTTATTCATAATCTCCAATACAACCCAAAATTTAATTCACATCGATATGACATGTCAAAATTCTTTTTAATAAGGGAGCAAGAGTAAGATATAATGAAGAGTTATCATATCTTAACTAAAAGCTTTTTTTTTTTTTTTTTTTCTTTTTCTGAATATTAAAAGCTATGATATGAGTGCTTGCAAGAAAGATCATTTAACTACAAAAAATTGTAATTATTTTTATTTAAAAAATACCATGAGCACCACCCAAAAGCAAGTCTAGACACATTGTAAAAAAGCAAATTAACTTAAAAACAACTTATAACCACGAATAAATAAATAATTAAAAGTTGTAACTTGTAAGAGTCAGATATGGATTGAATATATCAATAATTCACACCTAACCAACCCAATAATATATACATATATAAAAGAAGAAATTAGGTGGAACACATAAAACGCTCACGTGACCCACGTGGTGATCGATGAGTATAAGCACAGTGTGTGGGGGGTGGTGGTGGTGGTGTTGAGTTTAGTACCTTGAGAAAGGCAACAATGGCGTGAAGATTCTGTTTGTACTCATCAAGCGGCACGTGTTGGTAGGCCGCGTATCTGTCGAGTAGACACGCGTCATTTGCGCCGAAAAACACCGTCACCGCCAGCGGATCAGGATCACTGCCACTTCCTTCAAACACCTTCTCTATCACCTTCAGAGCCCACCGTGTGTTGTACCCACTATACCCTCGAACCACCACATCCGCCTAATTAACAACCACCGTCAATACATTGACGCATCAAACTTTCGTTTTTACTGTATATTTCGATTTAAAAACTTTCCGCAATAACTTTAGATCTTTTCGATATGTCTTGAAAAGTTCGTAAAACATGTTAGTTGGAATATTTACATAAAAATGATTCGTAAAAATAAAACGTTTCAGTAGTTCTCGAAAAAAAGGAAAGAAACTTTAATCTATGTTCACCAAATATACAAAAATAAATAAATAATTTGACATCTTGATTTACCGTGCGCGAGAAGTGGTTTGCAAGAGACGAACCCCACCCACCATCGTTGAACGATTCTTCAGTAATTGAGTCTCCAAATAGATAAATCTTTCGTCTCATTTTTACTCTCTTTCTCTTGTGATTTTTAATAAGTACTAATCACCTTTTATATCATCAGCTAAGGCACAAAATGATAAAAAGATTAATTTGAAAGATGCCGCAGTTTGTTTGTGCAGAGAAAAATGAGTTTTTCGAAGCGAAGAAGGAAGTAACTGCCAAAATCTTAAATTTAAAAAGGTGATGATTTTCTCCTAAGTTGGGGAAATGTTGGTTTATTAATAGTGACGTGGCACGAGCAGGATGTGTTTCTTCAGAGGTGGGAAATTTTTATTACATCGATTAATGATTTCATGGTTTATTAATATATGGGGTCGTGGTGAGGTGGGTTCCAACAAGACAGGTATGAGGCGATTCATTGAGTTCTCGTGTACTTGAATGTATATAGCTGTTGATAATATCGATGAGGCACAAGAGATGGTTATATTTCTAATTTTGTTAATTTTTTAAATTTATGTTACATAATTCTTCTTAAAGTTTCAAATTAAACATGTTATTTGGTACTTGGAAGCAATTGAGGATACGTTTTTATGGTGTTGGGATCTTGTGTTTCACTGGTTGACTGACCTATGTATTTGTGACGATAACAAGTATTTTTAATTATAACTAGCCTAAAAATTAAGGGCGAATAATATGTATTATTGATCTTAAGATATGAAGAGTGAGTAATTATACGAATGGCGGAAAAAATGGAATAGAAAGTTGGGCAATATGTCTTTTGCCGTTTTTTTGTCGGTAGTATTTGTTCATCTAATTTAAGAGAATTCTAAAATGACCACTTTATTTTGTTAAATTTAATAAATAAAAAAAGAACCTTGAAAGTCAGCTTGGAAACGTGGACTTCAGCCAATTTGTGTGCACGTGTGGAGCCATTTGGAGGAATAGGAATAGGATGTTGTTTAACAATGAAACTCGACAAGCACTTGAAGTTTGTAATTTGGACATACCACTCTACTATAATTTTTTTGGAGGCAAGATTGAGTGATTGCACCACTCAAGACCAACACATTTTTATTTTGTGTCCTTCCCCTCAAGAGTTCTTAAATTATATAGTTAGCGTGTTTTATATTATTAACGCTTTTCATGTATTTGCTTTTTAGTCCTTTTATTATTGTACTCTAGTCTTGGGCCCCAAGTATATAATGGCCATTTAGGGTTATTTTTCTAATTAATTAATTCAGTTCTTTTCTTCCGATTCTCTCCCATGAAACCCTAGTTCATATCGCTCTCATCTCTCTCTACTTTTTCTTGAGCGATCTGCACGATTTCTACTTGATTACATGGTATCATTCGTTAGGAGTGATCGATCCTTGTGTTCCGCTGCATAATCTGTCTTGCAAAGTCTTTTTTCGCTCTTTTCTGCGCGTTTGACTCATCGTCTTCGCGATTTTTTCTCTGTTTACAGAGTTTTCTTTGGCGATCTTGCTCGATCTTTACAGATCTTGTGTTATTTCTTTCGATCTGTTTAGATCTACGGATTCCTCTCTCAGATCCGTTCGATTTTATCAGATCCGTTCACTTTTACGGATTTTTCTCTCAGATCCGTTTATTTGTTCTTCGATCTGTTCAGATCCACTTGGTTTTTGCCGATCTACGATGGTTTCTTTTTGAGGTTGTTGTTGATACACGATGGCGTCTGGTTCGTCGTCTGCTGCTCCGGTTTCTTCAACTGTTGGTGTCAAGAATCCGAGTGAAGACTCATCTTCAGTCTACTTTCTCGGATCGCAAGATTTTACCGGCGCTTCCATAGTCGGTGATGTTTTCAACGGGCAAAATTACATTTCCTGGTGCAAAGGTATTCAGATGGCCCTCAATATTAAAAATAAGATTCGGTTCATCGACGGTACTCTGCCTCTTCCTGATAACAACGAACAGCTGCGTGTATGCTGGAAACGAGCAAACAGTTTGGTGCTGTCCTGGCTTCTAAATTCAGTCTCCAAGGAGATTCGTCACAGTCTCCTCTACTTTACTACTGCACTTGAGGTATGGGAAGAACTGCAACTCAGGTATGATCGAACCGACGGTTCTCGCGTTTACCAATTGCAAAAATCTCTATCTACGATATCTCAAGGTGCAAATTCTGTTACTGCTTACTATAACTCCTTTCGTACACTGTGGGATGAATTTGTTAGCCAGCGACCTGTGATTATGTGTTCCTGTGGTTTGTGTACTTGTGATGTTAACAAGCATATGATAGAACTTCAGCAACATGACTCTGTTTTGGCTTTTCTGATTGGGTTAAATGATTCCTATGCTGCTGTTCGTAGTCAGATTCTTCTAATGTCTCCCCTGCCCCAATTTTCCAAAGTATATTCTCTGGTTTTACAAGAAGAAAACCAAAGGGCTCTTTACTCTGTTCCTCCTGTTGATCCTTTAGCTATGTTTACAAGAGGGAAAACTTTTACTGATGGTCAGAATAAATCTAATTCTAATGCTGGTCGTTTTAACAAACCTCCTGGTAACAAAGATAAGAAAAAGTTGAAGTGTACACACTGTGGGTACACTGGGCATACTGTGGATAGATGTTTCCAGATAATTGGGTATCCCCCTGGATGGGATGGACCCACTGGCAAAAGGCCTTTGCCAACTAATCATTCTGCTAATTCTGCCAATACTAATGAAGAAAATTCTAGTGCTCTTGTTTCAGAAACTGCTGCTGATCCTAATCAGACCTTATTTGAACAATTCATGATTTTTGCAAAGTCTCAAAATCTTCACAACACTTCTCAATCTGGAAACCCTATTCAACATGCTGCAGCAACTACCTTAGCTGGTAAATCAGCTGTCATTGCATTATTTGTTTTTAAAAATTTTACTAAAAATAATAATATTTGGATTCTGGATACTGGAGCCACAGATCATATGATATGTCATCCTAGTTTTTATACTTCCACCCCTAAAACTATACAAACTACTATTCATCTTCCTAATAATAGTACTACTGCTGCTACTTTGATAGGAGATGTCATTGTTTCTCCAGATTTAATCCTTAGAAATGTTCTTTATGTTCCTGACTTTACCTTTAACTTGGTTTCTGTATCTAAGTTGACTACTTCTTGTCAATTATATGTACATTTTTTCTCCTCTATGTGTGTCTTGCAGGACATATTCAAGAGGAAGATGATTGGTTCTGCTAACTTGCAAAATGGTCTCTATCTTCTTAATTTCAAAGTGAACTCTGATGATAAACTCTGTAAACTGAACTCTGTTTCTGTTTCCTGTAATTCTACTGTTAATAATGATGCCTTGTGGCATCTTAGACTTGGCCATTCTTCTTATCAGAAGCTGGCAGCTATTCCTACTATTTCTTTACCTAAGAATAATGTACATGATCATTGTGATACTTGTCATCTTTCTAAACAAAAGAGATTGCCTTTTCCTGAAAGTACTACTGTCTCTTCTAATCCCTTTGATCTTGTGCACTGTGATGTTTGGGGACCTTTTTCAATAGTTTCCCATGATGGTTTTAAATTTTTCTTAACTATAGTAGATGATTACACCAGGTGTACTTGGGTTTTCCTTTTAAAACAAAAACCTGAGGTTCAATCTAAACTGACTTTGTTTTACAAAATGGTTGAAAATCAGTTTTCTACTAAGATCAAAGTTATTAGAACTGACAATGGTACTGAATTTATTATGAGAGATTTTTATGCTGATTTTGGTATTATGCACCAAAGGAGTTGTGTGGAGACTCCTCAACAAAATGGGCTTGTAGAAAGAAAACATCAGCACCTTTTACAGGTTGCTAGAGCTTTGAGATTTCAATCTAATGTCCCTCTTATTTACTGGAGTAACTGTTTATCTACTGCTGCTTTCATTATCAATAGGCTTCCTTCTAAAACTATTCATAATAAGTGTCCTTATGAGGTTCTCTTTAATAAAGCTCCTGATTATAGTTTATTGAAATGTTTTGGATGTCTTTGTTTTGTTTCTACTATTTCTGCTCATAGGAATAAATTTGATCCTAGAGCTGTTAAATGTGTGTTTTTAGGATATCCTTTGGGTACTAAAGGGTATTTAGTTTTAAACTTAGACACTGGTAAAGTTTTTGTCTCTAGAAATGTGATTTTTTTTGAAACTCAATTTCCTTTCAAGAATTCTTTAACTGTTCCTACTAATTCTGGACAAGACAAACCTAGTGTTTGTACAGAGTCATTTATTACATTGCAGGATTCTTCTCCTTTGGCTGATCCACTTCAACAACAAGTACAAGTACCTGTTGCAGATATAGATGCTGGAAATCACTCACCAAATTTATCTCTTCAGGATGTTCAATCTCAAATAAACACTCCAGATGTTTCCTTACAGCAGGATCTCAACTACTATGATAATTCTACTACTGATGTTGCTACCTCAAGTAACATTATTCCTCTTTCTATTGATTCTGTATTACTTGATTCTGCTAATGCTCCTACTTTACCTAATGTGCATGCTATTGATAATGTGCTTGTTGTTGATCATAATCATTCTGTTTCTGATGTGCATGTTCCCATTGTTAGAAAATCTTCTAGACATACTGTTCCACCTGGCTACTTGAATGATTATGAGTATAATTTGCTTCCATCCATACACAAGAGCAATTTTTCCTCCAAATCAAAAATAGTTAGATATCCTATCTCTTCATATATGACTACTGATAATTTCAATGCATCTAATAAAGCATTTACTACTTCTGTGAGACTACTTCTGTTTCTCACATTGTAGAACCCAGGACTTATAAACAAGCTAGTAAAAGTCCTGAATGGCAAGTTGCCATGAAAGCTGAAATAGATGCCCTAGAAAAGACTGAAACATGGATTCTTACTGAACTTCCCCTTGGTCATAATTGTATTGGTTGTAAGTGGGTTTTTAAAGTTAAATTGAAATCTGATGGTACTATAGAAAGATACAAGGCTAGGTTAGTGGCTAAGGGTTACACTCAAGAGGAAGGTCTAGACTATTTTGACACTTTCAGCCCTGTTGCTAAGCTTACCACTGTTAGAGTATTACTTGCATTAGCAGCATCTCATAATTGGCATTTGCATCAATTAGATGTTAACAATGCATTCTTACATGGTGATTTGGATGAGGAGATTTATATGGCTCCTCCTCCAGGATATTGCTCTCAAAATGAAACTAGAGTTTGTTTACTTAAGAAAAGTCTTTATGGCCTCAAACAAGCCTCTAGACAATGGTACAACAAACTTACATCTTGTCTTTTAAAGCATGGTTATTCTCAAACTGTTTCAGATTCATCTTTGTTCATTAAGAAAGTTGATAGTTCTTTTACTGCCTTGTGTATTTATGTTGATGATATTATCTTAACTGGCAATGATATTAATGAAATCAATATTTTGAAAGGTCATTTGCATGCTGCTTTTACTATTAAAGACCTTGGACATTTGAAATACATATTAGGTATTGAAGTAGCTAGATCTAAACAGGGTATTTCCTTATGCCAAAGAAAATATGCTTTAGATATATTAGAAGATGCTGGGTTTATAAACTGTAAACCTATTTCTACTCCTATGGATTCTCATTTAAAATTGCAATCTGATGATTCTTCTGATTTGTTAACTGATCCTACTGTTTATAGAAAATTGGTTGGACGCCTATTATATCTAACTATTACCAGGCCAGACTTTAGTTTCAGTATTCAAAGTTTAACTCAACACATGGCTCATCCTACAAATATCCATCTAACAGCTGCCCATAGAGTCCTTAGATACATCAAGGGCAACCCAGGTAAGGGCCTTTTTTACCCTGCTCAATCTGAAACTCACTTAAAATCATTTTGTGACAGTGATTGGGCAAGCTGTCTTGATTCAAGAAGGAGCATAACAGGCTTTGCAGTCTATCTCGGCAACTCCCTCATTTCTTGGAAGGCCAAGAAACAACCAACCGTGAGCAGATCTTCAACCGAAGCTGAATACCGAGCATTGGCCTCAACAACATGTGAAATCCTGTGGTTATCACAACTTTTGAAAGATCTCCACATCATTCAACCGAGAGTCCCTGTTGTTTTTACTGACAACAAAAGCGCGGCATGTATAGCTGTGAATCCTGTCCAACACGAGCGCACCAAACACATTCAGATCGACTGTTATTTCGTCCGAGAAAAAGTCCAGCAAGGAATTCTCAAAGTCATGCATATTTCCAACGAACATCAGTTAGCAGACATCTTCACAAAACCATTGTCTACACAGCCTTTCTCACACATGATGTCCAAGATGGGCATTATTGATATTCATGCCCCTCTTGTGGGGGGGTCTTAAATTATATAGTTAGCGTGTTTTATATTATTAACGCTTTTCATGTATTTGCTTTTTAGTCCTTTTATTATTGTACTCTAGTCTTGGGCCCCAAGTATATAAGGGCCATTTAGGGTTATTTTTCTAATTAATTAATTCAGTTCTTTTCTTCCGATTCTCTCTCATGAAACCCTAGTTCATATTGCTCTCATCTCTCTCTACTTTTTCTTGAGCGATCTGCACGATTTCTACTTGTTTACAAGAGTTCATCAAAGTAAATTTTGATGGCGTCGTCTTTTTTTTTCAAACAGGGGTATCTGTGGATTAACAGCAGTGGCGAGGAATCATGCAGGGGCTATTTTGGCTTGGATTCAGAGGAAAGTTCATGGTCAACTTGAACCGGCGTGTGCCAAACTACTTACGGCGAAGATAGTAGTGAACTTGGCAAGTTCATTAAGGTAGGAGAATGTCATTGTTGATGGGGATTATGCGGTTATGATCACATAAATCAATAAGGGGATTAATTGCTTGGCGAGCTTTGGTACAATCATTGAAGATATTAAACAAACAACTCGCATATTTTCATGTATACGATTCAATGCAATTCATCAGGATGCTAATATGGAAGCTCATAATCTTGCAAAAAAGGCGCTTGAGGATCGAGACTGGTTTGCATAGAAGTTATTTTTCATTTCATGGTGTTCTTGTGTCTTTGTAATATGTGTGGATGCATTTCAGTTTCTACCGTTTTCGGCAAAAAAAAAAAAAAAAAAAAAAAAAAAAAACAAAACAAGAAGAAAGAGCAAATTCCATAATCATAATGGAAACAATATCCTTATTCAATGGTTCATCATCATGGATAAATTGATAAGTATGAGTCAATTTAATCTTATATCTTATCATAGCTGTAAAAACATGCTTTTGTAGTGGTGACAAATAAGAGTGAAGGTAATATTAGACGATTGTCAGTAACTATATAGATATTATCTCTCGATGATTTCCATGAACCAATGCGGTGGTTGCGCACCTAGATCGCATCCACGAGTCGAGGTGTGACACCATAACGTCATCAAGCAATCATCATGCCAACTCTTGATGTGTGTCCTATGAACATTCTTTTCTATTAGTTTTGTCTATCCAATCTTTTGAGTTCCTACAACCATTACTATGCATAACAAAGATTGAAGAGTGAGTTAAGTTCTTTTGTGAGGAGCTAAAATTGTGGCTTGGAAAGTACTCGAACTTAGAATTGGATAGATAAGCCACAAAAATTCAAGCCATTAATCAAAAATTAATATTTTTATCAAGTAAGTATTCGCCCATTTGGACAATACATATGTATATATTGTCTAGAATTATAAGATTACTTGACAAAGTTATTTTTGCAAAACTAAACCCTTATTAATCTTTTCATGAACTAATTAGTTAAGCATTAACTGGAAGGTTATCAGGAACCACCCCGCGCTGCTCCACCCTCCGATGGAAATCTCGATGACAATTGCATGCCGCACATAAGAGGGCTGTAGCCGTCCCTTCTTGACCTCCAGGCATAAATTCCTGGCATCCATCAAGCTGATTACCGCCTAAATGTGCGGCTTGATTTTTCTGGCACTCTAAATAAAGCACCATAATTGGATCAACATTCACGACTTCTCTTTTGTTCATTTTTTGATATCTCGTAGTAAGTTTTTCCAATGGTATTTTTCAGTATCTTGTAAGGTCTTCCTAATGTAGTGAATTGTTTGTAATATGCTGGCTTGAGCATGGTGAAGCTGCTTAAATAGGGTGATAGCATCTAAACATAATCCTAGAAAATTGGTTGATATATTTACATTGGCAAGTTTCAATTGATCCCACCTACAAAAGTAAAAAAGCAGCAAGCCTTTGAGTATTCAAATATTGTTACTTCAATTATAATATTAATTTTTTAGGAAACAATTTCTAGTTCAATCCAATAAGAAAACACCACATATACCCATACACATTTTATTATTTTTTGCTTGTTTTCTTTTGGGGGTTCCTATACAAGCTGATTTTTATTTTCTTCGTGCAAAATTGAATGAAATCGAAAAGAGAAATGACAAGAGTTTGGAAGAAAAATAGTAACACCCTAAATTGCTCTAATACAAGTAACTGATTCTCAAATGGATGTATTTGATAATATGATATTAAAATGTTGATGAAACATTCTAACTATGGGATGCTAATTAATACTATGAAAATGAACATTTTTTTTATAAATTCATTTACTTATAAATTGCTAATTGACCTCCAATTACGGGGTTATAAATAATATTTCGAACTTGAGCACATGGACGTCCAAACCAAGTTACAGAAGATAAATGTAATATAAAAGCCACTCAAGAGGGGCATGAATGCCCAGAATATCATCTTAGGCATCATGTGTGTAAATGGTTGTATAAAGGTTTTCAGAGCATGTGGCGTGTTTATTTGTATGTGTATGATTTTGCGTAGATCTTGATAAAGCATTCCCTCAAATGAAATGACAATCTATTTGATTGTGTTTGGTCCATGGTGCACTAGATCGTTGCCAATTTGAAATGAATATTATTATCGAAGTTAGTAATAGTGACGGTACCTTAAGAAATTGTGGAGAAGGTCTTGTTGCAATCGGTAAATCCTAGAAACGCCGGTCCAATCATAACACATCTTGAACTCCTATTAAACATCGAAGGCATATGTGAAATAAAGTAGATTGTCGAGGAGATCCATCAACTAAACGTCCGTAGGGTGATGTTTAGGACCATTTGAATTATTTAACTCAATGAAATATAATTCTAGCCGTTGGATATGTCGCCAAAGGTTGCGTCCATGTAAAGTGGTGAGTTTCTAAGCAATACACAAAATTTGAGCCTTCGATTGGATTCTTCGAGCCAGCCATCGTGGATTTAGCGGCGGAAGGGGTCATGGTGAACAAATATATCAAATGATCAGAAAATTCATTGAAAGAAAGTTATTGTGAAACGAATCGCACAAAATATGAGTGAAGTGCAAATTGAATCTATACCGAGAGAAATTGCTAAAACGATTCACACAACAAAAACATGAGAAGTAGGCCAAATCAAAATGGGATAAACCTAACAAACGATATCATGAAACCATATAGATTTAATATTATCGCATAAAGTAAATCGATATGCTTTCGTGAGACTATTCGTTAGGTTGATTCGGTCTTAATTTTGTTCATTGTCATCATTTCTCACCGTGCAAATTTCTCTGGCAATTTCTCTATGTGTGAATTCAGTTTGCAATTTCGTTCATTATCGTGATCTATTTCACAATATATACCTTGAAGAACAAAGAGAGTTTTTAGGAATTACTCTTTTCCGTCGTTACAAAAATGTAAATTACGGAGAAAAAAATAAGGAGCAAAAGAGTTATCCATATATAACACTTAAAGCGACCATATCGGCCTCTCAACTAATACCATAATTACGAAAAATAAATGTAGTCTAAGAAGATCTTTTAATGACTTATGGTATTGAAAATCATAGTTCTGTTTATCGACTTTTTGATACAGGAAACAAATTTACTAAACTCGTAAATATTGTGCTTAAAATTATATTTACCAGTTAATTGACAAACAATAACAATTTGATATTCTATTCTAAGCTGGGTTAGTATTTGTTGCAAAACTCATCTGTAATGTATTCAAGTTAGGAGTTCTACACGTTGGTATTATGTGCTGCCGAAGATTATATCAAATTTACAGTAGTCTCTCATTGATTAATGAACTTAATGTGTCTAATTAAATGTGACCCTTTAATGTTTAGACTAAATGATAAATCTTGTGATCATGATGGACCAAATAAAATTATTAAAATATGAACAAGAAAGTTATAGAAGACGTGGTTATAGTCCTCCAATACTAGCCACTCCAATATTGTCTATCCAATAGTGGGAGACTGTTGAAAAATTTTCAGTTTTTCTTTTGATATAACAAGTTTTAATAGTGTGTAAGTGCAGAATCTAAAATGGAAACATGATAATTTTAACTTGGTTTAGTCAAATAACATAATCTAGGAGTCTTTTGCCCAACAACTCAAACATTTCAACATGATAAAGAGAATTACAACATATGAAATTACTCGAACACATTAGACTCCATCTAGCGCTAAACACCCATTGAGTACTCTATTACCACTTTATTACCTTTGAACTTTGTTGAAATCCGCCCAACTGTGATAATACCCATGAAACATAACTACACAAGTTCCTCACAATAACTTTGAACCTTTTCTCTCAATATCCTACTAAATACTTTCATACTAGGTTGGCTCGTGGTTCTGATCAACCACGATATTTGTTGGAATAACGTAACGTACTTCCATTCAGAGTTGGAACCCTAGTTCGTGAATGTTCCAAGTTTTAACTGGACTTTCTTTCCAATGATCATATCACATGTATCGGAATATAGGCAAGATATTCTTCTTCCAACAAAAAAGTATTAACAAAATAAGAACAATACTAATCTTAAGATAATTGAGACAACAAGAAGAATAAGAAAATCTAGAGTATCTTTCCAAAGAATGATCATTCTTTTTCTTAGATAAAGATATGGTATCGTTAATCTTCACATTTGTAAATAACCTTTACACAATCATACTTTCAAAAAATAGAAAGATTTAATGTAAACAAATTAAAAATTTTAATCACAATAGAACTAGGTTTGAACATGAATTAAGAAAATCAAATTTTTGAACACTAGAAAAATGCAATATGCTTGCAAAAGCATTTTAGATCAAAATATTCATTCCTAAATGCTAGCAGCGACTCTATCAGATTTTTTGAGTTTAGGCAGAGATTGAGGAGCAAAACAGTAAAAGTTTATCTTTTTTATAAAAAAAAAAAAAAAAAAACTGACCGGTTCACCCGGTGGTCAGTTCACTGATTTAACCCGGTTGAACCGGTAAAAATGTTGGTTCCTTCCGCTGGACAAAAACGCCGGTTTTGCCTCACTCTGTGGACCGGCCTAGCGTCCGCTTGGCGGTTCAAAACATAGGTTTCTTTCCGGTCCGGTTTGGTTTTCAAAACATAGGTTTCTTTCTTCTGTATCCAATACTAATAATACTCTTGTATGACCAGATAGTTATTGATTATTTACTTCTTTATAATTTTTTCTTCTCTTTTAGTAGCTTTAGAGCTCCAAATATTTATGCTAAATGATTCTCATAATGAAGGATGACTTAACTGGACATTCTAAGGCAAATTCTTGGGCCAAGTAAATCCCCTTGTCTAAGTTTGAAGCTTTTCCTTGTTATTGGAATACTTTGGTGATGTTCGTGGTCATGTTGTCCTGTAATCTTTTTATAGGGATAATAAACCCTCTATACTTTACCCCTGTTGCACTTTGCCTCCTATCCTTTTATTTTTTGCAACTTGCCCTCTGTACTATGGATAAATAAACGTTTTGCCTTCTGGGTCATTTTTTCACCATTGAATTTGGACACGTGTCAGCATTTTTGCCGTTGGATTTGGACCTGGGGGCAAAGTGCTTATTTATCCATAGTACAGGGGACAAGTTGCCAAAAATAGAAAAGATATGGGGCAAAGTGCAATCGAGGGCATAGTATAGGGGGTTTAACACTTTTATCCTTTTTTTATATTGTGATGAGATTTTTGAAATTTTCATGCTTCCTTTTTAGATGAAACTAGAGCTTATATACTTAACTTACAAGAACTGTTCTTAAAATTTCTTACTTATGGTTGGATGAAGTAAACTGGAAATTTCTCTACCTGTTCTAAATTTGCTTAAGTTGACATATCATCCAAGTCCTTGCAATACTTATGGTGATACATGATATTGGCTATGGCATTTGTTCTATGTTTCTACCACGAATGATTAGCGACTTGGTTTGACAAGATGCACTTTTAATGATAATACTCGAGAACTATGTTGCAAATGCTGATTGGTTAGAGTGCAATGGTGAGAGACTATTGACTTCATTGCAAATATATGAGATTTCAGTTATGAAAATATTGCAGAACCATGTTTCCACATTACACTTAACTCTGATATAGTTTCAGTTTAAACTAGTGTTTTTCTTTTTTTAAACTATATAGTGTATTATATTTACAGGATATTTTAAGTTTAGTACCTCTCTTATGATTCTTATTATTTGGTAGAACCGCTGCAAAGCATTACGGTCTAGAGAGATAATAAGGATAAGGTGCACATTATCTTCTTTTTAAGTCCAGACTAACCATATTTAATCATATTATATGACCGTAATATCTTTTTTACTTTATTGTTGTAGCTTTTTGGCGTGGCATATGAAGCTATGGACTTTTTGTCACAAGAATTGTAAAGAACAAGTTCTCTCTATCTCTAGGCACTGATGGTAGCAGAGACTTGTCAAGAGAATGTCAACTAAGTAATGGGGGCTGAGATTTTCAATATAGAGTTTGGGTTTTCAGATTATGTTTAACATTAATACGCGTTATTATTATTTTCAGCATTCGACAATACTAAAATTTTATCTTTTTTCTTGTAGGATATGTCTCTCCATAACTCGACCTCTTTCTCTGTTTTTCCTTTCGTCTTGGAAGCTACGATATGAATATGGAATATAAAGATGACATGAAAACAATGATGCGAAGACTTGGTATGCAGGGGTCTCCATCTATCTCATGTCTTGATTTCATAGATCGTGGTGGATAAAGTATCACCGCAATATCTTTAAAACAACATTACGAGTTCACTAGATCTCATTTAGTAGACGCTTTAAAGTACCATCATAAGCTACAGCCACACCTACCTATGAGACGTTGTTGAGGAGCATCACTAAAAAAAAACGTGTCACTATATGTATCTCTAGTAACGCTTTTTAGTGTCACTAAAACATTTTTCTAGTAGTGAAAAGTGGTATATTTTTTAAGGCATGAATAATTTTTTGTACTTTATATCGTCAAACGCCAACTTATCATAAAAAACATGACCATCCCAGTCTGTTTCCAACTGAGAACGATGCTCTGTTGCACACATGGCTAGGTGACTCTAACCATGGTGGTTTACCAATTTTTAATCCAAAAAGGTATGTTAGAATGGTTTAAAAAAAAAATCATCTTATAAATAAAATGTAGGCTGAAATATCTTACTAGAGTATCTTATTATGTTTAATATATTAGAAGATCAGTAATATAAATTAAAGTTAAAATTTCAAAAGTAATATGAGAAACTTCAAATAAAACACTATGAAAATGAATTGAAAAGGTTAGAGAAATAGAATAATTTTTTTGGGTAAAATAATAAAAAATTCAAGTTATAGAAAGTAATTTAAACTATTATATTATATAATAGCATATACATACATAAATATTTGTATAGTCTAATTAGGAATATACGAAAATATATAATTAATTTTGATTCAATTGCATTTTATCATACGAAATCCTACGTACTTCTCCATTCCAACCAAATGGTGCAGTATGAAAAGGGGAATAAAAAGAAAGCCTGAGATCAACTGTTCAATTAATAAAGCAAAAATTATGCTACTTCACCCACCAACTATCAAGTATGAGAATTTCACGTTCCTTGTCCAGACATATACATATTACACTATATGTATATATAGAGGGGTTGGGGCTGGGCTGGGGAAGGGGCCCATACATGCCCCCTGGCTCCGACCCTGTCCATAGACAATGAAAGAATGATAACACTCCTACTTTTACGGGGTGGAACCTTAATATTACCAACATTTACACAAACTCATCACGACCTCCAACACTACTTTCAAAATGTATCTTGCATACAGCGGAGACAAGCCTTTTCAAAATTTAGATGAAGCGTTATAATGTTGTGGTATTGTATCCGTTGTATGACTAAACTAGGAGAAACTCGAAGCTGTGTACGTATCTCGTAAGAAGAGACAAGCCATGTAGTTGAAGAGACATCTTGAGTCGGGTGGAAAAAGTTCTCTAATCTATGTTTCATCTTCCCTATTTGAAAAGTAAAGTGTTATTGCGACAAATGTCATCCTCTATTTGATATATGAATGTCACTTAATTAGGGTGCATTAACATATAACTTAATAAGTTAAGGACATCGGGTTCTTTCTGGAAAAAACTTGTATAGACCGGGTCTACAGAACACCTGTAGACCTTGTGGTCTGTTTTTGTTCTTGGGTCCTTTTCAAATGGTCCCCTTTTCTTTCAAATTGTTAATTAAAGGCTTTCACTCTTAAAAAATTACAAAAAGATCCCAAGAAGTTTTAGCAAGCTTTATCCTTATCAAGACAAGCAAAAATGGTATCAGAGCCATGTTTTATTTATTTATAAATGGATATTTATTTATTATAATATTTAATTACCTTATGAGAAGAGTATTTTAAATCATGAATATGAACTTAAGTTCACAAGAATATTCATACAAAATATTTTCCGAGAGATCGTAAAACAGAAACGAGAAAACAATACTATGGTAGACACTTATCTATCAAACAAGAATGAGTGGTTTTCTCTCATTAACCTTTTATGAAATCGAGCCAGATAACTCTAAGTTACTTGTTGATCTTAGAGAAGTTCAAAAAACGATTCAGTATTTTGGTAATCACCAAATACAAATTCCGAGTCAAATCTATCTCATGCAAAAAGAGATGGAAGAGATTACTAAATCACAAGCAGAAATTTTGGATAAACTCCAAGATATTCAGCACCAGATACGACATTTGGAATCAAAACCAAATTCTTCTGAAAGACAACGCGGAGGAAGGTTACCACCCTCCTTCGGAACAGAGCCACTTCTACACCAAAAAGGCAAAACAGTAGAAGTAAAAAGAGATTTGACAGAAAGCGAGAAGATGATAGCTTTGTTAAAAGGAGAGCCATTTCCTTTTAAAAGAGGATGACATCCCGGATCAATCTCGACGAAATCAACTATGGCGACCTGCAGAATCTCAATGATCTTGCAGAATCATTCGCTGGATTAAAACTAGTGAATATCAAGACGAATCAATTGGCGGAATACACACCTTCAACGAGCGCTCAAGTTCCACCAAGTGTTCCACAAATGGCGCAAGAAAGTAGCGGAGTTCACAATCCGTCACAAGAAGAGCGCATGCCACATATAGGTGATTTTGTTACAGGAGAAAGTATACATCCAGATATAACAAGACCATCTATAACACGCCCAAAAAACAGGAAGCCTGACATAACTCAGACGCCTTATGGAAAGTCTCAACTTGACCCAATACATCCATATGGGCTTATGCTTAATTTGGATATACTTGATTTCAAGAACAGAGAACTCGTAATTGACGAGCGGGCTACAGCAATGAGAATAGCCGCGGGAACACTTGATCTCAACAAGGAAGGATTCATATTACTTCTAAATATGAGTCTGGAAGGATCAGCCAAAATCGCCTGGGAACAAACGGATCCAGGTACAAAGGAAGAAGTGGTGGCCGGAGAGTCTATGAAAGGGATTGTAGATCGAATGGCAAAAGTATTCAAGATTCTTTTCATAGGACTTGGATATTTCGAAGATCCAGAAGGAAATCTTGGAGGAGGCCAAGAGCAAGCCAGGAGATATGAGCGAGCATTGTATGGTCTCGAGTTACATGACATATGTAACGTAGACCTATACATAAAACTCTTCACAGAGTACAAATGGAATTCGAAGGTTACTGATGTCACAACCATTCCATTATTCTTTGCCAAAATCCCAAGCCCATGGAGAGAAATGTTAATCAGAGAGTACGAACTGCCGCACGGTCTTGATACTGTGGCAAGACGTATGTCATTTCTTAAAAGCAAGCTTGCAGAATGGTGCCAGAAGGCAGCAGAACAAAAGAATTACAAGAGGCTACGAAGAGTAAACAAAAATGTTACCCTTTGTTGCGAAAACAATGACATTCCTACAGTCATTGGAGATCCCAGAACGCATAAGAAAAGGAAGAAATACCCTTATGCTAAAGAAAAAAAGGAGGGGCAAAGAAAGATCTTCGTGGAAACCCAGAAGATTTTGGTCCAAACAAAAGGCTCGTAGCTATAAAAATGGACAACGCTCGGGTCCAAGTAGAGGACGTCCATCTACCAGTCAAGGAAGTTCAAACAGAACACCTGCCACGAGAACTTTTAGACGAGCCCATACTAGAGCCAATGAAAGTTTCAAAGATTGCAATTGTTGGACATGTGGTGCTAAAGGTCATATCAAGGCAAGGAGTTAGACAGTTTGAGGCCACGCCTGAAATTGAAGAAGCTATCTACTATCAAAATCTTGTTCAAGTATACCAGTTCGAGGATATCCCCTCAGACGAAAGTATATATGAAGAAGAAGAATACAATGATGAGTCTTCGGAATCAGAATCAGACTGACGAAGAGGAAAGCTTCCATCAGGAAGTTCAGGAAGACATCTTAGGATTTTTCTCACAAACAAGCATATCCCATGAAGCTTTGATGAAAATCATGAGAGAAGATCCAAAGCTCCATATGTATGAAGGCTTTACAGTCGGGAAAATAGAGAGAGCCTTAACACAATTAAGCTTAAGGCAAAGGAAACATCATATTATTTACAAAGTCACGGCGGGAGAACTTGCAATCCCAATGGAGTTGACCAATAATGTGATGGAAATGCAGTTAGTTCCTATGATGGAAATCAAAGAAGAGCTAAACCGACTTAACAGAGAAGTTGCCCAGAAGATGTCATGGATCCATATAGGAGCCATAAGAATCTTACTCAAAGCAACTTTCAAAGAAGGAATAAATTTCCAAACGACATCGCTATCTTTGATAGACGAATCCAGAACCTGAAGGATGCATGTCTGGGAGGAATTTCAGAAAATTTATTTGCGGGGAAGGTAGCAACTTTCATTTATCCAAAGATTGCATACAACCTTGCTGATCGAGATTTTAATAGAGTACTTACCCTTCATCAAGACTTCAAGAATAAAGATCTGATGAAAGAAGGGAATAGACCATACTCTATTACCTACAGCATCTCGTACGCCCTTTCTAATACGCATCATTCAGATTTATTTCGGAGAAAGGAGTTCGTTGAGATACCAGAAATATTTGAGAAGGTTGCTCAAGCAGTTAGACCAGAAATCTCCGATATGCCCCATATTCATGAAATGGATATGATTATCAGAGATCAACCGGTGCTAAACAAAAACACTAGTCAACAGTTCGAGCAAAGAAGGATTTCTTTCTGTGAAAACAGAATGACAAGTCAAAAATGGGGAAAGAAACCAGTTCGTGAAGCCATTACGGGACCGGGCCAGTTCACTACCAAAGGAGAACTTCAATGTCCAGCAGGATGGAGTGAAATCGAGGTAATATTCGATATCACTCAGAAGGATAACACCTTCCCAAGCAATGCATTATATCATTCACCACAGCCCTTACCAGGAAGACATCAAGGACGTCTAAAGTTATGAGGTATGGATTTTACAATTCAGGGAATTCCAGGACGAGTTACCGAGAATTTGATATTTGGACTTGAATTTCTTGAGGTTCACAAACCTTGGGAAAGAATAACAGATGGAGTGGAATTTACAGTGGAAGGAAAAAGATATAGAATAAGATGACCACTAGTCCATTCTCCATATACATCTCAATCGGGATGTTATATGAGGACTACAAAGCCGAGTATTTTGCTGCTTATATCGATTCAGGAGCAGGATTATGTACGGCAAAAGAAGGCATGTTTCCCTCCAACATCGGAGAAGATTTACCAGCAGTTGCAGGAAGAGATTTCTCTAAAAAGATTGTCTTTAAAAGAGGAATTCGACAAGCAAAAATACTCATTGGAGGTGCAGGAGGCAATCCTTGGTACAAGGTTAAAACACCGCCTATATACTTCCATGATACAGGAGCCGATATTCTTCTTGGAAATAATTTTCTCCAAATGTTTAAAAAGTTTACCCAGGAGAACGAGACACGACGGCTTATCTTCACAACTCTTTGTGATCATAAGATTCTTGTTCAGAGACTGCAACAAGCATTTTACCGCAAAATGCCTATTCTTTTTCGCAGCAAGCGTGGTGATGACGGAACACTTCGACATCCGAAAATGAAGGACTAAAGGAAATATGGTGAAGCAATCCTCCAATTAAGAATTGAGAGTCAATGAGGTAGTAACGAAGAAAGGATCCAAAATAAAAAAATTGAGATCCTAAAAGCCAGCCTTGAGAAGGGTCCTCAACCGGACATAACAAGTGAAGAACAAATCTCACTTAAAGATGTTAAAAACAAGATTCGAAGGAATTTTAATGAAGATCCTTTGGCATGGTGGAATAAGAACGAACTCAAAGCATCCTTAAAAATCAAAGAAGGTAAGGAAAATGAGTTTGTGCGATACAAGCCTATCCTGACGAACCAGATTGACAGGAAGGATATGCAGATGATTCTTAAGGAACACCTCGACCTTAAATTAATCTCTCCCGGAGTTTCGCCATATAGCAGTCCAGGATTCTTAGTCCGAAATCATGGCAAAATAAAAAGAGGAAAACCAAGATTGGTTATCAACTACCAAGGCATAAACAAAATCTTGGATTTTGATGGCTACTACATACCAAGCCGAGAACACCTAATCAACTGTGTCCAAAATGCAAAGGTATTCTCAAAATTTGATTGTAAATCTGGTTTCTATCAGATTAAAATGGAGGAAGAAAGCAAAAAATATACAGCCTTCTCCACGCCACAAGGACATTATATCTGGAACGTGTTACCTATGGGATTGGCCAACGCACCCCAAATATACCAAAGAAAAATGGATAATCTTTTCAAAGATTATTTCGGTTTCATGTTCGTGTATATAGATGATATCCTGATTGCTTCGAAAACAGTCAAGGAACATCTAAGACACCTTGAAGTCTTCTCAGACGTTTGCTACAAGGAGGGATTAGTATTATCTGAAAAGAAAGCAGTAATATTAACAAGAAAAATTGAATTCCTTGGAATTGAGATCGACGAGTTAGGTATTATCCTCCAAACACATTTGGTTGAAAAGGTACGTGATTTCCCAGATAATCTCAAAACAGTTAAACAACTCCAAAGTTTTATGGGGTTGGTAAATTTTGCAGGAATGTTTATTAACAATCTTGCTAGTTACAGGAAAGTGTTTAGTCCTCTGCTTTAAAAAGATGCAGAATTTAAATGGACAGATGAACATAAAGGAACGGTTCAACAACTGAAGAAGTTATGTCAGAACCTTCCAAAACTTGTGATACCTAACGATGAAGATGATCTAGTATTATATATAGATGCTAGTGATCATTGGTGGGCAGCGGTTCTAACCAAGGTGGAACCAAGGGGTGAAGTCCCATGCAGATATTGTAGCGGTCTTTTTGCTGATAATCACTCAGCAAGATGGCATATCAATGAGAAGGAATTCTTTGCAGTTAGAAATGCATTTAAAAAATGGCCTTTGTTTTTACTTGCAAAGAAATTTGTCTTAAAAATTGATAATACAAGTGTTAAAACTTTCTGGAAAAATAAAATTGAAAACAAATCCGAGAAAGCCAGATTATTAAGATGGCAAGCTGAATGTCAATATTATGATTTTGACGTTATTGTTATTAAATCTCATGAGAATATTCTTGCAGATTTCCTAACAAGAGATGGAGCCACATGAAGCCAATACCATCCTTACAAGGTGGAGGCATCACAGGGAGAGCTTGGAAGAGCTCAACAGGTCTATAAACAGTCTGGCAATCAATGCTAAAGCTTCGAAACATGTACAGGAATTCGATCTCAAAAAGGTCAAAACTGCAATGAAAGCATCTTTGTTGTGCAGTACGAGTTTATGGGATAGTCTTTACGATCCCATAATGCGAGATGCATCAGAGTCGAAAATTGTCTCTGAAATTACAGGATATGAAATTGGAGGTTGGGGATTCAAGTACCACCAATCCAAATACACGGGTGGATCCTTTTACTGAAGGAGATGACACCATTGACGAAAAAGATTCTAAGATGAAAACATCAAAAGAATCAGATCAGCCTCAAATGTCGAAGGTAAAAGAAGACAAGATAAATCTTAGACCTATGGGAGGAACCTCTAAGATTAACATTGACAGGCAAAAACCTTCTCCATTGATCGAATACCAACGAACATGGGAACGGTTGTATACGAGAATGGGACTTGTCCCAGGTAAATCCGTGGCCGATTGGTCAGGAAAATATCCACGAGTTTGGATACGACCAGGTGCAAAACCGAAAAGTGTACGAGAATGGTTCGACTTTGGCTGTCTGGCATCAGTCTTTACCACATCACCGGGATTTCTGGAAATTGCTAAATTACCAGAATGGATCTACAAAGGGGTGTATGAAACCTGGAAGAACAATCATACACTAGACCGAGGAACAACTCTGGAACTGAAATTCATTTCAGCAGCTCCAGAAATAACAGGGAAGGGTTTTTATCCAAGCTTCCATTTTATCAAACTACAAAGGGCAAACCTAGAGCCTATGGATCAGATAAAACCGCCACCAGAGGAACAAATACTGGTTTCCCCAATATCAGAGGATGATATATCTACCAGAAGAGCTTGGGGATTATGGGTCTGTCTCACAGAGATGGACAAGGTTAAGTACCCGTTCAAGATTTATCAGAAATCAGAAAACGGATCTTTCATGCTTAATAGATTCACGAGCAATACCACTAGATTTGCCGAGACGATGTTCGAAAATAAAAGGCAAATGTTGTGGAAGAATGCAATTCCGGCAACTCCAGAAACCAGCCGGCAATTTTGCAACATGATGCACGTCGGACGATGGAAGGAGCATATCTGTCCAAAGTGTCCAGATAAGAAGGAGCCACTTTTTGGAAAAAGATTCCCAATGAAACGAGACAAATGGGAAAGCGATAGGGAGGTCCCCTCAAAGCAAGGAAAGTATTCGCGTGCTGGAAAGAAGACGAATCTTGCTTATAAAGCAAAAGGAGCCATGTGACCAGACAGACAAGGACCACCTCCACTAGCGAAAATAAAGCCAAGAATGGAGGACCAGGCATTCACTTCGTCCAAAAACACTAAAAAGTTGAAGGGACCACAAGCTGGAGTGGAATAATCGTAAGCAATGACGATTCCACATTAGAAGATAGCTGAAATCCGCAGTTGACATCCGGAGTTTCATCTATTTAACGACAGGCTGAAGGAAGCAGAAGGCATCGAACATTCCCTTCTGTTTTCTCTCACTAGAAAATAAATTGTAATCATAAAATATTCTGAACCTTGAGTGTAATAGTTTTTCATTTCTGTTTTTTAAATTCCGAGTGTATGTATGTGGGAAACATAGCTACCATGAGTAGCTAAACAAGTAACTCTTCTCTATAGGGGTTATTATGTTGTAATAAATAAGTTTCCATTTATAAATAAAATTCTGGCTTCTGCTTAAACACTGCGTTCTCGTTTAATTATCCAGTCAATACCACAATAGTGTCTTGTACGCCCGGAGTAGGAAACGAACCAGGGCTGTGCTATTTACCGTTGAAGGAGTCATTGCAGAACCATCGGTTGCGATCGAGTGGTTGGTGGACGAACTGTAAAACCTGGTGGAAACCCGACGGTATTTTGGTCAAAGAAAGGTACTATTTAATTTTGAAGGTTTAATTTTATGAACGGAAGCATGTTGGGCCTGATATGGTCGTAATGAACTATTCCCAAATTTAAGGTCTCGAAAAGGAGAAATCTAAATCTTCTGGGGTCAAAAAGTTAATTTAAAAAGTTTTTAATACAATTATCCTCTTACTTGTGGGACCAAAAACAATAAGAACCACAAGGTCTATAAGAATTCTTATAGACCTGGTCTATGTAAGTTTCACCCGTTCTTTCTTCACTTGCTCGAGAATTGGTAGCAACGTCAAACCAGGCTGTGTGCAGTGTGATCTATGTCTTCTTAATTATTTCCTTGGTCAAAGCGGAGTTTTGTTTTTTCTTTTGTTTATAATAATATACTATAGTCTACTCTCAAAGTAAAGTGGGTATATCTAAACCGTGTTTGTTATATTTGTTGGGGTTCTATTATATAACGCCAGCCGGCAGATCGGGTCAGAGTAGTTAACGTAAACCGCGTTTTAAAATATACTTGTATCTGACCCCACACACAAGTGTCACTTGGAAGTTTCTCTTGTTTACCTGTCAAGTGTCAAAAACCGATATATCATTCAAGATTGGCCTTAATCTTCACGCAACTCTATAAGGAAAACTCTGAAAAATTTGGACAAAGAAGAAAGAAAAGATATGTGTTGTGATAGCGAGTGCAGGCCTTTGGGGTTCTTGTTGGGCCTTCCCTTCGCTTTGGTTGCCCTTCTTCTCTCTCTTGTCGGCGTTGTCATCTGGATCGTCGGGTACTAATTATCTCTCTCTCTAACACACATATATATAATTGTATCAAGATTCGTTTTTTGCTGAAATATTTATGGGCTTTTATTTATTAATTATGAGTGCAGGATAACTCTGAGTTGCTTGTGTCCGTGTTGTTTGTGCGTGACGGTGATCGTTGAGTTGGCGTTGGCGCTGATTAAAGCTCCCTTTTCTGTTATGAAGTGGTTTACTGAGCAGATTCCTTGTTAATTACCAAAATTAATTTGTACCTTTTTATTCATACTATATGTACAATTAATTCACCGTTGATTAATTGATATTCTGATGATCAGTACGCTTTTGCTTTTATATATTTTTTTATCTATATTCTTCTTCAGATAATTAATTGCTTGTGTTCTTGAACCGTTGTACCACATTTATTAGGGATCATCAGTTTTTCTTCTCTTGTTCATTTGTAGATCATGTACCTTGTGCTATATATAATTCTTTTGTTATCATTTGGACAAATGTTAAATGACGTAAACCTAACAAATTCATAGCAAAATTTTATTATTCATTGTTGTACTCTTCGCACAATAATTATCAAATTTATTTTCCTTTTTAATTCTATGCAGGTGTTTGGGAATTTAACAAATATATCATTTTTCTTATTTATAAGGGATAATATCAGTGACACCCCTTGAGGTTTGATGAAATATCAGAGACACCCCTTGAGGTTTGCATAATATTAGAGACACCCCCGAGGTTTGTAATGACATATCAGAGACACCCCCTCTATGAAAAGACGTGCCAAATTCAGCTGTATTTTTTAATTGAATTCCTTTTTTACCCTTGTCAAATTTGACATAAATTTTGACCTATCTTTAAAGACTAAAATACCCCTTGTTACTTAAACTATTATATGGGATGTTATTTGCTATGTTAAGCTGCTTATGAGGTGTCTTTAATATAATTAAAAACTTTTTGTTCTACAAATTTTAAACAAATAATTAATTTCATATGAAATGTAGATATTTATTATATTTATCTTATAGTTTTACTTTCTCCTAAAGATATGCATTAAAATTAAAGATATACGTAAACAAAAGAAAAAAATGAACTTTATTTATTATTCCAGCATTTAGATTTCTGATTTTTCATATTTTATTTTAAAATAAACCATTTTTAAAATTTATGGCAGAGGAAAACATGAAACAAAAAAGAAGAGAAAAACAAAATAAGTTGTCACCCTCGTGCATCATTTTTTTTTTAATCTACTGTTGAAGTAAATAAAATGGGTTTGACTCATTTTTAGTTGGATGATTATGCTAACTTATTTGACCCATGGACTAGTTGGGGTTTTAAGGATATTTTTGTCTTTTTTCCTTACAACTAAAGTATAATGTTAATTTAAAGGGTAAAGATGTCATATAAATCAAAATCAGCCATTGTCTTTATGAGAGGGGGTGCCATTGATATTATGCAAACCTCAGCGGGTGTCTCTAATATTTCATCAAACATCAAGGGTGTCACTGATATTATCCCTATTTATAAACATGAAGATGTTATCTTTTTTTCTAAACAACTTATTGCTAAACATATTGATAAATAATTTCTTTGACTCATCAATGCCGAGTCAAGTACTTAGCATGAGAAACATATTAAAATCCTGTGGGAGAGTTATTGGCATGTATTAGTACGCTTGCAAGAACAAATGGAACTCATTAAAGTTACAGAAATTAATATCCAACCAAAAGTTATAAAAAGCCAGTAAAACTACACCAAAATAATATTACAACCAAATCTTCTTAAGTTGATGACATCTGTTTACTCTTGGCATTATCATTATCTAACCAAATTTTGAAATAAGTATATTTAAACCCATAATATATTTGAAAAAAGAGGTGATGTAACAATTAGAATAAAAGAAAGTGCACTCTCACTCATTGAACTTCGTTAGAAAAAAAGTTTCTTGTTCAAGATTTCAATATATGCACAAGAACTAAATAGGCATTAACAAATACTCTAATGAAATCGTTGAAAAAGCCAATTGAAAGTTCATCAGGTTATGCAAAAAAACATTCTAGGAATATTAATAAGAATAAAAATAAATTTTCATAAGAGAGTTCATTAACTTTGTTTTTGTGTTTATATATGATGTGCCATAATTTGGTATCGATACGTGGCGCGTTTTGAAGAAGACATGCTTGCACAAGCTTGTTAATATGTTCAAGGATACAAATAAATAACTTTACGCGAATCACTAGTATTTCTATGGATCAAACATAATTGAGATTCATATATCGTTAGAAAGCCATACGTGTTTATGTTTCAACGCAAAAAACGGTTTACAAATCGGACATCTATAGACGAAGTTGTGACCAAAACTCTGAAGTCGCGCAAAGTTCTAGCATAGCTCGAAATTAGACAATTTTGGCCCCAATTCAACTTATATTTCAGCCTATAGACCCAAGCCCATCCAAATATCTATAAATACCCCAAGACACAACATAAAAAATGGGGAGAGAAGTTCTGAAGAGTTAACTTCGAGTTATTAGTTTGAGTTGTTATTTCGACCTATGAATATTCAACTCTTAATTTTATGAATTTTATATTCCTCGAAAGCCTCTGAAGTCTAGTTTTCAAATCAAAAAGCGGATTTAGATTTCAAGGTCTAGAGAAGTAGATATAACAAAAACAGTGAGACTGCACAAAGCTGAAGAACAAGTCGAATTTCGACCTGTTTAATCCCAGTTCGACCTATTTGGCTCCAATTCGACTTGTTTAGACCCAATTCAAGTTATTGGGCCCAGTTCGAGTTATTTCCGGGCCTTTTTCGAGTTGTCTGAAGGATCATTTGAGTTATTTCAGAACAACTTTAATTCGAGTTATTTTGAAGTAATCTTATACTATAAATATAAGTCATAATCTTATACTAGCTAATGAAGTAATCTTATACTATAAATATAAGTCATAATCGTCCTTACAAGGTACGTAATCATAATTTTCAGCATTCAATTCGAGTTATATAGTCCAAATTTGACCTGTTTGGCATCTCATTTTGACTTGACAAAACAACTCTAATTCGACTTATAATTGCACGGAGTTCGAGTTATTTGAGAGTTCAGTTCGACTTGTTCTGACCTCTCAATTTGACTTGTTTCTCTTGTTACTCGAGTTGTGTGCACCTTTTCGACTTGTTTTATTCGACTTGTTGTCGCACACAATGAGATCTCTTATTCCGACTTATCTGACTTAAGCATTGGAGTGCCTTTGCCGGGAAGGCGCCGACTTAGTTCACGTGTTGTGTTGAGTGCAGGTTCCGAACTCAAAAGCTGCTTAAGGATCCAGGGAGACTGAAGCAGCCTGACGTTGAGTGTTGACAAGTGAACGCGTATCCAGACGAAAATACCCCACATCAATATATAAAGAAGAAAATCTCAAAAATCATCAACATGTGAGAAGTCTTTGTTATTGGAGTAGAAGACATAAAAACTATTAAACTGTTGATGAATTATATATTAAGAAGGAAAAACAGTAAACAATACAATATTTCTCTGAATTTAGTGATCTTGTAAGCATAAATATACCAGTTTTGATTGAAAATGCGAAGAAAAAAAAATTAAGGTGGAGAAGTTCCCTTCACACTCTAATTCCTTGAAGTTGATAAGTTTTGGTGACAACATAGTGAGGTCACACGATGAAAACAACTTTAGCGACAACTTGTCAGGAGTGTTAGTTGTGGTGTAATTCAACATTTGGAGTATGCTAGTTTGATGCTATATAATTCCTTTCAAATTATTGAAAAAACCTCTCATGATGACTTAGTAAGCAAATGACATGATCATATTTTGGACGGCTAAATTTTTTACATAGCGAGAATCCATCATTTATGAGCCTCCACCTACATTTTCTAATAAGAGAATGGTTGAATCACTTCAAGTTTTTGATTCCTTACAATATATTTTTATAGATTGCGTGCCATTTAATCCACAAGATTATCAACCCTCTCACCCCTCAATGAAGTAACCTTCCTAGAAGACTAATAAGTGACTTTAACATCTTGCTGGGAGCTTTACAAAATGAGATAAAGTAATTGGGAATGCATGTCAAAACCGCTTTTACCAAGTCCACTTGTCCCCAACATGAGAAATTTATTTTTCTAGTGAAGTAACATTTTGTTCATGGCTTCAATCACCAATTGTCAAAATTCGGTTCTGTTAGGATTAACACGAACCGATGCCCCTAAGTACTTGAATAGAATTGAAATCTTTTATCATATTTATTTACTTACTTTAAAAGCTTTTTCTTGTTTATTCTAAGTACTTTTATGTTTATTTTTAGGGCTAATTGCACCAAACTTCCAACCTATGGGGTGTTTTGCACTTTACCCCCTAATCTATAAAAATGTGCGATATGCCTCCCAAGCTATCAATTTTTGCCCCTTGATGCCCATCTAACGAACAAAACCGAAGACACGTCTCCTAAAATGAATGGTGGTCGATGGATCAATAGTTCAGGGAATAAATTGCACAAATATCAATAGATTGGGAGGCAGATCGTAGATTTTCATAGGTTATGGGGTAAAAGGCAAAAGACCTCATAGGTTAAGGGATTTGTTGCAATTAACTTTATAGGTTTAGGATAGAGTTTGACAGGAATGAGAAACTTGAGTAAATTAATGACACATGTGTGAAAATATTGAAGGCATGCGCCATATGCCATTAGAAAATCACAAATGTCTAGTTTCTAAGGCCAAAAGTGAATCGCAACTCCAACATTTAGAGAAAAGTTATATCCAAAATAATGAAGTCGTGTAAAGTTGAAGAAGACAGTCGCTACAAACGCGTCTGAAGGAGCCATGAGCTCTACTATTCCAGGTGAAAAGCACTACGAACACTATAAAAAGTGTCACAAATGTTGAAAAGTGTTATGAATGTCGTAAAGCCTCACAAATGTAGCAAGATTCTCAAGGGACAAAAATCGTTGCAACACCAAGCTTTAACAATTTTTTTGTTTGACTTGTCCCTTGGTCAACTTTCGCGGGCCTCGCACATATTCTGAAAAGTTGGGGGTTTAAATGCAATTTTTTCTACTTTAGGTGTGAAGTGCGAAATGTAGTACAAGTTGGGGAGTTTGATGCTTTTTACTCTAATTTCAATAATACCAAAAAGAGTTAAAGGCATTTTACGCCATGTGGTATGCGAAATAGACACATCGTCTTTCAGTAAAAGATAAATTGGATAGTCACCTCCCTATGTTATGCTAAATATGGCACAATACTCTATTGTGATAAAAAAAAATGTTAGACATATTACACCCTTGTAATTCCAAAAATTTGCTAGTTATCCTCTAACACTTGCGTATAAAAATAGATAGAACAGTAATTTGCCTATTAATATATATAATACGTGGGGGGTAATTGAACTATTTATTTTTAACAATTGGGATAATGTGCCTATTTTAACATAACACAAGGCATATAATTTTCTTATTTATTTCTCATAGAGGGGTAATCTACTTATTTCATAAAAACAAAAGAGCGTTGTGCGAAAAACCCAATTTTAAAATAGTTATATCAAGAAAAACTATAATGGCTAAAATTGGGTAGATTTGTTTGTTGTAATTGGATAGACTACATTAATTTGTGAGTTAATATCTTGGCGAATGGGACTTCATTTTATATTTATGTACAATATATATTGAGGCTTACAATCTTTTATTCCACTTTTATATTACACATTGGTATCACACTATGATGCACGGATACTCCGGCAATATTCTACGGAAACGTATCGGATACACTACGTGGCGTATCGAATAATTTAAGCTAAATAAAAAGTATCTGATACGTATCGAACACATCTAGAGGACATATCCGACACTTTTGAGACACATTTGTATGAATTCTAAAAAGTTTTAATTTTCATTTGTCAAAAGAAAAATCTCAAATCTTATACACAAATTGTAAACAGCAAAAGATCTTAATTATTTGGTCGTTTGCTTTAGTTTTTTGTATTAAGACTTAATTAATAGATTTAGTGAATTGCATATTTCATTTTTCATGATTGTTGAAGTTATTTGTTTGAATTAATTTGAAACAACATCGGGAACCTTTACCTGCGTGCCAAAGGCAACTGGGCGGTGAAATGTTGGTACGATTTTTGGCAGCGCAAAAAAGAGTTGGGATAGGTGCAAAAAAGCGTTGTGAAAGCTGTTCTTTCCTGCAGTGTGATTTACACTTCTAGTAATGTATATTATAAGTAAGTTTTTTGTATTTGTGTTTACTTTAAATATTAATTAAAATGTAGAGCCGTATGCTTGGCGTACCCGTATCCTATATTTTTTAATAATTTGTATTCATGTACCCGTACCGTATCGTACATGTATCCCTCTATCAGTATCTTTGCATATTAGTATTTAGGTGACACAAGACTTTTGATTTCCAAGTTTAATCTTATAATTTATGTTACACTATAGCATTTTATTGTTAATTTCTTAATTTAACACTACAATTTAAGTTAGATAAATTTAATTGTATCATTTCCTATAAAAAGGATGATTTAGTTTCCTTATAATTAATATTCTTTCAATAGAAATTACTTTTCTTCCTATTCTACTCCAAATATTTTGATTCACTCTCTCATCAATTCAAACTCTTTCTATCTAGACAAGTCTTTTTTCTTGTCTTGTTTATTTCCTTTCAGTATATTTTTTTCTTCACACTTGAGTATGAACATATAGGGGGTGTTTGCAAGAGCTTATAAAAGAAGTTTATTCACTACTTTTGCTTAAAGCCACTTTAAGTGACTTTTAATAAAAAGTTGGACACTACAACAAAATAGAATTTTAGGGACAAAAGGACAGATTACAAATCTGTCCCTATTAACAAGTATAGGGACAGATATAGGTTCGACACCTATAGAGACAAAAAATTCTGTCCCCAAAGCGAAATCAGTATAATAAAACTAAAAAAAAGCGCAAAATTACTAGGGACAGAAATATCTGTCCCTAGTGCTTCAGAACCTATAGGGACAGAAAAATCAGTCCCTAAAGGCTCGATGTATTTTAGATTTGTGTATTTAGTTACATATTGTAACTATGATATTTTTTGTTAACTACAAAATTTTATATAGTTTTGTATTGTAGTATGTATTATATTTGAGGCAATTGCCAAACTAAGTTGCTATTAAGAAATAATTGTCAAACTATATCATTATTCAAAATATAATTACCACAATATTATCACAAATATAAATGACGCTCAATCATAAATCATATTCTTAACTTTCACTTTGGAGGGCATTTTTATAAAAACTCTAATATTTAAAAGTAATTCATGTTCATGCACAAAATATTATAATATAACTTATAGATCAATAATATCATTAATGATTTATTACCTAAATTGACTTTAAAAAGTAATCACGTATTATTATATATGTAGAGGAACTTCAATTTTTTATTTTCTTATAATAGAAAAATAAATAAATTGGGACAAATAAGTAAATTCTTTATCTTCTTCATCTCAAATCCAATTCTCTTGTATTTTTCTTCATTCAACATTTATTCATCAACACCCTACTTATCATACAAAAGAATTCCCAAAAAAAAAAATATTGCAACTTTTTACAAAGGCGAAATCGAAGAGGTATAGGTCATTGTCATCTAATATTTTCTAGTTGTGGTAAATATTTGTTTTAATAGCCTAAAATTATTTATTTTATTAGTTAAATAGTTACTATATGATAATGGTCCAGAATATTACGACCGTAAAACCTAGAGTTACGATGGTCAACAAACTCGATCCAGGCATGGATCGAACGCAAGAAGTCTGAGGGTCGTATAGTGGAAAAGCTACGATCGAACAACCACGTTACGATCGAACAACCACGTGAATGGCAGAGCATTGATAAGTGTCAGAGCTGCCGGCAGCGGTCAGTCAGGCATTAATTACGACCCTGGAGTCTGACAGGTCTGACGAAACTTCAATGATCACTAACTTCCATGGTCACGATCTTCAATGATCACTAACTTCCATGGCTACGATCTTCAATGATCACGCTCCTCAATGGGCACAATTGAATACGACCCACGTGGTGTGTAAGTCTTAAATGACGTCCCTCGTGGGTAGCATTAATACGGGCCGTGTCTGACGGCCAATCATAAGACGCTGCGCGTCAAGCTCGGCAGCCTATATATACTACAGCTGTACGGATCATTTCACCAAGAAAAGCAGATTACATTTCTACATTCTAGAGAGAGAATTTCTGCAAACACTTTGCTTAGTTCAATCGAGGTACGCTTCGTACGAACACTCAGTTCAGGAATAGTGTGTTCTTACCCTTCGTTTTATACGATTCGAATCACTGTTCTTTTACACTACATACGTCACTCTTATCTCACCTTTACCGTATCAATTGATATTTCCCTTATCAATTTGGCGCCGTATGTGGGAACACACTTACGTTCCTTGAGATAGCTGAGATAGAAGCGAGTGTTGAGAGAAATCAGTTAGAGCTACCACAAAAGATGCAAAAAAAAATGACTTCCAACCATGGAACGAGCGTAAATGGCGTCAACCCGGCAAAGGTACCGGAGGGGAGTAGTGAATCCCTTGAGCCGAGACGCCAAAACACCACTGATCTCGTGTATCTCGCACGAGATGACCTGAGAAGTTTGTTACGAGAAGCGGTCGAAGATGCGACTCGTAGCATGATGAGGGAGACATCGAGAGGGCATATGCATCCTTCTCCTGATCGTGTGTCTTCTCAGTTTCGATCGCCAATCCCTCGCTCGATGCAAGGCGTATCCGGTCAGCCAACAAGCAAAACGACTTCCATCCCGTCAAGTCACCATGACTCACAGGGTTGGGACATGGGTCGGCAAAAATCGCCAAGTACATCTCGTTTTCGAGACTATGAATTTCCGATCCAAAGTATCTCGCCCGCAACAATGAGTAATGCGCAGACGCCGTCATCATTACCAATGCACGGGGAAAACGCGAACGAAGTCGCGATAGAACTAAGATCAGAAAGAGAGCGTTTTCTCGAACCTATCGACAAGGCTATCGAGGAAATGAAGAAACAGTTGCAAGAGCTGCAGAAATCGGTCGGACCGCAACACGATCTAACGGTCCAACGAAGCCCCTTTGTCGGGGCGATATCGAATCTCAGGATCCCACATGATCAACGACCCCTGAGGCTTCCCACGTACTCAGGAGAAGAAATCTCCGGTGAGCCCAAAATACATATTGAAGCATTCACGGACACGGTAGATTTTACTGTCGTGTCCGATGCGGCGCTTTGTCGCCTCTTTCGAAGCACACTAGTAGGGCGTGCCAGCACATGGTTTGACAACGTACAACCCGGATCAAGTTTCTCATTCGAGCAAATGACCAGAGAATTTTTTTCGCACTTCGCAGGCAGTCGAAGAACCCCAGGAACGACGAGTTGCCTCTGTACCCTAATGCAAGGAGATCATGAAATTATTCGAGAGTTCGTGAAAAAATTATCCGACGCCGCCATCAAAAGGGCTGGTCCAGATCCTGACAACTCGCTCGACCCGGTGACCCACGAGCTAAAAGATTGTCCCTTCGAAGAGACCTTAAATGGGGCAAGGGTCAAACACACGAGAGAATTTTCAGAAAGAACAGCCCGATCCAGTTACGAGCCATCGGGCCAAACGAAGAGCGACGGCCGGATGCGTAGATATTCGAAACTCACTCCGCTCACGACGGATCCACAGAATGTGCTCAAAGCGATATCTGCGGGAAACCTAAGTCGAATCACCACTTGGCCAGCAAGTCCAAAGAATCCCGACAAGCACAAGTCGGCAAAGAAGTATTGCCGATACCACAGAGTGTGGGGGCACCAAACCAACCGTTGCAGAACGCTACGATCCTAGATCGAGCGTCTGATTGGCATGGGATACTTAAGGGGGTTTATAGTGGAAACGACCGAACCGGTCGAACAGAGGAGAAGGACGATGTAAAAGGCAAATGTGTCACTACGCTTTCTCCGATGGAATAAAAGTACATTGCTCCAATCTTTCTGCTTTTCTTTAAATACTTGCCAAGTTATAAACAAAAAACAAAAAGTGGTCGAAACGATCCAGTAAATCAAGCTAGACTATTAGAAGAAGTCTACGAGTCCCGACAAAAAATCGGTTCGATTCGACTCTAGGCCTTAAGTTTAAAATATTTGGCTCAAGGCCATTAAATTCTTCGAGGTAAGAGATCGGTTCGATTCGACTCTAGGCCCAGTTCGTTCGATCGTTAAAAGATTAAATTCTATGGTCGAAGCAAAAATTTAGCTAAGTTCTTAAAAATTAGAAGGTGATTCAATTCATTTCTAATACGATTCGATCGTCGAAGATTAAATTCTTCAAAGTTCGAAGGTGATTCAATTCATTTCTAACACGATTTGATCGTCGAAGATTAAATTCTTCAAAGTTCGAAGGTGATTCAATTCATACGATTCGATCATCGAAGATTAAACTCTTGGAAGTTAGAAGATGATTCAATTCATTTCTAATACGATTCGAAGATTAAAATTCTTGAAAGTTAGAATATGATTCAATTCATTTCAAAGATGTTCGATCGTTAAAAGATTAAATTCTACGATCAAAGCAGAAGCAAAAAACAAAGCAGAAAAGAAGATGTTAGGCATGAAGCCAAAATTTCATTTATTCAAAGAGAAATTTACAAAGGTACTTGCAAAAAAAAAAGTACAGGGAAAGACAAAAAAAAAAATAAGTATTTGGAGGAGGACCGGAGGTCGAAGCCCCAAGGTCGGGAAGGGCGCTCACATCCAAGAAACTCAGATTTGGGTTGGGAGGGAGAAGGCCCGGTCGGAGGAATTGGGAAGTGCTGAGATCGAACCCCTGCGGGAAGATATCAGCACCATACTGAGCGATCGTGTCCCGATACTCTAAAGAATTCTTGAACTCCTCGACCGCTTGGCGCTTAATCTCGACCAGGTCTTCAGAATGCTTCGATCCCAATTCTTTGCAGGTCGCCACTAACTCCATCAACTTCTTCTCAAGCTCTTGGCTAGCTTGCAGAGCAAGAGTCGTAGAAGCATCAGCATCAGCTTTGGCCCGGTTCAGATTTGCGATCTGCTCATTCGCATCGGCCAAATCTCCAACCGACTTGGCCAGTTCAGTCAACAGCTTCTCCTTTTCCTTGGTCAAAGCTTCTTGCTCGGCCTCCAAGGTTCGGACTTGGGCATGTTGACGATCCAGCTCTGCCCGAGCGTCGGTTAGGTCGGACAGAAGGATCTCGACCTCCTGATATCCATGTCGCAGCTGTTCGACCTCGGCGTCCACCTTCGACAGATCTTCACGCATCGTTTGGATTTGAGCTTCGTACTGCGCGTTGTTGCGAAGAAGGGTCGCCCGATCAGCCCTCAACGCCCTTTCGGTCACGACCGACTCGTGAATGAGACGACCCAGCTGGAAAGAAAACAAGAAAGTAAGTGAGAAAAATTTCTAAGTATGGGAAATGATACTTAGCCCAAAAAAAAAGAATGGTTACCTGGGCACTAAGTTGATAGCGCCAGTCGAAGATGTCATCCCGATGCACGGAGCGTAAGAAGTTAGAATTTCGATCGTTAACAATACGACCGATGACTTGCTCTGCATGATCGGCCGGATAATCCTCGAAGACCGAAGGCGATCCAGGTGCAGGAGCTGGCTCCGAACCGCCGATGATCGGAGATAACGAATCAGTCTCTCCCGACTCTGAACGATCCATCGAGGGAGACTCGGGGTCAGGGGTCGGAGCAGCTTCATCAGCATCAGCAGGTGGAATCGAGGTCGGCGCAGGCTCGGGGTCTGAAGTGTTGGTCAAATCCCGGATCGTCCCTCCACCTAGCATCGTAGTGACCACCATTGAGTCGGTTCCAAAAGGTAAAGTATTCGTGCCAGAAGCTGCGACCGAAGAAGTCGCAGCTTTCCGGCCACGAAGCATTTGACCGATCAGACCCAATAAATCGGAGGGGGTCGAAGCAGGAACAGGTGGGACGACGAAGCTGGTCGAAGCCAACGATGCCCCGGTCGAAGGATTGCCAGTCGGGGTCGACGTGGGCCGCATCGCAAGGTTGCCTGAAGGAGATTCGGAGTCACTGAGGAGAACGACCGACGGGGGATCGGAAGTTGCCGCGTCGTCCTGAGAAGGCTCCGAAGCATCTTTCCGAGCCTTGGATTTCTTCGCGGGCCTCGTTGCAATTTGCTTCCTCTTCCTCCCCTTCGGTTTCGACGAAGCAGGCTCGGATGCCAGAATCTGCAAAGCCTCGTCCAGATATACGACCGCATCCGCCTCGTCAATCGGGGGAAGATCGTACGACGCAAGGGATATCTTTTCGACAGGCTTCCCTGCGAAACAAAACATAGAGAAGAGTTAACACAAAAAACACAAGTCAAAAAAAAAACACAAGGCAAAAATAAAGAAAAGCCAGGAAAATACTTACGAAAGAAGGGGCTCTTCACCAACTCAGTTGGAGAATAGATCTCGGGTAGCGAAGAATTCTGCAATCCAGCCAACACCAGGAGGGTCGGGTCGTCGGTCAGATTCTTCATGCTCAACGATCCTCCGAAGAAACCCTCGATTTGGAACTGCGCACGAATTGCTTCGGCATTCGCGATCTGAGGATCAACCGCCCCGTTCGAGTCAGTCGTCCAGAAGGTGGAAATATCCCAAGCAGCAGCAGTGCGATTCATCGACTTGATGAAGAAAAATTTGTCCTTCCGCACGCCAAGAGACGACGGGTTGTTCAGAAGGAAGGCGCTCTTCGTATCTCGAGCAGTGAAGTAGTAGAAGGGGGGAGCCTTGGAGTTCAGCTGCGCTCGGTAGATCGCAAAGAAACAATCCACGGTGCACACGACCCCCAGCAAGAGATGACTCAATACGAACCCCACCAGAACAAGGTAAGCATTCGGACTCAGTTGACTGGGGTCGGGTCGACCCCATATTTGACAAGGATCGGGACGATATCCCCAGTCTTAAGGGAACTAGCAGTCTTAGATAGACCACCAGAATCAGACGACGAACCACCCCCAGCAGCAGAGGTTGGGGCAGCCGCATTGACAGGTGGCGGAGTCACGGTGGTGGTGGCGGCAGGAGAAACAGTGACGAGGGCCGGATTGGCCGAGGAGGACGAATCGCCCTCGTGAACGCCGTCCTTCATAAGACGGCGCCGTTTGTGCACTAGAGGCTGGGGAGGAGAGCTCGGCTTCTCCTCCCTATCGGCGCCGCGCACCGGCACCACCGGACTGAGAAGAGAGGCAGAAGAAGCGGCAACAGTTGGAAGATCTTCGGAAGAGGAAGAAGAAGACATTTTCGAGTTTTTGAACGGTGAAAATTGAAGAAAAGTGAGTGAAGAAGGCAAAGAACCGAAGAAAATCTTCAAAGAACTTAGGAAAAATCGCCGGAAAACTCAGTAGTCGCAGAGGGAAGTAAATTGCAGAAAAGCTTGAAGGCAATGTGAACAAGAAGACGGGGGTCGTATGGTATTTATATGATGGGGAGTCATGTGCGCGAAAACCTAGGGAGCCGTCGAAACCGTCAACTTAATGATGGACCGTTCGAAAGCCCCAATCGCAATGTGACACATGGCGCGTGTCTCACACCCGCCCGAAAAAGTCGCGCCCAGTCGCGCACGATCTCCCCCACTCGCCTCGAGAGAAACGTGCCCAATCACACACGATCAGGCGTAACCGTTGTAATTATGATGAGCCGCTCGAGCTCACCAATCAGGAGAGGCCACGTGGGACGTGTCGAATACGCGCCTGGGAATCTCGAGGCCATGCGCACTCGACCTGCACCACGCGCCCGGCATTTACGCTCACGATTCGATAAAACTGCCCCACGACGTCATTAAGACTTAGCGTATTGAAAACGCTAACGGTTGGAATTCGCACGATGCACAACCGTTACAAAAGCAACAGATGACACCATCGAATGTCAGACTACGATGCAAATGGATATTCGATGCACAACGCACAGAATTTCGACCCCGACTCGTCGGCATCGAAACTTGGGGGACTATTGATAATGGTCCAGAATATTACGACCTTAAAACCTAGAGTTACGATGGTCAACAAACTCGATCCAGGCATGGATCGAACGCAAGAAGTCTGAGGGTCGTATAGTGGAAAAGCTACGATCGAACAACCACGTTACGATCGAACAACCACGTTACGATCGAACAACCACGTGAATGGCAGAGCATTGATAAGTGTCAGAGCTGCCGGCGGCGGTCAGTCAGGCATTAATTACGACCCTGGAGTCTGTCAGGTCTGACGGAACTTCAATGATCACTAACTTCCATGGTCACGATCTTCAATGATCACTAACTTCCATGGCTACGATCTTCAATGATCACGCTCTTCAATGGGCACAATTGAATACGACCCACGTGGTGTGTAAGTCTTAAATGACGTCCCTCGTGGGTAGCATTAATACGGGCCGTGTCCGACGGCCAATCATAAGACGCTACACGTCAAGCTCGGCAGCCTATATATACTACGGCTGTACGGATCATTTCACCAAGAAAAACAGATTACATTTCTACATTCTAGAGAGAGAATTTCTGCAAACACTTTGCTTAGTTCAATCGAGGTACGCTTCGTACGAACACTCAGTTCAGGAATAGTGCGTTCTTACCCTTCGTTTTATACGATCCGAATCACTGTTCTTTTACACTACACACGTCACTCTTATCTCACCTTTACCGTATCAATTGATATTACCTTTATCACTATATTTTTGCATTTGCAGAATAATTGCGGAGTAGCTAACATATACAACTGACAAGGTAAATATGTCAAGTTATGTTAGCGTATTAGTTATTGTAAATTGGTTCCATGAACTAGCGAACCATTAGGTAATAATCTGTCCCTATTGGTTCGTTGGCTTCATTTACAACCTTCTCATACCTTAAATTAAAATACCTCCCTACAATCCATTCTACCTCGAAATTTTCTACAAGTTCTTCTTCAAACTTCAAGTAAGTTTTTTTTTTCTTTTCATATAATAGATATATAGGCCATGTTTGGATGTATTTTTGTATGTTTGGTTCGCTCAAAATTTATTTGGAAGTTTGGAAGATTATTTTGAAAAACGTGCAAAACATTTGAAATATAGTTTGGATGTTGTTTGAGTGTTAGAGTTTTAGAGAGAAAATAGGTATATAGGCATCAAATCAATTTAGGTAAATGAGTGTAAAAGATAATATAATAATTAGTAATCACTGTTTGATGATTAAGAATAGTTGACTTGTATGTTTGATGATATATATATATATATGTATATATATATATATATATATGTATATGTATATATATATATGTGTGTGTGTGTGTGTGTTTTTATATAACTTAAAAATATATTTAAAGATTTCAATTGATGATCACTCTTATAAAATTGAACATAATACACGTACTATCGGATATACATCATTTAAATTAAGAACTACAACATAATTTTTAGAATACAAAGTGCACAAATACGTACTACATCGCTCCATAATTTTCGGTTGCATAATTTATATTTTTCTTAATTTGCAAAAGCATTAACTCACGCGAGATTATAGAAGATTGCCTCTGTACCCAATTTTTGTACCAGCCCATGTTACACTGATAATATGGCGATACCTGTCATTAAAGGCCCCTCCTTTTTCCAATCAAATCTCGGTTATTTTTCCTCAAATCTATTCCATCTTCCCTCACGTGATAATAAAAACTATGAAAAGAAAATAAACATGCAAATAGAAAGGCAGAATCCTGAATCTCATAATGTATCTTGTTTTTTACGCTTAACATTAAGCAAAAATGTGAAAATGATCCCATAACTTTGAAGTTGTACCAAAATTAATCCTATAAGTGAATGTGGTGAAAATTTAGTCATTTAATTGTTAGCATTTGGCAAAAGTCGTTTAATAAATAGGTGGCAATTTTCATTCTATTAATACTTGATTTAAGGACATTAATCTAATAAATTATTTGAGTTATATTTATAAATATTTTGTGAATCTATATACACATGAAATGTTCATTAGAAAATATAAATTAATTACTAAGTTTTAGCATGGTATTTACCTAAAAACCAAATTAGAAGAAGACCTCAAATTTTAAAATTGAAAGAAAAGACGGATATCTTAGTTCTTTGGCAGTGGAATTTCTTATCATTGCATATTTAATTATATTTATTTGTAGTTCATTAGTCTATTTAAATTTGTTGTTTAAATACCGTTTTAAACTTGTAATTTATTAGCAATAATACGTTGTAATTGGAATATAAAATTAATTAGCTTGTATAGTAGTATTAATGAACTTGAAACATGTTATTGTATAAGATTTATTACTACTAACAGTTTGAGGACTAAAACCACCACTTATTTATTAAATGTCATTAAGTTACCAAATATTTTTAGTTTAAGGACTGAAAATGAGACAATTCCAAAAATATGTGACAATTCTTTATGTTTTGCGTAGTGTTATAAAATGTTTAAGTAAAGTAGTCATTAATTGCACACATGTCACATCTGTGAGTGGAGTAGAGGCAGGAAAGAGAAATAGGATTCAGTTGTAGGCCTACTTTTTCAAAAAGCTGGGCCAAAAAAATTTGAGATTTGAAACATTGAAATAGGTTCCAAATCATTTTGAGCCCTCGAAAACTTGAAACTTTTGGGCCAAGATACAACCAAACAGAGCCATAGTTTATATACATTTTGTTATTAACTTACATGATTTTTCAGTCTTATGGTTCTTCATTATCTGCATATGGCCTTTTTTCCTAGGTGCTCATTTTGTATGGGCATAGAATTTATGCTATTTTACTATTTTTATTATGTTGTGGTGTTGGTTTTGTTATTATGTTGTTGTATTGTTTTTGTTATTATGTTGTTGTATTATTTATTTTACGATGTTGTTATATTAATTTTATAACTATGTGGTATTATCTTTTTTACTATGTTGTTATATTAATTTTATAACTATGTTGTATTATTTTAGATTATTGTTGTCTCACTTGATATTTTTTTAATGTTAATAGTCACTTTTGTAATTTATTCATGAATATTTTCATAATTTTTATTTTTTTGGCGCCTGTTTTTTTTTTTTTAAACATTTTTGGACATCATTAGGACAGATATTTCTGTCCCTACTGATTCCCGCTTTTTTTTTTAGGCGAATTTCTTTTTCGCCGCCTTTTTTTTAAAAAAAATTTCGGACAACAATAGGGACATAATTATCTGTCCCTAACGTTTGTCCCTATTGTTTAGGGACGCGCTCGGTACATAAATATATGTCCCTATAAAATCAATAGGGACAAATTATGGTATTTAGGGACATATTTTTCTGTCCCAAATTTGATGTTTTGTTGTAATGGGGGTGTTTGCGAATCTTTTTAAAAAACTACTTCAAGCATATATTAGGTGTTTGTAAAAATTAATGAGAAGTGACTTTTCTTTTTAAAGACCTTTTAAAAATAACATAATTCCAAAAGTAGTTGGAGAAGCACCTCTGGGCATGCTTTTGCGGCTTGTGCTTTTTTTGACTTTTTTGTAGATAAGTAGAAACAAAAGTCAGTACTCCAAACACTAAAAATGTGCTTTTGCGGCTGCAAAAGACAAAAAACTCTTATTATAAGCAATTGCAAACACCAATATAGTATTTTACAATATAAAAAATTACTGTGCGCAGGCTCCGCGTGCCCTAGTTTCTAGTATTATAATAAATATCTTACTTAATTATAATAAAGTTAATCGAGGGAAACAACACAAAAAAGTAAGCAAACAAATTTCCTTAATGTTTGAAAATCATGTCATCTTTCATGGAAAAGAAAACGGTCATCAAAACAAAAGCAGTGGATTTTTTATTTCAACTCATATTAGACTATCAGTGTTACAGCATAAAGTGCTAACTTAAAAACTAAGTCCATCGAATCAGAATATCATTCTGAATTTCAGAATTAACTAAAAGAAAAACAAACATAGTATTTGATAAATAATATTTCACCCTTCTGCATCATTAAATAATCAGTTTACTAAATCTCTCACGTTTCTTATAGTTACAAAAACGCCTTGTATGATGAACACTACTCGTTTATTTATTGACATCTAAATTCACTAAAATAAAAATAACTGAAAAGTAGTTTAAAATGTTTAATAAAAACTGTTAGGACTGCAAGTCCGACACGATTCCGATTTTATTGAGATTGACTGCAAGTCCAATACGATTTATTTCCTTATTTTGTGAAAATATTTTACAGAAAAATTTTGGTTTAATTTATTTACTAAAATATTCACTTGTGTTTTTATGGAAAATATCTAGTCTAAAGGTAAGTGAATGTTTGAGTAAGTTTGTAAAGATTTAACTTGATATTTAGAATCTTATCTTATGGTAAGTTAATATTTATCAAACTCTTGTTTATATCCTTAACACTACAAGAATTGTGGGCTATAGCAAGGTCCAAAACCTTGCTATAGGTTCAAATTCCCTTGCTATTGATCTACAACAAGGGAAAAAGACGTTGGTAGCATCACTTGCTATAGGTGGCGTTGGTAAATGTATTTTGCATGTTGCAAGGGAAATGGACCTTGCTATTGCTTTTCTGACACACACCTATAGCAAGGTCCATTTCCCTTGCTGGAGTTTTCTGACACACACAATTGACAGCAACGTCCTTGGACGTTGCTATGTATTCTGACACAAAAGTCAATTGCAACGTCTTTTGACCTTGCAATTGATTTACGCACGTTTTTTTTTTTAAATTTCATTTTTTTTCGATGAAACACAGCAACGTCTATGGACGTTGCTATAGTGTCCTGACACTCTTTTTTTTTTCAAATTTGGCAGCAACGTCCACGGACGTTGCTGTAGATAAATATATTTTTTTTAAAAAAGTGGCGGTAAAAACCGCCACATTGTAATAAAATGATTTTTAATATATATATATATATATATATATATATATATATATATATATATATATATATATATATATATATATATATATATATACACACACACATTATACATTAATTGAAACCTCAATATTATATATGTATAGTATGTGTTAAAAAATATAATACTAATAACTAAATTATAAGATACACACACACACACACACACACACACACATATATATATAGTATTAAGAAATTTTAGATAACATTTTAAAAATTATAATGATATATATACATACACACACTAAACTTTACAATGTATAATTATAAAATAATCTCACTAATTATAATTATACAATATATATATGTATATATATATAGTATAAGATGCATGTATGCATATAATATATATATATATATAAGTTGATCATGATGCAAAATAAATTAAGGAAAAAAATAAAGTGAAGGAGAGAAGGGGAGAAGAAGATGATAATAATATGAGAGGGAGAATGTAGTGGGATGGATGAGTGATATAGTTTGGTATTTATAGTAGTAGTGGGAGGGAAGGAAAATTTTTGGGAAATTTGAAATTTCCGCCAAAAATTTCATTCTGAAAATTTTTAGCAAGGTCCAAATCCCTTGCAATAGGCTATTGTCAGAAAGTTGTTGCAAGAGAAATTGGGTTCCCTTGCTACTGTGTCAGAAAAGCAGCAATAGCAAGGGATTTGGACCTTGCAATAGCTTTATTAGAAAAATGTTTTATATATATTCACTCCTCAGATCCATATATAATTATGACTTGTAAATCATAATTACATGAGATTTGAACTAAATATATAGAACTAATCTTGATCTTGGTTAAATTAATTAATTAATAAAACTTATTTGATTGAATAATTATTAATTACTTAAGAAAATAGAACTAATCTTGATATTTATAGCTATATATGTGAACTTATTTGAATGAATAAGATCCTAATAACATATGAGAACTGAACTAATGAGAATTAATCTTGATTTTGTAAAATTAATTAAATTTATTAGAATCAATAACTTCTCATTACATAATAATCAAACTAAACATAACGATTCTTGATTTTCATTAAATAAACTGAAATTATATGAATGAATAATACTTAACTACATAAGAATTGAACTACGTACAAGGAAAACTTACTGTTTATTTTTGTTGAATTAATTAAGAATATAATTGATAACTCAACATTACATTAGAATTGAACTAATTAAACAAAACTAATCTTAAATTTTAATAAATTAATTGAACTTGTTTGAATGGACAACTCCTAATTAATTACAAATATAAGCATCAACTAAATATAACTAATCTTGACTTTTGTCAAATTAGTTTAACTTAATTGAACAAATATTACATAAGAACTAAATTACTTAGATTTAATATTGATTTTATTATGAATAGTGTTATTTGAATGCATAACACCTAATTACATAAGAATTGAACTACGTACAAGGAATACAACTCTTTATTTTTGTTGAATTAATTAAGAATGGAATTTATAACTCAACATAATTACATTAGAATTGAACTAATTAAACTAAAATAATCTTAAATTTTAATAAATTAATTGAACTTGTTTGAATGGACAACTCCTAATTAATTACACATATAAGAATCAACTAAATATAACTAATCTTGACTTTTGTCAAATTGGTTTAACTTAAACAAATATTACATAAGAACTAAATTACTTAGATTGAATCTTGATTTTTATTATGAATAGATGTTATTTGAATGCATAACTTCTAATTACATAAGAATTGAACTACGTACAAGGAAAACTACTCTTTATTTTTGTTGAATTAATTTAGAATATATTTTATAACTCATCATAATTACCTTAGAATTGAACTACTTAAACAAAACTAATCTTAAATTTTAATACATTAATTGAACTTGTTTGAATGGACAACTCTTAATTAATTACACATATAAGAATCAACCAAATATAACTAATCTTGACTTTTGTCAAATTAGTTTAACTTAATTGAACGAATAATATTATATAAGAACTAAATTACTTAGATTTAATCTTGATTTTTACTATGAATAGATGTTATTTGAATTCATAACTCCTAATTACATAAGAATTGAACTACGTACAAAGAAAACTACTCTTTATTTTTTTTGAATTAATTAAGAATAGAATTGATAACTCAACATATAATTACATTAGAATTGAACTAATTAAACAAAACTAATCTTAATTTTTAACAAATTAATTGAACTTGTTTGAATGGACAACTCCTAATTAATTATTACATATAAGAATCAACTAAATATAACTAATCTTGACTTTTGTCAAATTAGTTTAACTTAATTGAACGAATATTACATAAGAACTAAATTACTTAGATTTAATCTTGATTTTTGTTATGAATAGATGTTATTTGAATGCACAACTCCTAATTACATAAGAATTAAACTACGTACAAGGAAAACTACTCTTTATTTTTGTTAAATTAATCAAGAATAGAATTAATAACTCAACATTACATTAGAACTGAACTAATTAAGTAAACCTAATCTTAATTTTTAATAAGTTAATTGAACTTGTTTGAATGGACAACTCCTAATGAATTACATATATAAGAATCAACTAAATATAACTAATCTTGACTTTTGTCAAATTAGTTTAACTTAATTAATTGAACAAATATTATTACACAAGAACTAAATTACTTAGATTTAATCTAGATTGTTATTATGAATAGATTTTATATGAATGAATAAAATCTTAATTACATAAGAATTGAACTACGTACAAGGAAAACTACTCTTTATTTTCGTTGAATTAATTAAGAATAGAATTGATAACTCAACATTACATTATAATTGAACTAATTAAATAAAACTAATCTTATTTTTTTATAAATTAATTGAAATTGTTGAATGGACAACTCCTAATTGATTAATTATATATATATATATATATATATATATATATATATATATATATATATATATATATATAAGAATCAACTAAATATAACTAATCTTAACTTTGTCAAATTAATCTAACTTAATTGAACAAATATTACATAAAAACTAAATTACTTAGACGTAATTTTAATTTTTATCATGAATAGATGTTATTTAAATACATAACTCCTGACTTGATTTTTGCATTTATATATATATAAGAATCAACTAAATATAACTAATCTTAACTTTGTCAAATTAATCTAACTTAATTGAACAAATATTACATAAAAACTAAATTACTTAGACGTAATTTTAATTTTTATCATGAATAGATGTTATTTAAATACATAACTCCTGACTTGATTTTTGCATTTATATATATATATATATATATATATATATATATATATATATATATATATATATGTATATATGTATATAAAGAATGCAGCTTTTTTATTATTAAAAAAAAGTAAAACAAAACCTGCAGCAACGTTATTAACGTTGCTGCTTTATTACTTTAAAAAAATAAAAAATACAAACAGCTGCAGCGTTCAGTCTTGAGCAGCTTTTGACACAAAGCTGCTCATGACAGCTGCAGCTGTTCAATAGTGAACAGCAGAACGTCTTGAAGACGTTCCGGCTGTTCATTTAAAAAAAAAAATTAAAAGAAAAAAGAGCTAGCAACGTCTGCGACGTTGGTGCTTGTTGGTCTTTTTTTTTTTGTGCTGCCAACGTCAAAAAACGTTGGTAGTTGATTTTTTTTTACTTTTCAAGTACCAACGTCTATAGACGTTGGTACATAATATTACTGCAATGGATTTAAAATTCGTTGCAGTATTTACGTTGCAATTGCTAATATTTCTTGTAGTGTAAGAGATTGTTTCTTTGTGGTGTTCTTTTCGATCTATGGTGTGTAGGATATGAAGATCATGACAATAGGAAAAGAAGCCTTATCAAAGGAAAGAATCCGGATATTTTGGAAAGATCGAGTCCCGACTAGATTGGGAGACTGGCCGCGGATCTCGGGATCTTTCAAGGAGAGCTATCCTATAAATAGTAGAATTCCTAGGAATCAATGTAGAACACTCGTGTATAACAATATTCATCATTAGGTGTTCATTATATTGTATTCCTTAGTTTTCATACTTGAATTTATCCAAGAACATGACAAGCCGACAAGAGTTGAATGGAGTTCAACGGGAAATGATTACACCAGTTAGAGGGATTCTATACGTACGTGTTTTGTGCTTAGAATCTTGCTCATAAGAAGCTCTACGGGAGTTGATTTTACGGGTTCAAACGGAGTAGACGATAAAAGGTTCCTGGTGATGTCAACATTAGAAGGATTTTACGTGTTAGAATAAAACCAGTAGGTGTAATAACTTTTGATCGACGAAAAATGTTTGAATCCTTGGGCGAAACCTCGTGGAGTAGGAAGAAGTCCGAACCACGTTAAAAGTATGTTGTCTTATTTTTACTGTTTTATATACATGTCTAGACTAGATATCACGACTATCTGCTTAAAGTAAAAATTAAAGACTTAAAGATCTATCAAAAACAAATTGTCTTCAGTTTCAATTTTATCTAATAATCGTTTATTTTACCGCTCTATTTTGTCCTCCTAGCAACAGTATTCTTTTCGCAAATTTAATGTATGGTCCCAGATGAAATATTACGTTTGACCAGTATTATTACTTCAATTTCTTTCTATTTATTTTTTTGATAATTTCAAAATTAACAATAATGTGGCAGTTGGATCGATTGAATTTATTAATTATTCTAATGGAAAGAAGATTCTGGTAGATCACACTTCACAATCACAAAGATTACGCTCAGCTTTTTGAATATGTAAATTGGACAAATTGTGATGTGAAGGGAAGTGTGTAGAGTATCATAGTGAATGGAACTCGATTTTATACTCATGTTTTATATTATATTAGTTAGCATGTGGTTTGACAATACTTTGGTAGGACTTCATTGTGATCTCAAACAATTATTTGATTCCGATCTGGTCCACCGCATTAGTACCCACCATGGCTACAGCAGTATTTCCCATGCTTCTTTTGCTTCAACCGGCATTTGCATCAATTAGTCTTCTAGTAATAATCTCTTCAAGTTGTAGCAAATTCGCATTTGCATCATCTCATGAGTGTTTCGAATCTATAACAAGCTTCGGCGATTCAACCGTCGACACCGGAAATGCAGCCGACCTCCTATCGAAGTCCGATGAAGCTCCTTTTTTCATGACACCACCTTACGGACAAACCTTCTTGGGTCATCCTACCGGTCGCTGCTCAGACGGCCGTCTCATCATCGATTTCATCGGTACATTAATATATATTTGAATTTTTTTTTATTCGAATTCAATTTAGAGCTAATGGCAATTACTCCATATATGTGAAATAGCTATATTACCTTCACAAAAATAAATAGGTAAATTATATAATTTATATTAACGAGTATATTATTCCATGTTACAATAAATAGGCAAATTATTCTTAATTTTAAATATTTGCATATCACCTCCTAAAGCTTGTTTATAATAAAATGCATTTTGCAACATATAAAAACAAACAATGAGATTATTCAAATAATTTTGGTCTACTAATTTTTCATAAAGATTACGGTGCCTAGTTTAACGTAACACAAGCATATATACTCAACATTTTTTACAGGCACATGCACATGGTGCTTTGCCAAAAATCCTTCAATTTATATAATACAAGAAGGGGAATTGCTTGTTTTGCAGCTCAAGAGTTGGGTCTTCCATATGTATCGCCGTTTCACGGCAAGGAGTCTTCCGACGACAGCGTAAATTTTGCGGTGGTCGGAGCAACCGCACTCAATGATTCATTTTTCCAAGAAATGGGACTCGCCGTTTCTATAGCGAATACCTCCTTGGCTGCTCAATTTAGTTGGTTCAAAGAATTTCTCTTCAAACATTGCCACCACACTTCCTCAGGTATTTGGTAGTTAACATGTCTAGTGCATGTTTGAAGATGCTTACTAGTACATATTAAAGATGTTTGGTTAATCCTAATCTGGGCTGATAAGTTGTTTAGAATTCTAGTTTTAATCTAAAGCCGGATATATTGAAACCAAATATTCGACATGATCTTAGACGACTCTTATAATCATTCATAATAGGCAGCTTAATAAGAAATAGCCCAACTCTTAACGGGACTAGTGTTAAACAGTATTACGATGGATTGAATTCGTCATATTTAACATGTCATTTTCTAATTTGCCTAATCCAACTTAGGATCTCTGTGTATTTCTCATTAAACATCCAACTCACTAGGGGTTTCGGAATGTATCACCTAACCTATAAAATAATAGGGATAAAAGCGTTAAACCCCCTATACTATACCCCTTGTTGCACTTTGCCCCCTGTCCTTTTAATTTTGGCAACTTGCCTCCTGAACTATGGATAAATAAGCACTTTGCCCCCTGAGTCTAAATCCAACGGCAAAAAATCTTGACACGTGTTCAAATCCAATGATGAAAAAACGACTCAGGGGGCAAAGTGCTTATTTATCTATAGTACAGGGGACAAGTTACCAAAAATAAAAGGACATGGGGCAAAGTGCAACAGGGGTAAAGTTTAGGGGATTTAATGCTTTTATCCCAAAATAATAAGAGAAAACTTCTTTCAATCTATTGAAAAATATGCAGACTTTTTCTTCGCATCAAATTAGATTGTTCAATTTGAATACATTTGTAAATGTTTCTTAATTAAGTTGTCATTAAAAGGACTTTGCACAATTTTCAATAGTTATGTGTTTGTTTCCTCTTTTCGTTGGTTAGGGGCCTTTGTGTATGGGCCCATAGTTTAAAGTTCTAATGCTTTTTGCCGTTTAATATTTTTGCTAAATAATCTTTTTGGTTTTCTCTCTCTCGCTGTATTTTAGATTCATTAAGCACCATCAAACACCAAAACTTTACACTGAATATGCACACCTGAAACATATAACACGTAATCTAAATTATTCTTTTAGTTCTTAATTAATTTTTAGCATAGCCAACTGAATATACGTACAACTGCAATGTATCTTTTTTAACTAATTTAAATTTTAGAGGGTTTATTTGCTACATAATATATCTCAGAGTCCTCTACGTATTAATTAAAAATATTAATACGGGTAATTACTTTTAATGTAAGGAATGTTTCTATGATTACACTAAACTTGAGGTGACTATTCTTTATTGTAATATATATTACAAATATTCATAAAGTAGATTTTATTTATTATATATTTGATCCAAACATTATTGGTGGGGTTTCGTGCCGTGTCGTGGTTCGATTAAATATACTGTGAAAAGAGAAGCACGTGAATTCAATAACTGCCGAGATCGGATCAATTAAACAACTTGATATTCATGCTACTACTCAATGATGGAAGGATATATCTCTATTTAAAATATTTGTCACGCGTACGACACGATACTACTAAAATATTAAGTTATTATTTATTAAACTATATACTCAAAATTAGAGTAAAGAGAAAAATGGCGTAATAACTAAAGCTGAGATGGGACTAGTGCTAATGGAACTTTTAGGATGTACTTATATGAACTAAACCTTAGAAGGGTGTCACACATATTATTCCTAAAAAAAGTTGGCCTAAAATATATGAGTTTACCCATGAGCCCACTACTTATATCTTGTGTGTGCCTTCAAGTATTTGGAAGTTTTTCAAAAGTTTTTGAAATATTTTACAAGAGATATGAAAAATACCGGTGCAATAAATAAAGACGTATCCTTCAATGTTGTTTTCAGGTATAAAATTTCAGTTAGAGATATATAAAAACTTTCTCACTTATCTAAAATTAAATAAGTGAAAGAAAGCGGACATGGATGGGCAAAACTTTCGTTCTACTTTTGTGTTTTATCTTATATCCTATATAACCACCACTTTCTATGTTTTAAGATTAAGTATACATGTAATTCACTCGTCCTCTATATATTAAGAATATGAACACGTGTCATTATTACAAATAATGGGACAAAGAGTGAGATGTAAAAATGAAATAGAAGATCTTTACTGAACTAGTTGAGACTTATCGATCTCTTCCTTTTATCTCTAATTTCATCTTAATTAGCAGAGTGTAGAAGATTTCTTCAGTCCTCTCTAGTTCTTGTGGGAGAAATTGGAGGCAACGACTACAATTATGCATTCTTTGGAGGGAAAAGTGAAGCGGAAGTTAAATTATTTGTTCCTCAAATTATCAAAACGATTGGTTCAACGATAAACGTAAGCACTTCAACCTCTTTAGTAACTAGTTTCTCTATATATATTGATGTAGGACAAGAACCCCCTGATTTTTGGTATTTCCGCAGAAGAAAAAGGCCCGCACGAAAACCGCCATATCTTTTGATCCAATGCTCCGTTTGAGGCCCATAAGATATTAAATCGAACGTCTTTGAGTTTTTCTACAACCTTACGCGAGAGTCAGGCCCAAAATCGAACGTTTAGGGCAGCTGAGAAGACTTACAGTTTTATGTCGTTTTTGTCTAGGAATTTTCCTGAATTTCCTATTTTGTTTAGGACTCTTTTATTTATTTCCTTATTTTAAATTAGGGTTTCTTAGAGACTATAAATACCTTGTTTCTTATTATTTTTTAGTATCTTTTGATCATTATTAATAAAAAGGGATTTTATTCCAATTTCTGGTGGATTCCAGTTTATTCCCGGTGGATTCCGGTGTTTTTTCATCGATTACACGTTGGTGTGTCGATTGTACGCTTCCGTTCTGCGTCAAGTGGTATCAGAGCGAGGATTTGCCTTGTTCAGATGGCTGGGAGAGGCACGAATGAAAATGTCTCCGATGACGTTGGTCAAAGGAGTTTGAACGCCGAAGATCTGAGACGGGAGTTTCGAGAGGATCTAACGTGGATTGATGAGAGGTTTAATAGGCTTGAGGCGATGATTCAGAACTTGACCTTAAACCAAAACCCTAACATGGATCAAAACATCGTTAGGAACAACAACCAAAATCAAAACCATGTCCGTCAGTTTAGGGGAAGACGAACACCTGAGTTCAATGATTCCAACAGTGATAATTCGGAAGGATACGCTCATGGAATTACTAACCCGAGATTTGATGGAGATACAGAGGATCGACCCCAAGGTGATTTCAAAATCCGAGGAGATATTCCAATGTTTTTCGGAAAGATGCATCTTGAAGATTTTTTGGATTGGATCGCTAATGTTGAACAATTTTTTGAATTCAAAGAATATTCTGAAGATCGAAAAGTAAAACTGGTGGGTCATAAGCTAAGAGGTTTCGCTGCTGCTTGGTGGGAGAAAAAGAATACCGATAGGAGACGCAAAGGCAAAACACCAATACAATCTTGGAGGAGAATGAAGCGGATGATGATGGATCAATTTTTACCACATGATTATGAGCCATATGCTTTTCAGAGCTACCAAGATTGTTCTCAATACAGTCAATACGGAGGTGATTTGAAAATTAATGCTGAGATCCCAGCAAAAGTTATGAGCTTGGTGGAGAAAGAGAACAAGGATCACTATGAGCAAGGTAATGAAGACATTAATTCCAATGAAGCTTTTGATGATAATTTTGTTGCTAATTCAGGTGAGAATTCGGATAAAATTTTAAGTGACAAAGTAGATGATAATTCAGATGAAATTTCATATGATATATTATATGATATTGTTGAAGAAAAGTCCGAGGAATTAGACAATGAAGCACTAAATCATCCATTAGTATCTTTGGTGACTTTTGAAAGTGAGTTAGAGAAACATATTGAGGCATCCAAAGAAGTCCTCGAGGTTCGAGGTGATGGCGAAGAAAGGGTTGAGGTAAAGAATAAGAAGCACAAAGAAAAGGAAAAAATGGCAAGACATCAAGATTGGTTCAAAGGAAGAGACCAAGTGATGACTTTTCTGAGTAACGAGAGTTCATATCCAAATATAAACTCGAGGTCGAGTTTTTTTGAAGTGGGAGGGACTGATGTAGGACAAGAACCCCCTGATTTTTGGTATTTCCGCAGAAGAAAAAGGCCCGCACGAAAACCGCCATATCTTTTGATCCAATGCTCCGTTTGAGGCCCATAAGATATTAAATCGAACGTCTTTGAGTTTTTCTACAACCTTACGCGAGAGTCAGGCCCAAAATCGAACGTTTAGGGCAGCTGAGAAGACTTACAGTTTTATGTCGTTTTTGTCTAGGAATTTTCCTGAATTTCCTATTTTGTTTAGGACTCTTTTATTTATTTCCTTATTTTAAATTAGGGTTTCTTAGAGACTATAAATACCTTGTTTCTTATTATTTTTTAGTATCTTTTGATCATTATTAATAAAAAGGGATTTTATTCCAATTTCTGGTGGATTCCAGTTTATTCCCGGTGGATTCCGGTGTTTTTTCATCGATTACACGTTGGTGTGTCGATTGCACGCTTCCGTTCTGCGTCATATATATTAATTCCAAGTTGTTGATATCTTTTTTGACAACCTAAGTTCTTCTAAACTGGCTCTAAAAAGTTATATGTTAATACTGCCTAAAATTATTTTAGGGGTTTTGGCAGCAAATTTTTGTGTGTTACACGTAATAGGCGATAAACTCCATGAGAATAGGAGTCCAAATAAATCTCCATGTAGTTTTGTATGCGACAATTTATAAAAGGAACCTAATTAGTGAATTAGTTTTTTTAATTGTAGAGAGATATATCTTAGAATTATATGTATTTTGTTATGAACTTTTTTATGGTGCAGGAACTGATCAGTCTTGGAGCAGTGACACTAATGGTACCTGGGCAATTTCCGATCGGATGTTCCGCAGTTTATCTTACGTATTTTTACAGTGACAATGAAAGCGATTACGACTCCGATACTGGTTGTATGAAATGGCTGAATAAGTTTGCACAATACCACAACGAATTGCTTCAAATGGAACTCAACAAGATTCAAAGGCTTCATCCCGGCACTTCAATTATCTATGCAGATTCTTACAATGCAGCGATAGACATTTATCGTTCTCCAGAAAAATACGGTAAACACATGCATCATTGGAATGCTCTAAAGAAAAAAACGCAGATGTTTTATAGAAATGATGAATGACGGTAAACGGGCTAAGATATTAGCTCTTTTTTAGTTTCAAATGGTAACTTTAATGTCATATAGAATTAAGGTGGTTTTTGCAAATTCTAAAAGAAAAGCTTGCTTTTGATCTAATTTAACATCACACAAACACTTTTTTTAAACTTAAAAATACGCACAATCTAGGTATTTGATAGTTATCTGTGAGATGTTTGATATTTCTTTTCAAACAACCCAAAATTATCACTTGACCATCCTTTTACAATTTTAGCTTAAATTATTCGCTTCTCTTATAGATAAGAGTTTGCAAACACCACCAAATTTTTTTGTAAGCCACAATAGTCCAGAAACATGAATGGCAACAAGTAATACTTTCTATGCTCAATATTTTAGTTGACGAACCGTTAAATTCATGAGTTATTATCTTTTTCATTCCAAACTTATTACATTATCTGTAACCTCCAAATGAGTGCCTGATTTTCATCTATAAGAAACTAAGTGTTGGATTAGTCTTAAAAGGTGAGAATTGAAAAATAAGAGAGTAAATTATGTTATAGTTTCTCTACCTACTGACATATATTGTTTTAAAATAAAGAGCAAACAAGGGGGTAACTTTCATTTCTTTCCAAGTGTGCCGGAGTTACATTGTTACGCCTGGATTTTCGTATTATGGAGATAAACGCGTTTGTGTTTGTACTGCATATTTGACATATCACTAGCTAAGGACGTGGAACATCTTAGAAGAGCAATGACGAAGGTTTGCATCTCATCACCACCCATTACTTTAATGTATTGATAGATATCCATTCTCTAGCTCCTTGTTGTTCTTCGAGTGAAGGAGTTGTGCACATACGTATTAGGAAAATTACCAATGCGTTCTCTAATAATTAAATTTGCAGTGAAGTTTGGTTTTCTTGATCTAATAGCAAGTTACTCATGTGTTTTATGTTTCTTACATTAGTCATTTTTGGAAAGAAAAAAATCTTATCTTAATCATCTTGTGATTGCGAGAGAGTAGTTACTGGCATCCTTATTGATTGTCGTAAGTAGTTTGGTATGCAATGAAAATATTCCTACATAAATATTAACCTTATATTGATTGAGAGAGAATCATATACTACTCTTTTTCTTTTCTTCTTTTTTACAAATTAAAGATATTCGTGGTAGGCATAATAATAGTAGATAATTTGTCATTAATTTTTGAACCGAAGAGTTTAAAATGCTAACTATTCAAAAGTTAGTCATAACATTGAGAGTTGTGAATGCAGAGAACTCACATATCAAATGGTCTCACATATTGTATCATATACAAGATAATACACATAGATAAATTGGTACCTTTGATCATTAGAGATTGATTGTTTTCCGCATCACTTCAGAAAAAATTTAAAAGATCGTATAATTTAGCCATAGATGTACTTCTAAATTAAAATGTGAAAACTGCATGCAGGATTTGTAGAAGGAGCTCTAAAAGCATGTTGTGGTGGGAGAGGGCGGTACAACATGAACTTGGAGGTGCGATGCGGAAATTCAGAGTCGGCAACTTGTGCTGACCCCTCATTGTATATGAACTGGGACGGTTTGCACTTTACTGAGGCGGCTCACAAGTGGATAGTCGGAGCGTTATTCAAGGGATCCAACATTACTCAGCTCAGTGCAGTTTGTGTTTCGCGCTCGTCAACAAATGCAAGTAGCTATTGAGTGCTTGTCTTCATCTATGTGTTGGATTAATTGTAGCTCGCTGGTTTCTATTTCGCTTTACCCCATTTTTTGTAATAAAGTTAGATGTCAACTTGTCGAACAGTTAAAAGCGACGAGCAACTGGTAATTTTTCTTGTGAGATCTTCAATGATTAGAAACACGCCCAAAGAATCAAGCTTATGATCATAGATCAAAGTTTCGTTTCGAAACAGTATGTTTCGATAGAAACTTTTTGCACTATATTATTTTAGATGTCACGTATCATAAATAAATAAGTAAATAAGTTTAGTAAGATACTTTGATGTTTTAGTTTCAAGTTTTAAAAACCCAAAACCTCTTTAATTTTTTACATTATATTTGTTTGTACGATAATTACTTTTCAATTGTTAGGTATTTTACTTTATTAGTTACTAATTAAGTAAATGATAAGAACGTACTTAATTTTTATTTTATGATTTAAAAAAACTAATTTTGAATTCGAGTTTAATTTAGAAAAAAAAAAGGAAAAACTTTAATATTCTTTTTATTTTGTGTACTTTTATTTTAAATTTGATGAAGGATATGATTGTCTTTTCATCAACTCCTTTTGTTATTTTTAAACATTGTTAGTGCAACCTCTATGGAGTTTTATGTAATTAAATAAATCCATAGGGTTGTAGTTCTAATTATACTTGTAACAAATTGTTACAGAAGATCTCAAATAGTACTATTACAGTTTCATATCAAAAAACGTGGAAGGTTGGCCAAGGGTCAAAAAGGAAAGGTAGAATAATCTTTCTGCCACGTCCTATCACAAGACTAGACTTCACCAAACAATGGACCTGAAAAATAGTTATAAGTACCTCCAAAGAGAAAAAGAAAGAGTGATTAGTACCATAGTAGTAGCCAGGAATAATCAAACCATATATGGTATAACTAGCGTAAGTTCAACTGTACAAACAAATGCAGTTCATTGGCAAACTATTACTGATTCATATACCAATTACGAATTAAGACCACATATGTAGCAGTACAGCAAGGGCGGAAGACTGAAGTGAGATCAGTCTTGGTGGGACTGGCATAAGAATAATCAATATGGTCGGGTATGACTAGATTTGAATGGAACTGTGTAACCACACATGACAGGTACGTATAGTAATTGCACAACTAGAAGAGCCTTTTACACGAGATTCTACGAATTGGTGAATGTGACGTTTTAATATTTTTTATAGAGTTGACCTCTTCCACCACTAATAATGTACACAAGATATAAGCTGTTTTTTTTTCTTCATAATAATTTGCTATTTTAAATTCTCATAATTGATTATCTATAACTGAATCTTCATTTTAAGTTACTTACGCTTGATGTTTTTGTTTTATTTCCACACAAACTCTCACAAAATTTCATAGCCAGGATGACTAGAACTCGTCTCAATTACTTGAACTTAATTATTTATATGTAATGTATTAGCTAGTGGTACACAAAGTTAAATATCTTTCTACTTAAATATCCTATATATTTTTATAGGATATTACATTGAGAATATAGTGGGTAGTCAATGAACTACCACCTCTTCCTTGATTCAAAGTTAGGTTGGAATCACTCGTCATCATTTTTCGTATTTTTAGGTGAAAAATGGGTTATTGGGTTGTGCATTGGGGCTGACATGACGCACTTTTAACATTCATGAACCCACCTCATATGAACTAAATGTTAGTGATTTTTTCATAGGTATCTGCACTATCCGATTTTAATGACTTATCTAGTTTGAACAAAATAAGATGAACTTAAAGACCCTCTTTTAAAGTTTTTGTAATGTTAATGATGACGCATACTCTCCCTCTTGGGATCGTAACCGTCCACGTGGTCTAATCTTCTGACCTTATCGAGCCCCACTACCCCCTTTTTCTCGCTCGATACCCCACCCCCAGGTATATCGCCCCCCAGGTATATCGACCCCCAGAGGCGGAGCCAAGGGGGGGCATATAGGGGCGGTCGCCCCCCCCAGCCCCAGCCCCTCCCTTGTGTATACATATGTATGTATATACGTGTATGTAAAAAATTAGATATATGTATATAGATTTCCGAGGAAGAACGGTTTAAAAAGATGATGGAGCTTAAATGAATCAGTTAGATAATTTTAGGAAGAAGATCTGATCCGGAAGAAGAGGTGGAAAGGGTAGCTCGTCGGCGGTTTTTTTTTTTTCTTTTTCGGAAGGAAGCTCGTCGGCGGTTAAGATATGAGGAGGAAGGAGAGATATGTTTAGATTTCAGTTCTAAAAACTTATCCGAAAGAGTATTGTTATTTTTTATTTATCTATATGTATACACATAACATATCAATATTTATAAATATATCTTTATTTAATTTAAAGTTCTAATCTAATTTTACACACAACTTTTTTGGATATATTTCAGTGAACTAATTCAATTGATTAATATTTATAGATGGTTTCAACATTTGAACTTACAGTTTTGTGGTAATAAAATTAATGGGGACAAAATTATTGACTAAACTAAAGATATATTCTAATAGTAATAAATATTATGAGATAAGTTACTTAAGATTTTGATATAAATATAATATAATTCAATTCCTTCACAAATCATTTGGCGCATTTAAATATCTACATAAAAACATATAATAGAAAACTCATAGGAATAATCCTTATTTTATTTATATAGTTTTATTTAATTTCTTTTACTCAAGTTAAGGTTGTGTTCTTTTATTATGTTAAATAAGTACTCTTTAAAGTAAGTATGTGTGAATTTGTATATTTTTATGATAACTTATATTTTTTAATGAATAAAAAATATTTATAAGAAAATATTCATTTTTATGATTCAGACGAATTATTTTTTTCCAATGTTATTTCGCTCCCCCTAAATCATATTCCTGGCTCCGCCCCTGTCGACCCCCTTAACCCCCGCACCTTTATTAAATACTTATTATATCATATCCTATGCTGTGTGTATTCCCCGAGGGGGGTCGAACCCCTCACATGCAGGCGTACGTCATCTACTCGCCAGCCAGTGGCGACCGTCCCTTTTCCCCAACCAGAGGGGAGGGTCGGACGTCAGAATTGACGTCACACTCCACTTACCCGGATGCGTTGTCCTCCTCCCAGGGCTCGACCGCCTCGCTTCCCCAATGAAGAGCATTGGTTCGGAAGTTATAAGGTGTAACCGGAGCATGCCGTGCACCGAGGGTAACATGCGGGTACCACGTGCCCTACTCTACAAGGGTACTCAAGTACCCTATTACCCTCGGACGAGCATGCACGAGGACACGTGCCCAGGGGGTCGGACGTCAGAATCGACGTCACACTCCACTTACCCGGATGCGTTGTCCTCCTCCCAGGGCTTGACCGCCCCGCCTCCCCAATAAAGAGCATTGGTTCGGAAGTTATAAGGTGTAACCGGAGCATGCCGTGCACCGAGGGTAACATGCGGGTACCACGTGCCCTACTCTACAGGGGTACTCAAGTACCCTATTACCCTCGGACGAGCATGCACGGTGACACGTGCCCAGGGCCAAATTACACTTCTAACCTCCCTTTGCCCTATAAATAGGGAGGCGGGTCAGTTGCAAAACTCAAGCATTCACACAACTCAAGTCAGCACAACTCACTCCTCCCTCTGAAATCATTAGTCCCGATATAAGCTAGAGCTAGCCCCACCTAGGGAGAGAAAAGTACGGAGCACGAGCCAAGAGGGTCGGAAGAGTTCAAGATTCGGTCAAGGAAGCAGTTTGAAGGGAGATCGTGCGAACGGAGCCCGAACCCCCAAGGGTCGTGGATAGTTGCGGAGCAGCAGGGAGCTTACCCGAGTCCAGGTGCATCTTGAGCCGAGACCGACAGGCGAACGGCTCCGGTGACGAGCGTGGCCGGAAGAGGGGCCGTCATCAATGGCGCCGTCTGTGGGAAGCGTCATTAAAGTCTCTGAGGTAGCTCAAGTAATGCACTTGGAATCGGTAAGCTCAGATTCTGTAGATAGTAGAGTTAGCTTTCAGTCCTCATCGCGTTTGTTCTCCCAAGCTGTTATGGCAATAGCGTCACAAGAGTCCGACGAGTCCATCTCCTCATCACCGGAAGTTCCCAGCCAGCATGCATACGAGTCCCCAAATCGCGCAGCTACGTCTGACGGAGGAACCACCACCGAAGTGCGTATGACTATGAGTGAGCTAGACCGCTTACTAGAAACCGCCGCGGAGCGAGGCGCCAGGCGAGTACAACAACAAGGAGTGAGAGCCAGGAGGAGAGGGACTACACCCCCGGGAACTGCGGCTCGAATCAATGAGTATTATCGGAGGCGAGATGAAGGCCGAAGAGCCAGAACAGAAGCCGAACGCGCCAGAAACCCAGGTATGTCTGGTAGCGATCCGCATTTGTTTGATATACTATTTGACTTAAAGAAGGAGGTGCAAGCCTTGAAGAGGGATAGAAACGGAGAAGTGGAAGAAGAGGAGAGGGGCAGCCCGTTCGCCCCACACATCTTAAACCCGGAAATCCCGGCGTCCGTCCGTTTGCCCAATCCGGTGGTGTATACGGGTGACCGGCACGCAAAAGATCCTCGCGATCACGTCAACCAGTTTTTAGCCATGATGGATATCCTCAACGCGTCCGACCACGCCCGATGTCGAATTTTCCGATCCACCCTAACTGGGCGAGCGCAAGCATGGTTCTCCCAATTGCCCAGGGGGTCCATCCACAGCTTCAATGACCTCCAGGAGCTGTTCGTCCGGCAATTCGCGTGCAACAGGCGCTACCCGAAAACGGCCGGGCACTTGATGACCATGGTCCAGGAGAAAGGGGAAAGCCTGAGGGACTACATGCGGAGGTTTGCGGATGCCGTGATCGACGTGAGGCACGTGGACCCCCACATACTGTCTGAATTTGTGGCGCAGGGCACTCGATCCATAGAATTCGCTGAAGCATTGGTAAGGCATCCGGCTCGGACCTTAGAAGAGCTCATGCAGAAGGCGGAAAGATACATGTTACTCGAAGACACGCGGCTAGCAAAGCTCGGGCAAAGAGGGCAAGAGGAGCGAACGAAGAATCGGCGAGGAGATGACACGCGCAACCGGCATGACGTGGTGAAGAGGTACTTAGATCCCATCCCGATAACTCCTCTAAAGATTTCTAACGTTGAAGTACTAGAAGTTATGGAGGGGCATCCCGACCTTCGATGGCCGCCCCAATCACAGAACTCCGAGAACTTACGCCACACGGGGAAATGGTGCCAATTCTACCGAAGTTGGGGGCATAAGACGGAGCAGTGCGACCATTTGATAAACGAGATTGAGTGGTTGATCAAGAACGGGTACCTGCACCAATTTCTCGAAAGAAGGAAAGATCTTCCCCAAGGAAGAAAGCCGGCAGAGGAACGAGGAGCCAGTCGGGCCCGTGCAGTGGAGCGTGAAGAACAGCGAAGCGCGGAGCGTCGGGAGCTGGAAGGAGAGAATTCCCATGCTCGCAGACGAAGATACGAAGGTGGAGCAGCAGACGAAGAGCAAGTTCCACCCCAGCATTTACCTCCTCCCCCTTCGAACTACCTACGCAATCCCATGAACGGCAGGACCGTTAACGTGATTGAGGGGGGCCCTTTGGCGTCCTCATCCACCCAAAGGAAGAGGAAGTTCTTAAAAGAGACGCAGCGGGTAAGTCTGAAATACAACGTCTTTTCCACTAATATGTATGCACCCCCCCCCCAATTACTTTTGGTCCCGAAGATCTAGCGGACATTGTTCATCCCCACGACGACCCCATAGTAATTCAAGCCACAATACATGGAGCTGAAGTAGCTCGAGTTTTGATTGATACCGGAAGTTCGGTGGACGTGATGTTCCTGCCAACGTTCTTCGCACTCGGGCTCCAGCTGGAGCAGATAATGCCGGAAAAAGTCCCATTGGTGGGCTTTGACGGGAGTCCGAGCGACACGCTGGGTTCGATCCCACTTTTGATGTCTTGGGGAGAAGGACATTTGCGCAGAACCGAGGAAGTGAAGTTTTGGGTCATCAATGCACTCGCCAAAACCTACAACGTGATCTGCGGGCGACCCTCCCTTCGCCTGTTCGAAGCGGTGCCATCGGTCCTGCATCTGAAAGTAAAATTCCCCACCCTGAATGGGATTGGGGAAGTTAGGGGAAATCAGGCTCGAGCCCGAGAATGCCGCCTAAACACGATAGCTGCGATAGAGGAGAAGGAGGATGGCGATCCCCGGGGCCAAGGGGATTTCCGTAGGATCAAAGCCAGAAAGCTATACCCGGCGGAAGAGCTCAGAGAGGTCCAGATCGTCCCGGACGAGCCCGAGAAGAAGCTAAAAGTGGGAACGAACATCCACCCGGCCATCGAGTTACAGTTACTCAAAACCCTGCAGCGATTCCAGCATGTGTTCGCATGGGTAGGAGGACCTCCGGGGCGCATCAGCCCCCATGTGTGCAAGCACTGCCTGGATGTGCGGCCTGATGCCAAGCCGGTACAGCAGAGGAAGCGAAAAATGGGACCTGAAAGGAACAAGGTGATCAAGTCGGAGTTACAAAGGCTGACTGGGCTGAACCAGATCCGGGAAGTACGATATCCCGAGTGGTTAGCCAACGTGGTTTTGGTTCCAAAGTCCGGAGGGCGATGGAGGATGTGCATTGACTTCACCGACCTAAACAACGCCTGCCCGAAGGATTGCTTTCCCTTACCGAGCATCGACCAGCTGGTGGACTCCACGACGGGATGCGAACTGCTCTCCACCATGGACGGAGATCAGGGGTACAATCAGATCCCGATGGCTGAGGAAGACCAAGAAAAAACTAGCTTCATCACAGACTTCGGTACGTACTGTTATTTGGTTATGCCTTTCGGTCTAAAAAATACAGGGGCCACGTACCAGCGGCTTATGAACGCTATGTTCGCTTCAATGATCGGAAACAACCTGGAAGTATATGTAGATGACATCATTGTGAAGAGTCAAGAGGCTAGCCAACACAACGCTGACCTGACAGAAGCCTTCCAGATCATGGAAAAGTTCGGACTCAAGGTTAACCCTCGCAAATGTTCCTTCGGGATCCAAGGGGGCAAGTTCCTCGGCTTTCTGGTCACCCAGAAAGGGATAGAGGTAAACCCCGAAAAGGCCAAAGCCATTTTGGAGATGCCTGCCCCAGCAACAGTTCGGGATGTACAACGACTCACCGGAAGAATGGCTTCGCTCAACCGCTTTATCTCGAAAGCCGCCGAGAAAGGACTTCCCTTTTTTAAGGTGCTCCGCAATGTCAAGGATTTCCAGTGGACTGATGAGTGCCAAAAGGCGTTTGACGATCTGAAAGGGTACTTGCTCCGGCCGCCCCTGTTGGTTAAGCCTCAGACAGGAGAAAGACTTTTCGTGTACCTTGCTGTTGGGAAAGAAGTGGTGAGTGCAGTGCTCGTAAGAGCTGAAGGAACGGACCACCTCCCGATCTACTACACTAGTCGGACCTTGAAGGATGCCGAAACCCGATACTCTCCCATCGAGAAGTTTGCCTTCGCTCTCGTCACGACAGCACGAAAACTCAGGGCATATTTTCTGGCTCATCCTGTTACCATACTCACGAAGCATCCGCTACGGACCATTCTCAGCCATCCCCAGATGTCAGGAAGAATGGTGAAGTGGGCTGTGGAACTCGGGGAATATGACATCCAGTACGGCCCCCGGCCGTCCATAAAAGCCCAGGTGCTAGCCGACTTTATGGTCGAGACCTACGAAGCCCTGGAAGAGGCTAGTACAGAAAGGATCTAGAAGGTATATGTCGATGGCTCCTCAAGCGGGGGCGTAGGAGGAGCCGGTGTAGTGTTTAAGCCAACACCCGATGATGGATCCGAGGAATCTCTATCCTTCGCGGTAAAGATAGACTTCCCCGTGTCAAACAACGAGGCGGAATACGAGGCCCTACTGGTCGGGATGAGGTTGGCAAGCGAAGGAAAAATGACCCGGATTCATGTCCACAGCGACTCACAGTTAGTAGTACAGCAAGTGAAGGGAACATATGAAGCTAGAGATGAAAGGATGAAAGAATACTTAAACGCAGTGCGCAAGTCCCAGGGAAAATTCGAAGAGTTCACCCTCGAATAGATCCCCAGAGCCGAGAACGGGGAGGCCGATGCCCTATCTCGAACGGCCGCTGGCATGCAGTCCATCGAGACCCGACAGGTAACGTTTCTTACGATTACGTCGTCGGAGAAAAGCCACGTTGTGTTGGAGGTACTGAATCTGGAAAACGAGGGTGGAAAAGGTTGGATGACGGAAATCAAGGAGTACCTGGTGAACCCAGATAAGTACGAGCACCACGGTGGATTAGGAAAAAGAGCTACCCGCTTTTTCGTGAAAGACTGAGTGATGTACAAAAGGGGGTTCACGCAGCCCTATCAACGATGTTTGTCCGAAGAAGAAGCCATCAACGTAATGAGGGAAGTGCACGGAGGGAGTTGCGGAAACCACTCCGGGGGAAGAAGTCTAGCCCAGAAGATACTAAGGCAAGGTTATTATTGGCCTACGATGCAGAGGGACGCTAAGGAATTCGCGCGGCAGTGCGAACAATGCCAGAAGCACGCCACAATGACGCACCTTCCTGCGGCAGCATGGGAGCCCAACCTTGTCCCCTGCCCCTTCGACAAATGGGGTATAGACATCGTTGGACCGCTGGTACAAGATCGTGGGCAGAAGAAGTACCTTTTGGTGGCCGTGGATTACTTCACTAAGTGGGTCGAAGCAGAGCCGATGGCGCAGATCACTTCTGCGGCTGTGATCAACTTCCTGTGGCGCAACATTGTGTGCCGATTTGGTATACCTCGGGTGCTAGTCAGCGACAACGGTTTGCAATTCACCAGCGACCAACTAGCAAGATGGTGCGAGCACTGGAAGATCCAACACCGCTTCACCTCTGTAGGTTACCCCCAGTCAAACGGCCAGGTCGAGGTCACGAACCGCACCCTACTCCAGGGGCTAAAAGCCCAGCTCCTGGCGTGCCAGGGAAAGTGGGTCGAGGAAATCCCAGGCTTGTTGTGGGCATACCGAACCACCGCTCGGTCTTCTACCGGAGAAACCCCATTCAGCTTGGCTTACGGGCACGAGGCAGTCATCCCCGCGGAAGTAACCACCGCAAGCTGGAGAGTGCAAGAGTACGAAGAAAGCAACAACAATTAGCATATGGCTTTGGAACTGGACCTCCTGGAGGAACGAAGACAAAGTGCGGCACTACGAAGCACGCAATACACGGCAAGCATGGCCAGGTATTACAACCGTCGGGTAAGAGAACGGACGTACCAAGTAGGCGAGTTAGTCTTGCGAAGGGTAGGAGCATCGAAAGCCATAGGACCCTGCATGGGAAGGACCCTACCAGATAGCCCGCATCTTGGGAGCGGCAACATACCAGCTGCGGGATATGGAAGGCCGAACCTACCCCCGGTCGTGGCACGTCTTGAACCTTCGGAAGTTCTACCCTTAATAGCTGGACATAGATGGGAACCACCCCCTCTCTTCGGATGATGAAGAACGGACCAGACCCAGGTAAGTAAGTTAGCTTGTAAACTTTCCAGTCGAATTATCTACTTAAGTCCAGGTAATTTAGAGAACTACGTGCGGCTTGATTCCCAATTTTACAGCAAGGGATACGTAGGAAGCCCGGAAGTTACTCGGGTTCAGCCCCAAAAAAATAAAAATAATATATGTGCACTACACACACGCAAGGATAAGCTAACAATACAGGAAAAGTCAAGAAGAAATTTCATTAAAAGGGGGCGGGATTACACGGTCCGCTTCACCCGCCACCCGCCATGAGCGGGGCGAAGGGTAAGGAAAACAAAAAAAAAAGAAGGAAAAGGGAAAAACATCAACATTCCTACGGCCTAAACGCCCCCTCGCCTTCACCACCCCCCTCAGTGATCCTCCCGACGCCTCTTGCCGGCCCGGATGGCCGCCCTTCTCTCTTCCTCGGTCATCTCCCTTATCACCCGCTCGGGGGGTGACCTCCTCGATCTATCGAGAGGCGCCGTCGACAGGGAGAGGGCAGGAGCAGCCGACGCAGGAGATGCAGGAACTGGAGGGCGACTTCGGGAGCGACGAGGCTCAGTCCTCGAGTGATGAGCCTTGCTGAAGGAAGGGATCACCATACCCGGAGGAACCCCCGGAAGCTTGTACACCACACTCATACACAGATCGTTGCCACGACCCATGTAAGTTTGGATGTCGTCCTCGGAAGGCCCCGCAGACTCCTTCCTCCTTGCCGAAGAAGAGCGGGCAGCAGCCGAAAGCCCCTCGGCCAGCTTCCTCTCGTAATCGGCACGGGCCGCGGCCAGATCCGCCTCCATTCGGATCGCGAGCTCTGCCTTCGCATTATGCGCCCCCGCTAAGGCCGTTTCCACCTCGGCTATTTTGGCCCGGGCTTGCTCCAGGTCCGACTGAAGGCCCTCCAGTTTAGCCCGGTCCTCCATCAGGGAGTCCATCAACTCCTGCGAGTCATCCACCATGTCCCTCAAGTCTCTCACCTGCCCCGCGAGGTGACGCTCACGCGACCTCGAGTCAGCCAAAGCCGATTGAAGCGACGCTAGCTGGTGGGAGTCCTGAGACGACACGATCTCTCGACCCTCCAACTCCCAAACCACGAACAGCACCTGAGGAAGAAGAGAGAGTCAACAAAAATACGCATTACAGGAAAACCACGAAGGAAAGAAAAGATACATACGTCGAGAGCGCTGCGAGATAAATGAGCCAACAGGTGAGCACCGTCGTTCCTCGGGCTCCAAAAACCCATCCACCCAATCCCGCAAACCCTGGGGAATGAAGATAGAGTGAGGAGATCGGGGACCCCGGCTCGTCCCCTCCCCCGTAGGAGCCATGGGAGTGCGGGACGAGGGAGCCTCGGATCGGGTAGGAGCAATAGGATTTTCGGAGGTAAGGGGATCGAAGGAGGCAGCGTTCCCCGATTGGCCAACCCCTGTTTGATCAGCCTCAGAACGATGGGAGACACGGGGCGTGGAGTGATGGCTGCGCGGCGCGGTATCATCACAGGGAGCAGGACCGGATCGAGAAGATGGAGAGGCCGTATGCCCCTCGGAGAGAAAGGTGGCGGCGGTCGGGTTCACCGAATGACGCCCCGAGGTGGTCCGGCCCGCGGAGGTAGTAGAACCGTCGTTCGAAGGAATCTCCTGAACAACTCCAGCCGCACTCCCGGTAGAATTATCCACCAGGTGCGTGGCCAACTCATCGCCTGCCAAAAGAAGTTTACAAAAGAAGGATAAGTACCAAAGCGTTATTAAGCAAGAGATATATAGAAGAGACACTTACCGAAGGGAGTGCCGCGTCCCATCGGAATATCAGCGCCCCCGAGATAAGCAGCACCGGACTGAAGGCCCGCCATCACCAAAGCTCGGGGACGCTCGAGGATCGACACCGAATCGTAGATGGCGGAAAAGAATCCTCGCTGCTCCAAGAAGGCGGTCTTGGGGGTGGAGTCGACGGCATCCACATAACTCACCCCCCATCGGGTAGGCAAAGCCCATGGCTTTTTTTGCCGATGGAGGAAAAAGTAGTGGCTCCGCCAGTTGCGGTAGGTGGGAAAGGCGGTCGAGACGCGGGTGATGAAAGAGTTCACCGATTGACGAGCCACCAATTGGAAGAAGGGGTAGCTCTGTCTCACTGGACGAAGAGAAAAAGCCCCAAACAGTAGGGCAGGGGCCCGGGGAATGTTGTGATAATGGCACAGAAGAATGAAACCTACCAGGTACCGGTAGGAGTGGGGGACTAGTTGGCTTGGGCAGATTTGCAGAAGATTAAAAATGGCAATCATAAAAGCAGGAAAAAAGTAGCGAAGCCCGTTGCGGACTTGCTCAGAATAAACAGTCAAAAAACCCTCGGGAGGGTTGTAAGCTCGTTCCTCAGGGGTCGGAATTCTCACCTCCACCCCAGGAATCCCGTGCTGCTCCAGCAGCGCCTGGACGGTCTCAGCCGTCTCCAGAGAAGGGACGTGGCCGGCCAGCCCCGCACCCATCATGTGAGCGGGCTCAACCTCAGCCGTCACCAGTTGGAATCCGGCTCTGGGGCTGCTGTAGGGAGCCCGGTTGGCAAAGGCCGCCTCGATGTCGTCAGCAACGGGATCATCAAGCAGGACCCGCTCGGTAGAGTCCCTGGGACGACGGGCGTCAGCCGCCAGTTGAAGAGTAGTCCTCCGGCGAGACCGGGAAGCCGCAGCCCGCAAACTACGGCGAATGCGGGAAGGACCGGCCCCAGAAGGATGAACAGTAGGGGGCTCAGCCGTGGAGCAGTCGGTGGAGAAGCAGGTGGTGAGGGGAACACCAACGGAGTCTCCTCAAAGAAGGACTCGTTGGACCCCAGGATATTTTCAGAGTAAGAAGCAGAAGAAGACATTTTTAGCAGATAGCAGATAGCAAGAGAGCAGGAAGCAAGAAGCAAGAAGATAGGAATCGCTGGAATGCAGAAGATGAAGTGACGAAATAAGGTAAGTAAGTTTGCTTATTTATAATCTTAGAAGTAACACTTCAGTATAGGCGGGAACGGCTAAAACGCCTTAAACATTGATACCGCTCGGGCTGCCAATGAAGAGAAGAGATGGGGGACGCGTGGCAGTCATACAGTGGCGTCTGCCGCTAATGTGCCTTTTCGAGGCGCTAACGATGACAAAGAAAATTTATGCGTGCTAAAGTAAGTAACATTTAGAGTAGCACGATAAACAAAACTGCCGGATGGGACGTGTTGGTCCAAGAAACGGCGGCAGTGAATCGCCAACTGAAAAGACTTCTCGAACCATTACAACCTTCAAAGAAGGGCCATTATCCGAGGCGACTCCTGAAGAAGTTCCCCGAGCCGTCACAACCGTTGGAGGAAACATTGGTGAAAAGATTCTAAGGAAAAGTTGACCGATTTGGGTAGCGTTTCGAGGGGTTACATCAAACCCTGCTCTACGAGGTGTCCAGCTGAACCTTTGAGCACCACGCGTACTTCCGAGGGGAAAAATAACAACTCTCGTCGAAACACGCAACGAGGGGCTAAGGGTACGCCCTGTTGACCGGCAGAAAACCCTTTAGGAGTATCATAAGTTGACTTGCTCCTTATCATACGGCTCGAGGGTTTTAGCCAAATGCTCTCTAGAGATGTCCCGTTGAATCTCCGAGCCACCACGCGTACGTTCGAGGGGAAAATCAACAACCCTTGTCGACACACGCAACGAGGGGTGAAGTATACCCTGTTGACCGGCGACCGACCCTTTAGAAGTATTACGGGTCGACTTGCTCCCCGTAATACGGCTCGAGGGCCCTAGCCAACTGCTCTAAACGAGGTATCGTGTTATGAACCTCAGAGCCCCACGCGAGCAACGCAACTAAGGCGACCGATTCCTTTAGGAGTATCATGGGTTGACTTGCTCCCTATAATACACCTCGAGGGTCATAGCCACACAACTCCTGGGTGCCTTTACGGGAACCCGAGGAGCCCCGCTCGTACTTCCAAGGAGTAAAACAACAATCCTTGTCGAACCACGGCACGTGGAGCAGATGTGCTCCCGCGATTGTTTCATCCTCGAAATTCTACCCCGAACTGGCAACTTAGTAAAAGGTGACGTGCAAAAGGGAACAAAGAGAGACCTCGAAAAGCAAAATATTATTAAATCATGGAATTATTACAACTACCAGGAAAAAGAATAATCAAATACAGGGGGCCTAGACTACAACATCCTTCAGGAGGGTCGCTTGCCCTCCCTTATCGATCTACGACGCCCCTCTAGCGTCGGAGCGTCATCGTCGACTTCAGGGGCTTCGACAGTGGAAACCATCCGCATGGCTGTCTCCGTCACCCGGGGAGCAGGAACGTCAGCAGGGCGAGAGTCGGGAGGACCAGGCCCAGTCACCAGCGGCCCACCAGCCAGAATCGCCTCGGCCATCTCCCGGGTCCTCCTCGTCCTCGTCTCCGGAGAAGAACACCGGGAGGTCGTCCCACCAACCTCCGGGAGAATTATCCGAGCGGTAGGGAGCTTGGCCTGATAAGCCTCGAGAATTGCTTGTCTCTCGGCGAGGCTAGGAGGAGAACCGGACGGTATTTCCGATGGTACCTCAATCCCCTGAGGGGAGAGGGTCCTCAGGTCAGCTTCAGGTACGATCCAATTTCTTGCTTTTAATTGTTGTATGGATCCTTTGTACCCAACCATGACCAGGGCAGCAAATACCTTCCGGAAGTAAGCGTGATGGAGCGGAGAACCAATGTACCGAATGATGCGATCGAATGCGTCCTTACGGGACCTCTCGACGATTTGCTGCCGAAGCTCCAAGTTGATCCGCCGAATTTCAGAGGCGACCCGATCACTTATAGTGGCTTGACATTCCTCCAACTCCGCCCGAAGTGTCTCAGCAGTAGCCACCGCTTTCGTCTGCCCCACCTCGGCCTCCTTCAATAGCCGAGAATTGGTTTCCAGAGTGTCCCTCAAAGCTACCAACTCCAGAGCTCCTTCATCCCTTACCCTCTCCGCCTCCCCAAGCTGCTCTTGGGCCCGGACCAGCTCTTCTTGTAACCCAGTCGCGTAAGTCTCCCACTCGCGACACCTCTTGGTCCGAGCCTCCAGAGCTGTCTGAGCTCCCTGCAGATCGGTCAAGACCTGGGCATGGTCCGACCTCAGCTTCTCCAAATCCTCCTGCCCAGAAGAATCGGGGACGGCGGACTCCAGTTCCGCCACCCGATCCTCCAGGGTATGAATGTGCTCCAGCAATAGAAATTGGCGGGCGTTAAACTGAATAAGAAAATAGCGAAACATGTCATAAACAGAGAAGGAGAAAGATCGACATAAAGGAAGAGGTGAAAAGCTTACATCCACCACTTCGTAGCCAGCCTGGTCTTTCAACCATTGGATCCCTCGGTTCCGGAGCGATGCAACCTCAAGAGAATCCACCACCTGGCCCAACATGGCGAAGCCACCACCCAGGCCACGTAGTTCTTCCGTTACGGAACGCTCGACGGACCTAGGACGATCCGGTTGATTTACCACCATCCGTGAAGAGGTGCCTTCGTCCCAAGCACCACCTGCACCACCCCCAACCTCCGGTCTTTCGCCTTCGGCCTCTTCTTGCTGGGGCGCCGTGCCGGCCTGAGGATTCGAGGGTGGCACGGGAGACCCCACGTCGGCTGCCCCAGGAGACCCGACGACCGAGCCCGTTAAACCATCTCTCAGAGTCGGAGAAGAAGGCGTGGGAGCATTGGATTCCCCCCGACCCTCCGGCAATCGAGCAGTTTCTACACCCTCCTCTTGGGGATCGAGAGACAGGCGAGAACCGGAGCCCCTGGGACGAGAAGCTGGAGAAGGCGCAACCTCCTCGTGGGCAGTAGGGGAAGTAGCCAGGCCACCCCAATCAAAGGTGGCTGGTAAAGACTCCCGGACCCAACCAAAGCCGGCATCGAGATTAACGGGAGCCGGATCGCGAAAGAGGTCGAGATCTTCCTCCCGAAGGCTAGGAAAATCACCGGAAGTCGGCGGGGCTGAGCTCGCATCACTGCTAAGCGTAGGGGCCGGGCGAAGAACAAACGCCGATTCTCTCTCGGGAGTAGACTGAGATGGAAGAGGAGATGGTGGAGCATCCGTAACTTGGGTACCTGCCACGGATTGGGAAGACGAGGTCCACCCTCGAACAGATCTGCCCCCCTTAGGAACTTTAGGGGGCACAGGCGCGTTTTTGGCCGCCTCTGCCAAAGTGGACACCAGTGAACCTGAGGGCATGAATCAGGAAAAAAGAAATTTAGCATAGCAGTGCAACGAGGAGAGACAGATACTAAGGGAGGCGGAACTAGAACTTACGAAATTCAGGGTCCTGCTACAAATTTGGGAAATGGGGTGACCTAACCCCTCCTTGGAGACCGCAAAGCTCGAACAGCCTTGGGGTCTTGGTCAACCTCAGCACGTGGTACTTCGCCTCGAAGTACCCTTCCTCCATCATCTGGAGCCGAGTCCGGTCAAGTTGGGTGGTATCCAACTCCGTGGGACTGCTCGACCACACGTTCGTCACCCCCCAGCTCGCACAATTACGGCTCGGGGGCTTTACGAAAAAGAAATTAGATTTCCAGCTGCCATAGGAGGAAGAAGCATCGGTAAGGATCCTCGCCCCCGGAGCGGCTTGAGATGAGCGGGGAGTCAGATAGAAAAAGGGCACTTGGCCGGCACCCACATCATATAAGGACAATAAGCGGTCGGCCGTGCAAGGAAGCCTTCGGCCTCGACAAGTGATCTCGAACCCCGCCATAATAGAGAAGGCGTTGGGTGTAAGTTGACTTAGACAAAGCCCTAGGGCTTTGGCCACATCTCGAAAAAGAGGCGGCACAAACGTGCGCCACCCAGCCTCGACTTGAGGAAAGAAGACAGTCAAGAAACCGGTAGGAGGATTATACGCCCGATCCGAAGGCTCCGGGATCAACACCGTCGCATTCTCCATCGCCACGTTATACTTGGCAATTAAGTTGTCGACGGTGGCCTGAGTCACGGTACTCACGGCGTCGCTTATACTTACTGCCTGTCTTTTAGATGGCGTCCCTTTCTCCAGGGCGGCGGAGGCAGTCGTGCGCTTACCGCGGTGAGTAGCCAGAGGAGAAGACGGCACTGACCGAGACGGAGAAGCAGGAGGAGTGGATCCGGAAGAGGCGGTCGCGGCAGCGTTGGCAGACATAATGATAGTAGGTGAAAAGAAGCAAAGGAAATTACAGCTACAAGGGGGCAAAAAGTTATGAACCTACAAAACTGCAACGTGAAAAACCTAAATAGACGTGCAAAAAGGCGGTATAACTCCCGCTCGAAACCCAATAAACGCGGATGGATAACACGTAGGGCTCAGCGTATGAGGGAAGTTTGAGGAATCTCGAGAAATCAGGAAGTGAGGCCGACACGCGGTCAGATGATTAGGCCCCTAGCTATTTTACTCTCTGCCACGTTCTGCGAACTGCGACAGAGACTGGGGGACTTATGATGACGCATACTCTCCCTCTTGGGATCGTAACCGTCCACGTGGCCTAATCTTCTGACCTTATCGAGCCCCACTACCCCCTTTTTCTCGCTCGATACCCGACCCCCAGGTATATCGCCCCCCAGGTATATCGACCCCCTTAACCCCCGCACCTTTATTAAATACTTATTATATCATATCCTATGCTGTGTGTATTCCCCGAGGGGGGTCGAACCCCTCACATGCAGGCGTACGTCATCTACTCGCCAGCCAGTGGCGACCGTCCCTTTTCCCCAACCAGAGGGGAGGGTCGGACGTCAGAATCGACGTCACACTCCACTTACCCGGATGCGTTGTCCTCCTCCCAGGGCTCGACCGCCCCGCTTCCCCAATGAAGAGCATTGGTTCGGAAGTTATAAGGTGTAACCGGAGCATGCCGTGCACCGAGGGTAACATGCGGGTACCACGTGCCCTACTCTACAAGGGTACTCAAGTACCCTATTACCCTCGGACGAGCATGCACGAGGACACGTGCCCAGGGGGTCGGACGTCAGAATTGACGTCACACTCTACTTACCCGGATGCGTTGTCCTCCTCCCAGGGCTCGACCGCCCCGCCTCCCCAATAAAGAGCATTGGTTCGGAAGTTATAAGGTGTAACCGGAGCATGCCGTGCACCGAGGGTAACATGCGGGTACCACGTGCCCTACTCTACAGGGGTACTCAAGTACCCTATTACCCTCGGACGAGCATGCACGGTGACACGTGCCCAGGGCCAAATTACACTTCTAACCTCCCTTTGCCCTATAAATAGGGAGGCGGGTCAGTTGCAAAACTCAAGCATTCACACAACTCAAGTCAGCACAACTCACTCCTCCCTCTGAAATCATTAGTCCCGATATAAGCTAGAGCTAGCCCCACCTAGGGAGAGAAAAGTACGGAGCACGAGCCAAGAGGGTCGGAAGAGTTCAAGATTCGGTCAAGGAAGCAGTTTGAAGGGAGATCGTGCGAACGGAGCCCGAACCCCCAAGGGTCGTGGATAGTTGCGGAGCAGCAGGGAGCTTACCCGAGTCCAAGTGCATCTTGAGCCGAGACCGACGGGCGAACGGCTCCGGTGACGAGCGTGGCCGGAAGAGGGGCCGTCATCAGTTAACATAATGCGTTAAGAATGAAAAAATTCTCTCTCTAAAAATCTACTTTCTCGTTTGAGTTTCCCCTCTTTGTTAGGGTTTGGTGGTTTTTTTTTCCGCCGCATCACTCTTCCACCATGGATAATCCCTCCTCCATTATCGAATCTCTAAGACAATCATCCTTAACAGTCCCGTGATAACCAACCCATCATTTCTCACTTCAATCCTACTACAGAATTCACCATTATTGCTAAAATCCTCACAGTTACTGACATTAACCCATATGCTTTCAAAAATACCATGACTAGAGCTTGGAATCCAAAACACAAACTCATCTTCCACCCTATACCAAAAACACATTTTCCTGCGTTTTCCATGGCAAACAAGACTTTCAAAAGGTCATCAACCTTTCGTGGTCCTTCAGGGGACACCAAATCCTCCTCAAACGTTGGGACCCCGAAAAAGCTCTATGTGATTTTTGAGTTTGAGCCAACCAGATTTTGGTGTCAGATATCACATCTCCTAGTTTGCTTTATAAATCTGAAATATGCAGCTGTTATTGGTAACAGTATAGACACTTTCCTCAGAATGGAATAAGGAGATAAATGCTCGAAATGGCAGAAAGCTTTCAAGAATCTTGTAGAAGTCAATATCCACACACCTTTAGTGGATCATGTCACTTTTGTCACTGAGGACAAAAAACCCATGAAAGTTGAGGTCAGGTACAAAAAACTCGTCGAATTCTACTTAGTTGTGGTATCTTGGGTCACAAATTCACCGGCTGCCACCATTCTAAGGGCGGCGAAGCCTCCACAAGGCGTTTTGGCGGCTGGCTCAAGACAGAAAACTCCCTCCTCCTAAACCCTTCCTTCAACCCTAAGCCTGGCCCAATTTCTCCCACTAAGAACCCTTTTCTTCATAGTCCACTTCTTATTCCCAGCGCAGTCACTAAACCCAATAAGCCCAACTCTTTTTTACCTATACCCAATACCTCCACCTCGGCCCATTTTGCTAAACCAAGCCCAATCTCTTCAAACTCTATCTCTCCCATCTTGGCCCATCATCCAGGCAGCCCATCTCACAGCTCTTCAAGTTCGGCCCATCCTACAGACCGCCCTCTCAGCCCAAATACCTTTCCCTCCTCTTATCGGCCCAATATCTCCACAAATCTCTTTCAGATGTTAACTCAGGCCCAATTCTCAACATTTCTGTCTCTGTGATTCCACATTCCCTCTCTGTCTCCTCCACAATCCCATCTCTCACCCGATCTCTCCACAAATCCCTACTAGAATTATTCTCACCCTCCCTAAGTTCCGGCCCAATCTTGCTTCTCTGAGCTCGTCAATCTCTCCTAATGGCAAACGTTCTCTTTATGATTCACCTTTTCTCCTTATTGACTTTGAGGATTTCACCCTTAAAAGAGCAAAACTCACAATCTCTCCCAGCAATCTTCTAGATTCGACCAGTGAAACACCAATCAATCAAACTTCCCTTCATGCAATGTTTTATCATTGGAAGACTCCTCGCGTTACGAGGAGTCAAACTATGAATCCTAATGATTGTTCTGGCTTGGAATTTCAAGGGGCTTGCAAAGCCTCGAGCAATTCAAGCCCTCTGAAATTTTCTCAACAAATCTTGTCCGGATATTCTTTTCTTGTCAGAAATCAAAACTTCTCATCTCTCCCCCCCTTTTCTCTGCTCTAAATGCTGCTGCTCTGCTCTCTTATGCTCTCATTCCTCCCGCTGGTATTTCGGGAGGGATTTGTCTTGCTTGGAAATCCTCCATCCTCATCTCCATTACTCAACCTAATCTGTTCCTTATCAATGCGCATATAACCCACCATGATGGCTCTACCTGGCAGCTGACTGGTATCTACTGCCTGCCGTATCATACTGCAAAACAGCAGTTTTGGTGCAATATCAATAACCTCGCTGTTTCTTTTGACGGACCGTGGTCTCTTTTAGGAGACTTTAATGATATCACAGGCCAGAATAACAAATTGGGAGGCAACAGTTCGCCTCGTCATCCAGCCATAGCTTGGATTCTGATGTCAGTAATCTCTCTCTTTTTGACTTGGGTTTTTCAGGTGCAGATTTCACCTGGAACAATGGCGGAGTGGGTCACTATAATATTCAGTAAAGGTCAGACAGGGACGTTGCAAACGCTCGTTGGTGTATGTTGTTCCCTTTTGCACAGATTACACACCTGGAAGCCATTGCATCCGACCACCGTCCTATCCTCCTCGAAACTCATAAAAGCCTCCTTAAGGGCCATAAACCTTTCAGATTCGAACTTATGTGGCTTTCCAGTCCTTCTTGTTTTGATGTTGTTGACTAGGCATGGAATTCTCCTATGACGGGCTCCCCTATTTTGCAACTTATTAACAGAAATTTATATGTGCAAAAGGACCTTAAACTTTGGAATGTCCATCACTTTGGCCATATGCAATCTACTATTAAAACCATTAAAGATCAAATTGCCTTGGTACAAATTGCACCTCAAACTTCTTAGAATCTGCGCATCAATAAATGTTTACAACTTGATTTGGATAAATGGCTTAAAAGATTGCATACCTTTCAGAAACAAAAATCGCATGAAAAATGGTTAAAGGATGGAGATGCTAACACTCGCTATTTCCATCTAAAAACCATTATTCACGCTCGTTGTAATCGCATTGACTTTATAAATAACCATGATGGCTCGGTTTCTAATGACTGGAAAAGTATTGGTGTTTCTTTTTCCGAGTATTTTTCCAAATTATTCAAGCGTGGTTATGTGGATATTATGCCTCCTTTCCCGGATGATCTTAATCATCTTTTTCCGAGTGTTATTGACTCTGATGATAATTCTATGCTTTGTGCTTTGCATTCTCCTAAGGAAATTAAGAAAACTTTGTTCTCTTTTGCTAACGACAAAAGTCCGGGGCCTGATGGTTTACCCGCAGCCTTTTATAAAAGATTTTGGTCTACTACGGGTAAAGCTCTTATCGCGGTTGTTCATGATTTCTTTAAGAATGGCTCTCTTTTGCGTTCGCTTAATCACACCCTCATCGCTCTTATTCCTAAAAAATCAAATGCATCTAGTGTAGAAGACTTTGGTCCGATTAGCCTTTGTAACATCTCTTATAAAACTTGTTCAAAGATTCTGGCTAATAGGCTCAAGAGTCTTCTACACCGAATTATTTCTCCAAACCAATCTGCTTTTATCAAAGGGAGAAATATTCATGATAACAACATTCTCACTCACGAGCTCATGCATTTTATTCATAAGAGAAAGGGTCTGAATGGTTTTATGGCTTTTAAAATTGACCTTTCAAAAGATTTTGATAGAGTGGATTGGAACTTATTTTTTTGCATTTTCTCTAATCTCGGCTTTGATTGCAAATTTATTAATTGGATAAAGGAATGCATTACTTCCATCTCTTTCTCACTTTTGATTAATGGTAACAAATATGGTTTTCTCAAACCCACCCCGGGTATTCGAGAGGGGGACCCTTTATCCCCGTATCTTTTCGTCCTTTATGTGGACCTCCTCTCACGTTTCCTGTTGAATAAATAGCATTTTGGCCTCCTTAAAGGGATTAAAATTTCCCGTACTGCCCCCTATTTCCCATTTGTTCTATGCAGACGATTTGGTTATTTTTGGTCAAGCTACTTTAAAAAATGCTAAAGCTATTAACAATTCCCGTAACTTATTTTGTTCTTGGTCTTCCCAGCTTATCAACAAGTCCAAATACTTTGTTCACTTTAGTGCCAACACTACCCCTGCAACCCGTTCCTCTATTCTTGATATTTTGGGGGTGGTTGAATGCACTCACAAAGTCTCTCATTTGGGACTGCCTTTTTGTAAAAATAAATGTCGCAAAGATCTTTCCATGATTCCTCCACTAATATTTTAAAAAAGCTCTCTAGTTGGAATCAATTAAATCTTTCACAAGCGGGTCGTCTCACTCTTATAAAATCTGTTGGTCAAACAACCCCTGTCTATACTATGTCAAATTATCTTCTTCCCATCTCTAAATATCTTCGGGTGGATACCCTTTTCTGGACCCCGTTACATGGCTCAGATTTTTCCTGGATCTGGCAAGATATTCTGAAAATCCGAAGTGTGCTTACTAAAGGTGCTTGTTATCCTATTGGTAATAATCCGAATGTCCGTATTTAGGACGAACCTTGGATACCAACCATACAAGGATTTATTCCTGAGCCTATCAATCAGGCTCTTTCACATGGGAACAACTGTAATTTTATCAAATCTCTCTTGTCGGCAGATCACTTCTCTTAGAACATTCATAAACTTTCTTCCATCTTTGATCAACTCACGGTTAATGAAATTTTGAAAATTCAGATTTCCTCTACCACTTTGAGCTACACTCCACTCTGAATTCCCTCCAAGTCAGAGGTTTTTACCTCCAAGAGTGCCTATCTTACCGATCAGTCTCATCGTTTTAAATCCGCTCACCCTAATGTTAAATCTTTTACAAATATTTGGGCTTCTAACATTCACAGCCGCCATAAGCTCTTACTTTGGAAGCTCTTTAGTGATATTCTCTCCACTAGAACAAAGTTGAAACGGCTTTTCCCTATTCAAGATGTTCTTTGTCCTGTTTGTTCATCGGAGCAAGAATCTGTCCACCATCTTTTCATACGGTGTCCCTTTCCTGCCCAAGTTTGGCTCCCCTCAAGCAGAACATCGACTCTTTTCGGGCATGTAATTTAAAAGATTGGTTGAATCTATTCCTTTTCAATACATGGAGGTTTTTCACAAACTCTTCACTGTGATATATTTCTTATCTATTTTGTGATTATCTGTGATTATCTTTGGAAAAATAGAAATTCTATCACTCATGGTTACCCCTCTTCTAATGTTAAGAATCTGTCCACCATCTTTTCATACGGTGTCCCTTTCCTGCCCAAGTTTGGCTCCCCTCAAGCAGTGACCTTAACATCGACTCTTTTTGGGCATGTAATTTAAAAGATTGGTTGAATCTATTCCTTTTCAATACATGGAGTTTTTTCACGAACTCTTCACTTTGTGATAAATTTCTTATCTCTGTTGTGATTATCTGTGTTTATCTTTGGAAAAATAGAAATTCTATCACTCATGGTTACCCCTCTTCTAATGTTCAAGAGATCTCTATTCTGGTGGATAAGGCAGTCGAGGAACACTGGAACTCTCATAAACGCTCATCACATGCTCGTGCTAATCCATCCTCAAAAGGCTGGTCTCCTCTCGCTAAAGGCTGGATCAAGGCTAACAGCGATGCCACATTTAAAGATGGGACAACTTACACATCGTTTATCATTCGAAATGACAAAGGGACCGCGGTGCTTGACAAACTTGATCGATTGTCTCCTAGGATACAACAACAACTAGTGGTTTAACTTGCACGAACTAAACTGCACCAGCGAACTCGAACCAAGCCTTTACTCTACCACCACAAATACTAACTCGAAAAGAAAACTTTTGACTGCGCAAAATCTTTTATGCATATGAATCATTTGTTAAACCCTGATGAGAATGACTCCTTATATAGACTGCATGGGAGAAAGAGGAGGAAAATTTGGTTTACTCGGGCTCTAACTCCTAATTGCTTGACCGCTAAGTAAAAGAGTCTTTGGATGAATATAGATGTTTTCCAGTGTTTTAAACTGATCACAACTCTATCGCAAAAGGTAAAGATAATTACCAATTTAATTAATGCACAACATTCGCTTGTTAAATAAATTATTATAGAAAAATATGGAAACTGCAAAACAAGGCCAACGCAGGGGCGAGATAAACAGGGTAAACAGACCGACATTCAATACGTACGTTGGCGACGGGTAATCCAGCGATGAGTTGGTGATGTCCTAGGTTGGGTGTGGTAGATCGCCCTGTTGAAGAAAAATCCCTCTTTACAAATGAAACATCCGTCTGTAAAATGGCAGGGTTTCCCCTAATGTCATTACAAATGGACAACTCTTTGTAAAGACTTAAAACAATCCAAATTCTTTCTTTAAAACGGGTCATCGTCAATAAAGATTCTTCTCAACCAGACAGATTATTTGTAAGGATCAAGAAGGAAACGTCCATTTGAAAACTGTCATACCACAATAAGTGCCCATTAATTGCAACTTGATGATTTAGTATGACTCTTTGTAAAAATTACAAAGGGATGGTCTGTTGGTAAAATTAATGGTCTGTTGGTAAAATTAAAGGTCAATTGCGATCACTCTTTAATGTTTGGCCCGTTTCACAATGTTTTCCCTAACATTTGAAAAAGATCGATTTGCCCCTGTTGGGCTTTATTTGGCCTAACTTCTTTTGCTCTTTTCTTTAGCCCAAACTAATAATCCTAATAGCCCAAATCCCACAACCCTTTTCTAACCTATTACAAACAGCCCCCTTTTCCTTTGTTGAAAGGTTCAGCCGTGAGAAGAGTGAGAGAGTGTTGAGAGGCATCCATTTTTGTGGGAAAAGATAGAGAAGAAAGAGAGAAGAAAAACAGAGAAAAAAGAAAGAGTTTAACATCCAAGCTTTGTGCATTTCTACTTGTCTTTTTCGTCTGAACCCCAAGCACTTAGTGTGTAGAATCCTTTGTGGATTTAAGAGGTTATTAGGGAAAAACTTTGTGGTTCTTGGTAGTGCTAACTTTGTGATTGGAGTGGGACGATCCCTGAGCCGAGGCGACCGTATCGACACCCAACAGTGGCATATGAGCCACCGTCGCTGCCACTCCGTCGCCACTTGCTGCCGCCAGACCACCACCCGCCGTCACCGGAAAATTTCCAGCTTCCGCTACACGCGCTCCGGCTGCATTTTGGTAAGTCAGAATTCCTTTTGTGGAATTCCGCTCGGGTAAATTGGCGATAAACTCCTCTTGGAACCGGTGTGATTCCGGTTTAATTTTCAACAATATTTTGATACCGGTGTGACTCCGATTTTGTGTAATTTCAGTTTATTTTGTGTACCGATGTGATTCCGGTTATGTGCCTTAGTTAGTTTCTTGCGCGTAATTTTCTGTGCTTTTGTTGTTATGTCTTCCACGAGTAATCAATACAGTATGGTTCCTTTGATGGAAAACCTGATTTTATATTTAGAAACAAAAGATTAAATGTGTTTTAATCCAACAAAAAGCTTTTAGAGCTATAAGTGAAAATTACTTAGAAACCGATGATAAGGGCAAAATAGCTGAAATGAATAAAATGGCATGCTCCACAATTTACTTGAACTTATCTGACTCCGTGATTAGAAAAGTTGGTATTTTACACTGTGAGGTTTGGGAAAAACTGGATAAGTTATATACTGACACTTTTTTGCCTCGCAAGGTGTTCTTACTTGAAAAATTCTTTCGTTTCAAATTAGATTTGAGCAAAGATATCGATGAGAATCTGGATGTTTTTAACAAGCTTGTGCAAAATATTAAACAAACGGGTGATAAATATATTGATAATTATACTCCTATTGTTTTATATAAGAATGCCTGACACATGTTAATTCTGCTATTAAGTATGGTAGAGATAACATTACACTTGATATTGTTGTGAATGGTTTGAGAAGTAAAGAACTTGATTTAAAGCATGTTAGGGGTAGTAATGGTCAATCGAAAGATTCTGTTGAGGTTATGTATGTGAGAGGTAGATCTCAACACCACAAGCATGATAACAGTAGTAAGAAACTAATGGTCAAGGGAAGATGAGGTATAAGTCTAAAAGACGTAATTGTTATGATTGTGGTGATTCTGGCCATTTTTCCAAACACTGTCCTCATCCAAACAAGAATGAGCATGCTAATGTATAAAGCTAATGTAACAATTGATAACGCTCATCTTGGAGATGTCTTTGTGATTAGTGATCATATGAATTTTGTATTTGCCTGAAAATGAGTAGTTACTTGATTCGGGTTGTACCTACCATATATCTCCTTTTAGAAATTTGTTTTCTAGCTATAAAGAGTTTGAGCATGGCTATGTGTTATTAGCAAATGACAAAAAGTGTAATGTGTTAGGAATTGGTGATATTTGTCTTAAATTTTCATGTGGCTCCGTGCTTTGTTTGAAAAATGTGAGACATGTTCCTGATCTTTGTCATAATTTGCTATCGATTGCTGCTCTTGAGGATGATGGTTTGGAGGGAAAGTGGGGAAAAGGGGTTATGAAAATCTTGAAAAATTCACTTGTTTTGTTTAAGGATGAAAAGAGAAACAACTTGTATGTCTGCTATGCTGAACCTGTTGTTGACTATGTGAATCTTGTGAAACATGATAAGTCTATTTTATGGCATAACAGGTTAGGTCATATGAGTAATAAATGGGGTATCCTGAGGGGATTAAGGGTTATAGATTGTGGAATCAAAGTGAACCGGGTTTTAAAGTTGTGATAAGTAGAGATGTGGTATTCAATGAAAATAAATTTCCTTGCTTGTCTGTTTCTTTGCCTCTTTCAGTTCCTAAATCTGATAGTGCTCCTTTTAAGGTGGAGCAATAGTGTTGTTGATCACTATGTGAAGCCTATTGAATCTGAAAATACTCTTGATTTGCATGATAATTTGAAAGATTTACATGTTGACAATCAAGTTGAGAACACCTCTAATAAGGTGGAGCATGTGTTGCATGATGAGCATGATTCGAATGATGAGAATTCATTGCATCATGAAGATGATGAACATGATTTGCATGATTATCAACTCACTAGAGATAGGGGTAAAAGGAACATTAAGAAAAAGGTTGATACAATGTCTGATTTTGCTTTTAATGTGTTTGAAGTGTCTGATTTTACTTTTAATGTGTTTGAATCCCTGGATTGTAATGAACCTAAGACTTATCGTGAAGCAGTAGAATCTAAACACTTCGAAAAATGGCTATGTGCTATGAAAAGTGAGATGGAATCCTTGCATGTAAACCAAACTTAGGTTCTTGTTCCTAAACCTTTTACCTATTCTGTTGTTGAATGTAAGTGGCTATTTAAGGTTAAAGAGGAACCGAACAATATTAGGTTTAAAGCTAGACTTGTTGCTAAGGGATTTACTCAAAATGAGGGAATAGAATATGCTCAAATCTTTGCTCCTGTTGTTAAGTTCACTACTGTTAGAATTATGTTTGCTTTAATTGCTCATTTTAATTGAAAAAAGAAACAAATGGATGTGACTGCTGCTTTCTTACATGGTGATCTTGATAAGAAGGTTTATATGAAAGAACCTGGGGGATTTGTAGATCCTAAGAAGTATGATTGTGTCTGTTTGTTGAAAAAGACGTTGTATAGTCTTAAACAGTCACCAAAGCAATGGAATATAAAGTTTGACAAATGCATGCAAACTTTGAGTTCTGTCAAAAGTTCTTGTGACCATTGCTTGTATTTTAAGAATACCGCTTATGTGCCTGTGTTTCTATTAATCTATGTGGATGATTTGTTGATTATCAGTCCTTGTCTTAAGTCTATTGAGCATGTGCAAAAATGTTTGTGTGAAAATTTTGCTATGAAAGACTTAGGTGACGCTAAAAGAATTTTAGGCATTAATATTGTTCGGGATAGCATTAATTAAATCTACTCTTGTGTTAAATCAGATTTCATATGTTGAAAAGATTTGAGTATATTTGACATGTTGAGTGCTAAACCTGTGAATATGCTTCTTGCTTCCCACTTTGTGTTAAGTAAGGATCAATCTCCTAAGATTGAAACTAAAATTGATAAAATGAAGAAGGTGCCATATTCTAGTGTTATAAGCTCAGTCATGTATCTGATGGTTAGTTCTAGACCTGATATTGCTTACTCTGTGAATTGCTTCAGTAAATATATGTCTAATCCTGGTATGCCTCATTGGAATGCTTGGAAATGGCTTTTGAGATATTTGAAATCACCTGTGAATCTTGGTTTGATTTTTTCTAAGTGCTCTGAAGGTGTGAAGCTTGTTGGCTATGTTGATTCTAATTATGCAAATGATAAGGATAATAGAAAGTCTACTACTGCCTATGTGTTTACGTTGTGTGGTGCTTGCATAAGTTGGAAATGTCAATTACAACATATTGTTGCTTTGTCTACTATTGAGTCTGAGTATGTACTGCTACTGAAGCTTTTAAAGAACAATTTGGTTAAAGCGTCTTATGTCTGAAATTGGTTTTCTAAAACAAGATGTGGTTGTATTTTCTTATAGTCAATCTGCTATTCAACTGTGTAAGAATCCTGTGTTTTATGATAGAATTAAGCATATAGATGTTAGGTTCCACTTGTTCGTGACATAGTTGATAAAGGCTTAATTAAGTTAAATAAGATTCCTTAAGTTCAATCCTGCTGATATGGTACCTAAGTGTTTAGGAGTTGAAAAACTCGTGTCGTGTCAAAGGATCTTGAACTTTAACTTTGGATGATCTATGTGACAAAGTCATAGTTGCTTGCTATGTGCTTACTATGGTGATTTCCCCTTGAACTTTGTGTTCTGTGTTCCAAAAGTTAGCTTGCTTTGTGCTTGCGAAGATGGTTATTACCATATGTGATCTTTGTGATCAGGAGTGTACTTTGTGTGCTCTCCATTATCACTTGCACTTTATTTGTGAATTTGCAGGTATCTCGGCGATGATGAGGTTTCAATATCCACGTCCTTAGTGCACCATTTTGGGCCAAAAGGTGGAGATTGTTGGGCTTAATTTGGCCCAACTACTTTTGCTCTTTCCTTTAACCCAAACTAATAATCCTAATAGCCCAAAGCCCATAAACCTCTTCTAACCTATTACAAACAGCCCCCTTTTCCTTTGTCGAAAGGTTCAGCCGTGAGAAGAGTGAGAGAGTGTTGAGAGGCAGCCATTTTTGTGGGAAAAGAGAGAGAAGAAAGAGAGAAGAAAAAGAGAGGAAAAGGAAAGAGTTTAACTTCCAAGCTTTGTGCATTTCTACTTGTCTTCTTCATCTAAACCCCAAGCACTTTGTGTGTAGAATCCTTTGTGGATTTGAGAGGTTATTAGGGCAAACCTTTGTGATCCTTGGTGGTGCAAACTTTGTGATTGGAGTGGGACGATCCCTGAGCCGAGACGACTGTGTCGACACCCAACAACCCCTAATGTTTGTAAAAATATGCGATTTGCCCCCTTTGTTTTTTATCAACTGTTCATTTTTTACACATGTCTATCTTTTCATCCATTAGATTAGGGATTAGAGGGCAAACCAGACATTTTACGAACGTTAAGGTGCAAGTCGCACATTTTAATAGGTTAGAGGAACATTGCAAAACAGGTCAAGCGTTAAGGAAGTGATTGCATTTGACCTTAAAATTAAAGTGTGACTTAACTCTTTAAATTTTTTATGCCATGCAATCACATTTTACAAATTAAGGGACTCTCCGACCCTAGTTTTTTACCAGTCTATATTCTGTTTGTGATGAGTTAAAACTTTTAACCAACGGATTGTCTGTTGGTATCACTAAACTTTTTAGAAAGGGATTAAGTCCTTTTGTAATTAATGTTTAGTCCTAATGAACTAATTTGTTGTAGCGGATAAATGTATATTACTCATAATTACATCACAAGAGCTTAAGGCGCTATATCAAGGTCACAAATATTTGCTAAAATGCAGGAAAACTGATTGTTGAGGCCACGAACATTTGCTCTTAATGAGTAGCCCCATATGGAGAAAATATTCATGAGAAGTCTGGATCAGATATCTGACATTAATATCTGAAGATTGATATATGTCCCCATGGATGTTTATTTCGTAGATATTTCGCGGTTTCATATTAAAAAATTCCATTCAAAGTCGGATTTAATGCGCAATAATTAATAATCGAAGAAAGAGAGGGTATCATGTCGAAAGGGTAATCTGGCGAGAAAATCAACTTGGGGGTTCAAACATCAACTTCACCACTTAATTAGCTGTTGAGTATCTCAAGTATGGGCGGTTTTGGTGATTCTAATGTAAACTGATTTTTAAGATTTAACAGCAAAATATCTCTTGAGTTGAGTAGTGACTAAGAGGAAAAATCCATGTTGAAAAAAGAACCTTATATTTTAAGAAATTGACGAACCTCTCAAAAGAAAAATAGACAAAAAGCCCTCATATGTTTCAAAAAAAACGTGGTAGAAAATGCTTTCTTATATAGTTTTTCCAATCATGCATGGAGTATTTTGTATTTGTCTTTCACATGTTCATTCTTCTGTCAGTTACCCAAAATATTGGTCTTTTTGTTTTTGGCCTACTACTCGTAAAATCTCGATTTCTAACATTTGTAAGTACTTAATTTGTCATATATAATTCCTAAATGAAGGATAGCTTTTTGGTACTTCCATCATTCATGTGTACATTAGGCGAACGTATATATTAGAGTTAAGCTATACTAAGATTTACTATAACCTCTCAATGAATGGGAACCATTTTGCTGATTAAACAAGTTACTACATTGCTCTTGTGAGATTTAGGCGCATGTAACACTTGTATGTTGCTATTTTTTTTTATCGTTTTTTCCTTTCTAATCTTATAATTAACTCCATATGATCTCTACTTACCACAAATTTGACATGCGAATACCTAAAATGTGCATGTGAACTATGTTTAATTAGGAAACTATCTTAAGTATATTTGAGATATATACATAGCTTTTCTGGTCATAAATATTCTTCTGTCTAGCTATAAAAATTGATGTCAAAGTTACATGATAATATTTAATATAATAAGTTTTTGATCATATATCATACTTATAATTAATTGCTCTAAAAATTTCATGCAAAAAAATAAAATAAAATAAAAAATCACCTCCACCTCAGGTTTAGTAAATGAGTATATTTACCTGATTGTATGGACCGACAATTAAGCTGTGTTGAGCAAGACCAACAATTAAGTCCGTGAAAAGGAAGGAGCATAGCTGGTTAATGGTCACATTCGTTTTGCTCAGCTCCACTTTGGTGAAAGTGATCGATCAGCGATGGTTAATATTAGAAATTGAAATAAAATCAGAATTGATTTATCATGTATGAGATCATAAAGTACGTGGGGTCGATCATTATTATTTCACCTTTCGTGGTTTATAATTTTATTTACTGATCCATATATAAGGGGTGTTTTTATTTTTCTATATATTGAAGGAGCTAGAACTTGCGATTTGACAAGCAGATTTTGATATAATTTTTTTTAATATATCTTAATCAGTTGATTGTTAATTTTTGAAGCTTTAATCTACGTCACTAACCGTAAATTTGAGAACACAGTTTGATCAAAATTAGTTTCTGTGAAGCAGCGGCAATACTCGTTCAGTGCACCAAAGGGTAATGTTTTATGACAGTTTACTGAGTTTCAGTTGAAAAATTTCAATCCCTACCAAATTTTAAGAAAACATATTTCAATGCGTTTGGTTCACAAAATGATATATTTTTCTTTTGATTGTTGCCAGTCGAAGAGAAGTTGCTTTTTTTTTTTAAGGAATATTATAATTTATACTTTACCTTCTGCATTTTTCTTACGTAATTAAATTGAAGACTAAATCATTTTTCTAATTAGCTGGTGGAATTACTTTTATTATTGATAAAGGTATTTCTTTAAGGTAACTACGATGGTGTAGTTCACATGGAATTGAGTGGTGTTTTTATGGTATGACCACTTTATCCGAGGTCAGGTGTTCCTATAAAGCGTGCCTCGATCGGAATTAAATGAGTGTGTTAGCCTTTCTTACCTCAAGTGTTATAGTGTTGGTCTTTTTTCTCTTGGTGAATCAGTTCTAACGACCATAGTATATATATATGGTAGTCGAAATTGGACACGTTGTGGCTTTTTTATGACGAGTGTTCTATTAGACACTCATTCATTGATGCGTTGACGACAGCCTCGTAAATGTTCTGACTTACAGAGACAATTAAGGCCTTATTTAGGAGCTGCCTGCATCGAGGTCCGAATGTAAATGCCTGATCGTTAATGGCCGATAGACACTTAATTCGAGGCTCTGGGCCTTATTAAATGGGCGTTTCAGGAGTAAGTCGGGTTGCATAGTGGACTCCGCCTCCGACTGTTCTGTCGTTTAGCGATCAATCCTTAGTAATGTCGTATCGCAACTTTCGTCCTTGGATGGACCCGTACCTCACGAATCTTTGGTAATCTTACGATGCCTTTATCGTAAACCAATTACGACCCATGTTTGATCGTCGTGGAGTACTATGAGGGTCGTAATTCACTTATACTATTATCACTTATGGTTGCGCTTGATGTGGCAGAATTATTTATTATTAATATATTATAAACGATCTTAAGTGTAATGATGCCAATTTAAAGTGAATTATGTTGGCAAATACAAAAAAGGTGAGCATAAATTAAAAAGATACAAAAGATAGTTTTCAACGTACATCAGATTTAAATTTGTATTCAGTTGATGCCAATTTAATTCAAAACAGACTACCCCTTGAACTCGTGGTATCTTTACCAAAATGATGCGTGGAATCAATTTTTCCTATAAAAAGAGAAAAAAGAAAAGTTCTCATGATATTCCAAGGAGACCGTTGGACCTTTTCAGTTTTCTAATTTAAAGTGCTATTAAATCAGCTAATTACGACCAGACTCACATTCATTGCAAGAAAAAAAAATATTATTTTAAACTAGACCTTTCAAACCATAATATTGTTATTAATAAATCAAATACAAAAGAAGGTGCTATAGTAAGATTTACTGTCATAACGTTCTTGTATTATCCTCTATTTCACGCATTTTCTAACAGGTCTTGAAGTTATACTATTTGCTGAAATGTACAAAATTAGTTAAATTGCCCAATAAAAGTGTCTGTAAGCCATTTCTTAAAATAATAAAGTGAGAAATGTATATGGAATTGCAAAATTTTCGTCCCGACAGACATAGTGATCCGAGTCCGACATAGTTTTTCTTTTGTTCTCGTGCTCACTATAACTTATAGATAATTTCAAAGTAACTCATCCGCATGTTCTTGACTACAGATTTGATTTCAACTGTACTAACTACTAAATCTAATAATAAATCACTAGTTTTGTTTTTATTACAACAGTACATGCTTATTTCTCTCAACTAGATGATTATTCTCGTAAAAATATAAAGTATGTGTTCATTTCAACTCGAAGTTATAAAAACAGTATTGACGAACATAATTCCAACAATTCATTCATATAAAACTGCAAAAGCCTTTATATTCCTAAAACTAATTTCATTTTGTCACATTTACGTCACTCATTCAACACATGACGTAACTATTTTCCTTCCTTTCAAATTTATTTTTACACTTTATTAAATCATAAACTTGTACAAATTACATTCCACGTATATGTAACAGGCAACAGAGATGACCGACGATATTTGATCTTAGTAATTTTACTGATGATCATCGTTAATGCCTTTGAATTATTACATATAAAAACAAGAGCACAGCAATTGAATTGTTCTTGAGGCAGCAACAAAAAAATGGCAGCTGGCAAGGTTAAAACAGCAGCTATGATCATCCCGCCAAAACCACCATCCACCACAAAGATCAAACAACCATTCGCCATTGTTCCGTTTCTCGATAAAGAGATATCGAACCGAGATTCTGAAATCGAACGTTCCAGAACCAGGATCGCGTGCCTGGAATCCGAAAACCGGAGACTACGAGACGAGAACGAGTTCCTCCGCGAAGAACTCGCGAAACAGAACGACAAGTACGAAGAGAAGATTAGCCAAATGCAATCCGAATTGTCCGACATTAAAAGAGCCATTACACTAGTTGATGATATCGATTCGTCTCCATCGCCTATTTCAACGACGAAACTCGTCGACGTTACGAATACTAGCCATCACAACAAAATCAATAGTACTACCGCTGCCAAGTGTCCGAGAAAATTTGTCACTCAAAACAACACTCTGCAGAATTTGAAGAATGAAATTGAGAGCAGTTCTGAAGATATTCCAGAATGTTCTGAGGATGATTTGATCGGGATGAAAAGATTCCGTGTGACTCGCGTACCTACACCGCCTCCTGTTCCATCAGCCTCACTCTTATCATCATCATCAATAACTTCGAATGCTGTTAAAATTCCGGCGCCGCCTCCGCCGCCGGTTAAACCGAGATCTATGCCGCCTCCGCCGCCGCCGCTGCCGTCGAGGGCGGTGCCGTCACCCTCGAAGGGGACCAAGGCAGTGCCGGCGAAGGTGAGGAGAGTGCCGGAGGTGGTGGAGTTTTATCACTCGTTTATGCGGAGAGATACGAGTTTGCGGCGAGATACCGGTGGTGGTGGTGGTGGTGGTGGAGGATCTGATGCGGTAGGAGCTAATGCTAAGGATATGATTGGAGAAATTGAGAACCGTTCTGCTCATCTACTTGCAGTGAGTTTTTCAAATTCATTGCAAAAACCATCAGTATTTTATTTTAATTTAGAAATAACTCCCCTAATAATTTTTATTGGCAGAAATCAAATTTGGTAAATGCCCCTAATATTATATTTTACGTTCGCTTTATTAATAACTAAGGATTTGTACTTTAGAATTTCACGTTAAATGTAAGTTTATTCAACTAAATATTATGATTTTTGTATATTTATCTGAAAGCATAATGCAAATAATCTGTATTTTCGTTTTTAGAAATCTTGATAAAAATGTATATAAAATTTACTTTTAGTACATTCATTATTTGCTAATAAAAATTACACACGAGGTATTTTGCTAATTAGAATAAAAGTAAGGGTATTTTTGCAATATACTAAGTTTCCGTTTTTTGTCATGGTTTATTGTCTGCTTTTGCTACTGATATTGTTGTGAACTGGTAATGTAGAAAGTGTGCAAATAGATTGGGACCATTTGGGCTTTTATAACAATTAATTGCTCCAATGCTATTTTTCTTTTTCTATGGTGCACAAAATTTCAAATCCACCTTTTGGTTGAAATTAGGACACACCTAACATTATTGCATTTCTCTTGATGTTTCCTCGGATCAGCTTTATGTTATATTTACCACATTGTTAATGAGCCTAATCAATTGCAGATCAAGAGGGATGTAGAGACTCAGGGAGATTTCATCAGGTTCTTAATCAAACAAGTTGAAGCTGCTGAATTCACGGATATTGAGGATGTCGTGCCTTTCGTGAAATGGCTTGATGATGAACTCTCGTACCTGGTATTCCCTTTTTCTTGTTTACAATAGTTTTAGTTTCGATTATTAGCTTTAGATTGTAAGTTCATATTAATTTGGATTTGATCAATGCAATAGGTGGATGAGAGAGCAGTGTTGAAGCACTTCGATTGGCCGGAGCAGAAGGCAGATGCGTTGAGAGAAGCTGCGTTTGGGTATAGTGATTTGAAGAAGTTGGTATCTGAAGCTTCGTTGTTTCGTTATGATCCCAGACAGCCTTGCTCTCCCGCTCTCAAGAAGATGCAATCTTTGTTTGAAAAGTAAGAAAACCGGACAAATCATTATTAATAGGATTATCAACTGTGATCGGATAATTTTGAGGAATGTCTTTTGTTCTTATAATCAAAATGCTGCGTTTTTGGTACAGGTTGGAGCAGAGTGTCCACAGTTTGTCGAGGACGCGAGAATCAGCTACTAGGAGATACAAATTACTTCAGATTCCGGTGAATTGGATGATGGACACGGGTTATGTAAGTCAGGTATGCTTCATTCTTATTGATCCCGAGCCGTAGTATTTGTCTTTTATTTTGCAATTTCTATGGAGAATATATGCAGGCATATAGTTAAGCTCTTTCATAGGCTTAATCTTTGATCGGACACGAGGTGAGAAGAGATGCTGCATTATTAGATTAGTTGAGAATAACTTAGTGCCAGCGTGAGAATCATGACGCTTCCAATACATGAAACTTCTTAACTACGAGTGATATATTTTTCGCTTTTGTTAACAGTAATATTATTGTAAAATCTTTTGTTACTTTTTTTTTCTTTTTTTATTTCAAGTATAAAATTGTGAACTTCTTTTCTTACTCTTATGTTCACCTACTCACTAAAAGAAATTAATCGTATGAACATTTCTTAGTTGATCGTACCTCATCAATTGATTGGTATATTTACCAACCATGGATTTGATACCCATCAACCAAAATCCATTCCTATTTTGTGTAACATGAGAAATGTTTTGCGTGATTTGCTATTAGCAAAAACTCAAAGCATTAACATATATCAAAACACTTTTGTCCATTTTGTGAGTAGCAAGCGAATGATGATATTTGAGTACTTTTTAGTGACGGTTAGATATTACTAGTCAAAAGGTTATCGTTTTATTGGTCCCTGGTAGTGGTAAGACTATGGAAGTGAAACAACATTGAATTAAGTAAAATGTCAATTTCATTCTCAAGTGATTGAGTACATAGGTAGTTAGTTCTTGTGGTTCCTTAAGGTGGTCTCTTACACTTATGAGGAAGCAGAGGAAATATCATTGTCACAATCTACCAAAATGACACATAAAAAGTTAATGAAAGCTAGGTTCTTTTTTAACTTGTTTTACTTTCCACTCCATTTCAATTTGCTGGACTAACAACATCATGACATTATTCTCTGATGCTCAAACAAGAGCCTTTAGTGTGGAACTAGAATAAATTTACCTGAAAATTTAAATGGAAAACCAGACCTAATTAGGTAACCGTGGCAATCAGCTTAGGAAAATTTAGCAAAGACGACCAACTCGCAATTCATGTACATCTGACATTAGTGTCACCTATTATAGTAGTATGTCTGCTGTTACACTTTTAAAAACGAAAGGGTCCTTTTGAGATAATAATGGCCATTGTCGTGAATTGTGTAGATCAAACTGGCATCGGTAAAATTGGCGATGAAGTACATGAAGAGAGTGTTGGCAGAGCTGGAAATAGTTGGTGGTGGTCCTGAAGAAGAAGAACTTATAGTTCAAGGTGTCAAGTTTGCTTTCCGAGTACATCAGGTAAAATTATTTTGGAAATTTTACTGCGTGTTGATTAATTTTGCGTTCAAATTCTATGCTCCGGATGTCGACTCTCATTGTTGATTTTTACCTGTTTCCTTTCTTCAGTTTGCAGGGGGGTTTGATGCGGATACAATGAGAGTATTTCAAGAGTTGAGAAATAAAGCTCAATTGTGCAGTGTGCAATCCCAAAATCAACATCAACAAAAAATTATCTGCAGGTCTTCTTCGGCTGCTTACTGATTAATCAATCCAAGCCTAGCTTCCGAAATGCTACCCGTTTTTCGTTGCAAAAAGAATTAAAGATGGAAGACGGTTTGTAAATACAGCTTGCCGGGAGTTATTTTCGCTAATATTTATTTTCCAAATTAAAGAAATTAAGGCTGTGGTTGGATTTCAATTTTGAGAGTGTTTTTTGAGTTTTGTTTGGTTTTTCTGTTGAAGGGCCAGTGTATTTGGGAATGATTTTGGAAATGAAGTGATGTAGTATGGTTTTATAGGGCAAAAATGAAAAAGGGGGCTTGACTTGGTTATGTATAGGAAGTTTATGAAAATATAGTAGGTTTTATAGTGGGACTCTTGTCTACAGTTCTGAGCTGTCTCAAATTTATATTGTTGTGAATGTTAATGTTTTCGGAATATTGTTACTGATTAAGATTCTTTTTGTTTAGTTTATTGTGTTCTTGTTGACAAACACTGGTTTAGATTTTATTTTTATGCGGAACTCGGTAAATGTACTTATTAGCTCATCATCTAATGGACAGCTTTTCTCTTCAATAATGGAAACTGATAATATTTGCCTTATATTAAGATTGGAAAGTACCTCGAAAAAAAAAAAAAAAAAAAAGTACCTCTTCATTTGGTATCTCAATACCAATTGGCCAAAGGGTGGTTTTGATAAATTCTCTCAATAGTATAGAAAAAATCAGTGATGCATAAAATCTGTCACTGTATATAGTGAAAATAGTGAAGTATACTTTTTGGAGAAGCTGGGATGAATATTTTGCCGCAAAATATCTAACCAAAATAATGCTATACCAGTGAAGTAGAACATTTGTTATCAAGTAATATATGAAATGTCTCTGAAACGCATCCTGCACTATCAAAGAAAACAAAAGTTGCTTTTATCATTGAATTCAATTTGTAAAGCAAAAACTTACCTAAACAAAGTTTATAAACCCTGTAATTATTGTTTGTCACATGAGTCACATCATCCAAAATAACATGATATTAAACAAATGAGATAATTATAGCTACAAATTCTAAGGTATGAACATTGGATAGAAGAAGACATTAGCAGGAAGAACACTGACTTTTAATTCTGGAATTCAATTTGACATCATATCATAAGCCTACTAAGAGAACTCAAGATAACACTTACAATTACACACATCATGCCTGACCTTACCTAAACTTGTTGAGTTTTTTTACAATTAATTAAATCAGAATCTCCCTTATTTCTCCAGTCACAAACTAATCAAAACTACTTTTTTCTTTCCATTAATCCCACAAACTTAAAGAAATGAAACTAAAACAAGTATAAACAGCAGATCAATTACACTCCAACCTCGGTCGAAAATCACATTACAAGAGCTGCATACATGAGCTGGTTCCATGTATCCGGCAATCCAGGTAGGCACCAATGGCTGCAATCAACCCCGGAATGACCGCCACTATAAGCAGAAGGATGAGCGTCTTTTCTCAACTGGGATAGCGTTGTAATGTCGAGCAAGAACACTGGTTTCTTGATTCTGCTCAACACTTTTTTAACGACAGCAACTTCAGGCAGTGCCCCACCTGGATACGTTGACCCTGCTAATGGTTGTTGTTCGCCATTGCAGTTCCTCGATGCTGATTTCCAATCGCTACCCCTGTCAAACAACAAACCAATATTTTAATGAGGAAACTAATTGATGAGGAGCATATGTTGTGTGGAATGCTTACTGGTTATGATTGGGAGATATGCCCTGGAAGAAAACTTTGGTTTTGGCAGGATTGATATTACGATCAACCCATCGACCCCAAGTTGTCAAACCTTTGTAAAATGCGATCAGCCGGTTCATGTCTTTCGATACGGTGGAGCCGTCTCGTATATAGTCCCATCTGCGATGACACCATTTAATTTGTGGTTTAGAAACAATGAGGTGAACCATCTAGTGGTTGTAATATTCACAGATAGTTACATCTGGGGCTGTGACGGGTCGGGTACCCGCGGGTTTGGGTATTTCCCGACGGGTACTCGCTCCCACGGGTGGGGAAAATAGCAGGGGAGGCTTCTATATTTAGACCAAACTTCAGGTGTAGATTTATTATTCCTAATATGTAACACATTCCTTTACGTGCAAGTTGTAATCACTCTTGTGAAGCGTAATGAGTGGCAATGACTTCCCCCATAGCTTGACATCAAATAACCGGCTCGCAAAAAAGCACAAGTCGATGTGGACTCTAAACCATATATGAAGTGTCAATAATATCAAAGCAAATATTAAAGTTTTCCATCCTACTATGGGATAATTTTTGGTCCAAGTTGAGGTTATATATAAGGAAAATCAATGGAAATTAGAAGAAGAATCGAAGTTCATACGATTGATCGTTTCCACTGTGAGTCCACCAGTGCCATGTGTTGAATATGAGCATGTCCATTCCTCTCCATGCATTGCCTTGTTGAATGGAGTCCAACTTCAACACCGTGCCAATACTTTCTCTTGTTATATCTACTAAGTACAGTGATCGATAGAGCAGCAAGGTAACTCCATAATCCTGCAAACGAGCATTACGGCTGGTATGGTTAGTAAAAGTGTCCAACATCATTAATATGTTGTAGTTGACAGCAATAAGACTAACCAAATTCGAGGTGAATTGTCAAAAGATTCAAGTTTTCAAGTGAAATTCTTATTCTGAAAGGTGCAATGTCATGGTTCTTTTCAGAGTTTGTTCATTGTTTTTCGAGACTTATTCAACTTGATGGTCTTTTTCCTAAACTGGCTAAGAAATGTCTCACACTGTTTGCAGTATATAAAGATAATTATCCCCTCGTTTCATAAGGCCTTTTTAAGGGGATGAATTGAGAGACTTAAATTTCTATATTAATATGGGACCGGAATTAATACAAGGCCACATGTGACATACGAGGCGTGTTTAGAAGTGTCGGACATTGCGTCTTCTTTCTCTCTAATAAGGCATTTTAAGAGAAAGAACAACCGAGCTTCAATCAAACTGTACACTTTCATACGGTCAAAGGAAACAAATAAAATATAAACATGGTTCAGTGGCTCAAAAGTTTATTTGAATTCGATTCATAAGAACAAAAGGTGAGCTACTATGAGATCTATAGAAAATTTGGGATATCCTAATACTGTTTGAACGAGTTTCTACGTACCTTTAGTGTACTTTGTGCATAAAATACTAGCTAAAACTATGTAGGAACAGAGACAGATACTAACTGATTCTTTTAGTATATCTGCCAACACTTTTAGCTTTATATATGTAATAAAGATTCCAACATGCAGAAATAAATAGACATTTTTTTTATTTAAAATTTGATATTAGATAATTGCAATTCTACACGATTTATTACTTTCATTAGGTTGTATTGCAATTTGCAATAGGTCTGTTGAGTCAATATAATTCTATAACTTATTCTAGCTTTTCTGAAAATAACACTTTTATCCCTAACTCTAACAATTGACTAACATTTAATTCTGTCTAAAAGAGGTGATCTAATAAATCTCAAATTAAAAGAATATGTAGCTGGAGAGAGTTGAGACAAAAAGTAGATGAAATACTTTAGTTGGGCTGACATGTGGCCCACTTAAAGATTTAAACCTTTTACTTTTGTCCCGACGGATATCTAAAGATCTTGGGCCCACCGAAAAACCATGTTACATTATTTTCTCGGAACAAGATAAGGCGTTGAACAAGTTTTGTTTTTAAGAAAAAAAGGTAATTTGTGAAAGTATTTAGTTTGTTTATTGCCATTGGTGTATAAAAAACAGTATGAAAAGAATAAAAAGAATGAAGAAAACTGGAAGTTTGTAATTGCGGAACTTTGGGGAATTTTCTTTGCTGTGGAACATAAAATTCTATTATGGTGTAGTCGCAGAATTAAATGATTATTATATTTTTGAGAATCCTGCCCTGTGTAACAACTTGCACTTTTCTAGTTTTTTATAGTGCACTTTCGCCAAAAGATATCGTGTTTCTGAACGCGCAGATATTATAATAATTCATTTGTAACGTTAGAAAAGCATCTTATGTGAGCTTTTAATACTCTTGAATACTAAATCATTACACTTTTTTTTAACTCTAATCGTTTGATAGTAAATTAAATAAAAAAAAATTAAAGGATAGTTACACATACACCCCCTAAAATTTAATGCGATAATAAAAAAATCTCATAGTATTATACATTACATCATAGAAAAAAATATCACATTAGATCCCTCGAAGTCTGGATTATTATAAAAACACCCTTTAAAGTTCAAAAAGTATTACATTTACACACCAATTTCTCATGTTTTTTAAGTTTTATGGAGTCTCTTTGTAATTCTTTAAATGATAAGAGAGGTTTTGGTAGAAAGACAAAACCTTAAAAGTATCTAAATCTAATTATACCAAATGTTTATGAATGCAATTCAAAAAACATAGCCAAAAAAGACTGACCAAAAACGTGACAGAAGAAAGTGATTCCCGTCTGACGACACTGGTCCTCGAATTCGGAACCGCAGCATGAATCATACACGCAAGTGACAACCACTGATTCAAACTCAGCGAGTCTCCCACAAACATTATCTTTTTGCCCCTCCATCTTTCCAAAAATTGCACCCCATTAAATCTGCAAAAAAAATTAAACAAAAAACTTACTACAAACTCAAAAAAATAAAAACATAAAACACACACACACACACGGGTATGTGTGTGCAAATGTACCTAGGCACGTTGCAACCGTCTGGTCTCCAAGAAAACTTGAGGTACCGCTTGTCGGGTCGCCCGTATTTGACGCAGTCGAACTCCGGGTCGATAAACGGGCATTTGGACGATTCGTATAGTGGATACGAAGCATCCACGACCCATTTTCCTTTAAACAAGTTGCACCTACTTGATTTGGACAAAAGCTCTCTTCCACCGTCGCTGGTGAGGTTGTAGTACGCCGGCGGAAGTTGCTCGGAGTTGGAATATTCCGGCAGAAGCCCAGTTAGTAATAATACTAGGAGCAAGAGTTGAGTAGTGAAGCTGACTTGGTGGAACTTATTAAAACTCACCATTGGTGGGTTTTTTTGTTTTGGTACAGAGCTAATGAAGAGATGTTAGGTTCAAATTTATGTACTAGACTTTATTTATATATATATGTAATGTAATGTAATTTATAACGCGTCCATTTATCGAATTTAATGTATTTAGAAATTTTTGAATATTGCGATAAAAGTAGCTATAATCTTTAATGTTTCGATGTTAATTAATAGTATTATACAAAATGGTATTTAGCTTAAAGTGTGAATACTCTATTTCAATTTATCAAAAAAAAAAAAAAGAATACTCTATTTCAAATTATATAAAAGTAAATTGATTCACGGAGAATTACACAAATACCCTTAGGTATGAGCTAATTACTGGGACACCCCTTATGTTTGAAAAATTACACAAACACTCCATGTAGCATGTAGTTTTAATTACACAATTAGGCTTCCAACTTCAAATTCCGGTGAATTAAACAAAATAACAAGGCAAATAATTTGCTTAAATTTTTGAAAAATAACCTTTATATATCATATGATATTTTTAGTCTTTCTACCACTCCACCCCATAATGCTTGTTTTTCTTTCTGGCAGGCATAGTCTCTTCGCAGATCACGTAAAATATTAGACTTCTTTTTATCTTTTAGCAATTTTAGTTTATTTTTTATTTATTATACAGAATAAAAAGGCCCAATTATGTACGTTCAACAACATTTAACAGATTTTAACGAGAGTTCATCACTAGAGATTTTTGTGTAATTTTCAAAACATAAGGGTTGTCCCTATAATTAGCCCTTACCTTAGGGTGTTTGTGTATTCTCATTTCTCCTTTTATTTGATATACCATGAAAGTTAAATGTTTATGAAAACTTTTAATTTGTGTCTTCGTGGTTGTTCTTTCAAATGAAATGAGTATTTGAAAAGGAAAAAAAAAGAATTAGTTGTAATACAAGAATAAAATTAAAGACATAGCACAACATGAACTTAATGCTTACAGCCTGTTTATTAAATGGACTTGTGTGCTTATAAAAGTTCAGAATAAATAGATGTAGGCAAGTCGTTGATTGAATATTTATGATCTTTCTAAATTAAATCTGTGCCACATGAAGTAATAAGTTTTAGGTACATTTCTCAATCAGAATCTTTTGTTGACCAATTTATGGTTACGAGTTTTATAAATTTTCAAATGTAGAATTTAGCAAAATCTATAAGTACTAATGCTAAGGAGTAGAGATCTAGGAGAGGCTTCTCAGATTTTTTTATTTTTTTTTTTGTTTTTATAAAAGCTTGTTACATATTATTGCCGACAATTTAGAAATTACTATAATTTGTGAAGTGATATTTTTAGTAAAAGTTTCGTACGGATTAGTGAATCTGCGGTGCGGGTGGGCACATGGTTTAATTTGGGTGGTGCAGAAGAAAATCAAATTGTTCATTTCTGACATTAGTTTTGGGAGTATTCGTGCAAACTGTCAAGTAAGCTGTTTTTTTCCTGGCCATTTGACAAATTTTCTTCCTCGACAATAAAATAATGTACGAAAGTTTTTATATGGTTTTGAGTGCATTTCTTAGGAATTTTGTTGGCGAGCATGTCACGTGATTTGCCGGCAGAAGTAACGTGAAATTTAATTGTAGCTATGTTTTTAATTAATCGAAACCAACGAAGTCATAACGCTCACAAGTCATAACTATTGCAATATAAATACTTTCTTATCGGGTCCAAATTTATAAATTTTCTGATGAAACAACACATCTGTTGTTATAATTTTTCAAATAGTGTATTCAACTCGTATCTTAGAAATATGTATAATCATCATACCTTAGGACTTCCCGGACAGCCAGTTCAACAACATTTGCATTATAAAGGCAAAGTCTTTTGTATACAAGCAGCTGTAAGCCATTTAATTCTAGGTTTTATATATGGTTTACAGGTAAGAGGAAATCAATATTTCCATTTTCATGTTTCCACAAAACTTTTGAAGAAATGTTTTAAAATAAAAAATGATCCATATCTCTACAAGTTTAATTTTTTCTACTAGTCGTAAATTCAATACAGAATTAAAGCTAAAGCAGATCCAAAGGTATATGATGTCGGATCACCATCATCACCCATTTATAAGTAAAAAATAGCACGTAGAATATTTGATGAAAATATCTCAGACTGTAAGTGAGAGCTAACTTAAGAAATAAATAATTAATTAATTGATAAATTGTGTTGCTCTACATGCAATTTATGAATGTGAATAATCATATTTAAACCTTTTAGATACGGCAACAATTTTTCTAAATCATTGGTTAAGAGAGCATAAAGAGTAAGGAGATAAGTAATTACTAGCTAGGTGCCATGGACCTTTAGCCTCCTGTACAAAGATTAATTGAAATTCTTTTCGTAATGATCCCATGCATGATATATATATGCACACCTTGTCAGTCTAACCAACTTCTCCTTTTAACCATTAATTAAACTTGTACGCCAATGACGAGTATTATAATTATGACCGCATATAATCATGTGCTAATTTGATATATCTGCATGGATAACTAATGTACCATATCGTTGGCCTCTTAGACGAATGAGTGCCTCTTTTTACTATGATGATATCTGAAGGATAAAAAAAAAAAAAAAAAAAACTAACAACTATGATATAGTTTTCCTCTTAATTTATTAAGATTGGTCTAACATTAGTGATGTCTCTAAAGTTTCAATTATTACTAGCCCTATGGCAGGCGGTACTCACGAACATTTAAGTTTTATTATAGTTTAAAGCAACTATTTTATATTTTGGTGAAATTGATTTAAATATGTACCATGAAATATGTCAATTATTGTTATCAAGAATGAGTCATTTAAATAAGTTTTTGCTAAAACATAGCAAATAAATCAATGAAAATTTCCAAAACTTCATGTGAAATTACTTAACGAAAGTGAGAGAACTTATACTTCCTTTTCCCAAGAATATATCAGGTAAAACTTTATTCTCAATCTTTTATGTTGAATAGTATAATTATATATTAAACATGTCCTAAATTGATTGGAGTATTGAAAAGAGCAAAATATATTTTCATTTTCGCAAAATCAGAATATTTCAATAATATATTGATAAAGTACAAAAAGATTTCTGTCACATAAAAATCAATTCTCTATTTAAGATCTAGTTAACACATAAATATGAGAGAGATTATAAGAAGACATAATATGGTAATTATTTTGTTATAATCTAATTATAAGGTTATGTTTAAAAATGAACTATTTAACGTTATCGTGTAAGTTAATTACATGTGATGTTAGTATTCCTTTCGTGTTATTTATTGGTCCATGGATAATTTGGTAATACGACCCTAAGAGTGCCATGTATGTACTAATTGATATGAATAACAAATTTAGGAAGAGATTATGAAAGTGGCCGCGTAATTTAGGGACAAAAATTTATGTCTCAGTTGATTCATAATCTATAAGGACATAAAGTATGTCCTTGGATTGCCAAAAAGGACATAAATATGTGTTCGTGAATTAGCAAACCCCTAGGGACGTAAATGTTTGAAAAACCTATTCCTCTTCCAAGGACAATTTTCCTTGTTCCGATTTTTTTTTGCCTTTTGGGTCTTGTCTTTAGCGAATTTCTTATTTTCTTCATCTCAAACCTCTCATATTCTCTTTCTATCCAACATTTTTCCATCAACTCTTAACATATCATACACAACGATATCCCTGATTTAGTCTAACCATTAGGGACAGTATATATGTCCCTGGATTTGTTAGTATGCACAATTTTTTTGCTGACCTCGTACTCTTTTGTTGTCGTGATTGTATTCATTGCCTTAAAAAAAAAATATTATTTTATTTTTTTCAGCCTTTTGTAATTTATCACTGTTTTCCAAAACTTGTAGTGTGAAGATGTAAAATAAAATTGCATACATATATAAAAACATTTAGCTAAGCATAAAAGAAACAACGTTTTTTTTTTTTACATAGATAGTCAAACAAGGTCGCACTTTCAAGTAAATTACACTCCTATATAAAAGCAACTATCTGATTCATGTATATAAATATGGTAAAATATTTATTTACTATATTTATTTCATTATGGTAAAGAACTCATTTGATTTGTTAATGGTTAAGGTCTTATAATATTCGGACCTAATGGGGTCAATACCTAATAACTAAATACAGGTTGAGGCTACACCTAAACTCAGTGTGTAGCCGACAAGGCTAGACCCTAGTCAACCTTTAGTGTTCATTTCAGGTTCGATGCAGCCAAGAGGAATTTTATCTTTTTAGATTCTGCTGTTTGATACACCATAATTCGATTAAGTTAACTTTAGACCATTAATAATTGCATCATGTCGATTGCCCACCTCATGAATTGCATCCTTGAAAGAAATCTAACCTTGTCAAGGCAACATTGTTATGTCGACCCTGGTTAAAATCATTTTTCATACCATAATATTGCACGATTTTTATTTTCATACCCTAACTTGGCACTCATCAATTTTCATAAATAAGTTGGACACTTTCTTCATATTGGTACCCTAGTGCCGAAAAACTACACGGTAACATCCCTTTACCTATATTTTGGAATTGTTTTGCAATTTTGACTTATGTCAACACTCGACCACAACAACTCTTCACGGATAAGTCAGTGTTTCGAATCGTCATTTTTTTCTTGAAATTCCGAAGTTACCCTCAATTACTATAATTGCTAAGGTGTAAGATTGTAATCGGTCCAAATTGGTCAAAAATCCTCAAATTTATGGTCAAGGGATGCCAACGTGTATTTTTTCAGCACCTAAGTACTCAATGTGAAGAAAGTGTCCAACTTATGGTATGAAAATTGATGAGTGCCAAATTAAGGTATGAAAATAAAAATCGTGCCAAATTAGGGTATAAAAAATAAATTTATCCCTACATCGACCCCATTGATACATCTATCTAGTCATTGGTATCCATCTTATCAACACATTAACTTCCGTTGACTGCTTCTACTTTGTTGGCACGTCTACTTTGTCGATGTGTCAACCTCATCGACACGTATCTTACCACAAGGATACATTTACTTTTATGACCAGGTTAACCTTGCAATGTCTACCCATCAACACATCTAACTTGTCGACCAAAAGAGCCTTGCTAGTCAGGTTCGACCTCACTACGTAAGTCTAGTTCTTTGACCGCACTATACACAAGCACTTCAAAGACATTATATATTATAGAAACTTGACCTTGATGACTTAGTTGACCTTTGATGAGAATGATGTTGACCATGTGCAAATTTGATGCACCAACACCAAAGTTTGTGAACACAATTATGGGGCTCAATTCTGTCTAATTTTGAGTAAGCAAGTTGCACAGAAGGCATACCGATCTTGTCTATAAAGGACAAATAAGAAGAAACCACATTGAAGTTTGACTCGCTTTGCTTTAAATATCCACCACATCGTCCCTAGTCTCTTTGTCAAGTTTAAGACTAAATCAACATATTATAAAACTAATACAAGAATATGAAGAAACTAAAAAACGTTTATTATGTGAAGAAACTAAGAAATGTTGAATACAAGATGATTTCATATGTCAACTTCTCCTCTATATATAGAAATGAGGAATATACAATCTATGAAGGGGGTACACATTTCAAGGAGGGTAATGGTATAAACTCTAGTAGGATGTGACACACCTTTCGAGGTAGGTAAAGCTGGAGATTCTAGAAGGATATGACACACCTTTTTACCAAGAGATGGCTGAATATTCTTTTATATACAATAATAAGAAAAAAACAATGACTATTATACAGTTACAAAGCTGTCTTTGACATCTTCCTCCAGTAAATCAACATTGTGAAAGTGATTTCGCAACTATTATGAGCCATCTCAATCTGTATCATTTGACCTAGCCTGACCTCACCATCGATCCTCACACCTGACTCAATCTTGGCTACATACTCCATTCTTGTCTTGCCACGAGATTCAAAAACCATTCTTGTCTATCTCAAAAACCAACACAATACCCCTCTTATTTGAGTTGACATTGATTGACATACATGACACAACAATCCTATTTTCTACTTTCAAGTGCCTCACGTTTCTCAAAGATGTTGAAACCAATGGAATTAATAATCATATTATGGATAATTCAACTTTATACATATGATGGAATTACCATGTCGACTGTGTCTCGAGACATTCATCTTGACAATATATCTACCTCGATTGCCCGCTCTTTACCTCGTTGGTTTTTCTACACCATCACACGCGTATCTCTTAAGTGCTGACTACTTCACCAGCTCATCTACCTCTGTCTACCTTGGCAACCAAGTTAACCTCCTCGGGTTGACCCTACGCCGTCTATCCCATAAACAAATCTACCTCCTTGACCAAGTCTACCTAATCAACTAGCTACGTTATACCCATTGTTTTCAAAACCGGACCGGACCGGCCGGTCGACGGTTCAACCAGTGTCCGGACCCTTGACCGGTTCGGTTAGGCCTCTAAAACGAGTCAGTGAATGAACCGGTCAAAACCGGAACCAGTGATCGGTCAGACCGGTTTTGACAGGTTAAAACCGGTTCGCCACTTAATAAATAAAAAAAAAAAACTCCAATTTTTTTTATTTATTTTTTGTTTGTAGAGAAAAAAAACTTCAAATTGTTTTATGTGTTGAATGATGAACTGAGACACTTTAGATTTGTTAAAAGTTTAAATTATAGTTTTGTTATCATTTTCTATATTTGATGTTATTCTTGCCATTGTTTTATTTGGTCTTGTTGTTCTTACGAAAAAATTTCATTTTTTACTAGATTTCAATGTTGAATTGTTGTGAATTGTGATGACATATACATATTTTTTAGTATAAAATTATAGATAGTTTGAGATACAAGAAAATCGTAGTGTTGAATAGTTATACGGTTCGACCACTGGTTCGACCGGTTTGACCAGTAACCAGTGAGGTGACCGGTTCGATGACCGGTCCGGTTCTGAAAACACTGTTTATACCTCATTTGCTTCAAATGGCACACATACTACATGGACGTGATATAGATCGTAATACATGGACAAATGGTGACTCGTCACTCGTCGCATGCCATTTTAATACTCTACAAAACACGAAAATATCTATTTCTCTTTCATCAGTATGAATTGAGACACAATCCAATGGCCCAAAGTTACTTAACCGATTTTAAATACTAGCTTATAGTAGTACTTGGGCACTTATTCAAATAATATTAAATATACACATCGACCTTGTATTTCTCCTTGTACTAGTTTCAGGACCAAAGGTCCTTAGGTTGGGGGTACCCGAGATAGTCTAACTTGCTTTCTTTGATTGAATTTTGCTTTCTCAGCCAGCCTGAAATGTGTTTTGAAGATCGATCTCATCAGCCAGAGGTTGGTTTGAAGTGAAATGTCATATCATTTTGAAAGTGACAATGCACATCGGTGTTGTGTCGCGCAATTTTGCTAAGAAAACTCCAAAATACCAATTTTTCCAACTCATTTCCTCTAAAAACCCTAAAACAATTCACTTTCTCCTTCCCGTGTTTTTTCTCCTCTTTCACCCCAATTCTTATGCAACTCTCGCATTTCCCCTTACCTTCACGGAAAACATATGTGAAACTAAATGCATTTCGAGATTAAAATCGTATGCTCTAAGCTACTATAAAGTGTCTTTTGTGTACGAGTGTAATTTTTTTTCATCAGACCTGATTATGTACATACATGCATGCATGAAGAGAAAGCAATAAGAGAAATAGATTATATCTTCTTTTTTTTTTATTTCTTAACGTCCATAATGTTTGTAAGCATTCTATCTATTATTAGAAATAACCTATTGAATGGAATTGTAGGGTTTGTATTTTGTGAATATAATTGAAGTTTTATGTATGCATAAGGAATTTTTTTATTAAGAAAATATTTTAATAATAATGCTATTGTCATGTTTCATTGCTCACTTTTTTATGTTTTATTATTTTAATTTTTAAAATAAGTTTTACAACAATATTAATATCAGATATACGCTTAATTATGTTCTTTTATTAATGCTTCAAGAAAGAGAATTTGCGTTCAAAACTTTACGTATTACATATTAAAACACTACAAGAAAACACTCAGTTAGTAAGAATTTATAAGCAATCACATTTTACTTGCTACATAATAAATAGAAGAAGGGAATTAACAAAGAACAAAATTGCCTACAAATTAGGAATAAAAAGTAAAATTTAGAAACCATTTGTTCATGCTATATTTTAGCAAGTTGTATTTACTGGCTAAAGGTAAGTTGTAGCAAGCAAAAGCTTGATTGCTAATGAGCCCAGGAGCATTAATAAGGTACAATTTATTAAGTACACGTGCTTGCTAGATTTAGCAAACACGTGTTGTGCTGAAAGGACACCTTTTTGGTAGCAAGTAAGGTGTTGCTTGCTAGTTTAGCAAGCAAAAAGATTTTTGGTACTGCGTGTGGGCTCAAAATGATTAATGTGGTACTATTAAACAAGCATTTTTCTTAGCAATAAGGTGTTGCTTTCTAAACAATACCTTTTGGCAGCAACCTTTTTGCTTATCAAATTACAAACAAAACACTATTGTCTTTCTCTTTCACCTTCTTCAAATTTTTAGTAAGCAACTTTTTGCTTGCTAAATAATTACACTCAATCCATAAATACCACCTTTACACACTCATTCTCATCTTCACCATCTTCATCTACTCTCTTCTTCATCTACTATCTTCTTATTTATTTTCTTTATTCTCCATCTTTTTATACACACACACACACATATATATATATAGTTTTGCTATTTATGTTTTAGTATATATCTTTTTCTTTTCCATCTACTCTCTTTTTCTTTTTAATTTTCTTCATCCTACACGTAATTCATTATATGTTTTAAGTTTTATAAACTTTATTTTTGATATACATTATTTATGTTTTGAGTAAAATTATTAGTTACACAAGAAAGTTATTGTACACATACATTAAATATATAGTACATATAGTAGTTTTATATATATTATTTACTTATTATGTAATTTATATACATTATATATATGTATAATTTTTGTAGTTTATAAATTTTTATGTAGCTTCTTTTTTCAAATAAAAATTAGAAATATACATATTGACATATATATACATATGTATTTTTGTAAACATATATTTGCGATATAATTTATCGTTTAAGAAGGATTGTTATCCTTGTTACAAAACTTTCTAAATCTGAGGAAGTGCAGTTTCCAGTCACATTATCTATATTCTTTTCAAATTCATCCTAATTGTCTTAATTGTTTATTATTAAATTAATTTTTCTTGCACCTTGATAAAGTTGGTTCTTGAGAGGTTGAAACGTGGAAAATTGATCAAATTCCAATTATTGTGGCGGATGGAGAAGCAAATGGGCAGCCGGGTATTAGTACTTGAAGTAGCTCAAGTTCTTCAGCGTCGGAGGTGGAAGGATTGAAATCTCTCCAACAAAGGGAACCCAACAAACAACAAACAAAAATTAAACCTAAATAAGCTAAAAGCACAAAAACAAACACAAGGGAAACAATAAAAACAGGAACTCGACAGAGAGCATAGCGAGACAAGGTGGAGCAGCAATCCAAGATCCCGGCGGTTAAGAAACCATTCAGAACAACATCGGTGGTGAAGATACGAGATTCACTCTGCTTTAAGCTTAAGCAAACCTAAAATTCTTTTGACGTGGAGAAAAACCAATCTAACTTCAATCGGGTTCCCTATTACGGGGAATAAACGAAGCAATGGAAGCCACATTTACTTTCACAAGAAAAAGAATGAGATTTCATCTCATTTCTCCTACATCAACAGCCTGCGGAGAAACAACACAAGAACCAACAGCACCAGAAACACCAAGAATCTTCAACTAAAAGTTCCACCAAACAACCATAGCCAACAAAATAAAGCACATGCAGATAATACATAAGAGCACAGTGGAGGAAAACACAAATCCTAAACACAGAATACGAAACAAAACACACAGAAAAAGAAACAAACACCATGTTTTGAAGGAACAAAGACATGATGGGTCCAAAATCTGACGTATCTCGTCAACCCGCATCAAATAGGCAAATGAGAGAGGCCATTTGATGAAATCAACAACAACCCACAGTAGCTTTGTTGAACCGTGAAGTTTAGCGGAAGGAGACGGGCGATCCATGGGTGGCGGAGTTTTGGGCAGTACAATGATGTGGGAAGAGGAAAATTGGACCGGAGACATTTTATAGATCGAAAATCTAAGGAAACTAGAGTAGGAGAAAGATGGAAAATGGCCAGATCTTGAAGAAAAAGCCGAAGAAAAGGCCAAGGAAAAAGAAGAAGAAGGACCTCCACTTTGAAGGCGGTGGTAGAAAAAACCCTAGACCCAGTGTAGAAACTCTCTAGAGAGAGAAAATGTTATAGGATGTATGAGTTGGGAGTCTTTGATTTCATCTATAATCACATTATACGTACTTTATACATATATAATTGAGCTGCAGAAAATCTCCCAATCTATGGGGTTTGTTGCACTTTGCCCTCTAACCTATGAAAATGTGCGAAATGCCCCATAAACTATTGATTTTTGTGTTTTTTTTCCCCTGAGTTGTTGATCAACTATTCATCTTGGACACATATCTAAATTTTATCCGTCAGGTTTGACATCAGGGGTAAATCGCACAATAATCAATAAATTAGGGGCATTTTGCACATTTTTATAGGCTATGGGACAAAGTGATATAGACCGCATAGATTGGGGGTTTTACTGGAAATAGCCCTACATAATATATAAAAGAATGTATATATATACATATATTTTTTATATTTATACTGTAAAATATTGAAATATGTATATTACAAATATATGTATATAAGTGGCGGCAAAATCTCTGCCACTGTTCTTTTTGAGATTTTCCTCAAATTTTAGCAAGCACTGACATGCTTATTAAAATTTGGCAAGCATGTCAGCAGCCTACCAATTTAGAAAGCAATTCTTGCTTGAATTTTGGCAAGGGTGTCCGTGCTTGCCAAATCAAGAAGCAATTTTTTGCTTGTTAAATTAGTAAGTAACATTTAACTTTCTAATTAGCAAGCAATGTTCGAAATTTACGTGCTAATATTATTACCTAGAGGACTTGTAGCAAGCAACTTTAGCATGTAAGATTTGTTTGCCAATAACTATTAGCAAGCAATTTTCATTAAAATGCAAGTAATTTCTTGCTTACTTAATCAATGTTTTCTTGAAATGTAAAAACACCAATACAAGCTCCACGGATTGTATAACTTCATTTTTAGGCACTGATTACATCATTATATCTGCACAAATTTTGTGACAATTAGCTAAAGATAGAAACATATGAAAAAAAATACAATAAGTGCCCGCTACATTGTACTCATTCCGGTTCTTATCCCTAATTACATTGGGCCGCTATTTTGACATTAACACGATAAAGAACCAAAAAAGGTGTCCACTTTTGGTCAAAGTGCCATGCAAGCGCTTAGGGGTGTACAAGAACCGTCTGAGTGGTCTGATCCGCCAAAACCTGCCCCATCGAACCCGTACTCGCATGGTTTATTTTATAATTTCACCTGCTTGGGTTGATAAATTGGTAACCCGACAAATTTGGATATGATCATAATTTTAAATGCAACCCGCCCGCATACACCTCTAGTTTGTATATTTGTAGAGGAATAAAGAGAGCAAAGAAATATTTCAAAAGTCACATAGTTGTATGTTCATGATATAACTATAATATAGTATTTTTTGTTAACTTTGTGTTGTTTGATAGTCATATTTTGATTTGCTGATTGATTTAAACCGTTATTATATAATTTATGCAGATAAAATATTCGTTTAAATCTTTATATTGTTATATTAACTATGCTATGTTGTGGTTTAAAGTGATTTATTGAACTATAGTGTGATTTTTGTTGTTTTTTAGTTTGTAAAGTAGGTTATGTTTTTGCTTTTATACCAAAATATTATTATATTTTTTCTCACAATTTAAACCTGTCACCCGTCCGCCACCCGCTCAACCCGAAACACGCAACCCGCATGGTTTAGTTTTTAACTTAACCCGCACAACTTGACAAACTAGTAACCCTCAAATTTTGGGTATGATCATATTTTCAACAACAACCCGTTCAACCCTGCGCGGCTATGGCACCCATTAGGCAAACTTCTTGATCTGACTTGGCGGTTACGTTACCTAAATTTGGTGATGGCATAACTAGGGTATTTATACAGTTTTAACTTAAATTATTTATAAATGTAAAACTATTATTACAAAATCATTTAAAACTTATCAAAAAATTTAAACAAAATATACAAATTGAAACTTTAGACTATTATCTTTTCCTCCCGGCCCCCACCATTAAAATTTCATGGACTTAATTAACATTAAATTTTTTATTCTCATTTCAAATTAATATAAAAAACATAAATGTTAAATTTGTTATTAACAGAATTTTCAATTTCAAAACGAGACGGGGGTGTTTGAGATGAGGAGAAGTTGGTGGTGGGTGGGGTGGCCGGTGAGGAGGGAAGACGATTCGTCTCCCCATTTTTTTATTTTTGAGTTATTATTTAATTTTGAAAATTGAAAAATTCTGTTAAAAACAAATTTAACATTTTTTTACATTAATTTGAAATGAGAACAACAATTATAATGTTAATTAAGTCCAATAAATTTTATTGATACGATACAATACATTAAACTATATGATTTTAATTTCCTTTTGGAATTTTAGATATTGAGAAATTATTAAGGCATATGTAAAATATTATTTTTTATTAAAAATTTATATAAAAAACTTATTTTGAAAAATTTAAGCAAAATTACAAAAAATGACCTGTAACTTTTGGTAAAAACGTGTTTTGCTGTGAAAAAGATATATGTGGCGTCGCGATTTTACACGTGGGATAGCATTTTAACATCTGAAATGCCATGTAGGTAAAAAAAAAACCCGTTTACGGCCCGAATGGACATATTTTGCAGGAAAAAATGAAATGTACAGGACACGGTCGCGGTCCAAAAAGTTAATGAGCAAAAGTGAAAAATGTACAAATTTAGTGAGCAAATTTTGCATTTCTACCTAAATAAATAAGGCTCAATATCATAAGGGTAACCTGAGTGCGCACAACGAAAGCATGTTTTACATTTTCTCCAAACGTATTATATGTCTCGACCTTAACTTTCAACGAAGTGTTTGAACAATTTATTCCATACATTTATCCTCCTTGCATAGCACAAGCGCAAAGACGAATAACACCCAAATATAAATCATAATACCACAAACTAATCCTATAATTAATTAGAATTACTAATTATATTCACGCAGTGGGATAAATAACGTACATGGCTACTCCACACATCCCTTCTGGATAATCAACATCCCTCTGCACTCTTAAATACCCATTCTCTCCCCAATTCAGACCCCATGAATTCTTAAACAACCAAAACTTCGTACCATATTCATCTGTACCGTACCCAACCAGCGTAACCGCATGCCTGATGTACGTTCCACATTCGCCCGTTATAACTCCGCTCTGATAGAACTGAAACAACACCGGGTCGATCCCAACGGACAAAGGTTGGTTGTTCACGGCCGCTAACATGGCTCTTTCGTTGTTATCGGGTAGGCGTACGTAGCCGGTTATTGGAACTCCAAGTGACGACGGCACGTTATAGATACAATGTTGTTGATCCACTTGGTAAGGGTAATCTGCATCAGAAGCTAGGCGGCCAGTTCTATTGACCAGATAGTACACGTCCTCCAATCTACCGCCACTACATGGATCATGGCCACCGTAACAGTCGATGATTTGTTGCTCCGATAAGGATTGTAGCGTGCCTGTTTTAATTTGAGCTATGCTTTCGATGGAGGACACTGCGGAAAACGCCCAGCAACATCCTGTATGTACATCGTAAAAAAAAAAACATATATTAAATTAGACACATTATTCTTATGACAAAGAAAAGGAAAATTATATCTATTCAATTTAAAAACTGATTGAATAGTTCAACTATTGATCTTTCATTTATTTGCAACATAAAATGATCCCCTTTTTGTTTTTTTTTTCTACACATTTACAACATAAAATGATGAGGAAGCCATTGGTTAAATAGGTTAAAAATTTGAAAAAAGAAAATATTTCTAAAAGAGAAGGATAATAATGTACTTCTTGATGGACTAAAACTCGTTGCCCTTCTCGATTCGTGACAAATGAGTTACATTTTGTTATAAAATAGAGTATTTTTCAACATATGAAATATATACATACACATAAAGGTAATTTAATCTATTTTTGTGTTGATGAATAAAATTATAAATTTTGAAATTTATACAGCTAATAGTTACCACATGGCCCTTGGTTCTTGACAGGCGTAACAGCGCCGAGAGCCCTCCAATCAAGGCCTTCCGGCAATTCTCCAACTTCATTTTCATCATATTCAAAAGATGAATTGGACACTAATAAGGATGTCTGAATTGAAGGCATTTGTGCCGTGTACTTGGCTAGGAACTCTTCGTTTGTTAGGTCTGCAAATTTATTGACTCCAACTTTGTACGTGCGATTTGCACCTTTATTGAAGCGTTTGATGAATTCTACGTTATCTTTAAATATCCGAAACCGCTTCTCTTTCTCCTCTAGACTCGCGTAGTTTCGACCGTGTTTAGCAATCCATTCCTCGTGTTGCATTACCATTTGTAGGTGACGATGATCATGAGATGCAAGAGATGTTGCCCGACGAAATGACAATGCAAACATACACAAGAGGATGAAGAAATAGTTAATGGCGGCCATTTCTTGCACAATGTTGATATTTTTGAATCTATTTCGAGAAGACTATAGTAATGATATATTTTCCATTCTATTCACACAAGAGTATTATAATATATTTCTAAGGCTAGCGATATTGTCATAGCATTGTTTGTTGGTATCAGAGCAATTTTATAATTGCAATAATTAAGTTTTACCCAAAATTAAGATTCTTTCTATTTCTCAATTACATTTATTACGTTATATGACACAAATCTGTAGTCTTTCCTTCTAAAATTTAGGCATTGATTGATTACGTGATACCAAGCATTTATCTAGATTATTTCTTTCCTTTTAAAGTCTCCTGCGCAAACAACTACAACCCTAGCTACTTTTTTAAATTTTTTTTTTTTTTTTTGCAAGTTGTGGCTAAAATTATTGAAATGAAAAAGTTTGAATATTTAAAAGATAGCATGAATATTCTATTAATAGAAGAAGAAATAAAATTATTGCAATTATATTTTCCATTGTAGTCACACAAGAGTATTATATTATATTTATTTAAAAGGCTAGCGATATTGTCAAGAGACTTTTTGTTACTGTCAGAGAAATTTTATTCATTTACCTAATTTGCTCTCTAGAGTCAAATGATATAATTGCAATCAATAAGTTTGACCTAAAATTAAGAATTTTTATATTTCTCAATTATATTTAGTAAGTTATATGACAACAAATCTATACTCTTTCCTTCTAAAATTTAGGCATTGATTGATTACGTAATAGCAAGCATTTGTCTAGATGTGTTTTTCCTTTTAAAATCTCCTGCGTAAACTACTACAATTCTACTTTCTAAAATTTGAAAAAGTTTGAATATTTGAAAGATAGCATGAATATTCTATTAATAGAAGAAAAAACAAATGTTTAACATTGTTTTGTGATCCTCTTTAATTTTTCAATCACGGAAGAGAGTTTAGAAATATGTTTTATCCAAATTTACAGAAAAATAATTTTTAGTCTTAGTTAAAGAATTATAAGTTTAATATTTATTCATTTTATTTGATAATTATTAAATATGCAAACATCTTCCATTTTAATTTTAATGTCTTCAAATAATTTATTGTTTAAAGATAAAATTTTAGTTCAACTTTATTTTTTGTATGGAAAGGTTTGCATACAACCAAACATGTTTATAAGTTAAAAGGTAAATATTTATTTATCAACACAAATCGTTCTATTTTGAAAATTGTTTTGAACAACCAATTTGAATCATATTAACGGTAGAGAAATCTATAATTAAGGATAGTAGATGAATGAAGAGTGTGCGTAAATTTATACAGTTCACTTGTATAGCTTTTGACGGGAAATAATAAATTAAAGAATCCAAAAAAATTGCTAACATTTCTTGTTTTGTCAATATCGCTAACCTATTTGTAAAAAACTCACACGAGGAATCCTCTTTGGTAACAACTTAAGTTAAAGAATTACACCTTAACTATTGAATAATAAAGGAGACAATATGTTTCTTAGATAATCTGTCACAATTCAGGGACAGTCATACATAGAATTAGCAACTTATTGCCCCATGTAACTAAGAAAATATGTTGTTATACACTTGGTGTTTTAACTGAGAAATAATATATATAATTTTTTTTTTATCAGCAAATGTTTTATTTATTCAAAGCAGTGGAGTATAAGGAATACTCCAAGGGTTGATACAACAACAAGAAGCGACCCGTTAGCTCCGCATCATTGTTTGGACAGCCAACTCAACTAAACCCCGATCATAAGAACAAAAAACCTTAACAGCTGGAAAGACAATGAGGCTTAATAAGTACAGAACAATGGAGAGCTACACCATTCAGCAAAGCTATAAAAGAAAGCTCGATTTTTTCCTTTAAACCAACTCCATGATTGGGCTTTGATTTCGTCCACCATGTTTTGAAATTTGTGCTTGTTCTGTGTTGTTAGCATTAAAAGAAAGTTTGTTCCGTGTCAACCACATTGTCCAGATTGCGAAGAACCAAATTGCGAGAAAATCAGGCTTTTTACCATTATTAGGAATTAATCCATTGAACTGCAGAAAGAGCGATTTTGGATCTCCAGCTACAACAGATGTCATACCGAACCAATCAAGGATAGCCGTCCAAACGTCGTAAGAGAATGAACACCTACGTACATAAGAGGTGCTCGGTGTTCTCTTCGCCCATCCGCAAAAAAGTGCAGCTAGAAAATATATAAATATTTAAAGGGAAGGCTAGTGATATGGACAAAACAATATTGTTAATAACATGGCAAAATTCTATCAAATTCTATCAAAATTCTATCAAATCTAAATAAAACCCCACAAAATATCACTGCATAATCCCTAACTTGTAGGGTTTAGTTTCCATAATTGAATAATTAAGGCATAACTAATCCTGCAACATCGTGTCCCGTGAGAATGCAATGAGGACTCTGATTTTCCAACTCTATATATAAAATGATTTCTTCCCTTTGCGTAGCCTGCACAAATTAAGCTTATTAGTTTGATTATTTCTTAAATTCCTTAAAATATAACTATAAAGGTAATAATGGCAAAGAATACTTTTTAATTTTGCGTAAGAAAACTACACTTAATCTTATTAAACTTATTTCACATTAAAGAAAACTGGGAAAAAGAAGTCCAATATTTTAAAGAAATAGTTCATTAGATATAAAATAATATCTTCAAGTAAGTTAAGAATATTCAATAAACAAATTAACAGCTAACAATCTATTCAGGTTTTTGAATATTTCTTTATATTTTATTTGTATATACTTGCATAAGAAAGTGTGTATATATATATGGGATAATTACAGCTACACCCCCTGAGGTTTGGTGTAATTACACATACCTCCCCTGTAGTTTGAGAAATTACACATACCTCCCCTGAGGTTTGAAACCTTACACATACCTCCACTCTACAACTTAAGGGTTGTTTGGGTGTAAGTTATGATAAAATTATGCTTATTATGCTTACACCCCTAAAGTTTGGTATATTTGTAAAAGTAATCCTTGATGTTAGAAAAATTAAAATTAAATACTCCAAATAATTTTAGAAACTACTATATGACTAACCAAAAATATAAAAAGTATTTAAATTATTTTTAAAATTTAATCTAATCTTAATATTTTTATTATTTGGTAAAAATATTTAATTTCTTGTTTTTGTTTGTTTTTTTATTTCTTAATTTTTGTTTTACTTTTAATAATCTCATAAATTTCATTATAGTTCCATATTAAATACTATTATGCGTGCCCACGAAAATTTCAGTTTATCACAACAAAAAAGAAGCATTTGGTAAAATAATAAATATCTATGCAATCTCCGAAATAAAAAGACAAAAAATAGAAAATTCAATCGTAAAAACTCTCATTTTCAATGAAAATTTACAAATATAACAGAAATAATCAAGATTTTCATAACCCATTTTAAAAAAATGAAGAATGATGACGAAATTACCAGCAACAGTGACAATAGAATTATCATCCTTGGATCAGACATGGTCACTGGTTTTAGGTAGCAAGTTTTGTTGAACTTTTTGACAAAATAAACAACCTAAATGCACTATATTTAGTGAAACCAATTTTCGGTGTTTTATCTTCTTCTATTACTAAAATAGTTGTTAGTTTAAAATTGTAATGAGAACAAAGGCACAAAGATGAGTAGTTAGTTAAGTTTTGACTAAGATTTACGGGAATTGTTTTAAAGAAAAAAACTAAAAGTTACGTGTTTTGGTTCAAAAATATATTTTGGATTAGATTAACTTATTTTTAAATTTAAATTTAAATACTTTTTATATTTGTAGGTAATATTATAATAGTTTATAAAACCTTTTGGAGTATTTAATTTTAATTTTTCTAACATCAAGGATTACTTTTATAAATATACCAAACTTTAGGGGTGTAAGTATAATAAGCATAATTTTATCATAACTTACACCAAACAACCCTTAAATTGAAGAGGGGAGGTATGTGTAAGGTTTCAAACCTCAGGGGAGGTATGTGTAATTTCTCAAACCACAGGGGAGGTATGTGTAATTACACCAAACCTCAGGGGGTGTAGCTGTAATTATCCCTATATATATATATAGCTGTGTGTGTGTGTGTGTATCAGTGTATGTATGTATATCTCATATTGACTAAATATATATCGAGTATGATCATTGTTATGCTATTGATTAATTCTAATTGTTTTATTTAAAATGTATTTTTGATTAAGTATATCAATTGGGGAATTGATATGCAAAGATTCATATGAGAGAGAGAGAGAGAGAGAGAGAGAGAGAGAGAGAGAGAGAGAGAGAGAGATCATTTAACTTTCATAAAAATAATAAGAAAATCAGGATTTTAAGAGAAGTATAAGTTATTGGGCTTCAATTAGAATGACTAAAGAGGAAAATCAAGATTTTTGCCCATTGTTAGGAAGAATAAATTACGTTTTTCTCTTCATTAAATCGGGGGTTTCGGGTGTTTGCTAAGTCTTTAAAAGGGAATAATAAAAAGGGGAAATTTAAAAATTTATTGCTCCGTTATTCCAGTGAAGTTAAGCTGATTTGTAACTGAAAGTTAATTACATTAAGTTTCAGCTCATCTTTCAACTATCAATGCTGGGTCGTATCATCGTTAAAAAAAACTAGAGGAGATGAATTAAAAAAATACTAAAAGAGAGGGATTATATTTTATATACTATTGTATACTTAGCTACGTTAAAATAAAACAGTCGATCCGAGAGTGGCAACAGATAGGGACTGAAAAAATATGTCCGAAATTATTAATCTAGTTTCAGTAGAGTTCAGAAAAAAAAGGGAAAAATAAGCTACTGGGGCAGAATTTCAGTCCAAAGTTACCAAACCTATAGGGACAAATATATTTATCCCTAGTCTTTAAAAATGAAAAAAAAAATTTAAGTTATGGCGAGTGACAACTAGCCATATTGCCAATGTAGAAATTGTCGCTTCGCGAGTAATTTCTATAACTTCTCTTTTTTGCCCCTCTTTATCACTCAATATAAAGTCAAATTTAAAATTCCATAATATCATTGTATCTTAGTTAGTTATTCATTGATTAAACAACTCAATCTTCTCTTTTAGTAATAATATTGTAATTTATTTTCTTGCTTAACATACCCATACACGGCTAATAAATTAGTTAAGGTATAAATATATCAAATTACTATATCAAGCATTTTCTTATTCAGCATTAAACTATCACGCTTCGGTGCGAAAACATCAGAGCATTCTCTCTAAAACATTTCACTTTAAAAATGAGTATTAGTAGGTTTGTCAATTAAAATATACGATTTTTAATAAAATTTTCCTTTTCAATTGTACTATACATTGTCGTGCCCATATAATTAGAGTTTACGCATAAACATTTCAAAGTTGTGAATTATAAAGCCAAAAATTATTTTATTTATTAGATAACAAGAAATTTTATTTAATCTAGTAGTTTTATTGGCATAAAAGTCTCTATTTAGAAAGAGGTAATTTGAGTAAATATAGATTTTGATACTGTACATATTTTAATATGTTATTGGAAATCAAAAATAAAGAAAAAGTAAATTTGCTTATCTGGGTTCACATAAAATATATTTTAAGTATATATGCGAAATTAACTTTGATATATTAAACTATTCATAAGTTAACTTCAAAATTTCAAGATCGTGGATTGATAGTGATATTTTTTTTAAAAATAATTTGTTTGAGGTTTAGATAAGAAGGAAAATAAAACTAAAAACAAATTCATTTGAGGTCATATATATTTCATATGGCCGGCGACATGTAAACAGTGCACATATATGATATATTATGATCGATATATATTTACCGAGAAATTTAATAAAGGATTAATGGAATAATTACTTTAACAGCCCGTCCATGGCTTTCATATTATTACACTTTTTTCAAGTTATAATCGGTGGTATGTTTCTCTATTTAAAGAATTTTGGAGAGTGAGAGAGAGAATTAGAATGTATAATTAATTGCATATTTCAAATTAGTTTCAAATTAGTTGCTACAATTAAGGGAAATGCATCTTAAAAATTTCATAGATGCATCATGCATGTAAATGCATCTTATGCTTAAAACTTCATCAATGTATGTGATATAATTTTAATACTACTTGTATATGCAAGCGGTCCTTCCATTTTTAAAAATAATACCTTATGATTAGAACATTCACTTGAGTTCTTAACCACATAGACATAAGAATCTCAAACGTCTTGTCTGAACTACCTATTTGTCTATAAATTCAAACTATATATCACATCTACACATAATTTAAATATGACATTTATCAAAATCTATTCTAACTAAAATATCACATTATGTAGAATTATAGATTAATGATCCAAATTCCTGACAAACCAAATTTCTAACTCTTGATATATATAAAGTTCGAGAAATTATAATTCAATTATTTTGAAATAGAATGTCCAAAATTTGCTGGACTTGTCACCGGATTCGAGGCAACACACCCGCCGCCGCCTAAAGCCTTCGCCTTCGGCTTTTAAACACTGAATTGCAATTGATTGTATTGAATTAAAAATTATTAAATGCCGTTCTCACTAAAAGCTCAAGCTTGTGGAGAGCATTGACAATTATATATTTATGTAAATAATCTCCAACACGCTCCCTCACGTGCATGCCGTAAATCTTTTTGTTACGCCTAATTTTTTTGTTTTGTTAAGTGGGTGGCGGTGGGATTCGAACCCAGGACCTCCTCTATTCCTGAGCTCTGATACCATATAGAATGTCGTTCTCACCTATGTTCTTAAAAGCGGGCCGGTCGTTCAAGCGGCAATCTAACTGGTTACTGGTTATATTGGTTCAATCGGTTCGATCGTTGGTCGAACCGGTCTAAGTACATTTGACAAAATATATGCATAGAATACTTAGCTACAATAGTTAAAACAATTGTCAATCATATTTTCAAGTTATACATCATACTAAAAGGGACAACTGAAAATTAATAAAATAATAAGTCCTTAAAAACAAATGTCGACAATTAAAAAAAATGTGAAACATATTTTTAAACTACACACCATAATAAAGAAACAACTGAAAATTAATAAATATTTTGAAGAATATCAAATAAATCTCAAAAATTGCAAATTTAAAAGAGAAAACGGGTCTTTTATGTTTTAACTCTTGAGAATAGCATCTAATCACTATAATTAAGGATAATTAGATTTAGAGTATAATTAGAATTCAAATATATTGAATAATTAAACCTCTTAATATACTACACAATAAATATAATTTTACAATTCATAATTATTATTCTTTTGGAGTACTAGTTTGCAATTATTCAAAATTGCAATTGGATCCCTGTTCAATTCAGTCCAGATTTGAGGGTTTGAAATGGGGAATTGGGTTCAATTTCAATCGACAAATTCACTCCATCTCAATTCTCAACCAAAATCCATCTCAATTTGCAGATGAAGATTGAAGAAGACGAAGAGGTATGGACAGATTTTGGAGGCAATTTATTTGAAGTTTTTTTCTTTTTGTAAACTCAAAACAGAAAAAGAAAAAAAAAAAGGAAAAAAAGAAGAAGTTGACACGCGGTCTACGTTCCAGATCTGCACAGATTTTTGAGCCGTCGCTTTCGATCGGCCAACCGGGTCACCAACCAGCCGATTTTCGACCGGTTCTCAGCGCTTCCCTCTGCTTCTCTCACTCTCCGGCCCAAACGGGCGGTGCCGACCGGTGTTACCGCCGATTCGCGGCTGAACCGGGCGGACCGGCCGGTCCGGTCCGCTTTTAAGAACACAGGTTCTCACTAAAAGCTCAAGCTTTGTAGAGAGGATTGACATTTATATATTTATGTATATAATCTCCAACAAAAATGATAGTCTTTCTGAGTTTAAAAAAATAAAAAATATGTCTGGTTTTCTGCACCGATTCTTACCACCGTTTTCTTCAAGTTTTTAGCTCGATTTCTTTATGTGATCCCTAATCATGTTCAAACAACAAAACATGATGGAAGTTTCTTCAAAAGTGTTAAAGAATTCGACGAGTTTTGTCACTCCTAAATGCAAATCCTAGTCCACACAGAAGGGAGATATTGGTGAACAGAAGGTACATATATTTGCCTTCTATATTCTGTTCAGTGTTCACTTAACAGAACAAAAACCAAAATATTGCCTTCTGCAACCTTGAGCAGAAGGCATATTTAAAATATGCCTTCTGTTCACCAAATTTTTATTGAATACTGTTTTGCAGTTTTTTGTTTGGATTTTTTAAATATTTATTTATGTATAATAAAATCTAAAAGAGTCATAAAATTTAATAAGTTTAAATAATACACTTTAAATTTGGTAAATTACTTGACCTATTAATGAGGAGAAAGAATTTGGACATTACTTATAAAAGTAAAATAGTTAATTTTATTATTTCAGAAGAAAGTGCCATTTTTATAAATTATATAATATTTTAACTTTAAATTTCTTTATTCATTTTCATTTAAAAATACTTTTAAGTAGAACTTGCAAGTGAAATTGGATGATAATGATAAACTCAGAAGAATCCACTTATTATATGAGTATTTAGAATATAGAAAAACATTGAAACTTAAGATATATCTTTAACCAAATGAGCTAAATCACCCAACGCCAAGAAAATATAATTATAGGGTACATCCCCAAAGTTGGCCATTTCTAGAGTATAATGTAATTACATTACAATTTCATGATACAATAATGACAAAGAGTTCTATTTCCAGATTGCGACGTACCAAACACCCTTTTCTTAAATACCTCTTGCCTCAAATAATTTAATGGGAAATTTTGATATCAATCAGCATGAAAACAATTCTAGTGTCCACTTTCTGTAGCTGTAGCTGAGACGTATAGAAAAAGTTGGTTGTCAAGTTTTGGCAGATATTACATGACCTCAATCGTGAAAAGCACGATTAACGACATCTCAATAATTTTCCATAAAAGATGCCAAATTTGGGAGTACCCACGAAATTTATCATATAAACACAAATCGGCAGATATCACGAGATAAATTGTACGTGCGGCTGTTAATGCGTCTAGTCAATAAAAATTGAAATGAGGTTAAATTGAAGTGCGATTCTAGGTCTTGCATATATATAAGAATGCGTGTGATCTCAAAATAATTTTTGGGCATTTTTTAGAAAGCAGATATATAGGTCATGAGGTGAGATATGCATCTTCCGATAAATTTTACAGGAGTAGTAATGAAATATGAAATTCTCTTGTATCATCGACAAATGAACTTACTTTGAGTATAATTATATCTTAAGAACTTGGAAAAGAAAGAAATATTTTGAAAAAGGTAGAAAACTATTTATAAACTAGAAAAAAACTTGAAAAAATCCTAAATCTTCCCAACCACACAGGGGCGTATCCAGGAATTTAATCTAGGGAAGGCTAATCTAATTAATTTGTTTTAATATTAAATGTCAAATAAATAAAATCTTATACAAAAAATAATGTATGCTTAAATTACACCAAGGTTAACATAGATACAAGAAATAAAAGTAATTATAAACAATCTAATAAAACAAGTAAAACACAATTATTCAGATGACAATGATCTAACAAAACACCAAAGTAAATGACGATACAAAGTTAAAAGCATGGTAAGTTTAGTAATAATCACTAAATACTACATGAAAAAGATAATAACACTTTTCATACATTATTTGAGAACTCTTTTTTTTCCCAAAAGAACGTGAAATATTCATTGAATCTGAATTTAGAGTTTATTTTCTGAAGACAATGTGTTTTATGTTGTATTTTAAAAATTGATAGGGATTTTGAGGAGTTTTATCTACAACTTTAATTTGAATATGAGTTTGTAAACATCAATTTCAATAGGCTTCTTTTTGCTAATTTTTTGTATGTATAAGTAAGACATGGTAATAATATAAGACTTCAAGTTCTCACATACATCCGCCCCTAAAACCACATATTCATGTTCCCTCATACAATATATGTGAGAAACATTCACAAATTCCCCTACGCATAGATAAAATTATGCATTTTCATCTGTCAAATTTGACTTCATGGGGATTGCAAATTTTTCATTAGGTCAGATAGAACTTTTCTTTTCGAAAGGTGATGGTACACATTACAAAGCACCCTAAAGATCAAAGGTTTTACTGGATGTACCCAATTAAAAAATACAACTTGAAGAAACTACTCAAAAATAAATTAATTTATCACAATATTTTACAACATAAGGCTTTAAAGTATGATGATGTTTTTTTGTAACCAAAAGTATGTTAAATACGAGGACTGACAATGGTTTAGAGTTTTGCTCTACTGAATTTTATGTACTATGTGAGAAAATGGGTATAGTGAGGCACATAATAGCAACAGGGACACCACAATAAAATAACTTGGCTGAGAGGTTCAATAGAACCATACTGGAGAGAGTGAGGTGTATGCTACACAATGCTTCATTACCAAGCACTTTTTGTGCTGAAGCTATTAACACAGCTGCTTATCTAATAAACAGGTGCCCTTCAACAACTCTGGATATAAAGACACCAGAAGAAGTTTGGTCCGGTCATTCACCTAACCTAGAGAGGTTGAGAGTCTTCGGTTGCACTGCTTATGCTCACATTAAGCAAGATAAACTAGAAGCAAGAGCATTGAAGTATATGTTTATTGGATATCTTGTTGGAGTAAAAGGCTATAAGCTTCGGTGCTTAGAGCATGGGTCCAGAAAGTGTATAGTGAATAGAGATGCGGAATTCAAACAGGATGAAATGGCTTACAAGAAGCATGGGAATCAAAATACTACAGAAACTACTGCACAGAATCAGGAAACTATTGAAAGGCACAGTTTTGAAAGAATTGTATCTCAACCTGGTACCTGGATGTTAAATAAAGAAGAATAGGAAGAAACACCTCAACCAAATGATCCTACTGACTATCAAGAGGATGAGTCATATATGCTCACAAGAGATAGAACCAAAAGGCAAATCAGACCACCAAGCAGGTATGAATATGTTGATCTTTTAACTTATTCACTTGTAGCTGCCAGTGAGGTGTTAAGTGAACAACATAGACGCTACCAAGAGGCAATAAAAAGTAAAGACAAACATAAACGAAAGAGGCTATGAGAAAAGATATTAGTTCTCTGAAAAATAACAATACTTGGGTATTGAAAGTGAAGCCTGCAGGTTTTAAGGTTGTGAGTTGTAAATGGTTTTACAAGAGGAAACAAGGAAATCCTCGGGTTGAGGAGGGTAGGTATAAATCAAGATTGGTTGCTCGTGGGTTTACACAACGAGAATGCATTGATTACAATGATGTCTTCTCAAGCATAGATCCATTAGAATATTATTGTCAATGGTAGCAAAGTTTGATTGGATGTAAAAACATCTTTCTTGTATGGAGATCTAGATGAAGAGATCTTTATGAAGCACCCTGAGGGGTTTACTGAGAAAAGAAGAGAAAATTATGTTTGCAAATTAAAAAAATCTCTCTATGGCTTGTAGCGGACTCCAAGGATGTGGAATAGAAGGTTCGACGAGTTCCAAAGAAGCAAGTTTGAAAATATTGTCAATTTCAAGTACAGATCAAATGGAGTCTTTTCAATCCTCTCGCTCAATGTAGATGACATTCTACTAGTAAGCAATAACAAAGAAGAAATTGAAAGCATCAAGTCACAGTTGAAAGGTGAATTTGAGATGAAGGATCTTGGCTCAACAAAGAAGATCTTGGGGATGGAAATTATGAGAGAAAGAAACAAGTGGTTGATGTATCTTTCTCAAGAAGAGTATCTCAAGAAAGCTATAGAGAAGTTTGGCATGATGAATACAAAATCAGTTACCACTCCCATGAGTCAATAGATGAAATTTAGTAATGCAGATTCTCCCAGTATTTCATAAGAGGTGGAATACATGAGAGAGATACCTTATGGTAGTGCAGTGGGATCTCTAATATATGCAATGATATATACCAGACCAGACTTGGCTTACTCAGTGAGCATAGTCAGTAGGTTCATGGCTAAGCCTGGAAAGCTACACTGAAAGCTCTCAAGTGGATTATGAGGTATCTGAAGGCCACTTTGCATAAGGTTCTGTTTTTTGGTGGAGCTTAGAAGGAGAGTGAGTGTATTCAAGAGTTTGTGGACTCAAATTATGATGGTTGTCTAGACTCTAGGAAGTCACTGACCGGTTATGTCTTTACAGCATTTGGCACTACAGTAAGTTGGAAACCAAGCCCGCAAAAGGTCGTTGCTTTGTCCACAACATAGGCTTAATACATAGCACTTACAAAAGTTGTAAATGAAACATTGTAATCGAAAGGAATCGCAAAAGAGCCGAGGTTGCAAGAGAAGGCAATCAAAGTGTTCTATGACAATTAGAGTGCCAAAATCAAATGTATCGTGAGAGGACTAAATATGTTGACATAAATCTACACTTTGTAAGAGAAGTCCTAGAAAAAGGAGAGGTTGTTGTGAAGAAGATTGACACTGAAGACAATTCATTTGATATGATCACAAAGGTTCTTCCAAGTAGCAAGTTCATCTACTGCTTGGAGTTAATTTAGCTTGTGAGCAGGTGAAGCTCTTTGAGGAAGGTCCGGTGGAGCAGGATTGTGCAGGTGCACTAGAGTGTTGAACTAAGTGGGGATTTGTGAGGTGTAGGTGGTCCAAAACTCAGTGGTCATGCACCAGATCACAACTCAAAGTTGTTAAAAACTTTTGACGGAAATACAGTTATACACTCCAAACAGAATTATGTATTAACGAAATCTCTGAGCTGGTTTTGAGCATGATGTTTACACTAGTTTTGGTTGTGTAAATAGTCTAGATTCATCTCTCATTTCCAACAACGAGTAGACATAACTCTCATCTGTAAAAACCTCTGAAACTTTGCAGAATAAACTCATAACTTTGCTTCCTAGAATGTAGGTTTTGATCACCTTGATCATTGTCGAACCAAGTAAGGCTCTTGTGTTCTTGTGTGTTGATTGCATTTGTTGTTTCAATTGTTCAAATTAGATTTGTCATATTTGTCTTAAATTGATTGAAATCCCTACAACGGACGTAATTAATATCCATACCCATCTTGAGGGGCTCTTCGAATATACAAATTAATGTTTCCAATTTTGAGAAGACTTTTAATCACTATAAGAATTGTGGGAAAATGCAATGTCAAATACTGCAACGAATTTACATTCGTTGCAGTATTTTGTTGTAGCAACGTCCATAGAAAAATTAAAAATGGTCTATAGCAACGTCACTGCAACGTCCAGTGACGTTGCTATAGGGACAGCAACGTCGCTGCTGCAGTATTGTGCAGCTTTTTTGGCTGGACAATACGGACAACATCTTTTTTTTTTTTTTTTTTTTAATTTTATACGGACAGCAACTTCCTTGTGCAGCTGGACGTTGTTGTCCAGCAGCTCATGCAGCTTTGTGGAGCCTTTTTGGCTGCAGAACACGGCCAATAACGTTTTTTTTTTTGTTTTTTTATTTGATATGGCAGCAACGTCTTAGAAGTTGCTGTCATATATATATGGAGATAATTCGCAGTATTTTCTGCTGCGATTTTCTCCATTGCAATTTGCGATTCTTTTTTTGCTTTCATTAATTACCTATTAATCCAACCATTTGAGCTCCAAGTCTCATTTTTATTGAAGGCATGTGTTCTATGTCTTTAAAATTACGTTTTTACATTTTTTTCAATTTAATCGGTTAGATTTTTATTATATAGCATAAATATGATGCTTTTGTTGATTTGGTTGTGTATTTTGTGTTAATTATGTATGATTAATTAAGATATTACAAGTAATTTTGACGATCACATGGATCATGTTTTTTTTTTTTTTGAAATTAATGGTTAGATTTGTGTAATTATATTATTTGTGATGTATTTTTTGATTTAATAGTGCATTTGTGTTAGTTATGTATGCTTAATTAAGGTATTAGAGGTAATTATATGATAATCTACGTATATTATGTTTTTTTTATATTAATCGGTTAGATTTGTGTACATTATAGCATAATTGTGATATATTTGTTGATTCGAGTGTATTTATTTTAATTATATATATATGTATGCTTAATTAATTAATATTAGATTTGTGATTTTAACAATCTAGTTACGTATATTTATTTTTTTTCGAATTTAATCGATTAACTTTGTATTATATAGCATGTATATAGTTGTATTTATTGTAATTTTGTATTTATGTTAATTAGATATGTTTAAAATGTTATTAGCATTGTGAAAATATATTTGTAATATAAGTATTGGCAATATATTTTTATTAAACTTGTTTATATGAACATGTTTTGGTGTAAATATTGATGTTTGATGTAGATAGAGATATAGAAGATGTAATTATTTTTGTGACACGTCCGTACGTGATTTTGAATACTTTAAATTATCAGGATATATATCACGATGAGTATTGAACTTTTTCTTAATTGCAATACATTGATAAGAAAAATTAGCAGAGATTTGTATTATTTAGACGTAAAAGATGTATATATATATATTTAAGTTGTCGATTTAGTAAATGAATAGATAGTATATATTATCGTGTATATATACGCCTTTTATATTAATTTGACCATGCTAAATATTTATTTATCAGATGGGTGGCTCGTCAGATCCGAGTAAGGGTAAAGGAAAGGGGAAAGGAAAGGCGAGGAACCAGGTGCCATAACCGTAAGGGGTACCTCGAGGAGCTTTCTCGTCGCAACCTGATTTGATTCGATGGGATCACTTTCAGCGCCGATGCCGCCGTTTTCCACTGGCTCATTGTCGCAGTTCGCCACAGGAACCCGCCCGAGTGGGCAGTTTACATCTCTGTTGATGGGTGCAGGGGCGCCAATGAGCGGTGGTGTGGTGGGGCTTGATTTGGTGGACCTGGATTTAGGAGAGGGGATGGATTTGGTGGGAGGGGATGGATTTGCTTTAATGAATTGAAAATTATGGCAGGCTAAGGAACGTGGTTTAGCCCCCAAGGACGTTCCGTTTCAGGATGTCTTTTTGAGAACTCGTGCAAAGACACACGATGACGAAACGATTGAGTGGTTAAACCCTGAGGATAAACAATATCACGTGAGTATAATTTTTATTTTCAGTGCAGTTGTGTAACCTTCACATTGTTGTTGACAGTCATAATATTACTATTTTCTAACCTATAATTTTTCAATCATAATATTTTGTTGTATAGGATGATTATTTGGGATACTGCAACAGAGAATTTGGACAAGATAAGAATGAATGGTCGCCCTGGGCCGTACAACAGTGGGTGGAAATTGTCAGGCGATCAAAAGAGATCAGGGTGTCGGATTTGGCGACTTATGGTGAGCCTAAGTGCATAGGAATCAAGGCCCGAAAGCATTTTAGGTTCTTTGAGATGCAAGGTTACAAGCCAACGAACTCTCAACTGTTAAGAAGGTTCTGGCGCACATGGTGGGATAGTTTAATATGGAGTTGCCTGAGGAATTATTTCGGTCGCAGCAGCAAGAACAACAACTGTTCAACTACATGCCTGAAGCCTTTTTTCAGGCAACACAGACTACGTACACGAATCTCGACACCGGACCTGTATCTGTGGATCCGTATATACCATCAGTGCCAACGGGACAACGAAGGAGCCGGGGGAAGTAGTGCGGGTGGCGGTGCTAATGACACTACTAAATTTGGTGATATGCAATTCGACCCGAATGCTTAAAATAAACTGTTATTTGCTAGTTTTATTTGTATGTGTATAATTATGAACAAACGATATTTATTTTAACTTGTTTTTATTTATGGTTGAATTAGAAGTTACTTGCAAATATTTATTATTTACTATATTACCCTTATTGAATCAATAAACTTATCTATTTCCTTTTTAACTTCATAATTTTTTAATGTAGAACCACATAAAATAGAATCACGCCTTTATGTAAATGACTAAGATTTACTTACTCAAAAACCAAAATTAAACTATCTATTTGTGAATTGTTCTAGATTTTGCTTTTTATTATTTGAATCAATAGGTTGTGAGGTGAAATTGAATTATTTAGGTTTCTAACAAATAACGTGTTTCACATAGTTTATCTATTATCTTTATATGTAACATACAATATTTCCTAATCATAAATTAGAAAGAAGTATGTTTTAGAAAGTTTCTCTAAATTCTGTAAATCTTTTATAGGTTCTAAAAAGGAAACTGAATTTATAAGTTATAGGTTGTAAATCTTTCAAGTTGAATTAGGTAGTAACTTCCACTAAAGTAGTACTAAATTGCACATTAACCACTGTTTAAGTTAACGAATTCTTGTAACATATGATTACAGACTGTTAAGTAAATACATTATGTGTAATCAGGGTCATCGTCATCTGCATCATCGCCATCATCTTCATCGCCATCATCGTCAACCTCGACTTCCACAATATCATCATCTGCAAGTCTGATAGGAGTATTGTCTATATTGTTGATGTCATCAATCTTACTAGTGGTCGGGTGCTATCTTGGTAAATCTCCTGATTAGCGAACGAGGTATCATGCTCTTGTTGTGCAAGCCGCCCACCATCCTCTCCTGCTATACGGACTGTAATAAACTTGTTGTGCCTAACTTGCTAAGATAAACGGTTCGGACGCTCCTGTCTCGAGTCACATTGTTGGATTAATATCAACAAGCCCATAAGTTGGATGAGTTGTTATTCCATTATACACGTCGTACCAGTCACATTTGAACATGATAATTTGTTCTAAGTTTCCACTACCCCAATAATCAAGTTGTATAATCTCTTGAAGCATTCCATAGAAATTACGTGCTTTATCTTATTGATATTTTTCTCGTAACTCGCTTCTCCACAATAGGGGCACTCGGTTCAGTTGGCACTTTCATATTCTCCGTAATGAAGGATGCAAGTATTAACACACACATCATATGTTACATACCCGAGTCCTAAACTTTTAATGAATCTCTTCACCCCGTACCAACTTTCAGGCAATCTATGACGATTTGCAGGACTATTTAATCTGTGGGCGGCTTCTAATTGATTATCAGCAAATGCTTTCCTTGTACCATGACGAACCTTGTCGACAATAAATCCTGTTAACCATTGCAATGGTGTTGTTTCTACTCCTATGTGTATCGGCACCTCGACTTCCCGTAGCATTTCAAAAAAGTCATGTGCCTCAGGGTTTAGCTCTTCTTTTATATTTTGATTATAATGCTTGCCTTCAAACTGACTGACCCCCGTATGTATCATTGACCATATCTACGTAACCACTTTCGACATTATAAGCATTAGTAGACGACTCTCCTGCGTATGCGTAATTGCCAAAATAGTTGTTGTTCCTTTCTCCGTGTGCCTCCCATACGTAATAATGAGGAACAAAGCCGTACTTCAATAGGTGTTCCTGAATCACATTCCTCTTTTTGCTTTTGCTAAGACCACACCGAATGCACGGGCACTTAACTCTTTGATGGTGTGCTAAGTGACCTTGAGAAAACGCAAAATCTAGAAATCTGTTGACGCTATCTATGAAATAAGGATTGATATACCCCTCATCAACATTGCCTCGATCGTACATCCAACTTCGATCTTTGTTATTATGCATTTTTATCTAATTAAAATCAAATTAACAATGCATTAGCACCAAAACTGACTGTTTAATTACTAAAGTAAGACTAATTAAAATTAATCATCAAACACCAACAAGATGAACAACTAATTACACACATATACAACATATTACTAATTAAATCACGCTTAGATCTCAGTTATTCTAAATATGATGAATAAATTAAGTAATAGTTATACTACTAAAAGTACAAATATCACTAAATTTAGTAACAATATTGCATCAACAAGAAAATTAATCATCAATTATACATATATTTGACAAGATGAACAATTAATTACACACACACACACACACACACACACACACACACACACACATATATATATATATATATATATATATATATATATATATAAATAACATAGTGCTAATTAAACGATGTTTATATCTCATATATTCTAAAGATGATGTTGAGTTAATAATCTACTAAAATTACCAAAATTATTAAATTAAGCATGAATTAGAATACTAATACTGAAAAACATACCTCTCGTGAAGTGAGATTTGTGGAGAATTACATTGCAAAACATCACAAGAAAGAAATGTCTTGATGAAAAATGGGGGACGGAGAAGAAATGCAGGAGAGGTTGGGGAAGAAGCGCAGGTTTTGGATCTGAAATGTGTGTGTTGCTATAAAATTTCAAGTCCTTAAAATAAAAGACAAGAAAAGTTAGAACAAATAAAATTTATATTTATTGAAAAAGATATGGGGTTACAATCTCAATAATCCTCTGATTCTTTTCTAGAACATATGAACTTAAAAAAACTTGGTAGACTTGAGAGTGGAGTTGATTTTGATCTCTTCCACGTGGCTTTGATTTGAACTTCGATTCAAGGGCATTTGAGTTTGATCTTGAATTAAAGTTGAACTTGACTTGAAGCTCGCGACGAACAATATGATCTTTGCCTTGAGTTCTTTTGAATTTGTTGAATATATTGAGGTTTGATCTCCTTTAGCAGAAGTCCGATCCTTAGAAACAGTTTTCCAACGGCTTTGCAGCTTGATGTGGAATCAAATGGAGTTTTTATTTAATCCTCGTGAAGAACAATCTTGATTCTCGCGAAGAACGCCTTGAAGATGATAAATTTGAGGGCGAGGGCGATTTCCACAGCTTTAATCAAATGGAGAATTTCCACAGCTTTAATCATCGTGAAGAACGATCATGATCCTCGTGAAGAACTCCTCGAAGATGATGAACTTTGAGTGAGAATTTCCAGAGCTTCTCCTCTTCAAAATATGATATTTGTGTTGTGAATTTGCTTTGAGTGAAGACCTCTATTTATAGGTGTAGAAGTAGAGTCTCGATAAGATCAAAAGATGACGTGGAAGCATACTATTGGTTCTTCCATTTTCAAGATAAATACAAATTTATTTTGTATTTATCAAGAAGTATTTTAAATAAAACACATCATATATGACACTTGTCACCATTTAATTGGCCAACAAAATATATTAGAAAATTAATTAATTTAACTATTTTTATATTGGAATTTAATTTAGTAAAATCCCAAAATTCAAATAGCAAAAATTAAATTAATCTCTAATGTATTTATTTAATTAGGTACAAAATTTAAGTGCCTACAAATGCCCCCTCAAGACTTGGTCACGAAATTCATGCTTTGAAGTGGACGAGTCACAACTATATCCTCTTTTTTTTTTTTTTTGAACACCGGTCTATATGCACCAGTAACAAGTTGTCCACTCAGTTAAAGGTCCACATAGACCGGTCGCACTGGATAATTGCCCTTCCACCTTCTTCACAACAAGCTGCGTAATGTTCTGTAACTCCTTTTCTTTTTTTTTTCTTTTTTTGTTTCGGGTCCACCTAAACCAATCACACATGATGATTGCTCAAATGGTCTACATGGACCAATATAGGATTTTTTTTCCAAGAACATCACGTGCAGCAAGCCAGCAACACAGCCTTTATTATTTTTTTTTTTGTTGCTGGTCCACCTAAACCAGCCACATATGATGATGACTCCAATGGTCTACATGGACCAAAACATGTGATAGCTTCTCCTCTTCTTCTCCAAAGTTTTCACACGCACACACACCTGTGAATTTGTTTCGTTCTTCAATTCTAATTCATCCTCTTTAGACATATAATCAAACGATATTCTCACTCTCCAAATTACACCAGGACTTTGTAAATGGAATTTAGCAAATAGGAAACCCAAACGAATCAGGACACCCGAAAGAGTCTTAAGAATTCGTATCTCGGTTTTTTGATTTCACCTCTTCTTTGAATCCAACTCGAATTGAACTTCTTCCAAAACTTAATTCTATATAAAGGATTGAACCCTGCTCTGTCTTTCTTTTCGTGCAGCAGCTTTGTAATTTCAGAATAAATTTTCTTCTTCTTTTTTTTTTGTTTTTGTTTTTGCAAACTCGCGGCTTCGGGAAGTCGTTTGCGAGAATTCGTTCAAACGAAGCAGGTATTAGTCGATCCCCTCCCTTTTTCTTTTATTGTTTGCATGTTCCAATTATATTTTCTCTCTAAACTCTTTTGTCCGGAACAGAAATCAAAAATTTCTTGATGATTTTAGTTGGAGAATATTATTCCTTTCTTTCACAAAATTGTGCGGTCACTATTTTGGTTCTTTGCCAGATTTTCGAGACAGCACGGAGTCAAGTTCCTTTTTTTTTTATCGCGACTTCCTTGCTCACTTGGGTCGAAGAATTGTCTAAAGGCAGCACAAAGTAGGATGACGCCTCTCAACTTTCCTGGAAAATTTCACTATATCCCTAATATTGGGAGTGGACAGACGCTAGAGAACTTGCGCGAAATCAAAAATATCAAGCTTCACTGGAGAATATAAAGGCCGCATGAATTACTTGAGACTTTGAGACCCAATGTGGCAATTTAAGGAAAGAAGACGGGAGTTGCTTGAGACATGAGACATCCATTTGAGACTTGAACATTGATTTGAAACATCGAGATTGAGAGCACGTGTGACATTTACTTGAAGTGAAACATCTCTTTAAAGGCTTTAACCTTGGAAGCGGACGTTTGAGACTTGTAAGGAAAGAACATCTTTTTGCTCGTGCTCAGGATACTTGAAAATTAAGTATATGCGGACCATTTTGCTCGTGCCCAGGAGAATTAAAAAATTTAAAGTATTTGCAGACCTTTTTGTTCGTGCCCAGGAGATTTGAAGACTTGAAGAATTTGCAGACCTTTTTGCTCGTATCCAGGAGATTTAAAGAGTTGAGGAATTTGCAGACATTTTTGCTCGTGCCCAGGAGATTTAAAGACTTGAGGAGTTTGCAGACCTTTTTGCTCGTGCCCAGGAGATTTAAAGACTTGAGGAATTTGCAGACCTTTTTGCTCGTGTCCAGGAGACTTGAAGATTTCAAAAACATGTGGACCTTTTAGTTCGTGCCCATGAGACTTGAAGACTTAGGAATTTACAGACCTTTTTGCTCGTGTCCAGGAGATTTGAAGATTTGCCTTGCCAGGAAGTCATTTTTTTTTCATGAATATTTAAACAGTTTATACTCGTGTTAAGGAGTTTGTTGATAGTTTATACTCTTATTAAGGAGAACATGAAGATACATTTAATTTGACGATTTTAGATAGTTTAAGCTCGTATCAAGGAGCATATTGGCAGAGACAAAATTTGATGTCATGCCCTCTTCTTCATCATCTTTATCTACGTCATCATCTTCAGTATTAGGGATATAACTTGAATGTTCATTTTTTGCAGATTTTAAACTTATCTCGATGTCATGCGCTCGAGTTGCTAGCTCTTCAAAATTTCTAGGCTTTATTCCTTGAAGTATATAAGAAAGACCCCAGTTCATCCCTTGAATACATATTTCAATAGCAGAAGTTTCAGACAATTTTTCTTTGCAGCTTAAGGACAAATTTTCTCCATCTATTGACATATTCAATCACTGGCTCATATTCTCCTTGATGTGCATTGGCAAGCTCAATCATGCTTACAGTGCGACGAGTGCTATAAAAGCGGTCGAAGAACTTAGTTTGCAAATCTTTCCAGCTATCAATGGAGTTTGGCTCAAGGCCAATGTACCAGTCAAAAGCAAAACCTTCTAAGGATCGCACACATTGTTTAACAAGAAGATCTCCATCGGTTCCAGCACTGCTACATGTTTCGATGAAGTGAGCAACATGTTGTCGCGGATCTCCCTTCCCATCAAATCTTTGAAATTTCGGAGGTTGATAACTTTCAGGCATTTGCAATTGCTCAATCCTTTCAGTATATGGCTTCATGTAAGATTTGAATATTTTAGATTGAGCTTTATAGTTCTTTGCAACTTCTTTGAGATAGTTTTTCAGTTGATCAACAGAAACAAGACCTTGGGAAGATACTTGGATTCCTTGGATTGGGATCACTTCGGCCTCTAAAGTAGCTCCTTCAAGAAAATTTGGCTTCACACTTTGACCATCGTGCCTTAAGAGTTTCAACTTTTGGAGATGAGAGGGGCTTTGAATTTCTTGGCTTGTGATCAAATTGGCCTCTGGAGTAGCTCCTTCAAGAGAGTTTGGCTTTATGCTTTGACTGTCGTTCCTTAGAAGTTTCAACGTTTGGAGATGAGAGCGGCCTTGAACTTCTTGGCTTGATATATGTTCTCCATCTTGAACTTTGTCAATGATCTCCTCAGTATTTTGATCATCTTCCTTTTGGAGCTCTAGCTTTGACAATATATGATCCAAGTGTTCTTCACGTTTATCCATTTGCTTGGTGAAGTTCTCAATAGCTTTAGCCAATGCAGCAACTCGCTCTTCCACTGAAGGTGATTGAGTTGGTTCCTCAGCTTCATGCCTTGCCCCCGGTACAAGTGGAGCTTTGATCATCAATTGAGTGAACCTTCACTTCTTGCCCCCATTGACTTGTCCATTGCTAAGCAAGTGTTGGCTTCTTGAGACTTGCAAGAAAAGAGATGAGAGGTAGAGATTGTCCCACTGGGCGTGCCAAAATTTGTTGCTATGAAATTTCAAGTCCTTAAAATAAAAGACAAGAAAAGTTAGAACAAATAAAATTTATATTTATTGAAAAAGATATGGGGTTACAATCTCAATAATCCTCTGATTCTTTTCTAGAACATATGAACTTAAAAAAACTTGGTAGACTTGAGAGTGGAGTTGATTTTGATCTCTTCCACGTGGCTTTGATTTGAACTTCGATTCAAGGGCGTTTGAGTTTGATCTTGAATTAAAGTTGAACTTGACTTGAAGCTCGCGACGAACAATATGATCTTTGCCTTGAGTTCTTTTGAATTTGTTGAATATATTGAGGTTTGATCTCCTTTAGCAGAAGTCCGATCCTTAGAAACAGTTTTCCAACGGCTTTGCAGCTTGATGTGGAATCAAATGGAGTTTTTATTTAATCCTCGTGAAGAACAATCTTGATTCTCGCGAAGAACGCCTTGAAGATGATAAATTTGAGGGCGAGGGCGATTTCCACAGCTTTAATCAAATGGAGAATTTCCACAGCTTTAATCCTCGTGAAGAACGATTCTGATCCTCGTGAAGAACTCCTCGAAGATGATGAACTTTGAGTGAGAATTTCCAGAGCTTCTCCTCTTCAAAATATGATATTTGTGTTGTGAATTTGCTTTGAGTGAAGACCTCTATTTATAGGTGTAGAAGTAGAGTCTTGATAAGATCAAAAGATGGCGTGGAAGCATACTATTGGTTCTTCCATTTTCAAGATAAATACAAATTTATTTTGTATTTATCAAGAAGTATTATAAATAAAACACATCATATATATGACACTTGTCACCATTTAATTGGCCAACAAAAAATATATTAGAAAATTAATTAATTTAACTATTTTTATATTGGAATTTAATTTAGTAAAATCCCAAAATTCAAATAGCAAAAATTAAATTAATCTCTAATGTATTTATTTAATTAGGTACAAAATTTAAGTGCCTACAGTGGAGGAGGATATAATTTTAATAAACCTATTGCAAGGCCCAAATCCCTTGTTGTTGCTGACAAAGCAGCTTTTCTGACACAACAGTAAGAGAAACTGGCGCTGCAATAGGTTTTAACCTACAGCAACGCCCAATTCCCTTGCAACAGAAGAATGTCTGACAATGTAAAACCTATTGCAACGCCCAATTCCCTTGCAACAGAAGAATGTCTGACAATGAAATGGGTGCAAGGCCCAATTCCCTTGCTGCTGATTTCAAAATGGAAATTTTGGCGGAAATTTCAAATTTTCCCAAAATTTTCCAACCCTTCCTATAAATACTACACTAAATTCACTCACCCTCCCACTACAATTCTCCCTCTCATATATCATCTTCTTCTCCTCTTCTCTCCTTCACTTTTTTTTTTCTTAATTTATTTTGCATCATCAACTTATATTGTACATCCATGCATCTTAATATATATATATATATATATATATATATATATATATATATATATATATATAGTTATATGTTACTATATATACTCTAAGTTTTAGTGATGTATATTGTATAGTTATAATTAATGAGATTGTTAATTATTACATTATAATGTTTAGTGTGTTAATGTGTGTATATATATATATATATATATATATATATATATATATATATATATATGTATGTATATCATTATGTGTGTGTCCTTTAATTGTTACATATATATGTGTGTATCCTTTAATTTTATTATTAGTACTATTTGTTTTTACACATACTATATATATATATATATATATATATATATATATATATATTACAAAATATTTTTATTAAAATTCTGGCTGTAAAAACCACCAATTTTGTTTTAGACGTTGCTGTATATTTAAAAAAAAAAAAAATTACACAGAAAAGTCCATGTGGACGTTGTTGTATTTTTTTTAAGTTCTTTTTTTTTTTACACAGCAACGTCCAAAGACGTTGCTTTGAACAGTGCGTCAGAAAAATACTGCAATTGCAGTAGTTTCTGTAAATGAATAAAAAAAAAAAAATTAACTAAAGCAACACCTACGTCATCGGACGTTGCTGTTGATTGAAAAAAAAAACGTGCGCAAAAAGCAATTACATCGTCCAAGGACGTTGCAATTGCTTTATGTGTCAGAATATATTGCAATGTCCTTGGCGGTTGCAATATATATTGTGTGTCTGACGGGCAACAACAAAGTCTTTTTCCCTTGCAAAAAATATGTGTTAGACTACCAATAGCAATGTCCTTTTCCATTGCAACCTGTAGAAAGCAACGCCACCTATTGCAAGGGAAATTAGCAACATTTAATTGCCTTGCAATAGATCAATAGTAAGGAATTTTCAACCTATTACAATGCTTTTGGGCCTTGCAATAGCTAACAATTCTTGTAGTGAATAGCTTTTAGTTCGGTTAGTTGACTATTGGAGAAATACATTCAAATTTAGTAAGGTCTCGTCTCAGGTCTCTCACTTCACTTAGTATAAATAGATATTCACTCACATTCACACGCACTTTTGCGTAATGAAGTTTACACTTCGCGTCTTCAAATATTTTCCTTCTTCACCTTGTAATCATTCGGTTCTAGTAAACATTCAATGACAATCGTCAGTTATGATTGATTGTATTGTTGTTGTTCACTTAATGTTCAATTGAAGTTTGATATCTCAATGAACTTGAATTCAAAATTTGGCATATTACGTTGTAACAAGAAGAAATAGGAATTCAAGCGGAACGCGACATTTTCAACAACTTTAATCATCTAAAATTGCGAACCAATTTAATAACGAAAGATGGAAATTACAATCTTAGTTTAACGGAGTGTTTGAAACAATTTATTGCAATATATAGACTTACATCCATGTCTCCCATCCATCTCAAGCGTGAGACTGAATACAAATATCATAAACTTAAAACTAATCATGTATAAATCATAACTTAGAATTAATTAATAACTCATGCAGTGGGATAAGTGACGTCCGTAGCTATTCCACACATGCCTCCTTCTTGATCAGCATCCATCTGCACTCTCCCATACCCATTCTCTCCCCAGTCTTCACCCCAAGAATTCTTAATCAACCAATACTTAGTACCATTTTCATCGGTACCGTACCCCACCACCACAACAGCATGGTTGGTTTCAGCTCCACATTCACCTGTTAGAACTCCGCCGTTGTATAACTGTAACGGCCCTCCGTTAATTCCAACTGATAAAGGCTGTTGGGTCACTGCCATTAACATGGCTTGTTCGTTGTTCGATTCAACGCCTTGGTAGCCGGTTATCGGCATTGCGAGGGAGGATGGCACGTAGTTGCTGGTGCATGTTTGTTTCTGCATTTGGTAGGGGTAATCTGCATCGGAAGCGAGGCCACCGCTGTTCGTGACCAATTGGAACGCGTAGATCATATTACCGCCCCTACATGGATCATCTCCGCCGTAGCAGTCAATTATTTGTTGCTCGGATAAGGATTGTAGCGTGCCTGATTTAAGCTGAATTACGCTTTCGATCGCGGCCACGGCTGAAAATGCCCAGCAACATCCTGCTTGCATGTAGGTATAGTATATGTTGAAAAATATATATATGAAAAAAAAATATTGTAATAGAGCCAAATCAAAAAGAGATCTAATTAATGTTCAAATTATACAATCACCCATAAACCTCACTTGTCAATAATACCACGAAAGATCAGGATGAAAAATGAAAAGTCGTCTATTTAGAAATAAAAATATATAATCTCTTATTGGGTTTGGGTTTTTCAATAATTCAAAAGATTTTGTTTAAGTTCTTGGAAATTAATAGAAAATTTGAGAAAATCCTTATACTAACTAAGTGAGAGACAAATCCATTCAACTTTCTAAAACGAGAGACGATTTTTTGACTTAGCAAAGAACAAAATGTGGAAGAGACTATTTTATATAAGTCTATTTCTCTGACTAATATTTACCACAAGTAAAAGTAATGCTACTCTTTCCAGTTTATAGCTGAATTTGCTTTGATCAAAAATAAAATTACCACATTGTCCTTGGTTCTTGACAGACGTAACAGCGCCGCGGTCTCTCCAATCAAGGCGATCCGGCACTTCTCCCACATTATTTTCATCATATTCAAAAGTCGACGTAGGCACTAAGGATGCGTTAAGCGATGGCTTATGCCCCGTATGCTTGGCGAGGAACTCTTCGTTTGTTAGGTCCGCAAATTTATTAACTCCGACCTTGTACGTGTGATTTCCGTGTTTGTTGAAGCGTTCGATGAACTCTACGTTCTCTTTAAATATACGAAATCGCTTCTCTTTCTCTTCTTTACTGGCGTAGCTGCGGCCATGTTTAGCTATCCATTTCTCGTGTTTGATTAACATAGTTAGGCCGTCATCATGAGATGCACGAGATGTTGCCTCACAAAATGACAAGGCAAAAATACACAAAAGGATGAAGAAAAGAAAATTGTTATTAATGGCTGCCATTTTTTTGCACAGGGTTGATTGTTGAATGATGAGATGAAAATGAAGAGAGATGTGGCATTTATAGAAGTAGCAACTCATTATTGGCGGGTGTTGTACGTTGCCGTGTAGCTAAGTTTGGAGGACAATTACGTAATTAACTGAATTAGCTAGCACACCGCAAATTTTACGCGCCAAATATATATATATATATATATATATATATATATATATGTTTCACTATCTGATGATCAATATTGGTAATAATTAATAGTACAAACAACTAAACGTACTTGCTGTTTCATGCCTTTTAGATTTGAAGTACTTTAGATGCTCGGGCTAATTAATGAGGTCATTTTTGTTGGATTTGTGCTTTTTTTTTTTTGTAGCAATTGTCGGATTTATGCTTGATTAATTATCTTTTTATGTCGGGAAAACATTACAAATAGTCCCTAAAGTTTAAAAAAAGTCTCACATTCATCCTCCATGTTTAAATCGTTTTGTGTTAATCCCTCAAGATACAATTTAGATTCACTTTGATCCCCGTCACTATAATATATTCAGTTTTTAACTAAATTAAAGCATGTGGGTAATTTTAGAAAGGACAAACTTGTCAATCTATGTAAAAACAACACAAAGAATATTTGTTTCACTTCAATCCTTGATATTCAGTGGAGATAACGTAAAAAGGAACAAAAGTTTATTTTACACTTTTACTATTATATTAGCAAATATCTTTTTTTTTTTTTGTCTTTTTAACTATTTGATGATACATGACATTATATTAACTTAATATCACTTATTCAACAGTAGAATGTGCATATAAACTCATTCAAAATAATTTAGTAAAAAAACAAATAATCAATAATGAATAAGATCAGTAAAAGAAACAAACATAACATTCATAACATAAACTTCATTGGTTCTTTATTGACAAAGGAAGTTGCCCACACAAATGCTAAGGTTCGTCCAACATTTGCAAGCTAATAGAAAGCAAGAAAAAAAAAATGTTCCTCTCGAGTGCCTATTGCAATTATTACCAAGCACATTTATTCATCAAGAAAACTAAAACAAAAATCTGTAACGTAAGTCTATGACCACAAAAGATATCAACTGAGCTTATTCGGACGCTCAAATTCTTAAGTTTTTTGGCTTTGTTTTTTTCTTCTCCCACTAGCTGCTGATTTTAGTGAGCTCAGTGTGACACAATGTGTGCCTTTCTTCTTGAAATTAGACTTGACGGAGACACCAGCAATTGTCACGCTTAATGGTTGCGAAGTGGTAGAATTTGGTGGCTGTGGTGCTCTTGGTAGGGGGTTCATACAAGTAAATGCAGAAAAGTTTTCTTGTGATGGCGTTGCATTTACATTTCCAGTTGCCTACAGAAAAGCAAAAGAATAGCCATTAAACACACAATATAACATGAGAAATAAAAATTAGATACTAAAAAGCAAGAGATAACTACAATAGTAGAACTTGATGCAACATTTCGAATGGTAGTTTGGCTGCTTGGCGTCATACTCGTATTGGTTGGACCCTGCATTGAAATGCTTAATAAATAATCGATAGGTGATAAGTTCTATTTTAAAAGATCAGTGATGTTAAAATCAACTTACGATTGATGAATTTGATCCAAAATCTTGAATTGGAGGATCTTTTTGATAATTATATCCATATAAATCAAAGTTCTGCCACATTTTTCCTGTTGGTGTTGGACATTTGCTTCTGTAATGTCCTTTTTGCTTGCACACACTACATTTTCTTCTCTTTTTCTCATTTTCCTTATCAACAGCAGCAGTAGGTGATGTAGTTACTTGTGCAGCAGAGTTGAGCTCAGGGAATTCATGGCAGACGGTTGAACACACGTCGAGTGAGCTAATGGTTGACTTGGTGCTTGTGGAGCCGCAACTTCTTCATTGGTGTGAACTGAGGGAGCTGGTTCAAGATTTTTGACGGATGCACATTTTCTTTTGTTATGCCCATCTTGGTGGCATATACTGCAAGCCAATGTCTTCTGCCTAGTTTTTCTGAGTTTTTGTGTACTCTTCGCATTACGCGCTGGCTCGTCGTGCTCCCTTCTTCTAGCCTTTTTGGGCCTCCCTGGCAGTCTTAGTTCAATAGGAGGTACAACAACTCCTATATTTGTAATTGGCCATTCTTCAGGTCCCTTCACTGGATTTATGACATAGCCATATGTCTTAAGATAAGTCTCTTTGGAATAAAAGTTATCTACATAATCCTCTGGTTCTCTGCTTGAAGATACAATTGCACTCACTCCATGAACACAAGGGATTCCTGTCAATTGCCATTTTCTGCAAGAGCAAGTCTGATCATCAAGGTTAAAAGAATATCTTGCTCCATAAACGTCTCCCACTTCAAATTTTGCTGATCCAACATATTCTGCAATACAACTTCTGGTTTCATCTTTCAACTTTTCAAGAGCTTTTTGCACCTTCGGGCATAATACGTCATCCCATTTTGCAGCAATATCTCTTTTACTTTGAAGCCTTTTTTGTATGTATATTCTAACTCCTTCCAGCATATTATATATTGGTTTGTACCTAGCTTCGAGAATTGTGGAGTTAAAACTCTCACACATATTATTCAGAAAGATATCACACTTAGGATACGTTCTAAAATGTGACCTGGACCAATGTCTTGGATGAACATCTTTCAGCCAATTATATGCTTTTTCATCAAATTCTTTGAGAGAGTCCATTTGAAATGTAAACTGATTTGTTGTTGAAGCTCTGGCAAGATTCCATACTCTATCTTTCAGTGATAATCCTGGGTGGATCTTACTGAAGTTTTTGTACATGTGCCTAACACAATATCTATGTTCAACCTCTGGCAATAGCTCATATAATGCAGGCAACAATCCCTTAAAATGTAAAAAAACAAGTTACTTGACACAAAAGTGTGTAAGATACGACTGTAACGTTTAAATATTGTAACATTTTAAAGTGTGACATACCTTTTGTCTGTCTGATATAAATGTCCATTTCTCTTCCTCATATATTTGGAGGTCTTCTTGAAGTAGTTCTAGAAACCATTTCCAAGAACTTTTATCTTCTGTTTCTGCTACACAATAGCAGATAGGAAAGATACAATTGTTGGGATCTACCCCAACAGCAGACAGCAAGACTCCCTTGTGCGGTCCTTTTAAGTGGCATGCGTCAACACCAATCACGGGTCTACACCCTTCAAGAAACCCTTTTTTACAAGCATAAAAACAGACATATAATCTTTGAAACCTTTCCTCATTGGTGTTGTCATCAGTTTCTGTTTTCAACACAACCGTCGACTGAGGATTAGTGATTCTCAATTCTTCACAGTAATCATAGAATCTCTTATATTGGTTCTTATATTTTCCATAAAGCATGTCATAAAACCTTTCTCTTGGTCCGGTAGTACTGTGACTTACTTACGTCAGTATTAAGATCATTGTGGACTTTCTCTTGAAACTCTCCAAATTTCCATCCATTGTGCAGCCTCCAGTCAGCCAAATATCTCTTGCTTAGCATGTTTGATGTGACAAACTTGTTTTTGCTGAATGTTCTTCCACATCTGTGGTTACCATTTAGCGTCTTAATCTGGAAACTTGCGGAGTTTCTCATCTTAGAAGCCAACACCACCCATGGACAGTTTTTCCCAAAGCATTTCGCTCTAACTCTTATTTTATCATTTTTAATGAACTTTATCGCTCTTTGCCAACTAACTCCATGAGCTCTTACAGCATCTTTAAATTCACTTCTATCTTTGAAAATCATCCCATTTTTAAACTTCGAGTCCAACATATCAGATTTGGGATTAAATCTAACATACTGTTTCTCTTCAAAATTCTCATCATCACTGCGTAAGCTTTTTAATTCCTCTTCTGAAGAAATCTCATCTACTTGTTCAGTAACAATGGCCTCTTCATCTACTGATGTGAAATAGATCTCTTTATCACCCTTCTCAACCATATGGTCCACATGTTTCTCATGTAATTTGTCATTTTCACTTAACTCGTATTCACTATCATAAAAGCTCTCACAATCGCTTGTATCAAATTCGCTGGCATTTTCACTTTCATCAGTCCATGTTGCCATATCATGCTCATCACCTTCACCAAATACACCGGTATCATTTTCACAAGTATTATCATCTTGCATTGTAGAGTAAGAAGGCCTATGAAAATAAGTATTTTCTAACAATCAAGTGAATGAGAAAGTATGAATTGCATACACTTCAACTTCCTTATCATATGCCAGTGCAAGATCTGCCATTTTCCTCACATCATCATCAAGTAATATAAAATGAAAACCTTCGTTTGAACCAAACTTAGGAAATATATAGTAAAATACCAAAGGGTCTGTATATCCAAGCATTTGTCCAATTTTTTCTATGGTACTCAAAGACACGCTTTCACCATCACAATAATCTATATGGTTAACAGTCCCCCCTACGTACAATTTTTCTGGAATCTCTATAATTTTTTCACCATGATGAAATTTAATTGTGAAGAACTTATTTGTTGAACCTGCATTTATAGAAACAATCATTTATGAATACAAACTCAAATAAAGAATGTTCAGGGACATAGTTACAAGGTACAAAAGATGAAACTTATTGTTTCTACGGTAACACAATACTACTTCTTTTAGGAAGAAAATTCAAGAGCATATACAAAAAAAAAAGAGACTAAAAACATTAAAAAACATGAAGCCTTCATAACAACTGTAATTACTCCAAATAAGTATGCCCCATGCATTATTATAAGCTATATACATAACAATAAAAATATAAACCAATTTGAGAGATGTACTTATTTAGTTACGAACCATTTTCGAGATCAATTCCAAAAGTTTGCCCACTCTCACGACACCGCATCGTAAATTGTTGCTATCACTCTCCGACTCTGAGATCTGCTGCGATCAGAAAAAGATTGGGTGGTTTCGTCCCAATTGCATTTGCATGTGCAGACCCTTTTTCTTCTCTCACTTCCGGCGGCTCAGTGTATAATATGGACGACAAGTGCTTTTGGGAGGGAAAATAACTCTATTTTATTAGGTGAACTGACAATTTTGTCCTTTCTAAAATTACCCACATACCTTAATTTAGTTAAAGATTGAATTAATTATAGTGACGGGGATCAAAGTGAATCTAAATTATAACTTGAGGGATTAACACAACACAATTTAAACATGGAGGATGAATATGAGACTTTTTTTAAACTTAAGGGACTGTTTGTAGTGTTTTCCCTTTTATGTCAGTATTGTCAGTTGGCTTATGATGTCTTTTCGATTGGTTTTTTTTTTTTTTGAAATAAAATATTGTGAATAAGTATTTATTCTTACTTGAGTATGTGACTTTTTGGTCCTAGTAAATACAATAAAGTAATTTTTTTTATCACTATGTATAAATTGAATATTTTAACAGTTTCATAAATAATATTAATCACATCCACACCTTATATATGTAAAAAATGGGTCCGGTCTAAGATCGTTGGATAGAAATCTAGAATGGATCTTTTCTTTTAAATCAAAATCCATTTTGTAACGTGTCTAAATTTGGTCATTTAATGCGAAAATGGTAATTAATTCTCCCAATGTACAAATGTTGGTCCATTTGGTACGGAGTATTTGCATTTCTCTAGGAGTTTAGACTCCGATTTCTTAGAAACAAAAATGAAATATTTACATTTTTTAATTTCGAAGTGATTGATACCAAGGGAATTTTTAATTAGATAGAAAAAGATAGGAAAAGATGGAAAAAGCTAAGTATATCTTTTGTAAGTCTTTATTTAAATTTTTATAAATTTCATTTTTCGGTTTCCTCCGAAACACATTCAACACTTCATAACTAATATATAGAAAACTCTAATATTTACTCACACATAATCCTATATTGGGAGCTTATGTTGTTAAAGAATACTTTCAGTTTTCAGTTTTCATTTTCAATTCAATACAAGAGGCGAAAAAATTTAGTACTCTTTAAAAGAATTCTAGTCTCAAAATTTTCATATTCCCACCAATTTAGAAACTCCATAAACACTATTGAAATGAATATATTTTCTTTGCACATCTACTTGAGCTCCGAGGTGATACTTCTTAATTTAATTTATATTTCTCAATCTAGCTATGTATCATTTTCAGTAACGGTTTACTATTTTAATTTAATCTTCTTATTTGCGTTATTCTATTTTAAATATATAAGTAAGACTAACATATTTTTATATTGATGACGTAAACATCCCCATCGGTCGTGTCTGTTCATGCATCTACACTCTTTCAATTAAGACACAAAAACACCTTACCTCGATGATAGACAAGTTTCATCAAAGGGCCAACGAAGATATGTGTCACTCTCCTCGTGTTGTAACGAGAGAACGTCATGGGCGACCATACGTGCTTCACCCCAAGGGTAGTTCCATCACCCGTATTCCTTCTCCAATCACTTGGGTCCTTTGTGTTAGAAGAGACGTCATGGATTGCTCATGGGCGACCTTGCGTTCTGCGCAGCGGCTCGTTTCATCAGCGCATTCCTTCTCCAATCACTTGGGTCCCTTGTATCAGGAGACACACGTCATGGACCAGTTATGGACGATCTTGCGTGCTCTATGCCTTGGATCGTTCCATTACTATATTTTTCCCCAATTACTTGGGTCCCTTGTATCATGAGACCCATGTTACGGACCACTCATTGGTGACCAAGCGTACTATGCTCCCCTTGTTTTTCTGTCACCGCTTGCCTTCCCTAATCACTTAGGTCCATTGTGTCAAGAGACATTCTTCACGGGCCACTCGTTGACAACCTTGCGTGCTATAGGCTCCGAGTCGTTATATCACCACATTACTTCCCAATTCACGTGGGTCCTTTGTGTCAAGAGACACACATCATGGACAACTAATGGACAACCTTGCATGCTCTACACCCCAGGCCATTTCATCACTGAATTCCTTTCCCAATCACTTGGGTACCTCGCGTAATGAGACATACGTCACATACCACTCATGGGAGACCTTGTGTGCTCTGTGCCCCTGGTCATTCCGGCACTGCATCTTTTGCACCAATCACGATTGCGCTGTGAAATTCGGAAGGATGACCACGTAGGTACTCAAGTATAACGCTTCGTTACAGCATGAAACATACACTTGACACTCACCACCGCCTCTGAAGTGCTAGGTGGCATGACACCGTTGTCGAGCTCAACTACATTTGAAGTTGAAACATTACTTGTGACTAAGGTACTAAGGTGGTGTTTGCAAATGCTTATAAAAAATGATTATTGGTTTTTGCATCCGTAAAAAACGCATTTTTAGTGTTTGGAACACTGAATTTTGCTTCTGTTGTCTAAAAAAAAGTCAAGAAAAGCACAAGCTGTAAAAGGATGCCACGGGTGCTTCTCCAACTGCTTATGAAAATATGTTATTTTTAAAAGTTTTTAAAAAGAAAAGTCACGTCTAATTAGTTTTGTAAATACCTAATTAATGCTTTAAGCAGCTTTTAAAAAATATTTGCAAACACTACGACTTTTTGTCAAAAGTCACTGAAAGTGGCTTTAAACAAAATTAGTGAACAAGCTCCTTTAATAAGCTCTGGCTAGGGGTGGCAAAATGGATCCGGATCCATGGATCCAACTGGATCCGTTGTGGATCCATCAGATCCGATCCACCCAGGATCCACCATGGATCCGAAACCAAGTTGATCCGGTGGATCCAAGGTGGACCTGGATCCGTGAGTGGATCCGGATGGATCCACATTTAGATCCGTGTGGATCCATCCAAGTCCATGTCTAGATCTAACTCAATTTAAAGCAATTTTTGGCATTTAGCTTTTTATTCGCGCCACTATCTCATTGTCTTTATGCATTTGTATACTTTTAAAATATAACTTTAGTTTACTATGATTTTAATTTTTTAATTACGTAAAATAATTTGAGAGCGTAACTATTCATTATAAGAACAAGATCTCGTGCTTTAATTTGGTAACTATCAATTAAAGTTAAAGATATGTACAATATATGGTTGATTGGCATTTTTATTCTCATTATTAAGTTTTATAATTTTGTAATCTTTAACCTCAATTTGTAAAGAGGCAAAAATTATTCTCAATCATATATAAAAAGAATCTAAATAATATTTTTAATCCTTAATCAAAAGCTCGAGAAAGTCTTCCAAATTCCAAAACTCAACTTCATTAAAAACATTACAAAAAATAATATTACTTTTGTTACAGAAGTATTCATGATTTCTATATTTTTCTCAAATACATACATATATATATATATATATATATATATATATAAATGTTTTATGTGTATACATATATATTTTTAGTAAATACATCTCAAAAGAGCATTGCATATTTTAAAATTAAAAGAAAAAGTTAAATTATGTGAAACACTAGCTTGCACATTTATGTCGTGATGTAGTTGAGTGTTAAATTACAATTTTTTTTTTTCTTTCTAAGCGTCCAATATAATGTTAGTTAAGAACTAAGAATAATGATATATATTATTAAATTTAAGGTGGTGGGATAGATTGGTGGATGGGAAAATTGAGTTGAGTAGAGGTTGATTTTGTGGATTAGATGGATCCACTTGGATCCGACAATGGATCCATATGGATCCGACTATGGATCCGCGGTGGATCCACAAATGGATCCGTTCGGATCCATGATTGGATCCAAAAATAGTACTACTTGGATCCGCGGATCCACATGGATCCGGACCCAGATCCGATCCAAGTTGAATCCATTTGAGATCTATGGATCCAGTTGGATCCAAATCCTAATGGATCGGATCCACATGGATTTAGACTTGGATCCGGTCCGGTTGATCCATTTGCCACCCCTAACTCTGGCAAACACCCCAAATAAACTTTACAACACTATATGCTTCCAACTTCCTGAAAAGTTCACTAACTTCGAGAATCCATCTAATCAGAATACATTCACTAAATTGGATAATCGCAGCATAAAGACCACTCACCTTATCACATACCCACATTCACTTATCAAAGAACCTAGTCTGTTTTGAAGACCCACTGCAAAATCACAATTAAACAGGACAACCACCCCTCGTTCTACCCATATGCAAGGACGGCTTCCCTCGGTCTGGCGCTTACTATGTTAAAATGATGATAATAATAACATTTCTGAAAAACCAATAGAATGCCAATCACATAGAAAAGGTACCAAATTTTATCTTTAATGAAAGTTTTCAACAAAACTTCTATTTTCTGCTTTTCTTATTTTTGTTTATTTTCTATGGGACCAGTTAGAGCCATAGTCATGAATTGCACCTGACCACTTAGTTAATATCAAACTAAAACGCGCGAGTGTTAGTATTATTAGCCTTATATTTTGCGGATATCTAATTGGCTTATTGCGAAGACCGAGAAATGGAGACTTACCAGTCAAGTATAGTATAGCTTGTTGAAGTCTGTCGTTACAAGAAAATGAAGCACGGCTCTTTGAAGATCATATTCGTTTACTTTGACTTTACAAAGAGATTATGTCATTGTGTGTTCATGCCAAAGCGATGATAGCTGCTTAACTTGTTTCCAGAGCTTCTGCCTTCCATAATTGAGAAATTAACGAGATAATATAATTAACTCCATAACAATTTTGATATATATATATATATATATATATATATATATATATATATATATATATATATATATATATATACACACACACACACACATATATATATATATATATATATATATATATATGTATATGCAAGGAGAACAAAAAATACGAAATACAACAAAGTTAATATCAAATAGTAGAAAAAGCTGCATCTACAAAGGACACGTCTCCTATATATTACGTGCTATACTTCGAGTTTTGTTGGTAGATTAATTGGTTATTTTTTCTATATCAAAAGTTGTTAGTAACTATTGTGAAGTTAGTCACATACAATTTTTCATAATATTGTTAAATGACATTTAACATTAACTTCGTATTTGAAGTTGAAGAAAAGTCTCGCACACTCGCTTTTTCTATTTAATCAAGATCCGGGCTTTTTTCTCCCGATTTTATGGTGATCATATATTGGCTTGCTACAAATAGTATTCATAAAAAGACCTTTGGATCTCTTTTGTCATTTTCTAAATGTTGTTCAGCATGTTGCACATTTTTAGAGATTTTTGACACATTACACCCTAAAATTACAATTTTAGGAACGAAATGCCAAAGTATGAAATTGGCAAGAAAGGTGGTGGCGCTTATTATTCTAATGGTACAACTTACCATGACATTTATTTTCAATTTCAGAAGTGCTTGATGATCTATACAAGTTCCAACATAAATATTCCAAAGCGTTCACTATTTTAACGCATAAGATTTCAATTTTAATAAAAATGCTTGTTATACTCTTTTCTGGTAGATTTCGCAATATAATTTGGTTGAATATTGAATTATTTTAAAAAGTAAATCCACAAAATTTAGAGTAAAACTTCTTGATGTATTGATTAATTTCAATCTTATAATTTAATTATTTTCAAATAGAAAATTTTCAATATTATAATTTAATTATTTTGAAATAGAAAATGTCCAAAATTTGCTGGACTTATGTCTCAGGATTCGAGGCAACGCCCCCGCCCAACGCCTTCGCCTTCGACTTTTAAATACTAAATTGTAAATTGATTATCTTGAATTCAACTATGTCTTGTTTTTTCTCGACCGACTTCAAGTTTTTGGCTCGATTTCTTCATGTGATCCCTAATCATGTTCAAACAACAAAACTTGATGGATGTTTCTTCAAAAGTGTCAAAGAATTCGACGAATTTTGTCACTCCTAAATGCAAATCCTGCAAATATTGGTGAACAGAAGGCATATATTTGCCTTCTATTTTCTATTCAATGTTCACTGAACAGAACAAAAGCCAAAATCTTGCCGTCTGCGACATTGGCAGAAGGCATATTTAAACTATGCCTTCTCTTCACCAAATTTTTATTAAATATTTTTTTGCAGTTTTTTGTTTGGATTTTTTAAATATTTATTTATGTTAAATAAAGTCTAAAAGAGTTATAAAATTAAATAAGTTATATATTATACTTTATTTTAGTACATTACTTGATATACTAATGAGGAGAAAGAATTCGGACATTACTTATAAAAGTAAAATAGTTAATTTTATTATTTCAGTAGAAAGTGCCATTTTTGTAAATTTTATAATATTTAAAATGCTTTAAAAAAATTATTCATTTTCATTTAAAAATACTTTTAAGTAGAACTTGCAAGTGAAATTGAATGATAATGATAAACTCACACGAATCCACTTATATGATTATTTGGAATATAGAAAACATTGAAACTTAAGATATATCTTCTACCAAACGAGCTAAATCACCCCAACGCCAAGAAAATGTAATTATAGGGTGCACACATCCAAAGTTGGTCATTTCTAGAGTATAATGTGTCAAAAATTACATTGAGATTTCATGATACAATAATGACAAAGAGTTATATTTACAGATTGCAACGTACCAAATTAACACCCTTTTCTTAAATACCACTTGCCTCAAATAATGTAACGGGAATTTTTGATATCAATCAGCATGAAAACAATTCTAGTGTCCACTTTCTGTAGCTGTAGCTGAGACGTATAGAAAAAGTTGGTTGTCAAGTTTTGGCAGATATTACATGACCTCAATCGTGTAAAGTACGGTTAACGACATCTCAATAATTTTCCACAAAAGATGTCAAGTTTGGGAGTACCCACGAAATTTATCATATAAACACAAATCGGCAGATAAATACTCATGAGACAAATCGTACGTACCGTTATTAACGCGTCTAGTCAATAAAAATCGAAATGAGGTTAAACTGAAGTGCGATTTTAGGTCTTGCATATATATAAGAATGCGTGTCACAAGGCTTTAATTAAAAAGCAGATATATAAGTCATGAGGTGAGATATTGATCTTCCTATAAACTTTACTGGAGTAATGAAATATAAAACTGTCTTGTATCATTGACAAATTAACTTACTTTGAGTATAATTATATCTTAAGAACTTGGAAAAGAAGGAAATATTTCGAAAATGGTAGAAAACTATTTATAAACTAGAATAATTTTGAAAAAATCCAAAAACTTTCCCAACCACAAAGGGGTGTATCCGGGAATTTAATCGGGGGAGTTTTAATCTAATAAATTTTTTTTAAAATTTAATATCAAATAAATAAAGTCTATACAAAAAAGGATTCACGCTTAAATTACATCTAGGTTAAAATACATAAAAGCAATACAAGTAATTATAAATAATCTAATGAAACAAGTAAAACAGAATTATTCAAACAAAAGTTATCTAACAAATTAAACACAAAAGTAAATGACGATAAAAAGATAAAAGTATTTTATTAATCACTAAATACTACATGGAAAAGGTGAATTAGATTTATATAATAACACTTTCCATACATTATTTTAGTACTTATTTTTTTCATAGAAAGCGAAATATTCACTAAATCTGAATCTAGTGTTTATTTTTTTAAGACAATGTGATTTATTGTTGGATTTTAAAAATTAATAAAAATTTTGAGGGGTTTATCTACAGTTTTAATTTATATGTGAGTTTGTAAAATTAATAATTTTATTAGGCTTCTTTTTGTTATTTTTTGTATGTATAATTAAGACATGGTAATAATATTAGGCTCCTATCTATTATTCGAGATTTTTATGCATTCATATTACGCGCGCGCACACACATATATATAATTCTTGGAGGCCATAGCCCCCTAGTCCTCACATACACCCGCCCCGCAACCACATATTTGTGTTCCCTCATACAATGTACGAGAGAAAAATTGACAAATTCCCCTGCACAATAGATAAAATTTGAAGATCTCTGATTTCAATAAGTATTTTCTATCAACAAAGGTATTATTTTTAATTTAGTCTACTCTTTTATTTTTCTCTGTGCATAAAATAAAGCACTATTATCTTCATTTACTTTAAGTTCCATATATATTGTCTAGGTATATATTCTAGATTTAGATATTCTAATCTTTACTATTTATGTTTATCATTCTAAATGTAACCATCACACGTATAAATTTTGTGCTATCCGGTTCTGAAATCTTAACCATTTATGTTGTTCATTCTAAATGTATTCATAAAACATATAAACTTTAGATCAGAGTCGAGTAACTGGAACTTGCATTATACTGTTAAGTTACACTAGTTTTTAGCCTACATAAGATGTATTGGAAAATTAAATATTAGAGTAAAAACATCAAACCTCTCAACCTATTGAGTTATTCGCAATGTGTCTACTAATCTACCAAAAAAAAAAAAAAAAAGAATAAAAAAAGTAGAGAGAGAAAAGCCACATAACCTATTGAAAAGATGCGAACTCCCTTAGGTCGTCGACCATTCAATTTGGACACGTTTAGGCATTTTCATCCGTCAAATTTGACATCACTGGGAATCGCAAAATTTTCAATGGCTTAGCTAGATAGATTTTTCTTTTTGAAAGGTGATGGTACATATTATAAAACACCCTATAGATCAAAGGTTTTAGTGGATGTACCCAATTAAAAAACACAACTTGAAGAAAATACTCAAAAATATATTATTTTATCATAACGTGTTTTTACACAATATCTTACAACATTAAGCTTTAAAGTATAATGATGATTTTTAGTAACCTAAAAAATGTTAAATACGAGAACGTTAAGTATATATATCTTTTTTCTTGTTCTAAGAACTGATGCTACTGCGAAGAAAACAAAAAAAAACTTATTTTTCTTTTTCTTTTTTTCTGTTTATTGGACCAAACACCCTAAAAGTGTTTAAAAGATATTATAAATAGATTTTAACTTTCTTTAAGAGTTTGCAACTAATTAAGCATAACCTTAAACAATTTTGGCATATATAACGATAAAGCTTGCGTCATAGGTTTAAGTTGGTATTTTGCAAGGGCGGGGTGCCAGAGCAAAAAGTGTTGCAGCCAAAGCAACTTTTTTAATATCCCTAATTTGCCCCTATTAATTAAAGAATGTAATGAAACCAGCTCCTAAATTTCAAAGATATATACTTTTAAGCTATCATAATATTTAGAGTTTTTATTTGTTAACTTAAATGATATAAAGTTTTTTTTTTCATGTTTTGTGATATATCATAAGCATGTCATATATATCTTAAAAATTTGTGTCTGTGTGTCCATATTGGATCGTATTCGTGTTTTGTATCTATGTCCATGCATAGCTGCAAATAAAATTATTTCATGTATTTAGCTAAGTCTTATTTGTCTATGTTTCAAACAAAACGTGATAGCCCGACTGGAATAGTCCGGCCCAATAAAGGAGAAGGCTTAATACCATTTCTGGAAGATCGATTATTATTAAAACCAAAATCCTTATCATATATTCCTCGATTCTTGATTTGACGAAAAATGTTGCTGAGAAGAAATTTAAACTGAATCGACAAGGTGAATATTTTGTGCACAAGAAGTTCAATGTAACATGAGTCTGCCTCATTCCTTACATGTACATATGGTTTTCAACCCCAACCCCCCCCCCCCCCCCCCCCCCCTCTCCAAACAAAAAAACAGGATTCTACACCTGATCATCTATGTATTGATCTCTCTAATAAGGTAAACTCTTCGAACTTGAACTAATTACAAAAGCCTTAAGCTTTGAAGAGTCCTCTGCACCATTAGCTCTAAGAGTAATATTTTCCAGATTTTTATGCAGACTTTGCTTCAAAATTTTCTTCATTAGTTTCTTCCCTTCATCAACATCCATCTGACTAACCGGCGAACCAATCTGCACCCTCCCCACCTGTGGCCCCGAATGAGGCCCCATCCTCACCCGCCGATCATCCTTAAACCACTGCAGTATCTTCAAAGCTCGTTTCTGCGCCAACGGAGTTCCCAACAACGCCACTTCGAGTAGCACTTGAACTATTCCAGCCTTGGCCATTTTCTCCCTTTGCAATGAGCTCTGGTGAGCTAAATTCATTAAAACGTAAGCAGACAGTTCTTGGCATTTCGGCCTCTCGTCCCATGTCATTAACTCTATTAAGCTTGCGGGCACCATTGGACTGCTCTCGAGCGCCTTTCTTCCAGGCAAGGTCACGACTAAATTTCCTAACGTGGCTAAGGATTTTTCTGATGCCTCTTTTACTGAAGAGAGTTGTAGTAGAATGTTGATGATCGCACCGTTAGCAGTTAAAGATCCGGCATTGTCGAGAACTGATGAGAGATTGTGCAATGTGCTTAAACATAAGTCTTTTGTTCCGGTTCTTGAAGTTGATTCGAGAATTGAGAGTGTGATTGGTATCATTCTTGATGGGGTGAGGGAGAATTTGCTGGTGGCCAGAGCTGATATGGACATGAGGAGTTGTGCGAATTCTTTCATAGTTGTTTCGTCGAATAATTCGACGTTTTCGGGTAGTTTTAGTAAGACTCCTGCTTCTACCATGAGAGCCTTGTTCCTGAAACAAATGAAGAAGAAACAAGAACGTCACTGATGCAGGAAACAACCATTATTAGTGTATGAATACCTTGACAATTTGATGAATAGAAACTCTAAAAATAGGCCCAAAGTGGGCTATTCTAAGCATGAAAGGAGCAAAGTCAATCCTGCATCATTTCTTTATGACAATCTGAATTTCACAAACTTACAAGTTACAAGGGACAAACTTTGTAGTATACAAATTACAACATCCATATGCGGAGTCTATAGATTCTCTTAATTAGATCTTTTTTTGAAAATGAGGGTATGTGAATCAAGTTTTAAATTATTACAATCTTAGTTTAACGGAGTGTTTGAAACAATTTATTGCAATATATAGACTTACATCCATGTCTCCCATCCATCTCAAGCGTGAGACTGAATACAAATATCATAAACTTAAAACTAATCATGTATAAATCATAACTTAGAATTAATTAATAACTCATGCAGTGGGATAAGTGACGTCCGTAGCTATTCCACACATGCCTCCTTCTTGATCAGCATCCATCTGCACTCTCCCATACCCATTCTCTCCCCAGTCTTCACCCCAAGAATTCTTAATCAACCAATACTTAGTGATATTTTTTTTATAGAAGGAAGACTTCAGATCCTTCATATGATCGTTGGGGTTTTATTAGAAATTTAGTTATATTTGATAATAAATGTTAATGGTATAATTGGATAGGTAAGTTTTAACTAATTCAAAAAATGCTACCATAAGTAGAAGCATCCATTTACCACCTTCAAGATTGTGGGGGTTTTTAGCTTAAAAGAAGTTTTGAAATCATTGAAACTAGATTTCCAAACACCTACAACTGTTTAATTTAAGTCAAACGTTGATTTTAATTTTTGTTAAGAGTTTACAAACTGTTTCAACTTCCTATTGATCTTAAAACAGGATAAACGAGAAGACAAAACATAATTGTACTTTGAAATTATTTGTTTCAAAAATGGATATGTAGCGAAGAAAATCCCACTTCCCAAAAGTATAACAAAAATTAGTCTACCATTACTATAAAGCAAAATATATTTACTTAAATGAAGTCAACAACTTAACATAGTCGATTAACTATTTGCTAGTCAAGAAATTTCTTTCCAATCACAAATATGAATGATTTTGAATGGAAAAATCCACAGCCACCTAACTTGGATAAATGAGTGCGATCAACTTGACCAGAGATTTTTGTTGGGCAGTTTAGGCAGCTGCCAACTCAGTGGCTACTCCACCCAAAATCCTTTACCATTTGACTACAACAAGTTTATGCATCTTTTACATATTTCATAACTAAATTATTTTAGTAACTACTATCATGTTGTTTTAAAGTAATAATTATCATATACATAACAAAGTTGATGTCACAAAATTGACTAACTTTTTAAAACTAATTGTTCGTCCAGGAAATTCCGACCTCACACACAAACAAGTCAATACTCAATAATGGCCAGTGTTCCTCCATTAATGTTTATTCTTTACCCCCAAATACAATCCCTCCAATACTGACAATTTTCAACCCCATCACATTCACTGAAACTCAGACGCCTGGGCCCCCAACAATAATGTACATTCAACGACCCAACAATTAAATCGTTAGAGTCCTCATCAACCCCACACAAAAAGCTAAGGAACATTAACTACGTTTTTAAAATAGAAGCAACTAATGAAACAGTTCCTCTCCCACATTTCCCCCCAACTTTATACAACTATTTCATGTAGATGTCAATTTGACTTAATCTTCATCTTTTCTCCTGCAAAATGGGTCTTTAGCTGGGTTCATAATCTCATTGATCCATATTATTTCAAAACCCAGTTGTTGCTTCACATTTTGATGCTTGAAGAAGAGTAATTACTCACTATAGACAGATGCACATACTTGCTACAACTACTAATTAATTAATATATATAATAAATATCAATCGTCAATACTAGTTTAAACTTTTCGACGAGACTTTTAGATGAAGCATTATTTCAATATACTACCATTGCTAAATAAACATTAAGTCGATTAACTTCAAATCCCAGCGACAACATAAAACAAGAAACAAAATATTACGTGTCAAGCGTAACAAAAGAACTTACGTGAACGAGCCACTGGCAAGCGCGGTCAACGCCCCAACAGCCAATCTTTGACGCGCCACCACTTCCGTACCGACCATTGCCACCAGCGGCGGAATAACTCCAAGACCCGCCATCATTTTCCTTCTTTTCAAATCCTCCTCCGCCAACTTCTTAATCTCCCTGGCCGCCAATTCTTTCTCCTCCCAACTACCAAAATGAAGCCTCTTCACCGACTTTCGCAACGCGACCATCCAACAATCAACCTTAGCCATATCCTCTTCTTCTTTACATATACTTATATTTATAACTACTGTAGGTTTCTGTAACTGCTGCTGCTTTTTGGCTGTTTTCAAGCGGAGGAAGTGTCGTATGCATGCGAGTAAAGAACCTTAGTTTTGTATAGGTAATGAACAAGGTTGTTAAAGAATGATCACTCCTTTTTGGAACTGACATTTGTTTTTCAAGAATTTATATTCAAACCCTTTTCTAAATTGTTTGTGTCTGACTTTTTGGTGATTGAAAAGTGAAAATTAGGAAAAAGTGATAGCGAGATTTTCTTAGGAAATTACGAGGAGAGAAGGTAGGCTGCGGTGACCATATGGAGAAATGGGATGGACGTAAGAAGATTGTCCGGTACATCTCATGAATTATTGGATGATTGTTAATTGATTATATGGGATGTGATGAATAATATTTTAATAGTGTTATACTAGTTTAGCCTTTAATTTGGTACACGTTCGGGGACTGAAGTTAATGAGAATGATCTAATCATTGACGTAATTATTTTTATAGTCAAATTAAGGCTACAGATGTAAGGTATTGGTCCTATTGGATGATGGCGGATCGATGGGCTAATTTCCTATTATGTTGACATGGCTATAATTCTATCACAATATCAATAAATTTTGTAATATGAATATCATACATTTCAAAATGCAAAATGTATATTGACTTCAAATCATATGAAAAAAAAAAAGAAGAAGACAAATCTTATTTTAGACCTATTGCGCTTAAATATATATCTTATTTAAAAAAAAATCCGGTATTTTAAATGTTGGATTTTAAAGTGTTTCTTTCTTTCTTCTTTTACAAACTTATTTCGATGTGAGTCTTATAGTCGTTCTTCCGCTATGCACACTTTTTTTTCTTTCTCTTTCCACTGTAGACATGCAAATTTTGTGTCAGTTAAAGACTATATTTTAAAAATTATTTCATAATTTACTATTCTAAATATTGAAATTTTACCATGTTGAATTCCAAAAGAAAAATAGTTAAGTCAATTAATTTTTTAATGTACATCTGTTTGCGCCAAGTATCAAAATGAGTGTTCAAACCAATTAAATCAAGTTTAAGTACGTGACCAATATTATTTTTCTTATGAGAAGAAGCTATGGAAATTCCCTCTCAAAGTTGATCATCTTCAAGGCGTTTTCCGCAAAGATTAAAGGCGTTTTTCACGAAGATTAAAGAATTGGTCCATTTGATTCGACAACAAGCTTCAACGTAGTTGAAAAACTATTTCTGAAAATCGTGACATTGGTGAAGATGATTGAGCTTCAATATATTCAACATATTTGAAGAACAGAAGTCGAGGATCATATTGTTCGTCGTGAGCTTCAAGTCAAGTCCAACTTTAATTCAAGATCAAGCCAATTAAAATCTATTGGGTTAAGATTAAATCAAGTCAAATTCTCCTTTTGATTCAAAATCAAACTGTGAAGCCCTCAAGTTAACGTTTCTTGAAGATCGAAACTCCTAAAGAAGATTGAAATTCAATAAATTCAAGTATTCGAGACGAAGCTCCAATTTCTTGTCTCAAATCAAGTCAAGTGAATTTATTATTCAAGATCAAACTCAAACGTCATTGAATCAATGTTTAAGTCAAAGCCACGTGAAATAGATCAAAATCAACTCCACCCTGAAGTCTATTAAATTTTTCAGTTTTTATGTTCTACAAAGAATCAGGAAATATTAGAGATTGTAACCCAATAATCTTTTTAAATTTATATATATATATATATATATATATATATATATATATATATATATAAATTCAATTTGTACTATTTTTCTTGTTTTTTGTTTTAAGGACTTGTTATTTCATAGCTACACTATATTTATATGGTTTAAGCTTTAGAACATCAATAGCCCTTGTTTGTTAGTTTGGATTTAAGGAGGTTTTGGATCTTATGGAAGTTGTATTCTAAGTTTTGAGCAATTCCTTTTTATCGTGATTAATGTTGGTAATTGGGTTCAAGCATATATGGCTTTGATTCTTTTTGAATTTGTACTACTTTGGATTTGCATTAAATTTGAATACATACTTTTGAAAAAGCATTACTTTGAATTTTATATTTGCATTAGTTTAAGTTTCAATTTGTATTAGGTATTCGAACACATATGGGTATATATGGAATTTGTTCTTTGAATTTGGAACTTCTTGGATTTGGAGTTGCAGTACTCTAGATTTGAATTCACATTAGTTTGGACTTGGATTAGCTTTTGAATTTTAATCGGGTATTTGGATATGGATTATTTTTGAATTTTTTATTTGAAAGTTGATTTGGGGATTTCTTCTTGTTTTAAGGTTCTCATTGCAAACTTTGGGCAAGTTCTCATGAGTTGATGTGTTTTTTGTCATTTGATGTTTTGTTGTTCTTTTTGGTTGACTACGTAACTCTATTTACCCTCTTGTGGAATGACAAGTTCTTGGCACGACTATGGCATGTTATCAACATATGTGGTATTGATCGTTGTCTTTGATCAGTGGACCAAGTGATTCACATTTGTTTGATTAGTGTAGACAATCATTTGTCACCATGATGTGCTTACACGAGGATTAATCTGTAAATGCACGTTGGGTTGCATATATATCTCAGTTTAGTGTACTTTTTGTTTCAAAATTGCTAGTCATGGTAACTAATTATGTAGTTAAGTCTTTTTAGTGCAGTAAGCTCTAGCTTGAGGGAGAGTGTTAGAGTTGATATTTTGATATTCTGTTTGGGGTTGGTTTAGTCATTTAGGTTTCACACACAACTTGAATTTATAGTCCATCTTTCATCGGTTAACATAACACATAATATTCTCCTCTCCACCCTTTTAAAACAATGTACTTCAACAAACGGAAATTTCCATCCACCTCCCCTGAGGTATCTTCTCTTTCTATCCATCTTCTCTTAGTTTAATTTTTTCATCCACCTCCCCTGAATTGGTTGAACAACCAAATTGGAGGAGCAAATATATCACTTAATAGAAAATAAAATGAACTGTTAAACTATTAACGTAGTTAATCTTATTTACAATAAACATATTAAACACAACCAAGAAATTAACTTAACAAGTCAATGGTTACTAGTATATTATATTAGATTGCAAATATTAGTATTATATTTAAATAGTTAATTTTTTTAAGAAAATATACATGTTTATCACCAACAAAATATAAAAACATTCTTTCAATAACACAAGTAAAAAAGAACCCATTCTAGTCATTTTCACCATACTAACTAATCAGTCCCAATTCTATGCTATATTTAATTGTTAGATATAGTTTTATAGTATAATAATTGTTTGTACTATTATTGAATGAAATAATATTAACCAAACCTTAAAATTTAAAATAATAAATATATAACAGAATAAAATTTGTGTGATAGCTAATAGTTTAAAGTGTTTTAAATCATATTAATTTATTAAATTTTGAAGAGAAATAACCGAATTATGTGATAGGTTATAATTACTTTTTAAAAGTTCAAATCATTATTTAAACTCACGAGTTATGTTATTTAAATAACCAAAATACACATATCGTTAAAACTTGCATCAACAGGTTAAAGTGGTGTAAAATAGTTAAGTAATTGGTTATTATATTTTGTTGCATTGAATATATATATATATATACAACTTTTTATCTAATATTTACCATTTAGTTGCATAATAGTGACTTTCAATTTATGCTTTTTTTTGTTGTATTGCAAATAAAATTATTTAACTAAATATTTTAATAGTTTATTTTATTTTCTACTGAGTGACATATTTACCTTTCAAATTTACTTGATCAACCAACTCAAAGGTGAAGGGAGGTTGATGAAAAAAATGAAACTGAGGTGAATGGAGAGAGAAGATACCTCAATGGGAGGTAGACGGAATATACCCCTTCAACAAATAATTGAGATAAAAAGACCCTAGACAGATAATTACTAGCTTGAGTACGTAATTATGTGTCTTCTTTAATACTTTTAGGTTGTTATTAGCAAATGGGGCTTATTCAACAGCTCAAGTAGCCAAGTTGATGTCTCATGAACCCAAATCTCTATAGGAGTTAAGATTTCTAAACTTGCATAATGTGGACATATTAAATAAAACATTTATGATCATAACCTTCTCGTACATGCATATTGAGATTTTTAATTACTATAAAGAAGAGAAATAGCAATGATGCATATCATAAATGAAACACGCTAAACTCTCTTGCTCAAATACAATTTTTTTTTAATTAAGTCTTGCACTTTAATTTGTTGATTATATTCTAATCATTGGACAACACTTACTGTATGGGGGTCAAATCAGCTCTAACTTCATGGGGACCGATGTTACTCAGTAATCAGTTCTGTCCTTGCACATGTGTCGTGATGTTGAAAAAGGGGGTTAGCCTCAAAAATAATTATTTCTTGAATCCAAAACTTAAAAAGTCGACTATATTTCATTCTCAATTAGCTACAGTTTCTCAACATTCCAATAATAAGATTCTAAAGAAAATGAGGTAACATACATTGTGAACTAATAAAGTCATTCTTAAATTTCGTAGATCATTGAGTCCTATTGACTCGCTTAAAAATACATATTAGTACTGTTGATTAACTAGATAGTCAATATGTAAATTAATTGGGTGATCTTGATGCGAGCACATAGTGTAGTTGATCTATTCATCGAGGCGGAACACTTAATTATATATTTTTCGTACACATGACTTATATTTTGGGCCCACGCTTAAGATGTTAAATTCTAATTTTCAGGTAATTTGAGTTTGTTGAATTAATTAGTTTATATGTAAATATTAATTTTCTTGTGTTGATGCTCCACAGTAGAACATGGTGCTTGTAGGTATAGTGTTACATAATATGAGGAACTTGGCTTGAGTATTGTAAGTACAACAACAAAATGCATCATACCTGAACTCAAAAGCTTAGGGGTGGGGCTGCATATCTAAATCAAGAATAAAACACGAAAGCAAATTTATGATAATTTTATATGATAATAACTATAAAAATACTTTTAGCTAGTGTTGTTGAGACCCACAATTTTGCATATCTGATGAAAGAAGAGAACCACTCACTCTACCATAATAGCAGATTCATTAGCTTCTGTTATTTTATATGAGAATTTATATGGTTTCTTTTTATGTTATTATTTTATGTGGTATTGTCGTCTCCATCTATATTTTCCTCACAATCTACACCTTTTATTCCTTATTACTTTTATAATTACTAAAGACTTCATAGGAAAAACATAAACTTTCTGTAGATACTCTTATATGAAGGGCAATGGAGTTGCTCGGAGTCTCTAAAATGCATTCTCTCTGATTGAAGAGCATTCTTTTGCTGACACAAACGTGGGCACTTTGCTGCTCCTATTTCTCTGAATATCACATTGAAGGTGCTAAAAAGTTTGTACTTTTCTTCCACTCGTCTTTACTACATTTTTATTTTATCATTTATTATAAACTTAGTGTATTTTAATATTAATTTTTTAAAAATAGTACTTTGATGAGTCGGTGATATGTATCACCAGAATCAAATCTATACCAAGTAGCTAAGTGATGGAAATTCAGAATTCAAGTTAGATAAGAGTTTAATTATTGTTTTCTAGTTTGGTTAGAAATCTTATTTATTTCTTATTATTTATTTGATAGTTATCTTGTTTAAGAGTTTTAGTTTTGTTAGGTTTTTATTTGCTTAGTCTATATATAATGGCTACGTCTTATTGTTGAAGACACGTTTTGATGATTATATTATTTTGCTGATTGCAAGATTTTCTCTCTAAACATTCTGTCTTTCTCTTCTCTAATTCTTGTTCTTATTCTGTCTCTAATCCTCTGAAATCTATTTCTACTCTCTATTTCTCTAATCTCTCTTCTAAAAAAATTCCCGATCTCTATAATTTGGCACCAGAGCCATAACTATCCTTTATTTTCCGCTACATTATTCTATTTTGTTCTTTAATTTTCGTGTTCAATTTGTTTTTGAAAAAAAAAAATCAAAAATTCAGAAAATCTGCCGAAAAAAAAAGAAAACAGCAACAGAGCGAGTGTGAAACACGAGCACACGCATCAGCACCCTCTTCTCGGATTCAACCGAGCGCCACCGCCGTCGCCGTCAAGGTCATCCCCCACCATCTCAGCGTCGCTCCCCTCCACGGTTCCGATCACAAACAACCACCGATCGTGTTTCTAAATCGCAAAACCCTAATTGCGAATTTATCCACCGCCACTCCTTCCGTTTCCGTCGCCGTTCCGGTCAAGTCCTGCCGCCATATCCACCACAGCGCGCAACCCAGCGCCGTCGCTGACAAGAAAATCCGATCGAATTTGGGAGAAATTGGCAGCCGTTCGCCGCCAGCACAAATCCTAGTTTCTTCGCCGATCCCGTCGCTCAGCACCGCCACCAGCCTTCCACCGCCGTCTAGCATCGGTAGTGATTCGTCGTCAACCCTCCGCCGCGCTCGTCGTGTTATGGTTTTAGATAGTTTTTCTGTAACTTTTGATAAAAATGAGAAGAAGATGAAGTACCGAGAATGAGCTAAGAGAAGAAGAAGAATTTTTGGAACAATTTTCTGAATACCCATTTCATACGTGTGTTTACAATTTAAAAGGAATCTTCCACTACAAGACAAAATAGCTTAACTGCCTGCTAACAAAATTGCTAACTCATGACAAAAACGTAAATACAATATTTCAAATGCGATTCTTCTAATTGAGAAAACGATGTGCAGGTGCTGACACGTGGCGACGAATTTGCAGCCTCCATCACTCCAAACGATGTCGTTTCAACTAGTGCAAAATTCACCCAATTCCAATCCCAATTTCAGATCGTGAATTTCACTCCAAGACTCCATTTTTTGTCCTTCAACTCCATTTCTTTTTCTGATCTTTCCCTCTTGTTCTTCTGCTAATTTTTTTATTTCTTTTTCTTGCAGGGTCATAACATTACCCCCGGCGAAGCAAATCCTTGTCCCCAAGGATCAAAGGTGGGAAATTTGACCGCGATGTAGCTAAAATCCTCCCATGTGGCTGCATCAGGTCCAGCATTAATCCACTCAACAAGGATTTGAGGTACACCACTATTCCCTCGTTTTATGAATCTTTTATCCAAAACACGCAGAGGATACACTTTAAGCGATCCAAAATCATCAGTGAAGGGTAGATCTGGACTAAGAAGTGCATTAAGGCTCAATTTCTTCTTTAAAAGTGAAACATGAAACACGGGATGTATCTGTGAATGCGGTGGTAGGGCTAGCTTGTAGGCGATAGGGCCAATTTTGTCAATTACAGTATAGGGACCGTAGTACCTACAGCTGAGTTTGAGGTTTTTGCGTAAATGGACAGAATTCTGGCGGAAAGGTTGTAGCTTTAGAAAGACGTCATCTCCAATATCAAAGCTCCTTTCACTTCTGTGTTTATCCGCATAATGTTTCATGCGCTGTTGAGCCTTAGTTAGATTGTCTTTGAGGAGTGAATTCAGTCGGATTCTCTCAAAGATAATATCTCTGGCCTCAGTCTGGGGAACATCTAAGTAAGAGCTGATTCCAAAAGGGTCAGGCACCCTTCCATACAGAGCTTGAAACAGTGTCATGCCCAAGCTACTGTGGAAATTTGTATTATACCAAAACTCAGCCTGTGGTAGCCATTTGTGCCACTCTTTTGGGCTGTCAAACCAAACCCCCTTAAGTAATTCTCCAGACATTGGTTTAGTCTCTCAGTCTGACCATCAGACTGAGGATGATATGCTGAGCTCATATCCAAGCCAACTCCCATTAAACCTAAGAATTCCTTCCAAAAGAGGCTAGTAAAAACCTTGTCTCTATCACTGACTATGCTTACCGGCATACCATGAAGTCTATAGATGTGGTTCATGAAAAGTTTGGCAATATCTTTTGCTGAATATGGGTGGTTTAAGGATATGAAGTGGCCATACTTGGTGAATCTATCAATCACCACAAGTATGACACTTTTGCCCTCAGACTTGGGCAATCCTTCAACAAAATCCATGGCAATGTGTGTCCATGCCTGGTCAGGAATAGGCAAAGGCTGTAGTAGACCAGGGTAAGGATTATGCTCAGATTTTGTCATCTTGCAGACATCACACATCTGCACAAACTTACACACATCTTCCTTTAAGTGTGGCCAGTAGGAAAGAGATTTTACCTTGTTGTATGTGCCTTGATTTCCTGAATGACCACCAATGGGTGAGTCATGCAAGGCTGCAATAACCTGCTGCCTGAACTGCATACAATTCCCCGCACAAATTCTATTTTTAAACCTTAAGACTCCAGCAGTGATTGAAAAATCAGCATAAGTAGAAGAATCAATTGCTTTAATAGCCAACACATTCAAGAAGAAATCATCTTGAGCATAACTATCAATAACCCTTTGCATCCATATTGGTTGCACAACAGAAATACCCTGACACAATCCTTCATTAGCAAACTCCCTTGATAAGGCATCAGCCACCTTATTTTCAGACCCCTTCTTATAATGTATTTCATAATCCAGTCCTAACAGCTTTGAGACCCACTTCTGTTGTAATGTAGAAGTGATCTTCTGTTCCAACAAGAATTTTAAGCTTTGTTGGTCAGTCTTGATTATGAAGTGAGAACTTTGTAAATAATGCTTCCATTTTTGAATGGCTAATAGAACAGCCAAGAACTCCCTCTTATATATGGATAGCAAATGATTTTTAGCACACAACACCTTACTCAAGAATGCAATTGGTCTTCCCTCCTGCATAAGTACTGCTCCAATACCCTTTCCACTAGCATCAGTCTCCACAATAAAGGGTTTAGAGAAATCAGGGAGAGCCAAAACTGGAGCTGTAGTCATGACTTGCTTAAGCTTCTGAAAAGCTAATTCAGACTCTTCTGTCCACCCGAACCCATTTTTTCTGAGCATTTGAGTGAGGGGCCTACTAATAAGCCCATAATCTTTGATAAATTTCCTGTAGTACCCAGTCAAGCCCAAAAACCCCCTCAATCCCTTCACAAAGGTAGGTTTAGGCCACTGTACCATGCTTTCAATCTTAGTAGGGTCTGTAGCTACTCCTTGCTGTCCAATAATGTGACCAAGGTACTCCACCTCCACCTTATCAAAGTCACATTTGGACCTCTTTGCATAAAGTTGATGTTGCCTTAGCAAAAACAGAACCAACTCAAGATGTTTTAAGTGGTCTTCCCAAGTAGGACTATAGATTAAAATATCATCAAAGAAAACCAAAACAAACTTCCTCAGATACTCAGCAAATACTTGGTTCATGAGTGATTGGAATGTTGCAGGAGCATTGCATAAACCAAAAGGCATTACCAAGAACTCAAAGTGACCATGATGAGTCTTAAATGCAGTAAGAGGTCTATCCTCTTCCCTCATCCTAATCTGAAAATAACCTGACCTCAAGTCTATTTTAGAAAAATACTTAGACCCATGTAATTCATCCAATAATTCATCAATAATTGGTATAGGATAGTCATGCTTAACTGTGAGAGAGTTTAGGTACCTATAATCAACACATAGCCTCCAAGTTGAATCTTTTTTCTTTACCAGTAGCGCCGGGGAAGCAAAAGGGCTTTTGCTATGCTGAACAACACCATCCTTAAACATTGTCTTAACAATGTTCTCAATCTCTTCCTTGGCTGAGTGAGAATACCTATAAGGATATTGCATCTTAGGTTCACTACCTTGCTTCAGAATAATCTGATGTTCAATATGCCTCATAGGTGGTAAACCTTCAGGTTCAGCAAACACATCTTTATATCCCTCTAATAGCTCAGTGAGTTGTGAATTTTCAGGCAGTTCCTCACTAACTGCTGAGACAGTGAATAGGGTACCTTCCAGCACTTCCCTATTACGGAGTAGTTTTGCCATAGCAGGCCCTGATATCATGTGACATTCAGCCCCTGGTAGTAGTGTTTGAAACACTACCTCTTCACCTCCCAACATAACACTAAAAGTCATGTCCATATAGTTTAACTTTATAGGACAATTCAATTTCAACCACTCACCTCCCAAGATCATGTGTCCACCGCCCATATTAAGTAATCTGATGGTAAAGTTGAACGCATGCCCTTGCATACTCCAATGGAAATCTTTTACCCTTTGATCACTCATCATTTTCTTACTGTTGGCAATCTTAAAGAGCATGGGTGGTGCATTCTCCACCAAACAACCCAACTTTTTAGCCAAATCAGTATCTAGAAAACTATGAGTGGCTCCACAATCAATGAGTATTGGCATCTTGTGCCTACCATACTCACCAAACAGCCTAAATGAATTTCCTCCAGCCTTTCCACCAATTGAATCAAGTGACATCTGTACTGGTTCACCTTGGTACCAATTATTATCATCTGGTGGATCTTCCTCAATGGATTGTAGGTAGGAATCCTCCTCCTCTTGACTTAGCATCAAGAAGAATTGCCTCACCTTGCATTTGTGGCCAAAAACATAGGGCTCATCACAATTGAAGCAGAGTCCCTTCTCTCGTCTAGCCTTCATCTCAGCTGCAGATAAAGGTTTTCTAACCGGTGGTGTTGGTTGTGTGTTAGGTGGTTTATAGGTGACCATAGGTGTTTCTGGTTTTCTATATTGCACAGCAGATGATGTAAACCCCTTCCCCTTAGCCCTTCTGACAGCCTCATTTGCCCTGTCCTGTTTTTTTTTTAGATCTCTATGGTATTCTGTAAGGTTTGAGGGTCAAACAATGACACCTGAGACTGAAATTCTTCAGTCAGACCCCCCATAAAACAAGCAACATAGTATCCTTCATCAAAATTCCTATTAGACAAAATACCCATGTACAACTTCAATTCTTCAAATTTCTCAATGTATGACTGAAGAGAGTGAGTCTGTTTGAGCCTGTTAAATTCTGCTACGATATTAGCTTCCCTTAATTCCTCAAAATGAGTGGAGATTTCCTCCAGAAACCTGCTCCAACTCATACCAAACAGTTCTGTTCTGTGATTTTGATACCACAGTGATGCTTTCCCTTCAAAATGTAATGTTGCTAAAGTGACTCTCTGAATATGAGAGGTGCTTGGCATCAGATCAAAATACCCAATGCATTTAACAACCCAATCTCTCACATTAGTCCCATCAAAACGAGGAAAATATATCCTAGGACTCGGTAATGTGGCCTGAAACTGAGAGTTCATGTTTGGATTTATATTAGATCTATGGGCTAGTCGTTCAATGGTAGTTGTGACTCTATTCATGCCTTCCCCCCTCTGGGCCGAAGGAGAATCACCCATTATAGATTGATCACGAGTGGGTTCATTTAGTTTAGCCACAATATGGGACATTTGCAGCTGGATCGCATTCAGAGAGGAGTTGAAACTGTTATACCTTTCATCAGCTAATGACATGTGTTCTTCGAATCTGTTGTTGAAGGTAGTTTGTTTCTCATCCAAGTGGCGAATGTGATCATGGATCTGGGTATTAAATAACCCAATCTGCTCCTGTATGCCCTGTTCAGCTGCCTTACGCCTTGTTGTTTCATCCTTTAGAGCTTGATCCATTCGTTGTTGTGTTTCTTGTAACTCACGAAACCTAGTGTCAACCATAGTATAACTTCGGATTGAAACCGGCTCTGAGATACCAAATGTTATGGTTTTAGATAGTTTTTCTGCAATTTTTGATAAAAATGAGAAGAAGATGAAGTACAGAGAATGAGCTAAGAGAAGAAGAAGAATTTTTGGAACAATTTTCTGAATACCCATTTCATACGTGTGTTTACAATTTAAAAGGAATCTTCCACTACAAGACAAAATAGCTTAATTGCCTGCTAACAAAATTGCTAACTCATGACAAAAACGTAAATACAATATTCCAAATGCGATTCTTCAAATTGAGAAAATGATGTGCAGGTGCTGACACGTGGCGACGAATTTGCAGCCTCCATCACTCCAAACGATGTCGTTTCAACTAGTGCAAAATTCACCCAATTCCAATCCCAATTTCAGATCGTGAATTTCACTCCAAGACTCCATTTCTTTTTCTGATCTTTCCCTCTTGTTCTTCTGCTAATTTTTTTATTTCTTTTTCTTGCAGGGTCATAACACGTCGATTTCATCAGCCGCCGCCATCGTCCACCAATTCATCACCCGTTTCAACGCCATCGGGATTTGCAAACCCTAATTGCTTTCCTAATTTTATTTTAAGCTTAATTTTGATTAACTATTGAGTTTAATTTGAAATTAATTGTTGAATACAGGTGTTGTTGGAGCAGTCAAAGCCTAATCTGTCGAGGAAGTGGATTGCCTGAAACTTGGTTGGCTCGAAATTATCGGTAAAGTTAATTCTGTTATTGAATTTTGGACTTTACGTTTTTGTTGGCAAGTTTCGCATGCCCATCACTAGATCAATGTCAAGTGATCAGAAATTGGAGGAATTCTACAATAAGATAAAATTGAATTTCCAAAAAATAAATGAGGATTTTGAGCAAAAGCTAACATCATTAGAAGGTAGATTAGAAAGTAAATTAGATGATCACATGTCTCAGTGTCAATCTAATAATGGAAGAGGAATTCTACCAATACCGAGTATGCCTCAAGCACATAATTCTACGGGAAGTTCTAGTCATGTGCATAGCAGGAATGTAAATCTCGGACATCATCTACCTAGACATGATAATGACTATGTTACGCACCCTCCCCGAGATGATGACATTACTAGGAAAGTGAAGGTTGATGTTCCTGAGTTTGATGGAAAACATAATCCTACTGTGTTTGTTGATTCATGGATTCTTTAGAGGATTATTTTGAATTTTACAGCATGACCGACATTCATAGAGTTCGATTTGCAAAAATGAAATTAATTGGGTCTGCTAAGAAATACTGGCAAAATATCACAAGAGACGTTGAACGAGCTCGAGAACCACCTATAACTTTATGGGAAGAGATGAAATATAAATTAAAAGAAAAATATTTACCTCCTTTTCATAGAAGGCAAATGATGGGTGATTTATTGAATTTGGAACAATTGTCTTTAAGTGTGGCTGAATATTTTGATCGATTTGAAGACTTGAGACTTAGGTACAATGTTAGAGAAGAACATTGGGTTATTGTTACCAGATTCATCAATAGTTTGAGAGATGACTTCAAACGGGATGTGAATTTACATGCACCAGAAACTTTGCTTGATGCCTATCAAAAGGCTTTGGAGATTGAGAAGTACCTGAAGTTTTCCTCTACACAAAGGGTAACTTCTCAAGCCGGGGAGTCTAAGATCAACAAGTCAGTCACTTTTCAACCGTCTAACAGGGAAAGGTCTTTTACAGCACCAGTTGTTAATCAAGATTCATCACCTTATTCCTCTACAGTGTGCCATAAATGTCACGAAAGAGGTCATATAGCCTCTCGTTGTCCACACCGTGCTCTATTTGTAGGATCTGAGGCCAACAAAGAAAATGAAGAGGTAAATGTCGATCCAGTAGACGAGGAACCCACTTCTGAGGGTGATGAAGATGAAGGGCGAGCACATAAACTTAATACTTGTTTGTTACTGAAGGCGCAAGAGTTTGACTCTAGTGATCATTTGTTAGACTTGCCTTCAAATTTGTCTAAGAGTCCTATTTTCAATAATAAGGATTTAACTTTTTATCGTGATATTTTGGGACCTACTCATGTTTCTGCTAGTGTTTCAGGGGTTCCACAACTTCTTCAAGCTTAGTGCCCACGCTGCTTCCTGCATCACCTACATTCTTGGAGGAAAGTGTTGTTATTCGTGCTGACCCATATCAGGACTATCTTGTTTGTTGGAAAGGCCGTCCTAAGTCTACCGCTTTTGAATTCAAGAACCTAGATTTAGAATTTCACAAACTCTCCGGGGAAGAGTTTTTCCAAGCCGGGGAGAATGATGAAAATTCATAATTCAAGTTAGATTGGAGTTTAATTATTGTTTTCTAGTTTGGTTAGGAATCTTATTTATTTCTTATTATTTATTTGATAGTTATCTTGTTTAAGAGTTTTAGTTTTGTTAGGTTTTTATTTGCTTAGTCTATATATAATGGCTACGTCTTATTGTTGAAGACACGTTTTGATGATTATATTATTTTGCTGATTGCAAGATTTTCTCTCTAAACATTCTGTCTTTCTCTTCTCTAATTCTTGTTCTTATTTTGTCTCTAATCCTTTGAAATCTAGTTCTACTCTCTATTTCTCTAATCTCTCTTCTAAAAAATTCCCGATCTCTATCACTAAGGGTGGGAATGGGTCTGGTACCCGCCATTCGATATTTGGGTCGGGTATCTGCCCGAACGGGTGGGAAAAAAGAGCCACTCGAACCTATTGTATTTAGAGGGTACCGACCAAACGGGTACCCGAGTTCAGCGGGTACCCGCATTGGGTACCCGAAGAATGTGCTTTCCATAATAATCAATTTTATAAATTCTTATCGTCATGACTTTTTCTCTCTTTCATTGGTTGGTAAAAGACAATTTAACTAGGGAAGTGTTATGAAACATTCTCGCTACAAATAAAGTATGTTTGAGTAAGATTTTATTTTTCTTAATTTGTATTTTAAAAAAGGCAAAAATGCAATTTTTGCCCACTAAATTTGGTCATTTTTCATTTTTGCCCTATAATTTTTCGGGCCGCGATCTTACCCTGTATGTTTCAGTTTTCGCTACAAAATATGCCCAATCGGGCTGTAAATTGGCTTTTTTCCTACGTGGCATTCCAACAGCTGAAATGCCATCCCACGTGGAAAAAAGTGATGCCACGCGTATTTTTCATATTAATAGTAAAAACAACCTCTATGAAATCTCTAATTGCAAAAAAAACCCCTATGTTATTTTAATTGGCGAAAACTCCCCTTTGTTGTAAATGTCAATGCAAGAAACCCCCTATAGCCTTAGAAAAGTATGTAATTACATTTACACCCTCAATTCTGATGCCAAAAAATACTAAAATAAAATAAAAACCCAAACAAAAGCTGAAATACCAAATTAAAATGCATTATATTAACCTTTGTAAAATATTTCCACTTCATATAATTGAAAAACAATAAAATTACATATAAAGATATAATAGGACATCAAGCTAAGTGATTATTCTGTAGTCAATCAATTTTTATTGTAATAAACCCTACACTCCCAGACCCTTTTTAGTTTTTTTGTAAAGAACACTTCCAGACCTTTGATTATACAATTAAGGGATAATTACGGGTACACCCCCTGAGGTTTGGTGTAATTACAGATACCACCCCTGAGGTTTGAGAAATTACAGAGACCACCCCTGAGGTTTGCATCAACCTTACAATAAAGTCCCTCTATTGAATATATGGATAAAAACTTCCAATTTTACCCTTGTTCCATTTCAATTGATATTATACAAAGTAAATAGTATTTTTTAAAATTCTAGAAATACCTTTATAAATATCAACATAAAAATTATACTGTTAAAAAACACTAAAAATAAAAAGTATATTTTTTAAAAGAAACACACATCTATTTAATTAATTCATTTATTTAAATTTAGTTATAAATGTTTAAAAAATCATAATATTATTTTAATGTTTACTAATTATAGTTTCTTCTAATAATATAAAATAAAAAAAATACAATATGCTTAGAACTCCTCATTCATCTCAACTGAAAATGCACAAAAGAATGAAGCAAACATAGGTTTCTTGATTTACAAATTTAATAATATTTTAGTATTAAATTTATTAAAAAAACTAAAAGAAAAAAGAAAGGAGACAAAATGAGAAAAAAAGAAAAACCAATTAGCCTTTTGTAATTAATTTAGACTCTCTATCAAAATTAATGAAGGGCATAACTGTCTTTTATATGGCATAAGTTAGTTACAGGGGAGGTGAGTGTAATTTCTCAAACCTCAGGGGTGGTGTCTGTAATTACACCAAACCTCACCTCAGGGGGTGTAGCTGTAATTGTCCCTACAATTAAAGCACACACCACTGCCCACCTCAAACGAACAACATAAACAGATAGACATTAGAATAAACGAAAACAAGCTGCTCCTTCACCTTGAGCTCCCCTTCTTTGGGTTTTCTTCTCTGGTAGTTCATCTACCTCTTCTCTTCTCCTCCCCCTGTTTCTTTTTCCTCTGCTATACTCCATGGAAGAAAATAACTCCATTACCAAACTTCTCAGCCAAACCACCATCACAGACCCCACTGAAAACTCAAAAAATCCTCCAAATGAAAAACCTCAAGAACACACTCTTCTAGCAAAAATCATGGCCGAAAAGGACCAAAATGTTGGGGCTTTCAGAACTACCATGCTCAATGCTTGGAACCCCCTCAAAAAAATCACTTTTACCCGTATTGAGAAGAACCTTCTGTCGTGCATCTTTGACAGCAAAGAGGACCTCACAAAAGTTATGAACCTTTCCTGGTCCTTTAGAGACCACCTAGTGATACTAAAGGTTTGGTCTCCAGAAATATCCTTCTTCGATATGGATATGTCTACTATCACCATCTGGTGCCATGTCTCAAGAATCCCAGTCTGCTATATCAACTGTGAAAGTGCAAAAGCCATTGGTACAACTCTTGGGACCTTCATTAAAATGGAAGATCCTAACAAAATCAACAAATGGAAAAGGGCTTTTCGCATTCAAGTCGAGCTTGACATCTCAAATCCTCTGATTGATCAGGTGACTTTCAAAACTCCAGATTTCAAAATCCTTCAAGCTGAAATTAGATACGAAAGAATTGGAGAGTTTTGCTTCAATTGTGGGAGATTGGGTCATAAATTCCAAACCTGCAGTGAAATTCTTGCGTCTACTACTTGGTTATTTGGGCCATGGCTGAAATCGGAGAACTTCCATATCAAAAACCCTAAATTCAGCCTTGCTTCAACCCGACCCGAATCAAAAGCGGTCACACCCAACCCACAAAAAACCCCAGAATCCAGCTCTAGTGACAGCGGGTCTACTCTCAGTCCTACTACCAACATGGCCCACATGGACCCTGTTTTACCCACACACACTCTCCAACAGCCCTCACTCTCAACGGCTAGTTCAGCTCAAGTCAACATCAGCCCACTTTCTCAGTCTGAATTTTCTGACAAGCCCAAGTCACCCATACGACCCATTCTGGAACCCATCAGCTCCACTAACCACATACCTCCTACTGACAAAAAACCACCGTTTCTTGCTGTCGCCGTCGCTGATAACCAGCCACCAGCTCCTTCTGTTCCCACCAAGGAACACCTCTCCCAACCCACAATATTGACAGAACAATCCGGTTCACGAACCAAAAGATCTCTTGATGAACAGCTCCAAGCTACCCCTTTCTCTCCTTCAAAACGATCCAGACCCATTTTCCCTGCTAAATACATCGCCGTTAAGCCAAGCTCTGTTAAGTCCTCAATACCGAACACTCTCTCTGACCACGACGTGAACCAAATTGCTCTGGAAATCTCTGATTCTCCATCCACTTTGAAGGATTCCCCTTGTGATGGAGAATCCAAGGAATAATCTCTAGCTATGAAGATTCTTGCTTGGAATTGCCAAGGGATCTCAAAACCCGAGGCAATCCGAGCTCTTCAGGCGTCGTTAGCAAAAACACGCCCTTGCATTCTCTTTCTCTCTGAAATGAAATCTACTTCTATTTCTCCTGTTCTGCGTACTCTAAGATCTGCTTCTCTTCATAACTTTGCTTTTGTTCCTGCTTCCGGCTTGGCGGGTGGCTTATGTCTCGCTTGGGCCAACAATCTCTCTGTTTCTGTTACTGTTCAAAACAATTTTCTTATCAACATTCTGATTGCCTCCTCGACGAATGAAACGTGGCAATTTACTGGTGTGTACTGTCCACCTTATGCCTCAGCCAAGGTTGAATTTTGGAATAATATTCATAGGTTATCAAACTCTTTTGATGGTCCCTGGGCTCTTTTGGGGGATTTCAATGATATCTCTAGCCAAGATGATAAACTTGGTGGAAGGTCTTTTGCTTGCTCTTCTAAACACAGTTTGAGGACTGATCTTGATAACCTGCTGCTGTTCGACTTGGGTTTTGTGGGGCCTGACTACACCTGGAATAATAAAAGGGAGGGTTCTCACAACATCCAGCAGCGGATCGACAGAGGAGTGGCCAACGAGGCCTGGTGCTTGCTTTTTCCAGCTGCTCAAATCTCGCACCATGCTGCTATCGGATCTGATCACAGACCACTCCTTTTGGATACTTCGTTGGACAACACAAAGGGTCCTAGACCCTTCAGGTTCGAAAATATATGGTATACAGATAGTTCTTGTTTTGATGTTGTTAATACTGCTTGGAATCAGCCTTTTCACGGCCCCCCGTTAGTTCAATTGCACTCCAAAACCAAGAATGTTAGAAAAGCTTTAAAATTTTGGAATCTGCATTCTTTTGGTCATCTGCAGTCCTCTATAAATTTGATCTCCTCCAAGATTGAGGACATTCAAAAAGGTCCCCAAACTGCTGAAAATCTCCTGGTTGAGAAAAATTTGAAAAAAAATCTCGACACTTGTCTCAAACGCTTAAATATTTTCTGGCATCAAAAATCCAGGGACAAGTGGTTGAAAGATGGGGATGCAAACTCTAAATATTTTCACTTAAAAACCATTTTCCACCGTCGTTTTAACAAAATTGATCATATCTTGCATGAGGATGGCTCCAAGGTGGAAAATTGGAAGGATATTGGTGAATCTTTCTCTGTGTTTTTTAAAAATCTTTTTACTTCTAGTCACAGTGCTGAAACCCTGTTTTTCCTAATGATCTCAATAACTTATTTCAGCCTGTGATAAGTGATGAGGAAAATGTTGTCCTCTGCTCTATTCCAGACCAAAGAGAGATTAAAAAAGCTTTGTTTTCCTTTGCAAATGACAAGAGTCCTGGACCAGATGGCTTTCCTGCTTCCTTTTACAAAAACTTCTGGTCCACTACTAGTGTCACTTTCACAAAAGCTATACAAGAATTTTTTCGTAAAGGCTCCATTCTTCAGGCTCTCAACCATACTCTTATCTCTCTTATTCCGAAGAAAACAAATGCCTGCCTTGTGAGTGATTTTAGGCCTATAAGTCTTTGTAATATTTCCTATAAAACTTGCTCAAAAATTATTGCAAATCGGCTCAAAATTTTTCTTGATAGATTTATCTCTCCTACTCAATCTGCTTTTATCAAGGGGCGTAATATTAGTGATAACATTGTCCTTTGCCATGAAATTATGAACTATATCCATAAAAGAAAAGGCAAAATTGGTTATATGGCTTTCAAAATTGATCTTGTTAAAGCTTTTGATCGTGTTGAGTGGGATCTTCTTTTCTGTATCCTCCGTAATTTGGGTTTCTGTGACACTATCATTGGTTGGGTATCTCAATGTTTAACCACATCATCCTTCTCTCTTCTCATCAATGGTGGTATTTTTGATTTTTTTAAACCCACTCGGGGAATTCGTCAAGGAGATCCCCTTTCTCCTTTTTTATTTGTCATTTATACCGAGCTCTTATCCCGTCTTCTTTTTGACCAACAATCCAATGGAAACCTCAATGCTATCAAAATCTCTAGGGCTTCTCCCCCTATCTCTCATCTCCTTTTTGCTGATGACTTGGTCATCTTTGGAAAAGCTTCGGTTAAAAACGCCACAACCATAAAAGAAACTGTTGACATGTTTTGCCTATGGTCTAGTCAAGCAGTTAGTTGTGACAAGTCTTTTATCCACTTCAGCAACAACACCCCTATTGAGGATAGATCTGATATTCTCAACCTTTTGGGGGTCAAAATTTGCAATCACAAAAACAGCCATCTTGGTCTTCCCTTTTGCAAAGTTCATTCAAGATCAAAGGCTTTTAGTGATTCCCTTATCAAAATTCAAAAAAGTCTTTCTAGTTGGAAACAACTAAACCTTTCAAATGCTGGTAGGGGAGTTCTTATAAAAGTCGTGGCTCAATCTATGCCGGTCTATGCAATGTCTAGCTTTCTCCTACCAAAAGACTTTTGCCAAAAACTTGATTCTATGTTTCGTAAATTCTGGTGGAAAGAGAATGCCAATGGAAACTTTTTGGCTCTAAAAGCCTGGGATAACTTATGCATTCCTAAATGTTTTGGTGGCCTGGGATTTCGTAGAATGTTTGATTTCAATCGAGCCCTCTTTGCTAAGCTTGTTTGGAAAATCATTATCAATGCCCCAGACCCTTGGGTTCAAGTTTTGAGAACTAAATATCTTAGAGGTTCTGACCTCTTCTCATGTACCACTCCAGTTTCTCAAAGCTCTTGGATTTGGACCGATATTCTCAAATCCAAGGATCTTATTAAAAAAGGCTTTTGTCTCAAGGTTTCTACCAATTCCAACATTCTTACTTGGCAACAACCTTGGATTCCTACTATCCCAGACTTCAAACCCGAGCCTCCTGATCCTAATAACATGCATACAATTCACCACCACCTTGTTCGAAGCTTCATGCTACCAAATTCTACTGAATGGGATGTGAACAAACTCACCTTATGTTTCAATCAAATTGTGATCAATGAAATCCTTAAAATTCAGATTTCTGACGATGATCCAAACCCCAAACCTTTATGGATACCCTCCAAGTCAGGGTCCTTTTCCTCCAAAAGTGCTTACATTCTTGATCAAAAGAATCGGTTCCCTTGTATCGGCACTGATCTTGCTATTATTTATAAAAATCTGTGGAAAGCAAGATTACACGAACGCCACAGGCTTCTTCTTTGGAAAATCATTACAGACACACTTCCTACTCGGTCAGTTCTTAGCAAAAGGTTCACTATCCTTGATCCTTCTTGTCCAGTCTGCAATTTTGGTGAAGAAAGCTGTGCTCATCTCTTCATTAGTTGTCCTTACTCTTCCCAACTTTGGCTGATCTCAAAATGGAGTCTTAACACTGCACCCTTCAAAGATATGAACATAAAGGAGTGGATCACTCTCTTTCTTTGCAATTCAGGGAGACTCTTTACCTTAAATTCATCTCGTGAAGAATGTTTGATTTATCTTGCTGTTATCTGTGATTTTATTTGGTCTAATAGGAATAAGATTATTCATGGTTTGAATTCTACTAATCCACAGGACTGCATTTCAAGAATTGATGCATTGGCTGATGAACATTGGGAGAGTCAAAAATCCAAATCCATTTCAAACTCTATCTGCTCTCAAACAGCTTGGATTAGACCTCCAAACACTTGGATTAAAGCCAACACCGATGCTAGTTTCAAAGATGGAAAGGCTGCCTCAGCGTTCATCATTCGAAACACAAAAGGCTCAATCTTATTCGCCTCTTCTAAATCACATCTTTGCATGGATGCCACTGTGGCTGAAGCTTTGGGGCTCCTCCGTGTTTGTCAAAGCCTCCATCAACCTCGCATAAATTTTGCAATCCTTGAATCTGACTGTTTGCCGCTTATTGAAGTCATTACCAATGAAGATTTTGACATTCCTTGGACTATCAATCCTCTAGTGATCCGGATTCGTAAATTTTGGCATCTTTGGCCCAAATGGAAATTTAAATTTGTTAACCGTAACTGTAATAGGGCTGCCCATAATCTAGCTCATTGGGCATTTTTGTCTAAGTGGTCCTCCCACTTTTTTGAGTCCAATATACCCCCTTGTTGTTTTGTTGATGGGGGGTATCCCATTTTGGACTGGTGTAAGAACTTCTATTTCTGATTAATGCATATTCTAATTACCAAAACAAAAAACGAACAACATACTGCCTAACCCCACCCACCAAAGAGGTGTCGTCGCGACAGTGGGCGACGGTGAAATCGACCGCGGGACAGACGGTTAAAAGCTCATTACCACCGTCGACGGCGAAGCCTTACGCCGCCACTACGAGCGTCGAAATAATATCCTATACTCATCCTTCGACGGCGGCGACGCATCTCCAAGATGGCAGCAGCAAGACGTGGTATGGGGTTTGAGGAGTTGGGTCGAGGCCTATGTCGAAGGAAGAAGAAGACCCGTGGAGAAGAAGACCATCAGTTTTCTCTTTTTATTTTTTTCTTCTTTTCATTTTATTTAATATACTTTAATTCTGAAAAGAGTTCAAAACTATTTTTGTGAAATTCTCAATTCAAATTAAGGTGTTTTATAAAATTATCATCCTGACTGGTTTTGTTTTATTTCCTTCTATTATTAGTAAATAATTAGATAATAGAAAGATTTTTGCTTTTAAAAACTTATAATTAAACTATAAAGTAATTGGTTGGTAATGCGCTAATTAGTGACATTTTATATCAAGTAAAAGCTAAATATGAGTTTGGGGTAATGTAGTTTGCTAATTATTTTATAACACATGGGGTTTTTTTGCCAATTAAAATAATATAGGGGTTCTTTTGCAATTAGAGATTTCACAGAGGTTGTTTTTACTATTAATATGAAAAATACGCGTGGCATCACTTTTTTCCACGTGGGATGGCATTTCAGCTGTTGGAATGCCACGTAGGAAAAAAGCCCATTTACAGCCCGATTGGGCATATTTTACAGCGAAAACTGAAACCTATAGGGTAAGATCGCGGCCAAAAAGTTACAGGGCAAAAATGGAAAATGACCAAATTTAGTGGGTAAAAATTGCATTTCTGCCTTAAAAAAATGACAAAAGCAACATAATTAATGTACTTTCCTAGTTTTCTCTTAATTAGAGAGAGAACATAAATAAAACCCCTAGAATTTAAGTTGTTAAAATCAGAAAGTTTGGGAAGTACGAGTATCGTAGTCAACTAATTATAGTAGTAGAAGTAATAATTACTGATTGTGCCAAGTTCTAAATATAACTAACCTAAATTACAATTGTTCTTAAATTAACAGTAATAATCCAAATTCTCCATACATTTTTGATCTACTAAATCTACTCATTGATATAATGTAATTAAATCTAATTCTCTCACACCAATCTAAATCCCCACAGAATCACCCATTTTTTAGCCGCATACTGTTTAGCCATAAATTCATTCCAGTATATTTGAAGTTCTGCAGTTCGGTTTGTTCCCCCTAACCAGATCAGTACCCAACACCTGCAGGTACTGATCTGGGTCTTGATACCCGTCCCGTTGTAAAGGATCGGGTATCGGATAGTTACGTTACCCAAAAAAATCGAGTTCAGGTCACCCGATCGAGAAATACCCGACCAGGTCAGGTCGGGTACCCAAAACCCGAACCCGAACTCCCAACCCTACAAGTAGCCGTCTACAATTTTTGGCAAAATACATGGTAGATTTTAATGTGCATTTACGAAAACTTGTATTTTCATCAAATTCTATCTTAATCTTAAAGATGCTTTTATTCTCATAAATTTATGAATTTCTGTGTCGCTAATCTAAATGCATGTGTAGTTATTGACTCCAAGGCTTCAGAACCAAATTCGCTCTCTCGAAAGAATCTCTTGTGTCTAGCGTGGTAGTTGTGTTAAGAGTGTTAGCAAGTGAGCCTTATGCCATGTGCTCATAATATTTACTCAAACTTATCACTTGCGGCAGTTGGCTAGAGCCTAAAAACCATCTTGTTGTTTACCAAGTAAAGCCAACGGCGAATAAAGGTAAAGATCGCACAAATAAATGTTAGAAAGAGGGGAAAATGTTGAAAAACTTGAGAGCTCAACGCTTGCTTGATCAATTATAAATAAAAAAACTATACCTATTTATAGGAATCTACTACTTGAATGAAAGGTTTTGATCACTTTGATCCAATGTTTACAAGGAAATTTCGCACAACTCCCATCCTACACACCTACCAGATTTATGAGTAAGTACATCTACCATACCTGTAAATCATAAGTAGAAATCTATTATATCTTAGTTATTACCAAAATTAAAATTATATATAAGAGCATAAATAGAGACCCGCTTATTTACTCACCAGTTGTAACTATAATATAAACCAAATTGCAACAGTAGCAAGAATAACAAATAAACAAAGACACATGGATTTTAACATGGTTTTGAACAACCGTCATACTCAACGAGGCTTTCAAGTAACAGTTCAAATATCTTTCAATATGATAAAGAGAATTACACATTACTCTAACATATTAGGTCCCTCTAACGTTAAATACATATTGCATACTTCTTTACCACTCTACTACTCCATTTGATCACTGAAGCCTGTCAGCTTTGTTGAAATACATTTAACAATATTCAGATCACTAATTTTGTAGAAGGTTACTTCATTATTCTGATCAACATTGTTATTTTATACGAATAGCACAATTGGATTATGGTCGTAAGTTACAGCCGAATCCCGTGTTTGTCGTAACGGCCAACTTGACTTTCCCTCCAGTGATTAACTTCCCCATGATAGAAGATATACAAATCCGTTCTCCTACAAAAAGAACTGATTTGAAGTTAATCGAGATTAAGAATAGAACAAAATATCTGGAATATCTTTCTAATCTTTTTTTAAATAAAGATATTAGAAGAAACTTTTCTAAAACCAATCAACTTTTCTTTCGTAATTTACAAAATAAGTCAAGGAGGAAAATTATCTTTTTTAATATCAATTTCCATGAAAAGAAAATAATGGATAATCATGAAGAGAGAATATAAGACGTTTAGATATTCTAATTTTGAAGATCACAAAATCATAGCTCAATATTATCATTCCAGAAACATGAGATATATAGTATTCTTACTTATAAATCTTCATTTTCAAGAAGCATTTTGATTTAAACAAACCCTAATTCCTAGAGAAATAGATTCAATAATTAATCACAAATCAGGACAAGAAGATCTCTATATTTTAATTTCCACAAGTCAATTTTATGGCAAACTAAACATGGACCATGGACACGGTCTGAACAACCTCTCCCTTTGTTGATATTGACAACAACAACTACAATAGAAATTAAATATAGAACACATAAAAAAAACAAATGAATCAGTCAGAATGATATCCCCAACGTCGTCATTGTTGCAATTACATAACCCAACAATCAATTTTTAAATAGCTAGCTCCACCAAAGCAAAACAACTCCCCCTTAAATATTTATCTCCTATTTTGCCATGAGAAAGCAACAAAACATCAGAACACAAATAGAGAGGTCTTCTCCTATTTTCATTGCTGATATAGAACAAGAGGTCCTGAAATTCGAAGAAAAGTTGGACAAAATCAGGACCACACGGAAACGAGCATAACTTTTGACTCGGTTATCGGTTTTGGGCCCACAGTATATCAAAATGTACGTCATTGAGTCTTCTACAAATCATTTTGGGGGAACCCCTGTACCAGCTCGTATCGGGCCCAAATTTGTTCGTTTAAGGAAGCTGCGCAGCCTTCCAAGTTTATGTCGCTTTATTTTTGGAAAGTTTTATGTTTTCCTTGTTTGAGTAGAACTCTATTTCCTATTTCCTTATTTCGTTTTTAGGATTTTGAGAGACATATAAATACTCTGTTTTTCACTATTGTTAGTCAGACTAATATTTTTATTCAATAAATTCGAATTTTATCCCGATTTTCCTAGTGGATTCCAGTTTTTTGTCGATTACACGTTAATGTGTCGATTGTCACGTTCCGTTCTGCGTCAATTTCTCTCCCCCTTTTTGCCAATGATAGACAAAGATTTTTGAAAACAAACAATATGACGAAAAAATAAATGAAGAAAACTTTCCTTTTTAAGAACCATCTCTTCACAAAGAGGAGAAACAATTTGAGTAGCAAGGCCTTTGAATATCATGCAAATGACGATCAAGTGAAAGAGATCATGTGGCCAGTTGGGAGACGTGCATGAATATGGTAGTTACAAAATCCTCTTGTGAAACTTGTCAGGACCTAAGATACACCAAACAAAGTCTTCTATAAAAGTTATGAAAAATAAAAAATTTGAAACACGGACGGGAATACAAGTCTAACCACCAACTTGAGGTTAGAGAATCATAATTAAACAACACGTTTCTCCTATTTCTTTTTGGAATCAGCCCCAAAAGTTGCTGAAAATGCCTAAGAGGATTATCCACTACTGTTGATTCAATAGAAAGTAAATTACTAATTTGCATCCAAATACCACGAGCTAAGGTGCATGATCACAAAATGGTCAGTGTTCTCTTATATAACCCCCCAAAAAAAAACAATCAACCTCAAATTGAATAACACCCCACGAGGAAGGTTGCATTTTGTTTGAACTCTGTTGTAAATCACTTTCAATGCTAACGTTATCATTTTTAGTGGTGCATCAACTTTCCAAAAAACTTTAAATAATTGATCTTAGGTTCATTTTAGGGTGACAAAAGTTTGTAAACGGAGCAAACAGTAAAGATCGCCGCTACCTTCTTCCTTCCATCTCCATTTATCAACTTTGCCTTTTGGGGGTTAGAAATAACTAATTTCAGCGATTAAACCTTGTAGCTCTTTGTTTGCCATCCAAACAAATTGCGCCTCTAGTCCATCTTCAATGTCATCCATGAATTGTTTGTTCACATTTGTCAGTAATGGAGATACTTTTGTCCGAAGTGATGTTAAATAACCTGCCATATTTTGTGAATAGCAGTTCATCTCCTCTCTATCTATCTAACTAAAAGTGCGTGTTTTTACTAGTACCAATAACTTTGTTTATACCATCATAAAATCATGTCTAACTAAGATAGTCTTTTTTCCGATTTCATCATAACCCGCCACCAAATCAACTGAGAAATATTTTGAGAAACATCTTTCAAAATTAGAATCAATAGGTTTACTTAATTTCTACAGATTTTAATTGAATTGAAGAAAGTTTTTGTGTTTGGGCGCAAAAAAATATTTTCTTTCTGCGTCGGTAAGAAAAAACATCGACAGTACTATTGCAATTAGTTTATATAATTTACTCCAATCAAAATTAGGACTGCAAACTTAATATGTAGTCCGATATAATGACAGATGTGACAATATCGTGCAATTAAAGAGTTTTTCGATCCTCTAACTCTTAGTATCTAGAAATTTATAATATTAACCTCTTTATAACTAAATATTTGATTAACAAAAAAAGAACCTATTTATTGTAATAAATAAGAGGGAAAATCACACCTACGCTCTTGATATTAGCCTAATCACAACCTTTTCTTTTCCTTTTATTTGCAAAAAAAAAAAAAGTAAATACAGATATGTTCTGTAAAAGAGAAAATCTCATTTTTGGTGCCTTAACTTGGCACAAGTTCTTTTTTGGTGCCTTAACTTGGCACATTACGTTTTTGGTCCCCTAATTTGGCTTTTTTTTTCGATTTTGGTCCTCTGGTGGCGGCAATTTGAAATTGTCGCCGGAAATTGCCACGTTGGCGGCAATTTGGGGATTTTGACCCAGTCAAAAATCCACCTCAACCCATATGCCTAGTTGGCACGCCATGTGGACTTTAAAAAAAAATGTTAAATTACAAAAAAAAATTACAAAATTAACAAAAAATATATTATAATTTCAAATTGATGTAAACTAAATAAAAATTAAAATGTAATTATAAAAGGTTCTTCTAATTTCATAAATTTAATATTAATTAAAAAACAAAAAAAAGTTTTAAAAAAAAAGAAAATAAAATCAGGGAAGATCGTCTTCCCCGATTCACCGGCGCCACCTCGTCCTCTCCACCACCACCACCATCATCACCAGCCACTTCCCAACAACAACTCTTTTTATCATCATCAACAACCACAACAACTCTCCAACAACAACAATTCACTCAATCCAAACATCATTCACCACCAACAACAACAAAACCCTCGTTTCCCTTTCAACTCCATGGCTGCCGCCGCCGCCGCTAAACCCATGGATCACCACTTCTCCGATGTCCAGCCTTCCGCCGCAGCTGCCGAGGGTGGGTTTGGTGTTGAGCCGGCCAGGAAAAAGAGGGGCCGACCCAGAAAGTACTCCCCCGATAACAGCATTGCTCTCGGCCTCTCTCCCGCCACTCCCGGTGCGCAGATGTTGTCTATCGTGGCGCCGGTCGGTGAATCGGGGAAGACGATCTTCCCTGACTTTATTAATTTTTTTTAAAACTTTTTTGTTTTTTAATTAATATTAAATTTATGAAATTAGAAAAACCTTTTATAATTACATTTTAATTTTTATTTAGTTTACATCAGTTTGAAATTATAATATTTTTGGTTAATTTTGTAATTTTTTTTGTAATTTAACATTTTTTTTTAAAAAAAATTCCACATGGCGTGCCACATATGAATATGGGTTGAGGTGGATTTTTGACTGGGTCGAAATCCCCAAATTGCCGCCAACGTGGCAATTTCCGGCGATAAATTCAAATTGCCGCCACCGGAGGACCAAAACCGAAAAAAAAACCAAATTAGGGGACCAAAAACGTGATGTTCCAAGTTAAGACACCAAAAATGTGATTTTCTCTTCTGTAAAACCAATGAAAACGTAATATACAAAGCTATTAGAATTGTGGATCTCATTAATGAACTTCTAGTTCTACTTATTGCTATCTGTAACAGTAGTTTTGACATATGGATGAAAGTATTCCTCCATTAAATGTGGTGTCTTTTATACATCTAGTTAGTTTAGAAAAATGTAGGTGTAATGTTATAAAACAACCAACACAAACTTCTTCTGCTCATTTATTATGACCTATATTCTTCTTTTAAAACAAGTGTCTTTGGAGATTTCATTTGATATATATAAATTTATATTCTAGCAAAACAAATAATGAACAAAAAGGTTTCGTAATTTTAAAAGGTAACATATGTATTGAAGTTCTATGCTATAATGCTTGGTTGCAAGTTATAACATATCCACCTGGTCTGTTTGCAAATCAAAAAATTAAAGATAAATCTTTAATGCTATATTGGCAAGTACTAAAGGACTATAAGTCAAGATCTAATTTTATTATTATCAAACAAAATGACTATAAGTCAAGAAGTATTAATATAAAAAAGAATAACAAAGTCAAATAAGAATTCTTTTATTAATTTATATAACAAAGTCCAAATAGTGATAAATCATTTTAAAAAACACAGTAAAAAATCGACTTCGAAGTTCGTGCTTGAAATAAAAGATTAAGTGAAATTATACGCTTTAGTGGACGACTCAATTTCATGAACAAAAACGCCTTCCAGAACACGTGAGAAGAAAATGGTGGAATTTCGTAATGGACATTCCACCAAGTTAATCACCGGTCCATGGGGATGAGTCATACTACCCACTCGCTTTTTTCAAGCAAAATTCAATTACTTCTACTAAATCTTTTACACTTTTTTATCAACTTAATTCCTTCCTGATTTTAGTATTTCATAATTTTATCTATCTTTAGAAGAAAAGAAAAGGAAAAAGAAAATCAATTGCCTATCATTTATTTACATTTAAGAAAATTGAAGAGCTTGCAGTAAAATTTGAGGCAACACGCTGAAAAAACAAAAAGATAAACTTGCACCAGCCGGGAATCGAACACGGGTCTGTACCGTGGCAGGGTACTATTCTACCACTAGACCACTGGTGCCAAGTGGACAAATATGGAATAGTTATAAATAAAATAGGTATCATAACCAAAGTGCTCTCCAGGTAGTAATAAATTTTATGGTATGATATGATATGATAGTAGTTTAACAACTTGTTTTGCTCTTCATATGAATCGACAATTGCGATATTATATTATTATGTTAATAAGTTAGTTAAAGAAGCTATAAAATTACGTTTGTTAAAGAAGAACGACCAATTGAGCGTCAATAAGAGACTATACAATATGTTAAATTTCGAGACATTCTTCATCCTCATCATTGTCCCAGTCCACTTCGAAAGAGCTTGCGGATTTCATCAGTTCGGTTAGCCCAGTTATGTCCTCCAGGTATGTAGGATGATTAATGGCTTCAAGAACAAACTCCAGTCCCCTCTTCTTATATTCGGCCACCACCTGACAAACCCAAAACATGATTAATAATCATTTTTGTCTACTATAATCAAATCTTTGATCCATACACCAACAAGATCAAACAAATAATAAAGAAGACGGTAATTACTACGTAAGGCATGTGTTGAAGAAATAGAGAGGAAAGGAACTAAAACATTAAAAAGAAGAAACAACCTATGCAGAACTAAATAACCTTATGACAGTTGGAAGCAAAAAAACGATCAGAAGTTGGTCGGAAACAGAATGTTGACATATAAATCCATCAATTCTAGAAGGTAGTGGTGGATCTTACAGTGTCGCTGCAAGCCGTGCAACTGGTTGAGGCATGACCCACGAGCGTCATCTGAGAAAACTGAGAGAGGGAACCTCGAATTTGATGGGGCAAGATACCCAGAGGTTGCTCAGAGCTGCCTGTATCAGTTGAGCTTGCAAATTCTGCTTTGGCAGTTATCCTGTACAAGTCCCATTATAAATAGGATTGGTTTACACGAAGGAGATTGAGAATAAAGTGCACAAATTCAAAAGTTAAGAACTTGTTAGTATACATTTTCAAAATCAAAACTAATATCACCTCATGTGTAAAAGGAAAATGTGGTCCAATAAGTTACTTGAGAAGTTTGACCATTTAAGTTTACAGGTCATTTTGGTATTTATTTTTCAAACTCGTGAGATTCAGTGCTTCTGAAAATAGATTCTTGTTTTCCAGTAAGTTTTAACTGTCACATGTTGTAGCTTATCAAAACAGGGCATTGATAAGAGAACATGCATATATTGTCTCCAGAACTAGGCTAATGAGAAACAAGGACTTTTGCTCTTCCCTCCCCTGGAAATGCTAAAAACAGATACATGCGGCTTTAACTGTTCATGATTTTTGTCCATCCGAATCCTTATCTGTTCTAGATATCTCATATTGGAGAGCAAACTTACCCAGAAGGATGATGCAGAATGCCCACAAGAAGTTCAACTGCAAGAGACGATGCGATTGGAGCAAGCCCAGGACGTGTAACAGTGCATTGCTGGTCTAATGTGCGATTGCTAGTTGACTGCAGAAAAACTGGAATCAATTTTATAATCGCAGAAAATAAACTAGACAGATTACTATGGAGATATTACATCGATGGGTGCAACTACATCATTGCAAAAGTAACACCCCAGTCTCTGGCCCCTGCTGTTTTCTGCAAGGGACAAAGTCCCAATTTCGGCAGAGAAACCCTTTGCAGCTTCAGGAGAAGAATGCACAGGACCAGCTCCATGCCTCATGACAAGAAAGCTATCAAACCCTAGTGCAGCAGTAATGGTTATCTGCATAAAAAGGCAAAAGTTTCATGTTGCTTTTCTTTCTGACTTTGTACACAAAAATAAAATAAAGGCAATCTCTGGAGAAAACAAGAAAGCTCTTCAGGGGAGGGAAGAAGAGAGATCAACCTTGTTGGAGTTGGCGCAAAGAAGACTTGGGAGCCATCTACTTTCACGTGTATCAGTAAGCAAAAAAATTGCATCATGAGAATCAATTAACTCATGTAAGCGTTTGCAATCTTCAAGCACATTACTCTCGTCTTGGTTAGTTACTGGATGTCCAGGCATTGGAATAGCCATTATAACAGCTTCTGCTTCCTGAAACACAAATACCCAGAAGGGGAGGAAACTTCCTTAGGTGAAGATGTCAACTATATGAAACCTATCGTAGCAGATATGCTAACTCACCACTGCAGGAAATATTCTAGTAAGGCTTTTTACTGCTGCCGTGGCCTTAAATTCACCACCGTTTAGGCAGTCATCCAAGGTATACAGGGATTGCCTCAATGGATTAGACATGGACACTTTGCCACTATCAACCAATGTGATTCTTCGCACACCCCATGCCTGTGAAAAGCACGGAAATATTATCTTATGAGTATGGCGTGAACTATCACCTCTGTCCAGGAATCTCAAATGCTTACCATAAGCATCCGAGCAACCTGGCATCCAAGAGTACCTGCTCCTAGGAGAAGACATCTAGCAGCCGACAAGATGTCAAGATTTAGTGAAGGCAATTGTCGCCATCTCATGAGCTTCAAGTTCAAATCTGCAGCTGCAGTTGCTAACCTGTCCAAATAAAAGCACAATGGTGATTAGAATGCTGCAATATGGATCTGCTCGCTGAAAATTTATAGAACACACCTAGTAGGATCCATTGTCTTGGCAAGGCTGATGCACCTAGACGCTTTTCGTCCTCTGTTGTTAAGCTCCCACCCAACAGCGTTTGGCATGTTGTGGTTAATACTCCATTCTAGAAAAGGACAATAATAAAAGAATGCATCAAGGCCTGCATCATCTAAAACAAGTGAAAGAGAAGTTTGAAAAGAGGTATCACCCAGAGTCAGGTTAATCTACCTTGCGAATTCGAAATTGTCACTTCACCAACTAGGGATGATTCTAGATCAGCAAAGCCTCGATTCTCGCGGTAGCACAAAAACTGTATATTCTGACAACCCCATCTTGTGAAAATAAATAATAGAAAATTTCGAAGAGGCCAACCAGGATTATTTGGAAGATGACAAGGATCATAAAACCCAAAGAGGAGCTGCAGAAAATATTAATAAATGGTCAAATTGTTTTGATAACAGTAACCCAAGTTGGTCAATAGAACGGGTAGTACGTAGCACTGATTTCCTCTAGTTTGAAAATGGCATACCTTATGACCATCCTTTTTGCAGGCTTCAAAGTCAGAAAGATGCTTAATAGTGACAGCTGAATTTGAAGCAATAGACACCAGAAAGAATGGAACATCTGCACAAGACATGACCTTGAAGAGTCGAATCACAAACAAACAATGACTATAACATAGCACCCAAACTTCAGAAAATCGTTTACCTGTTGTTGAGCACATGTTGCGCCAATCATTACAAGCAGCCGTAAGAGATTCAGCCTATAAGCACAAGGGTATTGTTAATCAATTAAAAAATCTCTAATAGGTGATCACAATACTGTCAAATTATAATGTTCGGAGCACCTCTTCCATGCTAAACCACTGAGCAGCTGGCTTCAGATTGGTCACAGTAGCGGGAGGATCAAGAATCAAGGCAGGGAAAGCAAACCAGTAATGAAAGCTCCATTTCTTCAAGTCGGCAAATGATATAACAATGAATCTTGAAAGAACACTGCCATCCTCCTCCACTTTGCCCGATTGAATATCTTCCCATATCTAACCAATAAGAGATAGAAAAGGATACATCCAAATTTGAGAACATTAAAATTCTGGTAAAAGATCTATGCTGCTATGGGATCAAAAAGTGCAAAAATTCAAGGCAAATGTTCATCATTAGTGACAGCAATGAGATGAATCGCATATTCTCATCGATTCAAGATCACCTTTTTTGCCTCCGACTTAAGTAGGCTCTGTTTGTCAAGAGCTTGGAAGCCCTCCAACGTGTTTGTATTGTAAAGAATGCCTGGGACAGGGCATCTATTCCTGTTCCCACGACTAATTTCCGGTGTAAACGGTTGTTCACTAGATTCTGGAGGTAAAGATTCGGCAAGAAGGGTTAAATGGTTCGACACTTGGCGATGCGAACAAGGCGCAAAGAAACCTGCCATAAGAGCAAAACAGAGATCACTGTAGGCTCAGACAACATCACCAGATACTATCGTCCTTGTATCGAGCAATCAACATTAACAACAACAACAACAAAAACCTGTAATCTAACACTGAATGCACAACTGAACTACAGCTACCATCAGCTAAATATACCTCAACTTACGTATAATCTATACGTAAGGTTACGGGTTAAACGATACATACCCGTGACAGGAATAGGAGAGTCATCAATCCCGAGCTTGTTGAGCTTCAATGATGATAACTTGTGCCAAAAACCTTCGTCCACTGCACTTTGAAAGGGCGCAAATTGAAGAATCGATTCTTTGACTTGATCCACCATACTAAGATTGTACAAAGGTTCTATACTCTGCTTCAATTATGACTTTAAACAATCAGAAATATCAAAATTATAGTCTTGTGAGATAATTACAACTTCCAGCAGAACACTTTTTGAAGTCGTAAACAAGAGAACTACGAGAAGAAGCTGTTCAGTGCTGATTTTAGGAGAATTATCGCAACAAGATCACAGATTTGTGATCGTTAATAGTGGATAAATTAGGGCACAGAATTGAGATTTGAATTTGGGACTGATGGAACGTCAACGTTTTAGCTTGGGTGAAACGGTTTCTTTTCTTCGGGAGTTCTTTTTCTTTTTTAATTTTTATTAATAAGAAAAAGCCTATGGATTAAATTGTAATCAAGGACATTATTCAGATTTGATCAAATACTACTTATGCCCCTCGAGGTCTCATTAATATAGGTGTGGGAGTTGGGATCACTTGAGGTTTGTAGAAACATATATATTTAATAAGTCTATCATTTGTTTTAGACCATCGATCAACTTAATTAAGCCAAAAATACATATTTATTATTCATTAAAATAATGAGAAGGGGTGTCATTAAAATATGATGCTAACTATTAAGAGTTGTTTTCTATATCCATGAACTCAGTCTATTGCAAACATAGAGCAGTATTTTATATAAAAATAACTTTACAAAATTATATCTTAGTATTTGTCATTTTATTTTATTCTTATAAAAATAATCTAGTTCATAGTAATTAAGTGAATTTTACTTATATATATTTCTTAACTTTCATAGTATAAAAATGTAAATTTAGTACACAATGCCAAAAACAATTTAAACATCGAATAAGTACTGAGAATAAAAATTTTACTTTAAACCAAATCCTTTTTGAATAAAACTTAAAATATAAAGAATAAAAATTTAAAAGTAAAAGAAAACTGCTTTTTAAAATTAAAATATTCCAAATTTAAATTAAATTTTTAGATAATTTTTTTTTTTAATATTAGCTGATTTTTCTCAGTTTTATTCAAAAAAAAAAAGTGCTTAGGATTTATTTCAAATATTTTTTTTGAGGTGTTTTTTTTTTTACTAACTTCAATTTGATATATACATTTTTTTCAGACATGTTTTTAAATGTACGTAATAATTTCCATTAAAAAATTTTAGAAATACAAATACAACTAGGAATTCACCTAATTAATATAAATCAATTTATTAATTTTATAAAATATTAAGTGAAAATACTATTATGTTGACAATTATTAAATTTCTTGATACATATCAAAGACATCTCCTAATAAACATCTTAATATATCAATGGTACTCTTTATCATTTGAATAGAAAAGAGGTACTTTATGCTTGGTCAAAGTTGATCCCGAACGAAAGATTAATGATGGATCTGTTTGATATGTTTGTGCAAAGTGCATGAGGTATCATTGATATCATTGAAACATCAAGAAGTAGAAATGAATTTGACCTAACTTCAGGAGGTTGTCACCGATATTATCCTTTGTATTTATTTACATGAAATAGCTGGAGAAAAAATAATATTTGGTAAATAAGAAAAACATATGTGTAATTTACTCACAAAGTAGTTATTTATATTTGCAATATTTCTTAAAACATTTAAAGAAACTTCTAAAGAAAGTTTGTTTTTTCAACAAGTCCTTTTTGGACCTTAATTAAGTAAGAATAATAGTTTTAGTACACGACGTAGAAGAATTAGAAATACGAGAATCAACAAATCGAATATCAAAAACCAAATGCGACTCAACCAATCAGAACAAGTCACCCCAAGGGCACGTGTGCTTGACTATATTCAACCCTTAATGAGGCGATTAATATGGCACAATGTAGGGTGGCGCACTAATGGTTGCACCATAAATCTCGGATTTCCGTGACTTAAACTGGCTGACTCAGTTAGGGATACACAAATTAATTCCCCACCCCCTTTAACACACAATCTGGCCTTGAATCCAGGCGCACCCAAATGAGTAATTTTTCCTTACTACCCCTCGAAATGAAGTTGTGTATTTTCTTTGCCTTTCAATTAAGGTAGATGTTTTAAATCGCTCATAATTTATCTGTGCAACTCTTTGTTTCCCGCTAGTTATGAATCCCTAGTTTTTCACTATCACCTAAAGGCAACTGTGCTCCATTCATTCTCGCCAATAGGGAAGGTGTTCACCAATCATTTGATCGCGTCCTTTTTGGTTGAAATTATATTGCGTATATGTATACAAGTTTGTCTCTTTATTCAAATCTTTACCGTGTTAGTAACCCTTTTTGTTTTCATTCTAAAAAGTAACTCTTTTTGTTTGGTGTTTACTCTTACTCCAGATCGGACTGTTTATCGTTTGTCGCGTAAAATGGTTCGCTTTCCAAACGAGCTCCAGCTTTCACTGACAATAAGTCATCTTTTACATCCGTAGATCTAACTCACGATGTTGTCGTATATTTTTGTGACGAGTATGGCATGTTACTGTTTACTAGCTAAAACTTATATGATCACGGCATTGTTCATATTTTCTTGATCACGGTGCCAATCAACATAAATAAAATATGTCACAGTGTCATGTTTGGACTACTACATGCAACAAATAAAGTCATAAACAGTATCCTTGTGCGCTGCAACACTCATACATCACGAGCGATATTAACGGTTGTTAATTTTGTAATACATGACAAAGTCACTTTCTTCGACCCCATCTTCATATGCGGTAGATGGAATTTGACTAGGATCATGTATTGTCGGTGTGAGAGCGGGTGAACACCCCGTGGATCACTCTGAAATTCTTCTGGCACATAATGTGTCTCAAAATGACTCCCCCCTTTGTGTCCTAGGATGAATTTGTATCGTCGAATGTATATATCATTCATGTCTTTGAATAAAATGCTACCAAAATTTCATGAAACATCTTGAATGAAGTGCTTAGAAATGACAGTTACACGGCGTAGTGCCATTTCTATTTTCACATGCATTGTTATTATATTTGTTTCACGATCATGTCAAACATACAGATAGTTAATCATGGTTTCAAATAATTTGTGGCAATCTAGATAATTGTCGAGCGAAACCAACATAAATTTATTCATGTAGTGATAGTTAAACTTTTTAAAATTGCACAAATAAAATTAAGAACCACATCTGTGATATCCTGTTGGTGTAGCAGAACAAATGTGCTAAAAATAAGAAGCTCTTTCAAGAACTATTCGTCTTGAGCTTCTCCCTATTGCATCACGCCCCAAGGTCTGTTACTTTGGTCATGCCTTGATTCCAGTACACGAAGTCATCTAATACGGTCCAGCATGTCGTGGTGTGTTTTAATGAGAAATCACACAGTGTGATCAATTGTGTGTTAGTTATATTTTTCCATTTATATATGTCACTTATATATAAGATTTGAATTGGGAACTATAGTATTGCATTTGAATTGCTTTTTAATTTCACATTATTTTTTGTATATATATATATATCGTGTGAAGCTAGTTAAAGTTACTAGCCACGTGAAGATGAAAGTTGTCCGGATGGGTGACTAAAATTTGTGAAGATCCAAATGCACTTTAAAATGAATTGACTTATCAAATAAAGGTGAATAAAGCTGATATATAACATGCCAACTACCAAAATGATATTCATTCAATATAGTAGATTCGTGTGCCTGATTAACAACTCACATCCACCTTGTGAGTTATTGTTGTTGAAAAACTAGTGGGGTAACTATATTTATACGCCAGGGTAGGTGAGGACTTAAGATGGTACTAGATGTGGGACGAAGAAATATTAATATGTTGTACTGATACATGACTTGTAATTAAAATGGTTTCTAGTTGTGGTTGGGTAGTTTAATTCATGTCACAAGCTTTTTGTCAAGTGACATTATCTTTCCATAAAGTATAGGTTCAACACTATCTCGCCTTTGAAGATAGATTCAAAATTGGACTAAGAGTTGAATACAATAACTCGACTCGTGGCGCCATACAAGCATGAACACATGAAAGATAATGAAAATACAAACTTAGGACATGAATTAAAATACTAATACATAACAACGTAACTTTATAAGATGCGTCAACACCTCCTTACATTCAAGTTGACCGAAGTGGGTTATCTAAATAAATAAATTTGTTTGAAAGCTTCTGCCCATGAGCATGATAGCTTGGCATGTTGTCACTTTCACAGTTGGCGAAGTCCGGATCTACAATTTCGCAAGGCAACCCATTGTCCACCTCAAAATGGTCTACATGCGTTGGAGAAAGAAAAACATCTTATATAAAATAATGAACTTTTAAGCTAGGTTAAGTGTTGGTATATCAATTGGTAATTTAAAATAGTTTGGACTTCTTACCATAGTCAACGTGATCGAATGAGATATTTATGACTCCTGCATTCGTTGGAACTACTTCGTTTGGTTCTTCTCCATTTTTTAATGAGATAATCCCGACATGGTTCACCTTTAAAGAAATATGCCACAACCATCAAAATGGTCTGTAAAGAATACAATTACAATGGTTAAAAAAATGTTTATGACATTTGGCCTTTAAGGAGGAGGGAATCGATGCAAGGTGAATGAGTGGATGTTGGCTATCAACTGGTTGTAGGTTGGGCAAGATGGCATTAACGATGGGTACGATGGTCGGACACATGAATAAAATGTGGGTTTTGACAAAGTAGGCATGTAGTGTTTGGCACCAACTGGTGTGAATATAAATAGGATTTAGTTTGTATTTTGCCAGAGGAGCCAAAAGCAGAATTTTGTGCTACAGTTCTCTTTCTTTTATTTAGTATGTGAAAACACTATAAAGTCGAAATGCTATATAATGTGAGAAACCCTGCAAGCATTTCTTTTTTTAATAATTGATGCAATTCTATCGTATGAAACTATGAATATAAATATTGTTAGACAAACTTTTTCCATGTTATCCAATAACAGTAAAATAATTCTTTGCTAGAATATTTATGTTATTGCATCTTGATAGGATACAAAGAGAAAACTTCAATGTCATTAACACTATATTTTTATTTTATTTTATTTTAAAATCATTGAATTATGAACACAACATGCGTTTTTCTTTCTGTTTTCTTCATTTTTCTCATCCCACTACTAGAAAATACGTCTTTTGTGACGCGGCTATGTATCACCAAAAATTAAATTTAGTGACGCCTTTTCTATTGTGACACTTGAGAAAAGCGTCTAGTTTGCGAGCGTGACTATAGGTTATAGTGACGCTTTTTAGTGTCTACTAAAAAATATTTTGTGACGCATATTAGCGTTTCATAAAATCTTTTTAGTAACATCTTTTGGCGTCTTATAATTACTTTCTAACTAATTAACTACCTTCATTTGAGACAACCCAAAGCGTTATCATACATGGTCATACACGAAGCATTTTACATATAATAAAGAAAACAAAAACAATAGAAAATTCAAAACCATTTAAACCACCAAGCATTAGTATAAAATTAAATTTTATAAAATTTCAATAAGAATTACAGGGTTCAAGCTTCCAGTTCAAAGCATCTATAACAACTACAGTACCAATTTAACCAAACTATACTTAGATAAACTAGCTCAAAAGCATCTAAATTTGTAAGAACAATATCTACTAAGACAAAGCTTCAGAAAATTCTCCGATCATGAAACAAAAGCTTTTCCCTTCTGGATCAATGAGAAACATAAATTCTCTATCATGCTTCATCCGTCAGAAGCTACAAAAATAAATTTGAGAAACAAATTATTTTTTTCCAAAAACAATGACTAAAAAAGAATAGCACATCAATTAAATGCAACATCAGCATAATCCATCAAGTTACTTGTAAGACATCAAATATAAATTTCGACATGCATATAAACTCAAAGTATACTTGAGTGCTCTTAAAAACTCCAAACTTAACAACTACTTCATCAAATATCCTATGCATTACCAATAACTTCATTTTGCATGGTCTTGCTATTACATCATCAACAACAAGCATCGAGTGAGCTAATATACATTAACACCCATGCAATGTAGTATATAAGAACTCGTTAAAGAAAAAAGTACTGCGAAACATAAGTCGAAATTCTTGAATGCAATCAGAAAAATAAGAGAAGGCAACGGCACAATATGGGAACGAAGAGAATCATATAATATAGTTCTTTAGATATAACTAGAAAATGACTTCACTTGGCCATTTAAGGAACAAGGAACATGGAAGCCGCTTCACTTGTTAATCAATTAGCAGACACCAATTATTACAAAATAAAATAGCAAACATGTTAAGAAAAGGTTAATGTATTATCAATAGAAACTAAGGAAAACACATGCTGAAAAGTATCCACCAATAAATGAAAACAGCGAAAGAAGTAAAACATGTAGAGATAAAAAAAATCCATCGTCTCACCAGTAGGCGCCATGTATACACAATGTCGCAGTAAGTGGAAGGATAACGACTATAAGCTCCATGTAGCTTAGCAGATTCATAGAATTCGGTTTTTCATTCTGTGAAAAAATAAAATAAGTTTAGAATCATTAGCAAGATATAAGAATTAGATGAAGAGCTACAACATGTTTAGCAAAGCTTTCTCCTACAGCCAGAACCACTTTCAAACTCAAAGCAACCACAACTTATAATTAGATCTCAATATAAAGAAATTTAACACCAAGTGATATAGGTTGTCTCTAAAATACCAAACAAGTATGCAATTGAGATACTGATAATGGCAAAAAATAAGAATTGCATCACATGCAGTAGAAGTTGTCCAGAAAAGATAAAGTGTTCATTAGCATTGTCTGTGAATATTTATCTGCACTCCATGACAAACTCCACATCGGCTCTGTCCCATAGAATCTACTCAAGGTTCCTACAGTTATTAACCAAAAATTCATAACTAGTTATCGTGGAGAATTAAAGATAATGAATGAATGTCCTAAAAAAAGTTAATATATTTAACTTTGAACTACCAATTTAAGTTAAAGACATAGCAAGAAAATATTAAGACTTCCAGCTTTTCACATATATTATGAAAGAAGTTCAAATTTTTACTAGGAAAGTGACAAAGTGGTTTAAAGTTTCAATCTCTGCTACCTAATAATGAAAGTCTGTTCAAATAAACTCTAAACATATGAACAACATTCATGTTCTCTGCTCACTATTTCCATAGAAAAATATTTCAGCCCACTCCCCAAAACATTTTAACTATAGGGAAAAACATACAACAATGAATCATCCTATTATTAACACTTAGAATGTTAATAAATAAATAAAAAGCTAGATGTAACCTATCAGTATTTAGTAAAACCCACACCACAATCCCACGATGCCAAAACAAAAAATAAAAGAAAAGACACTTTAAAAAGGTATTTCATTCTTTTGCCAGAACATATAAGAACTTATGCAGTTGACATACAGAACTTCAATACTTGGAAAAATTTGTACCATCAAGCCCGCAGACCAGAATTTTATTCACTATTCAAACTCTTTATTGTATACATCTTGGACTAAATTGTACTAAATTTAAGAACCAATTTTCTCAATTTATTAGACGTATATGTATAATCCGATATTAGGGCTACAACCCTTTAGATTTTTACATTGAACCTAAGATCACGATTTTTTTACAATGCCCAAATAATAAAACGAATTCATTGACACGCACACACCAAAAAAAGAAATTATATGAAAAAAGAATTGTAGAAACTACATAAAACTAAATCACGTACCTGGAGAGAAGTTTCTCTTTGAATTGGGTAAATTTAGTTTAATTTCAAGTTTGAAATGGGGGAAAACAGCGTAGTGACGAGAATTGTTGAATTTCTCACTAGAAAGGGTGGTGGAGGCAGTTACTTTCATGGGAAGAGAGAGAGAGAGATGAACAAATTAGATGGGGAAGATGGACACAATCGGTGGGAGAGAGAGAGTTGGTGAAAGGCTTTATTTTGGTAATTAATTCATAAAGATTTTAATTGGTAGGTAATAAATTTTAAGTGAGAGAGAATTGTGGCCTGTGAGGGACCGGCTATTTACAAGATGTCACAACATCTAAGGTATAAGGACACATTTAATTTGGTGTTACAATATGGACGTCATATTAGACTATTTTTTTAGTAGTGTCCTCCATTTTTTTAAAGGATAGATTTCCAAATGTTATTAATTAGACATGTCTTACAGTGTGATTTTGAATGTCATACTCTTAAAAGACATCAAGCTTGAAAATAAACTTTGTTGAAATATCTATACTACGTTGAATATGTGCTAAGACGGAAAGAGATAAAATAAGAAATAAAAGTATTCGTACAACAATAGATGTAGCATAAATCAATGATAGGATGTTAAAAATTCACTTCAAAAAATGGTTTGAATCGTGAGACATAAAACCTACAAATACATATTGCATCACTATGATGAGGCCCTCGCAATAAAAAAAAACATTTAGAGCATGAGTACGATCAGAGAAAACGTAAACGAAGATCATATAAATATATAAGTAATAAAAGAGGAATAAAAATATTTTTCTCAATTGCAATGAATGAATAAAGGAGAGCTTATATATATTCTAACTTTTTTTTTTTTTTTTTGTGGTAAACAAATTTTATTAAACACAAATAGATCAGCCGAGTACAAGGAATACTCAACATTAAATTACAACAACAACACTAACCCCCAATACACATCATAGGCAAATTGACCCAAGCAATAAACGAAAAGTGAAAGCCATTAAATTGCGCTTTAATCGACCACCAAGTTCTTGCTTTGATAAGATCGATCACATTCTCCAAGTCTGGTATGCTCTCCTCGAACACCATTTTATTTCTGAAATTCCAAATTGTCTTCTAAGACTTTGGTTAAATAGAACAAGCTTAAACTCAAACAACTTGAGACATACGACCTACGTTTTTTTCCAATAAACCTTGAAATTACAACCTATGGCTTCTTCGAATAATCCTTGAAATCACATGGGAACTGATGGATGACCCACAGAGCTGTCCCAAAGAAGAAGGAGAAAGCAATGAGGCTAAAAAACACCATCAACACGCGAACATCGAGCGCCATCCAAAGCTTTGAGTGAACTTCAACTGCATCTTGAGCTTCCACATTCTCTTGCGCCTCCTGATCAGTGGTAGCAGGAGCTGCAGCACCACTTAGGTTCCCACAAAACCAGTCTGTCACATTTTTCGAGAGCTTTTTCCACAACCGTTTTGCGAGAGGTGTTTTCCCGTCTTGTGGAGCGAGAAGACGGAGGAGGCGGGTGGCTTTCATCACCATAGCCACCTAAGCCATTAGATTCAAAGCCCCTGCTTCGGCGGCGAGCCAGAAAGTAGCCATTCTATAGTGGCACTTGAGGTGCGATGTGGTGCCATAAACCCCTCTGAGAATCCTACTCTGAAAAATGAAAAACATATTTCCTAAGACTATGATTTGATTTCTTATATCTCTCAACTCAACTTTCCTAACCTCACGGACCACATTGTTCTCCATTTTCTTTTCTTTTTTTCTTCTGTCATTTCACTCACTCCAAGATAGATATGAAGATGCAAAAACATTCTCGATTTATAGAATGTAGTCGCCCTAGGATGAATATCATTCTAGGGCCTCTATCATTCCCTTGTACCATTATGTTTTGGTACGTAGGATATCATTTGATATTATCTCCATCTAGGGCATCTATTTCTCTTTCGCTCGAATTAGTGTACCTTCTGTTTTTCCACCCTTGGATTGCTTTCTGTTTTACATCTAATGGCAATGGTTATGTACCTCTCTTTTTTGGTACTATGAATTTCAAAAATAAATTTAACCGTTGTTTTTACTCTGAATACACCTTACTTACTCCCCAAGTAATAAAACTATTAAAACTTTACGTATAATACCCTATCTTTATATATATATTATAACTTAAAGTGATTCTAATTGAGTTTAAAAACCACCACAATAAGTTGGAAATAAAGACTTGGTTGTTGTTGTGTGTATCATCTATTTTCTCTATAGGTTCGTTCTCATAGTCCTTTTCAACTAATAGAAATCAGTGAAATAACCTATCTCTACTTGAAAGAGAGAAAACAAAAATCCTCTTATTTTGTAATTCAGAAATCCAACTGTCACTATCTATAATAACCACACATGCACACAAAATTATTTTCTTTATAAAATCCGATATTTACCCATTACTAAAATTAAAAACAACTAATTTTCCATGTTGAAAAGAAAAAAAAAAAAAAGACTAGACTAAGTTCTACTCAAATGCACGGTATCCCATCACAAACTTACATATATAAACATTTCTATTTTCACAATCTATCATGCAAAATGCACCATATATATGCGTATAAAAGCGGAGGGAGTGGCACATAGGTCGCACCCCTCCCCCACCCTCACCCCTCTCTTTATTAGGCACATACATACGTATATCTAATAGTTTCATAATATATATAACATGGTAATGTCTATTATATATATTATATTTATGTGCAGGGGAAGAGCCATGAATATGGCTTAGAGGGATGAAACAATGTGGGTATTTTTTTTTTAATATTAATATTTTTAATTCATTATACAAATAATAAATAATAATAACAAAATAATAAGTACCTTTAAAAACAATTTTTTTTTTAATATAATGAGCAATTGAAATGTAAATATAAGGACACACATAAGAGTTTTTACTTATTTTCAATTAGACAAATTAAAATTTTATATGTTTGTTGTGGATATTAAATTATAATCAAATTAATATCGAATTTTTGGTATAGTCTCTTAATGTGTATTGAAGAAAGCATCTTTAAATTTTGTCGATGAGTTCATCTTCACTGATTTTGTTATCCACAAAGACATGTATAAGCGTTGTAAAGATTTTAAAAAAGAGTTAAAGCTTTTAAAAATAAACACATACAAATATTGTATTAGGTGAGTTTTTTTACATTTTATATTTTATTGAAAATGAGAAAAAAAAAAAAAGAGTAAGCCAAGATAAAATTGAAGAAATAGTATAATATGATTTAAGAAAAGTGAAATGAAAGAAAAAAGCCAACAGAATAGGACAAAAACTTGTTAACTTAAAATATCCGAACATGCAAAATTCGGTTTAATAACATAATTATAGGGGCCTAATAAAGGTTTGAGTATGGGTCAAACAGTGATCAACTCATGTTTGATTGAACTGATTAAATTCAGGGTCGTCCAGATACAATACGCCTGACCCGGCCTAATTTCCCAGATACAATCCCTCAGAATTTTTAGGGATTGGGAATCTGGGTAGCACAGTGATGTAGATTAGCAGTGAAATACCAATTTTGCCCATCAATTTCAAGGAAATATCCTCACTATTTTACACACATCCCACCCTAGCTCCGCCAATGACCGTCCCTCTCTCCACTCAAATTGACACCTTGGGCATTGTGTGTGGATCCTCTGTAAAAGGGTGGTGGTGGCATAGATCGAGCCAGGTTGTGGGAAGGGGGGGGGGGGGGGGGTGGTGCGGCTGCGGAAGATGAAGGGATTCATCCTTTTTTCTATTTGAATACAATAATACAAAAAAGTTCATGTTGAAGATATGAAAATTAATTACTATCAATTTTATCCTAATAATTAATAAGTTCCCAATATGTTTATTGTGTTTCTTAAGCGTCTTTATTTTAAACTGAGAAATAAAATTAAATGACTTATGAAAAAAAAAAAAAGAATGCTACTTTCACATGAAACTGTCGAAGTAATTATTATATGTAACTAAAAGCATTAAGTAAATAAATTAACTCCAAATAATATTGCCCAGCAAAAAAGTAATTCATATATTTAAATTACTTTTGAAAACCAAAAAATATATACAATACGATTCTTATAGTTAAGTTAATGAATAGTCATATATGAATGTCTGAGAACAAATTATATTTCTAAATTTGAAAGTACAAATAATAAACTAAATGATAATAATTGTAAATTAAACACAAAAAGCAAAAAGGTTTGTAAAAGGGCAAACTAGTAAAACTAACATATTCTCAAAATCAATCTGACTTAACATCTTGTTCAACCAAACACAAACTCTCATATCATAATCTACCATAATCTATATATCCCTTATATAATCTACCTCAATCTCATCCATGCAACCAAACGCACCCTATGTATATGGGTAGGGGTAGTAGGGGCTGGGGAGCAATGTCCCCCACATGCCCTTGGCTCCCACCACGGTCATGTGTTTTTTTATAATATAGTTATATATACTATATACTTTTGTTGGTATATGTTTAATAAAGTAAAAAGTTTCACACAATCTGAAGTTTTATTTGACATAATTATTTTTTGTTATTCTTTTTACTTATTTTCCTCTCTTTTTAATTTTAAAATTTATTTGACATGTTATACTACTTTCTAAGTTTTATCTTTATTTAATCTTATGCTTTACTTGTAATAAAAAAGAATGAAAGGTGACATTGTAATAACATTTAGTGTAAATTCCTTTCGATAAGGGTAGTCCATTTTTTTGTTGAAGTTATGTAACACTCCAACATGTATAGTTTAATAAATACATGGATATAAACAAATTTATTGGCTAAAACTAAAGATCATTTTTTGCTCATTGCTTGATACATAAGATCTCATACTAATTTAATATTTATCCTAAGCTCGATATACTGTTTAAATTCCCTATGTCAGTAATATTGACAATAAACTCCATAAATATACGTAATAGAGAAAAACTCATGTGAGGAAGTAGGAGGAAAATTTCAAGTGTTACATGTAATAAGCAAAACAAAACTCATAAAATAAAAATAAGCAAAAAACTTCTATTTGAAAAAAGAAAGGGAATGGGAGGAGTTCAATAGACATTTATTTTTTTTTTTTTGAGTAATTATGTTTTCATGATTAGTTATAATTGTTACACTACATATATTAAACAAAATATATTTGTTAATGGAAAAAAAAAAAAAAAAAAAACTCTTCAACGTGATTTTGCCTCTGAAGAATTTTTTTTTTAATTCCTGACTCACCTAATGTTTAACGTATGCGTATCCCAACAACAAATACAAACCTTGTGTCTCAATGTTCAAACAATGTATAGTTATTTGGCCATTCAATTAGCACGATGCATCTCAACACTTTGAGAATCCTCAATGATATTGCGTGTTCGGATGAAACTTAACTCACGTATTTACAATCAAATTTCTAAGTTTCTTGAACAGATCCAAGGCCCAAACTACCTTAAGATGGCCATATCGTTTCATACCATTGCTTGGACATGAAAATATTTACATAAAATACAACCACAGACCTTGTGGTTACGATTTTGTCTAAAAAATAATTATTTTGAATACATGGCATAATTGTAACTACAAGTTGTAATAAATGAGTAATTGTGGCAGAAGGTCACCTAGTCTAGGTAAGCATTTCCAACATGAAGAGACAATGTCACAAGAACTCTTGCGAGGATGAACACGGAGAGTCAAAATAAGAAGAAAACACCCGTTGCCTTTTCCGAGGAAAACATAACTCCTCAGCAAGTTCTGCTGATGCGGAGACCTTATCAAGGATACAACTCAAAGCAGTGCGAAGAGAACTAACAACAAGTTCTCGAGCCACATGACTGTCATCGTTCCCATCTTCACGTGCAGCTATCAAGAATACAATCTTAACCCGACCTTTTAATGTAGAGATCTCAGACTTCAACACTCGAACACTAAGATTGCTGATAGCTTGTCTAATCTCAGACAAGAGATCTGGCCTGTAGTCACAACAAAGAGAGGCTCTTAGCAATGACGATCCATTGTCTGAATCGTTTTCAAGTATCTCAACCTGTATTTCGTCACTGTCCATCGGAACGTGTAAAGTCTCACTGGCTTGTGTTGCAGCTTCCTTCAGTTGCTTCACTTGATTAATGACTTCAGCCAGTAATGTGGCTTTATCCATCTATTAATGGGAGAAAGAATAAAATTAAATCGACATTCTTGCAAAATATGAAAAGGATGAAAACATAAACAAGAGGTTGACATGCATCTTCTTTTTTTCTTTTCTAATTTATTAAGTTGAGAAAACTATACAGTCTCGATTTACCATAAAAAATGCTGATGTTCAGATGATGATGAATAATATAGGTATGGGTTTATTGCTATTCCTGATTACAAGATTCTTTGCCGATTATCACCCAAAAGTTTTAAGAAAATTACATGGGAGATCAATTATATCACATGATCAGGAAATAGACAAAAGACATAATTAAATTCATGTTTTATTTGTTTTGACAAATAATACGTATATATCATCTCCTGCAAATCATAAACTCTTGCCGTCTTTCCAAGTTTGTAGAAAAGCACAGACATTAATTTTAAGACTTAGTATATTCACCATAAACGTGTCATTCTAACTGACTTAGCTTCTCCTAATATAGTTAAAAAGTCAAAGACTAACAAGCACCAACTCCAATTTATTACTAAACAACTTTTGTGGCTAGATCCATCTTTGCAATTTGAAAACATAAGTCAAGTGACTTGTTTAATCAAGTCAACTTCCACAACCATGATTTAATGACGCCATCTAAGTCTATATATTACATTATCACAGCTTTAACAATTAAGTATCTGAAAACACCTTTTTAGTGTTAGCTTACTCCTGGGTGCATAATATCATATCTCATTAATTGTGTACAACACGAACTCTAGAAATATATTATTGAAAATAAACTCATTACTATAATCAATAAAAAATGACCCAACGTGATGGACTTTATACCACATCAGTAGGCAAACTATCATTCGAACTATAGAATATAGATGCAGAAGTAATGACTTTGACCTTCGAAATGAAGTAATAATCTAAGCAGACGGTCACTATCTGTTACATAATTTTAGTTATCGGACAGCAATAACATTCTCAAATTATGCTTAAGGATAGAGTATGTTGACATTTTGAGAGTAGAATAATCACCTACTTTCTTTGCTACATTTATACGAAAAAGATGCCTTGCATAAGCAGATGATACTCAAACAGAAGTCTCATGTCAAACAAAATTATATTCTTGATCAAATTATTAGCATATCAGCTGCACTTAGACCCGTGTGTATGGCCTAGAAGCCAAGTCCTGATCAATAGCTGGCAGTATATATGAAAAGCTCTGTTACATGAAATTGCTCAGGAAGAATAAAATTTTAAAGTTAATACAAGTATTATGCTAAACAACAACATTTTACAATAATAAACACAATCAAGACCCAACGAATGTATGAAAACTTCTTTCTAGAAGATCTTGAGCCAAATCATCTAGACATATATATCACCAAAAAGAAATTTAAGCAAGGTGAGGGCATTCATGTACCATACTTATAAAACTTACAAACATTATACAAGCATGAAAATAATTTTCTAATATGCTAGTAACTTGAACAATTTTGTCATTCTACTGTATTAACTAAAATTGAATAACAACAGAGAACTGCAATGTAAGATTCTACACTTCCCTAAATACCAAAAGCACATGCAGTATCAAATTCAAATTCAGGATGTACTAAATACTCTTGATGACTCGAGTACATAATCAAACACGAAAAGTACAAGCGAAGACGATTCACCAACCTTTTTATTGCTCGGTACAAGGCCACGAAGTGTATCAAAATGTGCATTGATTCTGTCTCTCCTTCTCCGCTCCGACTCACTATGGCTCTTCAGAGTGGCAATTGCTTTTGCATCTGAATTTCCACAATCATTCCCCACTTTCCCTGAAGTCTTCACTAACTCCCCCATCTTACCACCCAAAACAAGCGATCGCTTAACAGACATTGACCCAATTTCTGGATAATCGATTCAATATCTCCAAAAAAAATCCAAACCAAATTTTCAGCAATGAAAGTCCTTACCGATACAGTTACAAACTCTCAATCCCAGTATAATAATGACACTAAAGCTGTCCACAATGACATCGAGGAAACAAGACGCTTGCGAAAATGTAAGCTTTACTTCAGGACAAACAATTTTCTTCAACTAGTTATGCTGCGGTTATGTTTCAAGAAAGCGTCTGGATTAAAAACAAATGCTTCATGTGCAAAATCTATGTATAAAGTATATCAAGAAACAAAAACAGCAACTGGCGAACAACCGAAAAAATAGTATGTTTGTACGTGAAGTTTTAGCTCAACCTTACAGAGTAGCAAGAAAAACTAAATCTGTTTACTGTACAGATTCGAGTAACAATAGAAAAACGGGTGCACGAGTGATCAAACCAAGGCAGTTGTAATTGATCAGAATCTCTAAGGGTCGAGGCCAGGTGGATGGGTGGCGAGAGCAAACCAAAAAGATAGCATTTTAGAGCAGATGATGTCACTGAGCAGAGGATCGGACATTATTCGACGAAGAATATGAAAGAACACAAAACGGTATCAAATGAATCCTTGACAAGAAATTCTTGTAAGAGAAAAGAGAAGAGAGTATCCAGTGTGGGCGTTCTGACAGAAAAAAGAACATTAGACTATTGATGTTGCTATTTTCAATGCTGGGGCCGTCTTTAAACAGCAAAAGAAAAATATAGTTCACCACACAAGTAAAATATGAATGTTGACTCAATTTTTATAGTGCCATCAGTTCATAGTAACGGCATGAGATGAGAACTGGCTGAAAAATGCCTACTATACGGCATGCCGATGCTAACCCAAGAATGGCCCAAATAATGCCTAATTTATGTGCATATAATTGCATCGAAATTATTTATGGAACATCTGACCCCTCCAACTAAAATTTCTACAATAGCCATAACTTATTGAAAATTGTGTGAAATGCCACCAGACCAAGACCAAATCCAACGGACAAAAGTGCACACACCTGTCCAAATAAAACAGTGGATCAATGACTCAATGGCCATTTTGCGCATTTTTAATGGATTGTGAGTTAATTTCTCTTTTTTTTTTAGTTCATGGAATACCTCGTGAAACGCCATATAGATTGGGGTTTAAACTTTAAAGTATTTTACCCTCTTTTTTATATATTTCTAAAGACTTAGATGAGAAAAAGTTAGAAATGTGACTTGGCTCTAGGCATTACTCACCTAGATCCGCTTCATTTCTTTTCAGTTCTTTTACTATTAGAAGTCAAAGTCAAAGTTAAGTTGTGAATGGAACATGTTTTAGAGTTGCGATAGTAAACTATGCATCTTAGTGTTGTTTGCAAATTCTTATTAAAAAGATTTATTAGTTGTTGGACCCACACAAACATATTTTTTGTGGTTGCAATACTAGGGGAGTGTTTGCAATAGCTTATAGAAGGAGCTTATTCACTAGTTTTGCTTAAAGCCATTTTAAGTGACTTTTGACAAAAAAGTCGGGAGTGTTTGCAAATATTTTAAAAAGGTACTTAAAGCAGTAATTAGATGTTCGCAAGCTTTAATGAGAAGTGACTTTTTTTTTTTTTTTTAAAATAACATAATTTCAGAAGCAGTTGGAGAAGTACCAATGGACATGGATTTTGCGGCTTGTGCTTTTTCTAACTTTTTTTTAGACAACCAGAAGCAAAAGTCAGTATTCCAAACACTAAAAATGTGCTTTTACGGCTAAAGAACTCCATAAACCCTTTTCATAAACATTTACAAATACCACCTAACTTATGCTTCAATTTATCTTAAAAAAAAAAGTCAAAAAAAGTACAAGCCACAAAAAAAAAAGAGTTAGGGTACTTCTCAGATTGCTTTGAAACATATGACATTTTAAAAAAGTTTTTAGAAGAAAAAAGTCACATCTCATTAAATATTAAAAAATTATAATTAATGCTTTAATAACGTGTTAAACAATTGCAAATATTCCCAACTTTTAAAGCCACTTTATAAACAAAGGTAGTAAAAGACCTTCTTGGTTAAGCTCTTGCAAAACCCCTTCAAAATCTAGGAAGAAACTTTTTCTAAGTTCAATGAATTAGTCATAGTTAAGTGATTCAGTTTTAAGTTGACTACTGATTAATTACTAATTTCTTTTCCTTCTAAAGTTGAATTGCCTGCAACAGTTCTGTTCGTGTTTACAAAGTACATGAGAATATTGTCCATGATTGATCACTAGAAACGGAAGCGAGCTTTTACAATTTTACAAGCATATGTTCTAGTAAAATTGAAAAAGCAAGGGATAATTACAGCTACACTCTTGAGGTTTCATGTAACTGCAGAAATCCCTCCTAAAGTTTGACAAATTACAATATACTCCTATAAATTTACACAAACCTTACAATGAAGTCTTTCCATAAAAATTATGGATGAAAATGACAAAATCATCACAAAATTTTAATGGAATATATTATCCTTGGTCAAGTTTCCATTTGACATTGGACAAAACTACGGACCTAATTAAATACCTTTCAGTGGTAGGTGATGCGTTTGATGTGTTTACTAAATTACAAGAAGAGTACATATAACATTAACAAAGGGTAATGATATATACTTATTTAAACTTAATTTAAATTAAAAGTTTCCTAACAAGACTTAAATTAACTATGTTAAAATATGATATTAAGTTTTTACTTTTTAGAACGTAAATTGTCTTATTTTCATAAAGTATATTTTTACTTTCAAACTACATACAAATATAGAAGAAGAAAAACCAATATATTGCAAACTTTACATATTATCGTAATAATCTATTGATAAAAATAACAAAAACTGTTGTAACCTTAATTTAAATATGAAGAATCAAATAGTACATTGATTAAATTTCCCCAATTCCTTTTGTCAAATTTTATTCTAGAAACAAAGAGAACATAAAAAAAAGTAAAAACACACACAAAAGCACACACATCATCTTCTTCGCACCACCCTCTCCCCCTGCCCACCAAACCGCGCGGGGAAAATAGAAGAGTGCTTTTCCTTTGGAAAACCTCCCCCTAGTCACCAAGACCTGTATGCGATTCTGAGCTAATAACAAGAGATTACGTTGGTTACGTAATGGAAAATTTTGAACCGGTGATACATTTCTATCGAGACTACTGGAGTTTTCGGTTCTAGTTGATTCACACTAAGTGAGTGGATGTGAAACCTGGGGTGAATCGGAGGGAGTGCCGGAGCAGTGGTGCTGTTTAGTTTCTTTCAGGGGCGGAGCCATGTATTTGGCTTAGGAGGGGTTGAATCACGAGATATTTTTCTTTTATAAGTACGAATATTTTTATTTTTGAATATGTTTAATCACTTCCAAAAATAATAATTCATCTTAAAAAACATAAATACCTTAAGAAGTATATATTAGTAAAGAAAATTAAAAGTGACTCCGAAGTCAGTTAAAATTAATAATATTATTAAAAAAATGTACAAAACTACATAAATATATGTAAATCATCTGATCAATAGATATATTGTATACATACCTAGAAGTTTTGTATTAATACCTAGAAGTTTTGTATTATTTATGTAATTCACTTAAACATTTATGATTATATACTTTAAGAGAATTTTAAACTATAACTAAATTAGTATCAAAGTATTGAGTAATATTTTTCTTATTGTGTATTATTAATGCAATACATATATGAGAAGATAGCTCTAGTTTAATTTATAAATTTGCCTTCACATATCTTTAACTTTAAGTCATTCTTACTTGGAACCAGTGTTTTTAAAACCGGCCCGACCTGGCCGGTCGAACCGGCCGGACCGGGACCCAGTCACTTGTCTAGACGCTGATTTTGACCGGTCTAACCGGTTGAACCGCCGGTCCAGTCGGTTAGACTGGTCAAAACCGTGAACCGATGCCTTGCCGGTTCAAAGGCCCGGTTCAATTTTAAAAACACTGCTTGGAACGACAACATCAAATTTGACTTCCATTACCTAATCAATTATTACAAGGGTTGACTTTATTTTAATAGGCCAGCAATATTTTTCCCCGTCATTTTTTCTGAGTTTTAGGTTTCTCTTTAATAGACCACGTGTACCAATAAGTGAAAAACCTCAGTTTACCTTGTTTACCTTATTCACTAGTAAACTATGATGCACCGACACTTTGGAGAAAAAAATTATGCAGTGTCCGACACCCCGACACGAGATCGACACCCCGACACTCCTCCGACACGTGTCGGACACGCCACGTGGCGTGTCTTAATAAAAATAAAGAAAAAGAAAAGGGACACCGTGTCGGACACGTTTTAAGGACGTGTCCGACACGCCTGGACACTTTTTGAGCTGATTTTATAATTTTTATTTATGGTTATAATTTAAATTTCTTAAAATATATAGATAAAGATATTAGAAGAATCAAACATTAAATTTTAAAAGTTAAATAATTAAGTAGCAAAAATGCATAAATGATAATTTTTCTCCCAATCAAATCTCAGGAATAAGCATACTGTACTTCTCTTTGTGCAAATAACAAGGACGGACAAAAAAAAATTCGTTCTTTCCTCGAGTCGTGGCACTAATATTCTATTTAAAGACTTAATTTGAGTATTGTATAACACTGTTTTGTGGTTTGATTTGTGTATAAGCCTTTGTACTTAATGCTTGGAATTAATGACTATTTTATTTGAACTTGTAGTAGTTGATTACTTGGTTTTGAGTGTAAATATGTTTGGTTTGATTCTATATTTGAACGTAATAATGTTATTTGTGTAGATTATTATGATGTCTTCTATATTTCAATATAAAAAATACAGCCGTGTCGCGGCCGTGTCGTGTCTTGTAATTTTAAAAAATCTGTGTCGCCGTATCCGTATCGTGTCGTGTCCGTGTCCACGTGTCCGTGTCCGTGCATCATAGCTGGTAAGATGCCGTTTAATAATTAATTTTGATACTTAGAATGTCAATGGCTGTGTTCTTCAAACTAGTACTATTGCCAAAAGACGTCACTGCATATGGAACTCAAGTCTCATAATAATATAACACAAGAATATAATCTAGCTGATACACTCCAATCGATAAATCTTAAACTTGTTTCTACTCCAACACTCATGCACAACTATACAATTACATCCTATTATTACATAAGAATTAAATACAGTAGTTTTACATATTGGCATGACACACATACTTATGCACAAACCATACACACTGCATAAAATACTAAATCTGTTCAATAACATCAACTTCAATTTTCGAAATGCATCAATATTGATCTCTAGGCTATAGGGTAAGAAGCCTCCATAGCAATACCACAAAGACCTTCCTTGGCAGCTACATCCCTTTTCATCCTTATGTACCCATTCTCCCCCCATTTTCCTCCCCAAGAATTTTTGACCAACCAATACTTATTCCCATCACTGGTCGCACCATATCCAACGGCCGTGACACCGTGATCAAGGTTCGTGCCACAAATTCCACTAAAAACACCACTTGAGTAAAATTGAAACTCAAAACTACCAGCATCAATGGCGACCGATACCGGCTGATGGGCCACGGCTCGCAGAAGGGCTTTCTCGTCATTGGGGGGCACATTTTCGTATCGTGTTATTTTGGCTACTGCTATAGATGCTTTCTTGGTGTTGCATTTTGCATCGGAACCCATGTAAGGGTAATCGGATTCTGTCGTTAGGCCTTTGTTTTGAATGATGAATTCGAAGGCATTTTCCATGAGGCCGCCACTGCAGCCTTCGTCAACACCGTTGGTGTCGCAGTCCACTAGCTCTTGCTCGGATAGGGAGAGAAGATCTCCAGATTTCAATTGTTGAATGCCTTCTGTAGCTGCTACAGCTGAGAATGCCCAACAACATCCTGAAAGAAATATAACATTTAAAAGTTTAGTTAAAAAAAAAAAAAGGAACTAAAATTCATACCATGAATATGTCACCTTGTTGAGTTACTACATGCTATGTGTATATGTGCAGTTCTAATATGCTAATGCCACTTCTTTTATTATTATTACTATTATTATTATTATTATTATTACTATTACCAGTATTATTAATACTATTACTATTACTATTACTATTACTATAATTAGTATAATAATAATTATAATAATAATAATAATAATAATTATTATTATTATTATTAATCTTACATTTTTTTTTTGAAACAGACGGAATTTTTATTAAGGAAGCACAAGGGGTGCTTCAACCCCTTAGAACACCATCTCCGTAGAAAAAGATTTCCTGAGTCAATACAACCACTAAGACAGAGAACAAAATCTCAGAGAAGAGTACCAATCAACGAACGAATAATAAAAATTCTTAACTTTCACACTAATCCACGCCTAAGACTTGATCTTGATTTGTATAGAAAGACAGGGCTACTGCAACATAATGACAAAATCGATCCAAATGGACAATGTTTATAATCGAAATAACAAATTGGACTAATCAAAAGTAGAAAAACATATATTACGCGTAATTATATTCTTTGCTTCGAATTTGTTTATTTTTGAAGTCTTTCTATGCACACTTTTCATAGGAAAAAGTCTTATTGAAGTTGAAAGCTATTGTCGCATGCCAGACTAATTAGAAAAGTCGAATAATGTCCATTTAATTCAATTACTAAAAAATAGGTATTATGTTTAAATCTGAATGCCACTTGTTTATAAGAAAATGTCACGTGTTAGGTCTTACGAAAGCGTTACAGCAATTAAAACAGTGAATATGTTAAAAAATATAAAATATTATTCTCTATCATGAAGCTTCTAAATAAACAACTATCCAATATCTCTTGCTTTCCATCGCCCATACTTTAGTACCTCTAGAAAATACAAAGATGTACATGATATAAATACATTGTGAAATGAACATATATATAATTATGGTTTTCTTGCTTACCACAGTCGCCTTGGTTCTTTACAGGGGTAACTGCACCTTTCTTTCTCCAATCCACGGCTGCAGGCACAACACTTACATTAGCATACTTAAAATCCTTGTTTTCCAAGGAAGATATCAATTTTGTTTTCTGTTTCCTATAACCATTTCGTTTCGCTCGAAATTCTTCGTTACTCATGTCTGCGAATTCATTAACACCGAGCTTGAATTCTTTGTTTAAATCCGTATTAAAAGTATCTATCCGTTGCACGTTGTCTCTAAATATTTTATATCGTCTATTCTTTTCATTTATATCTTTATAAATGCGCCCATGGTTGGCCATCCACGTTTCGTGTCTTTCCAACATGGTAGGCTCATAGAGTAGGCGCGAGGAGGCCAGAGTGTTTGGGATTTTAGAGAAGAAAAGAAAAGCTAAACATAAGTAATGGAAATAACGTACAATAGCCATAACTTTTTGATATTACTTAGGACAGTAGAAAATTAATGTATGAATGTTTAATATTATTCAGAAACTTAAGGCTCTTTATAGGCAAGTGAAGCTTGTTTCTGTTTCATCCAGGTGAACACAGGATAGAGACCTGTGTTCTACGTGCCTTGCCAGTTCTTCCGACTTAGACTTCCCAGATACAATACAATCTGTTACATCGATTATCCTATTTAGGATGCATCTTGGTGCAGAGACAACATTATCAAAGATTAGGAAATTGAGTTCAGAATTTCGTGAAGTAGCATCATTACTATTATATACGTTATTGACGTACATTATTCCTGTATTTGCTTCAAAAGAAATAAAAAAAATAGAAGTAACAACAAAGATTTGAAATTACTTTCCTTAATTTTTTACCATTACATCTACACCCGCCGAAACTCAACTAATATATGGGATCACCCCCTCTAATGGAAATATAATCCATCAGGAACATAAGATAATTAATTTTATGACTAGTTAGGGGCATGCATATGATAGAATTTGAAGCCCATTTATTTCTCCCCTTAAAAGGCCTCATTAAGTGGAGATGGAAATTCTCTTTATAAACACAAGCCCATGCTTTTTCCCAAGCGATGTGGGACACTTCTTAACACGCCCCCTCACGTGTGGGCCGGTATTAACTTCGGTCCCATCACGTGGGTAGGTCGCAAGCCCATCATATTCTCTTTATAAACATAAGCCCAGGCTCTTTCCCAAGCGATGTGGGACACTTCTTAACACGCCCCCTCACGTGTGAGCCGGTATTAACTTCGGTCCCATCACGTGGGTAGGTCGCAAGCCCATCATACGTCTTGGGTAGGCTCTGATACCATGATAGAATTTGAAGCCCATTTATTTCTACCCTTAAAAGGCCTTATTAAGTGGAGATGGAAATTCTCTTTATAAACACAAGCCCATGCTTTTTCCCAAGCGATGTGGAACACTTCTTAACAGCATATTCAAAAGTTCATCATAATATCTTGTTGAATCAACAATCTCATATTGTTTTTTGATAGTGGTATCTATCTAATGTTTGTGTAAATATTCAAAGCATTTTTTTTTTCTAAAAAAAAAAACAACAAAAACTTTTGTAGTACGTATTAGATATATTTTCTGCAAATAATGTCGAACTTCAAGCATTCGCTATTCCTTCTTATTAATACTTTCTCTCTTATCACATGTTTCTTTCAATTGTATACCATTTATATCTGCATTCTCTTTAAAGTGAAGTAAATATGATCAATCATTCCCTCTTATTTTCGACCTCAATAGACGCTTTGTTTTGAGTGTCAATGGTGTGGTCTTATTTTCTTTGTATAGTAAACAATTATAAGCTTCTTAGCTTCATACGGCTCAGTGTCCACGAATAATAAAACTTATACTACTGGAACACATTTTTCTGGAAGAAAAGCATAATTAGTACTACCAATAGAAACTTGACACATATATAATGATGCAAAATGATCACTCATAGAGTCATAGTTAGACAAATATCTCAACGTCGGGCAAAACATTAGAATTAACAAGATTCAGTCAGATTCCAACAATTGCAATATAATTAAACTAATCATGCAAGATCAGTGTTCAGCAAATTTGGACTGCAATAAGAGGTCAAATCCAACAAGATAGAATCTATAACTGCATCCGTGTAGGCAATGTATTCTACCACTACCAAACAACAATTGCACGGGAATCTTCTGGATCCAGACAAACTAAGTTTTGTTCTGTTCGTTAAGGTTGTCATAAGTTGGCGGCTGTCAACTTACCCTGATTTGAGGTTAAAGAAAATTAATTTGCAAATGCATATACTGGTTACTTAAAAGAGCTGTGGTTTTGAATCTTTGATTCAAATAATAGTTTGATTGTGTTCAAAAATGGTGGTACATATTGCTCAATAGTTCTTATGATCATAGGCCGTAGATACTACAATTAACTTAGTAGCGGTACGTAGTGCATATTTTGCTTCGATGCCATACATGGAATTGGCCACATCAATTTAGGTGGTGTTCATAAATAAAAAAAGAATTATAATTAATTTCTTATTTGAACTTTTGAGTGTGGACAAATCTAGCTTTAAGGTTAGAATGCTTTTTAATCTAAAAATCTTCACAAAGTTAATATGGGCATATTTTTGGTTTAAATAAAATAATTTCAAATTTACAATTTTTTAGATAGTTTTTTAAATACTATCAACTTATAAACTAGAACTGTTGAAACTTAACTTAAAGTGTGAACTTTTGTTTTGTAAGAAAAGTTTGCAAACACTATTTTAGTGACGCTCTAGTTTCGTATATTCAACTCTTGTGCTGTTTTTAAGTTATGTTTGCAGAACGTACGTAAAAGAATTTTTGGGGACTTAATTAGATGCATGTAAACAGTTCTTAAATTTTTGTCCTAATTGTGATATTTCTTGTCTTTTGAAATAGACATGAGAAACGTAAGTCCAAACTGATAGATTGAAATATACTTTTCATAAATAGAAGCTATTATATATATTTTTACACTTTTAATTTTGTTTGCTGACAATAAAACTGACGCACAAGTAACTTCGAGAAACACTCTCAAATTAATACTTCCAAGTTCAAACCCGATCAAACCCAGTTTTGTTTTTTCTTTTTGTTTCTTGTTTTACTTTTAATACGTCTCTGAGTGGCTTTCTTAACATAATTTGTATATAACATAGGCTCTTTTTTATAATAAATTTAAACAACGTTAAAAACGAGTAAGAAATAAGTACTGTTTTTTTCTTGTGTGCAAAACACCGCATGAACAAATCTTTGCATGACCGCGTGTATGATTAAATGAATATTAAACCATAGATTACAAATTTGAGGAATTTGAGATAAATCTCTACCTATTAAAATTTTCACATTTTAGAGGTTATTTAATATATTTCAGAAATAGTAGGAAACAGTCATTCATTGATAAAGAAAATATCTTATAGTTTTAATCTATGTTGCACGGATATTTCGAAAAATAAAATCCATACAGTGAAAGATACAGATATGGGTGTGATACGCACGTATTCCTAATTAAAAATAAATAAAAAAAGATGGATACAGGATATGGCCGAGGAAGTTGCCTGGCACTACAAGAAAATCGGCCTAATGCAACGCCGATAAATCCGTTGCAGGAAATTAGCTGTACCAACGTCTAACGACGTTGGTACAGCTAAAGTAAAAAAAATAAATACCTGCCAACGTCATTGGACGTTGGCAGGTATGTGTCAGAACGCAATTCAAGCAGCAACGTCATATGAACGTTGCTGCTGCTGTTTATTTTTTTTTTTTTTAACTTTTAAATGTTACCAACGTCTGAAAAGGACATTGGTAACTGTTTTCGTTTGTTTTTTTTTAAAAAAATTTTTTATTGACTGCAGCAACGTCTGTGTAGACGTTGCTGCCAGCTGAAAGAAATGCACCAACGTCTCCAAGACGTTGGTGCCATATTTATATGGCTGCATGCCAGCTGCACGGCGCCATTAATCAATACGGCACCAACGTCTCCAGGACGTTGGTGCCATATTTATATGGCAAATTCGCAGCAGATTTCTGCTGCGAATTTTTGCCATTGCTGCTTCTTCAAAAAAAAAAAATTTCACTAAATTTCATTATAATTCACACGATTTCAGCTCCAAATCTCTTTTTTTTTTTTTTAAGGTATGTGTTCAATGTCTTCAAAATTACGATTATACATATTTTTTTTTTTTAGTTTAATCGGTTAGATTTTTGTTATTTAGCATAAATATGATTTTTTTAGTTGATTTGATGATGTATTTGTGTTAATTATGTATGATTAATTAAGGTATTAGTCGATTTGATGAAGTAATTTTGACGATCTATGTGTATTATGTTTTTTTTTAAATTAATCGTTAGATTTGAGTAATTAGATTATTTGTGATGTAATTGTTGATTTTAGGCATATTTGTGTTAATTATTTATTCTTAATTAAGGTATTAGATGTAATTATGTGACGATCTATGTGCATTATGTTTGTTTTTTTAAATTAATGGTTAGATTTGTGTAATTAGATTATTTGTGATATAATTGTTGATTTTAGGCATATTTGTGTTAATTATTTATGCTTAATTAAGGTATTAGAGGTAATTATGTGACGATCTACGTATATTAATGTTTATTTTTAATTGATTTGTGTAATATTATAGCATCATAGTGTTGTATTTGTTAGATTTGTGTAATTATGTATGATTAATTAAGATATTAGAAGTAATTTTGAACGATCTATGTGTATTATTTTTTTTTCTTAAATTAATGGTTAGATTTGTGTAATTAGTATTTGTGATGTAATTGTTGATTAGATAGTGTATTTATGTTAATTATTTATACTTAATTAAGGTAGTAGAGGTAATTAATTATGTGACGATCTATGTATATTAAGGTTTAATTTAATTAATCGGTTAGATTTGTGTAATATTATCGCATAATAGAGATGTATTTGTTGATTCGAGTGTATTAGTACTGTTAATTATATATATATATATATATGCTTAATTAATTAATATTAGATTTGTGATTATGACAATATAGCTACGTATTTTTTTTTTTTTTTTTTGTAGAATTTAATCGATTAACTTTGTATTATATAACATATATAATTGTGTTTATGTTAGAACGTATTTATGTTAATTAGATATGCTAAAAATGTTAGTAGCATTGAGAAATTATATATTTGTAATAAAAATATGGGAAATATATTTTGGTTAAACTTGTTTATATGAACATGCTATGGTGTAATTATTGATGCTTGATATAGATAGAGATATATGTAGAAGATGTAGTTATTTTGTGACACGTCCGTACGTGATTAATTGTTGAATACTTTAATTTAATAGTATATATATCACAATGAGTATTGAGCTTACTTAATTGTAATACATTGATAAGAAAAATTAGCGGAGATTTGTATAATTTAGACGTAACATATGTATATATACTTAATTAGTCAATTTAGTAAATGAATAGATAGTATATATTGTCGTGTATCCCTTTTATATTAATTTGACCATTCTAAATATATATTTATCAGATGGCCGGCTCGTCAGATCAGGGTAAGGAAAAGGGAAATGGGAAAGGAAAAAAGAAGGTGTCGAAGAACCAGGTGCCATACCCGGAAGGGGTACCTCGAGGATCATTCTCTTCGCAGCCTGATCTTGGTTCGATGGGATCACTTTCAGTGGTGATGCCGATGTTTCCCGGAGGATCAAATGACGTAGGAGCCCGCGCTAGTGGGCCGTTTACCAATCAATTGATGGGTGTAGGAGCGACAATGGGGGGTGTATATGGTGGGGTTGGTTATGGTGGTGGTGGATTCGGTGGGGCTGGCTATAGCGGGGTTGGTTATGGTGGGGGTGGTTATGGTGGGCCTGGATTAGGTGGGCCTGGATTTGGTGGGCCTGGATATGGGAGTGGAGCTGGGTTTGGTGGGCCTGGATATGGGAGTGGAGCTGGATTTGGTGTGCCTGGTTTTGGGAGTGGAGCTGGATTTGGTATGCCACAAACACAGCTAACGAGGCCACAACTTATGGGAGGTACTGTAGACTGCATGATGCAGCCGAGTTTAGGTGCCATGACGACGCTACAGGTTCAGGGGACGGGTAGTACTGCTGGGCCATCATCATCGGGCTCACGGGGTTCAGGCACACGAGCTTCAGGCTCACGTGCTCATGGCGTTTCTAAGGAGTTAGACGAGGATGAGGGGGGTAACAATGATTCAGGAGACGATGGTGGTATTGCTAGGGTTGCAGTGCGAGGACAATCTAAACCTCGCGAGCCCCCGGCAAATCCGGATGACAGAGAGGTACTTGAATTGTTCTTTGATGGCTCAATAGAGAACCCTTCCGCCGTGACCACGATTGCTACAAATTTGAGGAACATGATGCAAGGGGCATACTTCACGTACGGCATGTGGCCAGAGGACGAGAAGGAAATGTGTTGGAACAGATTTAAGGTAAGGAATTAGCTTGACTTCTATATTTATTAAATATTTATAAATATTTGTTCATTATTATTCATTTATGTGACCAACTTTTCTTTATGTCTGTATTAAATGCAGCACACTTATCAGTGGGATCCTGCCATAGAAAATGCAGTCAGGGAATGGTACGATAGGGTCGCTACTGCGAGATTTGCAGGTTCAGTAAACCACGCCAAGAAATGGTGGTTGCGCTGCAAAGTTGACCCCACCTATAGTATGAGCCACAGTTGTTGGATTCACGAAGATTTTCGGCAGGCATTTTATGATTATTGGGAGCTTGAGCCCACGAAGGGTCGTTCGGAGCAGAACGCTAAAAATCGAGATAAGGGGAAAACGGTAAACTACAGGGGTGGGTCTCGCAGCACGAACAAACATAGGATAGATCTGGTAAGTACAAAAATATGATTGGTTATTTTTCAAATATCATCATTGATTTAATAATGTGATCTATATTTGCTTTAATGAATTTTCATATTATGACAGGCAAACGAAATGAATACAACGCCCGACAAGGTGCCGTTTCAGGATGTCTTTATAAAGACTCGTGCAAAGAAACATGACGACGGAACGGTTGAGTGGCCAAACCCTGAGGACAAAGCTAATTACGTGAGTATAATATTTTCTTTCATTAAAGTGGTGTAATCGTCAATAATTGTTGTTGTCGTAATAATACTTATGTTTGTTACAAAAAATATTTTGAATCATAATATGTTATATGTAGGATGCTTATGTGGAACACTGCCTACGAGAACATGGGCCAGATATGAGCAAGTGGCCGGTCTGGGACGTGAGACCGTGGGTGGAAATTGCCGCAGCCGGACGTGTAAAGAAGAATAGGGTGGTGGGTCTGGCGAGTTATGGTGAGCCTGAGCGCGTAGGATTCAAGGCTCGAAGACATTCTAGGTTCGTTGAGACTGGCTCTAGTAGCGTGGAGCCGCTTCGATCAGAATGTCAGGCACTGCGGGCCGAAACTGCTTCTCAACGGGAGGAAATCACCGGTTTAAAGAATGTGCTCAAATACTTTATGTCACAGTTTAACATGCCGGTGCCTGAGGAATTGTGGGGGTCAGGGCAACAACAACAGGGGCAACAACAACAATTTAACAACTTCCCGGCAGTTTTCCACCAACCATCGCAACCGACGAACACGAGTGTCGGCACCGGGCGGGTATCAGGGGATCCACTCTATCGACCACGGTCACATTCTACTGATCAGGAGGACGAAGGGGACCAGGAAAGAAGTTCGGGTGGCGGTGCTAATGACACTACTGGCTTGGGTGATATGTAATTTGACGAGGATACTCAAATTTAGACTGTTATTTGCTGCTTTTATTTGTATTTGTATAATTATGAACAAACGAGGTTTGTTTTAGCTTGTTTTTATTTATGTTTGCACCTTATATATATTTATGTTTTTATTTATGTTTTTATTTATATTTATAATTTACACTAGTTTTATATATATATATATATATATATATATATATATATATATATATATATATATATGTGTGTATATATATATATATATATATATATATATATATATATATATATATATAAACGTTACAATTCAAATAACTCAAATATTACAACTCAAGCTTACATAGTGCAAATAAACAACTGTTTAAGTTCACGAATTCTTACTACATAGGCATACATATTGCTTAGAACATACATTACGTATAATCAGGGTCATCATCGTCACCATCATCATGATCTTCATCCACGTCATCGTCGGCGGATGTGTCGTTATCATCGACTTCCACAATATCATCGTCTGCAAGCCTGATAGGTGTATTGTCGATATTGTTGATGTCATCCAATCTTAAATGAGGTGCGGTGCTATCTTGGTAAATGTCGAGATTAACCACTGCAGTTGTGTCAACGAGGTATCTCGCTCTTGTCGTGCAAACCGCCCACCATCCTCTCCTACTGGTATTTTTTTGTGAAGGATACAGACTGTAATAGACTTGTTGCGCCTGACTTGCTAAGATAAACGGTTCAGACGCTCCTGTACCGAGTCGCATTGTTGGATTAATGTCAACAAGGCCATAAATCGGATGAGTTGTTATTCCATTATACACGTCGTACCAATCACATTTGAACATAACAATTTGTTCCAAGTTTCCACTGCCCCAGTAATCAAGCTGTATAATCTCTTGAAGCATTCCATAGAAATTACGTGCGTCTGGGTCGCCAGTGTCGCCCTTCACATAAACGCCACTGTTCATTGTTTGCCCACCAGCCCCATATGCTTCTGTATGAAACTTAAATCCGTTAACCGTATAACCATTATAAGTTTTTGCTTTCAAAACAGGACCCCGAGCAAGACCGCGTAATCTAGGATCCACATTGTAACTACCAGACACAACAACTTGTTTGAACCAGTCGATAAAATAAGTTTTACGTATCTGATCTTTATTAGCTTGCGGATATCCTGCGCACATCTGTTCATCAAACATACTGTCACAGAAAGAAGCCGTTTAAAACATCAATTGATATATTAGCAAGAATACATTGTATGGCAATTAGTAATCTTACCTTAACCAACACTCGACCTCTGGGCAATTCAACAAGACATATAGATGAGCCGCTTTGCACTCTGCGAAAGACAAATTTCTGTAATTGACACAACGCCCCATTGTTTTCCCTTTACTCTGGAATACTGATAATTGGTCGTTGGGGTCAATAGATATTGGAACTTCGTTCCTGTTCAAACGGGTTGCTCTTGTTTCAATATTGCTGTCAAAGTAGAGTGAGGAGAAATTTGCAATTTCTGCGTAAATGTACGCCTCAACAATCGACCCTTCTATGTGTGCCTTGTTACCCCTTGGTCTCTTAAAATCAAACATCCGTCTAACAAAGAATATGATGTACCATATTTCGGTACCGCCATGTCATAATATCCGATACGGTACACGAACGTATTTCGGGACATATTATGCCACGTCAGCACCATTATTTTTTAATGCAAAATTACAATTCAAGGCAAAACACGGAAATCGGCCCAAGTAGGCCCAAATTGAGCCCAAGCGAGACCTATTTGGGCCCGAAAAGGCCCGATTCGAGCTATATCAAGCCCAATCCGAGCTATATGGGCTCAAATTCGATCTATTTGAGGCCCAAAAGTCAAATTCGAGCTATATGGGCCCAAATTCGATCTATTTGAGGCCCAGGAGTCAAGTAAGAGCTATATGGGCCCAAATTCGACCTATTTGAGGCCCAATTCGACCTATTTGAAGGCCCAATTCGAGCTATTTCAAAATAGCTCTAATTCGACCTATTTTGAGTCATAGATCTACTTTGATTGCACTTTTAGACGAATAAGGACTCTTATTACTATATAAGGGGGTCCCATGCCTCATTCTAAGGTACGTTTTTATTTTCTAGCATTTAATTTCGAGCTATATACATCGAATTCGAGCTATAGAGCAATAATTCGAGCTATATTGCAATAGCTCTTGTTCGATCTATATAGAGTGTATTTCGAGCTATTTGAGAGTAATTCGATCTATTCGGGTTTTCTCATCACGGTTCTCAATACCATTTCGAGGTGTGCTAATTCGACCTATAGGGCCTAAATTCGACCTATTGGGCTTATTTCGACCTATATATTCGACCTATTTTCGAGCTATAATTTCGAGCTATTGTCTCCGACGACAATACCTCAAATTCCGACCTATCTGACTTGAGCGTCGGAGTGCCTTCGCCGGAGGAGGCACCGGCTTAGTTTACGTGTGGTGTTGAGTGCAGGTTCCGAACTCAAAAGCTGCTTAAGCATTCAGCAGGAACTAAAGCAGTCTGACGTGGAGTGTTGGAGAGCGGACACGTATCCAGACGAAAATACCCCACATCAGTGGCGCCGTCTGTGGGAACTTCTATACGCACTTAGTAACAAACACTGACACTCAATGGCTCAACGGAGGGCAACGGAGAAGAATGGAATGGCAGGAAGGACTAGATCACAGAGGGAGGATGATAATCGGGCACATGATGCTTCTGAGCGAACATCAGTGGCAGCGCCTAGCACTCCCCTTGATCCTCCAACTCAAACAGCGAATCAACCTGAAGTTCCTCCCACGGAACAACAGCTATTGAATTCCGCTCAGTTGGATCAAATCATGGCGGCATTCCAAAGGACTATGGTCCCAATGATTGTGCAGCAATTGGCTAACACTTCTGTTTTACAGAATGTTCAAGCTCCAATAGCACAACAACCAGCAACACAGCCTGCAGCACCGCAGCAAGGAAGGACTCATCCGACCCAGCGTCGTGATTCGAGGCAGTATACGCAAACTAGGATGACAAGGCCAAGGGATCCATCACCCTCGCCTGAAAGGAGGAATCCTCGTTCAGTGAGGACCAATGCTAACCGAGCTTCCAGTCGGGCAACTGGTCGAGATAGAGAAGGAAGGGATGGAGAGGTGAATTCTAGGCAGAGAGTTCCTGATCATCGACCTGCAGCAAGTCGAACTGCCGGAAGAGATAGGGACTTGCCTGAGAGAGTCGCACCAATATTGGATCCTGTTGTAGCAGAACACATTCCATTAAGGGAGAGGTCAAATCCCTTTTGTGAGGCGATCAGTAACTTGACGTTGAAGGAAGGAACTAATCTTCCTGTTCTAAAGAAGTATGATGGAAATACTGATCCAGTTGCACATTATGATGAATTAGATGGAGATTTGCAGGTTTTGGGGTATGGAGAGAATATGAGGGCGAAACTTATTTCGCTCAGTCTGAGAGGTCCAGCAAAGGAATGGTTCAAAAACTTGCGTTCGGGATCAATCGAATCATCTGAACAGTTTAGGACCATGTTCGTAAAGAAGTTTGCTACTTATCGCGTAAAGAAGAAATCTCCAAGCACGCTGTTTAATATCTATAGAGGACCTGATGAACCTTTGGGGAGGTATATCGAGCGTTTGAATCTGGAGATTGGTAGAGTAAATGCTCCCAATGTCGACCTGGTCATATCTGTATTGGAGCATCGTTGCCGGAGTAAAAAGCTTATAGAAGTGATAACATGGAACACACCTGATTCCATTGAGCAAGTAATGGACCTAGCTAGTAAGGTCATTGAAGTAGAGGAGGCAACCATGAATCAAGGGTTGATGGACTCGCCGAGAATTCATGGGGGCAAAGAGAATAAAGATAGAGATTGGAGGAAGGAGCAAAGGGGAAAAGATCGAGATCGCAATCGACAACCCTTTAAGAAGTTTGAGAATTATACTCCGCTGAGGAAACAAATTGGTGAAATTTACGCCATTGAGATAGATAGCGGGTTGCTGAGAACTCCAAAACCGTTCCGAGAGACTGAGGAGACTAAGGGATCGAAGAAATATTGTAAGTTCCACAGGCAGAATGGGCATTTTACCAATGAATGCAGGGCTCTAAAGAACGAGATCGAACGACTCATTCAAGGGGGGAAACTCATCGAGTACATCCTGGAGAATAGAGAGTCACGTGAAGAAAAAGCGTCAGCTGGACGTAAGCGAGATAGATCCCCACATGAGAAGAAGGATGAACCAAAGCGTAAACGAGGAAATGGGAATAATGAAATCGAGAATGGAATCAATGTGATAGCTGGCGGACCTACTGGCGCAGACTCAGCCAAAAGTAGAAAACGCATCTCACGAGACATATACAATGAACGACTGAAGCGTCCTGAAATAGATCTTGTCTTTGCAGTGGACAAATTGGATACAAGAATCACATTCGATGATAGCGATTTCGACAGCTTGTCTCCACAAGCTAAGGAAGCGCAATACTTGAATTGCCCTATGGTGGTTTCCGCGGTGATTGCAAATCACGGGGTAAAAAGGATAATGATAGATAATGGATGTTCGTCCAACATAATCTTCATGGATGCTTTGCAACAAATGAAACTTGGACAATATGAGATCACGGATGTTAATTCACCACTAGTGGGATTTGGTGGAAGTGAAGTAAAACCCATTGGAAGGATCTTGTTGCCCACGTCCTTTGGCGTAAATCTGAAGAGGAGAACACTGAACGTGGAATATCTTATCGTTGATATACCATTCGCATACAACGTACTGATTGGAAGGCCAGGAATAACGGCATTTGCTATGATCATCTCAACGGTTCATCAGAAGGTCAAATTTCCAACGCCTGGTGGAATTGCTGAACTCACTACAAACTATCGTGATTCGTGGAGTTGTTATGTTACATCAACTAAACCTATCAAGGCAAAAACGGATCCAAATGTCGCGATAGTTGACATACATCCAAAGGAGACGCTTGAAATAGGGGAACAAGTTGATACAGAAATGGTGCTTGCTGCGCAAGTAGACCAAGAGATGTTGAAAGAGGATCATACCCCTTCCAGTATTGAGGACTCCTTGAAGTAACTGGATGAAGAAAAAGAAGACAAGACGACATTGCGCTATAAAAAGAAGATGGAAATGGAGCGTCTGAAACCTTCGGGAGAGTTTAAGGAGGTGATTTTGTCAGAAGATGAGCCTGACAAGATAATTAAAATTGGTAGCGAGTTGACTTCGGAGGTTGAGAAGGCATTGTTGGAATGCTTGCGAAGAAACTTTGATGTATTCGCATGGACGGACTCGGACTTGAAGGGAAGAGATCCTCGAGTTGCGGTACATCACTTGAATGTTAACCCAAATGCTAAACCCATCCGACAAAAGAAGAGACACTTTAGCGACGAAAAGAACAAGGCTGCGGAGTTGGAAGTGCAAACAAAACTTGCTGCAGGCCATATATTTGAAGTTCGATACTCTGAATGGCTAAGCAACATTGTGCTTGTCCCAAAGAAGCCGACCGTATGGAGGATGTGCGTGGACTACACCGATCTGAACAAACATTGCCCGCGAGATCCTTTCCCGTTGCCCAGGATCGATCTCGTAGTTGACTCCACAGCAGGCTGTGCGTTGCTAAGTCTTTGTGATGCACAGAGCGGTTTCCACCAAATACTAATGGCAGTAAAGGATCAACATAAAACGGCCTTCATCACTGACAGGGGGATATACTGTTACAAAGTGATGCCGTTTAGTCTAAAGAATGCAGGAGCAACCTTTCAGAGGTTAGTTGCCAAGATGTTTTATCATCAAATCGGCAAGACAATGGAAGTTTATATTGACGACATGCTCATCAAAAGCCTGAAGGCGGAAGATCACGTGAAACATTTGGAAGAGGCTTTTGGTATCATGAAACAATATGGGATGAAGCTAAATCCTAAGAAGTGCACATTTGGTGTTAAGGCCGGAAAATTTCTGGGGTTCATGGTCAATGAGAGAGGAATCGAAGCTAACCCTGACAAAATTAAAGCTATAATGGATTTACCATCCCCCAAATCCGTTCGAGAGGTGCAACGATTGGTGGGGAGGATTACGGCACTTAGTCGATTCATATCGCATTCTGCTGAAAAGAGTTTACCTTTTTTCAAGAAGTTACGCAAGACACCTAAGTTCGTTTGGACTGATGATTGTGAAGAGGCTTTCCGCCAATTGAAGGTGTACCTTACGACACCGCCATTACTATCTAAGCCCAAGGACAATGAGATGCTATATCTTTACTTGGCCATAACGAAGAATTCATTAAGCACAGTATTGGTGCGCGAGGAAGACAAGAAACATTTGCCTATCTACTATGTTAGCAAAGTGCTGAATGGGGCAGAGGTGAATTACCTGGAGATCGAGAAGTTAGCATACGCACTTATAATAACAGCACGAAAGCTAAGACCATACTTTCAATCACATCCGGTTACTGTCTTAACTAGCCAACCACTGAAACAAGTCATGGCAAAACCGGAGACGTCTGGGAGATTAGTAAAGTGGGCAATAGAGTTAGGAGAATATGGCTTGGAGTATATGCCAAAAACGGCGATCAAAGCACAAAGATTAGCGGACTTCGTGGCTGAAACTATCTCAGAGGCAGAGCAAGCACTTGATGTAGCAATGGTAACGGAAGAGGACAAAAGAGACAAACCTATAGTTGAAAGGGCAACTTGGACTCTGCATGTGGATGGATCGTCCACGAATGACGCTGGAGGTGCAGGAATATACCTAAGATCGGCGGATGGTAGAGAATTTGACTATGCAATAAGGCTAAATTTTCAAGTGACCAACAATCAAACGGAGTATGAGGCTATGCTTGCTGGCATACAAATGGCAAAATCGTTGGGTATAATGAACCTTGTAGCATTCACGGATTCACAGTTGATCGCTAATCAATTTGAAGGAAGATATGAGGCGAAAGAGGCTGCAATAGTAAAGTATCTTGAAAAACTGAAAGAAGTGACATCAAATTTCGATACTTTCTCTATCTCGCAGATCCCTCGATCAGAGAATGAACGCGCTGACTCCTTGTCACGATTTGCTAGTACCGCCGAAGTGTTTGTTGAAAGGCGGGTAACTCTTTTGGCGTCAGAGCAGCCCTCTATAGGCAAGGTAGTTGAGTCAAAACCAACGCAAGCATTGGATTACGTTATGCCAATAGACATAGAGGCATGTTGGAAGGATGAGATTATCAATTATCTTCAGAACGGGAACTTACCTAATGATCCTCAAGCGATCAGAAGGCTCAAGTATAAATCTGCAAGATTTACTATGTTCAATGGCAAACTGTACAAACGGTCATTCGAGGGACCACTCCTGAGATGCTTATCTCCCACGCAGGCAAAACAAGTCTTACGCGAAATTCATGAGGGGAGTTGCGGAAATCATTCAGGTGGACGATCTTTGGCCCAGAAAATACTCCGACAAGGATATTTCTGGCCAACTGTTATGAGAGATGCTATGGATTACTCAAGGAAGTGTAGAAGTTGTCAACTGCATGCGAAGATCATTCATACACCTGCACAACCTATGACAACAGTGAGTTATGGATGTCCGTTTGATCAATGGGGAATAGATATAGTTGGACCAATGCCTAAGGCTACGGGAGGTAGAAAATGGTTATTGGTGGCTGTCGAGTACTATACGAAGTGGGTTGAAGCTGAAGCACTTGTAAATATTACGGAGGCTAATGTGAAACAATTCATTTGGAAGAACATTGTTTGTCGATTTGGAATACCAAGAGTCTTGATTTCCGACAACGAAAGGCAATTCCAAGGTTTTAAGATTCAAGACTGGTGTAGAAACATGAAGATTGAGCAACGTTTTACATCTGTTACGCACCCCGAAGCAAATGGACAAGTGGAGGCCACTAATAATACTTTAGTGAAGAGTTTGGAGAAAAGGCTGGAAGGAGAAGGAGGAAATTGGGCGGATGAGTTACCAGGGATACTATGGGCATATCGCACAACTCCTCGTACCTCTACAGGAGAAACTCCATACTTATTGACATATGGATCTGAAGCAGTGATACCCGCTGAGATTGGAATGCCAACTTATCGAATTGTTACTTATGATGAGGAGCAAGCATTAAGGGCAAGACAAATGGATTTGGAATTGATCGGAGCAACTAGGGAAGCAGCATACCAACGTACTCAAGCGTACAAATCCATGATGGCGAAAGCATATGACAACAAAGTCCGTTTCAGGAACTTTCAAGTGGGGGACTTGGTACTCAGGAAAGTTGAAGCTACTAAGCATGTTGGAAAATTGAAGCCGAACTGGGAAGGACCTTACAGAGTGGAGAAAACAAGCTCAAAAGGATATTATTACTTACAAGAATTGGGTGGAAGGACTTTGTCACGCCCCTGGAACGTCAAGAACTTACGAAGATTTTATAGTTAGAACACTAGTTTTCTAATGGCCTTGTGGCACAATAGGATCGTAGTTTCAGTACTTCATTCGCTTATTCTTTTACGAATTACGAGTCCCTCTACGTGGATTCTCATTGTAATAGTTAGCAGCGAACTACGAGGACTTGATTCCTAGCCAACCTATATACGGCGGGATACGTAGGCAACTCGGAAGTTACTCGAGCTCAGTCCCAAAACTAATAAAATCTCTTATTTTATTCTAGTTCAGCTGTTGCCTACTATTTATCCGCATGATTACAATCTATCAAGAAACATGAAGATGAACTCAAACTGTCTACTAACTTTAAGTTTAAAAACTTAATCAAAACGAACATTAGCTTTGTATAACGAGCACTAGCCTCGTGGAGTCAAGCACAAGTCCTTGCACTCCCGCGAATATAGCTTCGCAAGCGCAAACACAGCTTTGCACAACGAGCACAAGCCTCGTGGAGTCGAGGACAAATCCTCGTACTCCCGCGAACATAGCTTCGCAAGCGCAAACATAGCTTTGCACAACGAGCACAAGCCTCGTGGAATCGAGCACAAGTTCTCGTATTCCCGCGAACATAGCTTCGCTAGGGCGGACATTAGCTTCGCACAACGAGCACAAGCCTCGTGGAGTCGAGCCCAAGTTCTCGTGCTCTCATAGACACTTGTTTATAAAACTTAAGTGTTTTAACAAGTACCAAATTTAAACTTAAAAAGTAGACACATATGAGTGAAGATGTAACAAGACAAAACAAAGACATACAAAAGATGTTGCAAGTCAAAACTGTACTAAGCAAATTGTTAAAGCGCTAAAATCGCGCGAACGTTAGCAACAAATACTGTACGGAAAGAATGTACTAGGACTAAATGTATATACGGAAAGTAAAAATGTTCAAGAACAAGGCACAAATGCCAAAGATAAAGGCACGCAGGCCATTGTAGAGGATCAAGGCAGCAGGTTCAACCCAAGAGCCTTCACCGCACCCTTGCTCTGCTCTTGGATATCGGCAAAAGACTCGTTCAGAGGCCCAGTGTCATCAAGAGGGGAAATTTGACGAGGAGCAGCAGCGGCGACAGGAGCATCAGGCATAGGCTGATCGCCATCAGCAGGCTGATCCAAGACCTGTGGATCAAAACCCAACTCACCCTCCTCCGGAAGTTCATCCGGAGCAGCGTCAGAAGCAGCAGCGGCAGTGGACGTAGAGGGAAGCTCGTCAGCAAAGTCGGAGAGCCACACCTGCCGAAGAGGATAAAAGGAGGTGAAGGGGTCATGCTTCGGCTCTTCGTTGACCATAGTCGCTGCAGGTTCGCCAGAAGGAGGATCGGCCGGAGTAGGATCCGCAGCAGCAGCACTAGAGGACTCGCCGACTTCAGTGTCATCCTCATTCAGGCAATTGAGGACATTGAAGTCCTCCCTCTTGAACCCAGGAGCAAGAGCACCGCGGGCAATGATGTCATCAAGGGCCATGTTGTAGCCCTTGGTTGTATCAAAACCGCCCCGCTCCATGGCAATCTGCTCCCAGGTGGCTGAGCGGAAGAATTCGATGGCCACCATCACCTTGTCTTCATCGGGGAGCTCCTACGAAACAAGTAAAGGAAATGTAAGTGTGTAACATGCAAACTTCAAGGAAAAAGAAATAAAATCAAGTTTGAAATGAATACCTCAGTCATGGCCTTGTTGTACCCATCCTCCTCAGCAGTCGCTATGCGAGCTCGTGCATCAGCCAACTCAGCCTCCAGTCTCAGACGTTCGGCCTCAGCAGCAGCAGCAGCATCCTTCATCGTCCGGATGGTGTCGACATGATCGTCGACAAGGGCAGTGGCATGCTGGCAGTCGGTGGTGAGCTGGCTGGATAGGCGCCTTTCCTCGGCAAGCTCCCGGTCAACGGTGGCTTTTGCTGTCTTCAAGGCTTCAAGCTCCGCCTGCACTGCCTTCAGCTCATCAACAGCAGCGACCAGATGTTTCTCCACTTCAGCCTTCGCCTCCTTGGCCTGTTTCTCCAGCCGTTGGGCTTGCAAGGCCGAAGAGTGGTGCCTATCCATCAAGGCCCTCTGCTGATCCTGAGTAGTCATGACCATGTTGAAGTTCTCAGCCATGGTCTGGACATTGACGAAGAACTACAAGAAAGAAAAAACGTTAGTGATAGTCAAGTATATACAAAGATAAGGGAAAGCTCTAAATCCACATACCTCACACAAAGACAAGGCCGTGCGACTGACCAGCTTCTCGTGGCCCATCGCCTGGTAATATGCCTGACGATCGAAGTTAGGCATGAATCCCTTGACAAGTCGAAGGGCGGTAGTGTCCTTCAGAGTGAACTGCCCCGACTCGACTGAAGCTCTGACGATCTCCTCCACGTCAATATCGACGTCATCAGCATCATATGCTCGCTCCTGCGCGACGCGTTTACCCCGTCGGATCTCCTCAGCAGTAGCAGCAGACCTCTTCCTCGTTGCTGCTTCAGGGTTGGCTTCATTGAAGCGACGAGCCGCGTCAGCAACTGAGGGAAGATGCACTCTTCCAGATGAAGGTGCAGATGAAGGAGAAAGATCTGGAAGGATCGGCTCAGAACCGCCAGGGGGTGAAGCGGGAGCAGTATCAGCAGCCAACTGAGCAGGAACAGTCTCAGGCACTGGAGCTGGAGCAGGAACAGGGACAGGAGCGGCACCTCTACCACGCCCCGATCCTCGTGTCGAGACAGTAGAAGTATTACCGCTTCTTGAACTGGTACCAGCCGTCTTCGCACCACGACGACTGGTCTTCTCAGGAATGGGCACTGAGGACTGAGGAGCGTTGGCGCCACGCTTCATCGCAGCCAGCCTCTTCTTCGTCTTGTCCATCACGATTCGCTCTGAAAATCGTAAACAATGCAAAGGTTAGAAGACAACAAAGGAAGATAAAAATCAACGAATAGAAAAAACAAAAACATGCATAATATTATACCAAAGACAGAAGGCTCAACGCCTGCACGATAAGTATAACCGCCGGCCCGCAACACTGGGGTAGTGGTCAACTCAAAGGCATAAAACTCGTGTTCTTTCAAGTTTTTTACGACCGCCAAGGTGTAGACCGGAGGATCGGGGCGTCTCGGTGAAGGACGGGCATCAGTCCAAAGCCGCTTGAATCGAAATTCCTGCGGCTTGGATTCTTTGATATAAAACCACTGCTTCTTCCAGTGAGCCCCGAAACTCGTCTGCAAATCAGATAAGAAGCATTGCTTCTTTCGCGAGCTCAGATAATAGAACCCGGCGTCTACACCTCTGTTGCGGAACTTCACTATGAACAGTTGCCAGAAACCGGCCACAGAGCAAGGCAAGTTAAAGATGCGGGTTAGCATCGCATAAGCATACATTTGAGTGTATGCATTAGGGGTAAAATGTGAAGGACAAGAGTTGAGAGAGGACATGATCTCTGAGACAATTGGGAAAATAGGAAAACGTAAACCACACTGCAGATAACCACTAAAGATGGTAAGACACCCCTCTGGAGGGTTGTTCATCCTATCATCTGGCCCAGGCACGATAATTTCATAAGTGTCGGGAATGTCAAACGTATCACGGTAATAAGCTATGTCATGAGGCAAAGAAGAAGGGAACTGATCAAAATTGATCAGATTAGGCGGAGCAAGTTGTTCGGGAGAGTTAGAGGCAGGTATGGGAACATTCGCAGACGGAGATAAGTAAGGCACTATGGGGAGAGGGTTCGATTCAGCCTCGTCATCTCCTAGGATGTCTACGTCTACTTCCATATCAGACACCATATCATTGCTGTTTCTCTCATTACTAGATGAGCTATCGTCACTCGAGTCGTTACTACTATCGCTAGTTGACGCATTCTCTCTAGCTTTAGATGCCATAGACGACTCGCTACTATTTTCTCTACTACTACTACTGGAAGATTCAAGGTCAATAACTCGCGTCATAAAGAGGGTTAGGTGGAGAGTTTACCGGCACGAGGATCTAGATCTACTGAAACTTCTTCGTTTGGGTGAATTTGCTCGTAGGACCTCTGTGCAGGTGCAAAGAGTTTTGGAGCGCCTGGCAATCGGATTCGTGCAGGTTCTGGCTGACGAGGACGATTTGGGGATGATGGACGTCGTGTGTTTAATTCACGAGAAGGCCGATATGATGAATCTCGGGAAGGATTGCGAGCGTTATAATAGGCTCGTTGATGTGATCGTGGTGGTGATGGACGACGTGGAGAACGGTTACGTCGGAGTCGCGCCGTTGTGAATGAATCTGCGCAAAGATTTGAATATTAGCATTTTTTAAAATTTTCAGAATTTTTCAAAAAATGCAGAATTTTTCTAAGTGCTATAGCTCGAATTTCCCCATCAAATTCGAGCTATATTTTCGAGTTATATGAAAATTACTCAAGGATATAAATAGCAAGATAGTTTTTCGAGCTATTCTAGTTAAATTTCGATCTATTTGCGGTCAATTTCGAGCTATAAGGAGTATTTTCGAGCTATTTTGCTACACTTACTAAATTTGGACGGTTTTTCGAGCTATTTCAGTGAACTTTCTATTTTTGGTAAATTCGAGCTATTATTTCGAGCTATTTTTTGGGAGCTCTGAAATGATTCTTAGGCGCGAAATGAGGAAATGAAGCTGGGAGTGGGGTATTTATAGGAGAAATGATGCGGGAATTACCAAAATGCCCCTAAATTCGAGCTATTTATAATTTCGAGCTATTTTCCTAAAATTTTTCCGGCAATTTTGATGAATCTTTTTGGAGGCTAAATTCGACCAATATGGAATTCGAGCTATTTTCAGGCAAATTCGAGCTATTTTACGGAAAAAATTTTCATGGATTTCGAGTTATCTTTTACCAAGAAAAATTCGACCTATACCAATTCGAGTTACCAAAAATAGTAAATTCGATCTATTTTCGAATTTTGATATTTTTGGTCACATTTTTGGTTTTTTCTGACGACGTCGATCTCGTTGCACGATTCTCGGTTCTTTGACTTTTTTATAGTTCGTATGACCAATGTCCGTACACATTACTCTTACGAACTGGGGGACTCCATGATGTACCATATTTCGGTACCGCCATGTCATAATATCCGATACGGTACACGAACGTATTTCGGGACATATTATGCCACGTCAGCACCATTATTTTTTAATGCAAAATTACAATTCAAGGCAAAACATGGAAATCGGCCCAAGTAGGCCCAAATTGAGCCCAAGCGAGACCTATTTGGGCCCGAAAAGGCCCGATTCGAGCTATATCAAGCCCAATCCGAGCTATATGGGCTCAAATTCGATCTATTTGAGGCCCAAAAGCCAAATTCGAGCTATATGGGCCCAAATTCGATCTATTTGAGGCTCAGGAGTCAAGTAAGAGCTATATGGGCCCAAATTCGACCTATTTGAGGCCCAATTCGACCTATTTGAAGGCCCAATTCGAGCTATTTCAAAATAGCTCTAATTCGACATATTTGAAGGCCCAATTCGAGCTATTTCAAAATAGCTCTAATTCGACCTATTTTGAGTCATAGATCTACTTGGATTGCACTTTTAGACGAATAAGGACTCTTATTACAATATAAGGGGGTCTCATGCCTCATTCTAAGGTACGTTTTTATTTTCTAGCATTTAATTTCGAGCTATATACATCGAATTCGAGCTATAGAGCAATAATTCGAGCTATATTGCAATAGCTCTTGTTCGATCTATATAGAGTGTATTTCGAGCTATTTGAGAGTAATTCGATCTATTCGGGTTTTCTCATCACGGTTCTCAATACCATTTCGAGGTGTGCTAATTCGACCTATAGGGCCTAAATTCGACCTATTGGGCTTATTTCGACCTATATATTCGACCTATTTTCGAACTATAATTTCGAGCTATTGTCTCCGACGACAATACCTCAAATTCCGACCTATCTGACTTGAGCGTCGGAGTGCCTTCGCCGGAGGAGGCACCGGCTTAGTTTACGTGTGGTGTTGAGTGCAGGTTCCGAACTCAAAAGCTGCTTAAGCATTCAGTAGGAACTAAAGCAGTCTGACGTGGAGTGTTGGAGAGCGGACACGTATCCAGACGAAAATACCCCACATCAGAATAAAAAAATTAACTAGTCATATTTTGAACATTGTATAGTTATCAATATAACAGTAACTGGTATTTACCTCTCAAATGGGTACATCCACCTGTATTGTACGGGCCCATCGACATTTGCCTCCCAGGGAAGGTGTATCGCTAAATGCTCCATGGAATCAAAGAACGAAGGAGGAAAGAATTTTTCCAGCTTGCACATAGTCACCACAATCGAACGTTGTAATAAATATGTCACTATATCGGATGTCAAGAGCCGACAAAGCTCTGAAAAAATTACTGATCTCCACGAGCGGCCCCCAGACATTCTCTGGGAAGAAGTCACGAAATGCTATCGGAACCAACCTTTGCAAAACAACGTGACAATCGTGACTTTTCATTCCCACTAGACGCAACTGTGGCATTTGAACACAACGCAAAATGTTTGACGCGTATCCATCTGGAAATTTGAGATTGCACAACCACTCGCACACTTTAACCTTTTCGTCCTTACTGAGACAGTACGATGCTTTACGTTTGTATAACCTACCTCCCGGTCCAGTCTGTAGAAACAAAGATCTTCTTCCCGTCAGTAATTGTAAATCTTTGCGAGAGTTCATATTGTCCTTGGTTTTCTCAGGGTCATCCATCACAGTGTTCTTAATATTGTCGAAGAAGTTCTTTTCACAATGCATGACATCTAGGTTGTGGTGGATCAGATTATGCTTCCAATACGGAAGTTCCCAAAATATACTTCTACCACACCAATTGTGATCCAAACCAAAGCCCTGAACAAATTCTCCACATATACCAAATCCGACTGGTGGAAGACGTTCAACGTGTCTCAACATGTCTATCCCTGATATTCTTGGTAGAGGTTGATCAGTCTCTATTCTACCTTTCGTGAAGTCAGTTGTGTTTAGTCTCCATGGATGGTCCAGAGGCAAGAATCGACGATGACAGTCAAAGAAAGAAGTCTTTCGACCGTGCTTAAGTTGGAAACTCTTGGTTTCTTCCATACAGTACGGGCAAGATAAACGACCATGTGTGCTCCACTGGGATAGCATGCCATACCCTGGATAGTCACTAATCGTCCATAGCAATGAAGCTCGCATTTGGAAATTTTGTTTCCGAAAACTATCGTATGTTGGCACACCCGAATCCCACAGTGACTTAAGTTCATCAATTAGGGGTCTGAGTAATACGTCAATGTTCTTGCCAGGACTCTTCGGACCAGATATCATTAAACTTAGGAAAATATATTCTTGCCGCATGCATAGGTCAGGAGGGAGGTTATAAGGGGTCACAAATACTGGCCAACACGAGTAAGGAGCTGAGGAGTTCCCGAAAGGATTAAAACCATCGGTGCAAAGTCCAAGTCTAACGTTTCTTGGTTCGGCAGCAAAATCGGGAAATATCCTGTCGAAAGATTTCCAGGCCAAACTTGAAGCAGGGTGAATCATTTGATCGGTATCTGCCTGACACTTCAAATGCCATGTCATGTGCTCCGATATTTTGCGTGATGTGTAAAGCCTCTGCAATCGAGGCGTCACTGGCAAGTACCACAGCTTCTTACGTGGAACAAGCTTCTTCTTATTGGTGCATTCCTCGTACCTAGCTTCTCCACAATAGGGGCACTCGGTCCAGCTCTTACTTTCATACTCCCCGTAATAAAGGATACAAATATTAACACACACATCATATGTTTTGTATCCAAGTCCTAAACCTTTGATGAATTTCTTCACTCCGTACCAATTTTCAGGCAATCTATGACGATCTGCAGGACTAATTAATCTGCGGGCTGCTTGTAATTGATTGTCAGCAGAGGCGTTTGTTGTGCCATGACGGACCTTGTCGGCAATAAATGATGTTAACCACTGCAATGGTGTTGTTTCCACATCTACGCGTATTGGCACCTCGGCTTCCCGTAGCATTTCAAAAAAGTCTCGTGCCTCACGGTTTGGCTCTTTTTCTATATTTTGATTATAGTGCGTGCCTTCAAACTGACCTCTGTATGCATCATTGACCATATCTACGTAACCACTTTCGACATTATCATTATGAGTAGATAACTCTCCTGCGTATGTGTAATTGCCAGAAAAGTTGTTCCTTTCTCCGTGTGCGTCCCATACGTAATAATGAGGAACAAAACCGTACTTCAATAGGTGTTCCTGAATCACATCCCTCTTTTTGCTTTTGCTAAAACCACACCAAGTGCACGGACACTTAACTCTTCGATGACCTTGAGAAAATGCAAATTCTAGGAATCTGTTGACGCCATCTACGAAATAAGAATTGATATACCCCTCATCAACGTTACCTCGATCGTACATCCAACTCCGATCTTCGTTGTTATACATTTTTTATCTAATTAAAATCAAATTAACAATGTATCAGCACGAGAACTGACTATTTAATCACGAAAGTAAGGCTAATTAAAACTTATCATCAAATACTAACAATGTGAACAACTAATTACACACATGCATATAAATAGCATACTACTAATCAAATCACGCTTAGATCTCAGTTATTCTAAATATGATGAATAACAAGTATTAATATTACAAAAATCACTAAATTAAGCAACAACATCAACAATATATATATATAAAATTAATATTAATAATTATTTATACTAATAAAATTAGAAAATCACTAAATTAAGCAACAACATCAACAAGAAAAATATATTTAACAAGATGAACTCTAATTACACACATATACAACATATTACTAATTAAACGACTTTTAGATCTCAGTTAACATCAACAAGAAAAATATATTGAACAAGATGAACTCTAATAATTACAACATATATATACAACATATTACTAATTAAACGACTTTTAGATCTCAGTTAAGCTAAATTAAATATGAAGAGATTAATAATAATCAACAAAAGATACAAAAAAAAAATTAAATTAAGCAACGAATTACGATAATACTGAAATAGATACCTCTCGTGGAGTGAGCTTTGCTGAGAATTACGTACGCTTTGCAAAAAAATCACAGGGAAGAAATGAAATTTTGCTGAAAAATAGAGAAGAGAGGGGGAAGAAATGCAGTAGAATTTGGGGAAGAAACGCAGGTTTTGGATCATGAAATGTGTGGAGGAGAGTATATAAAGCTGATAAATCTATTGCAAGGTCCAAATCCCTTGCTGCTGCTGTAAAAACAGCTTTTCTGACACAATTGCAAGGGAAAAAGGCCCTTGCAGTAGCCTTTCAGCTTCAGCAACCTCCTCTTCCCTTGCAGGTTTTGTTTTACTTATTTTTTAATATAATAAAGCTGCATTCTTCATTCTTTATATATATATATATATATATATATATATATATATATATATATATATATATATATATATGCAAAAATCAAGTCAGGAGTTATGTATTTAAATAACATCTATTCATGTTAAAATTAAAATTACGTTTAAGTAATTCAGTTTTTATGTAATATTTGTTCAATTAAGTTAGATTAATTTGACAAAGTTAAGATTAGTTATATTTAGTTGATTCTTATATATATATAATTAATTAGGAGTTGTCCATTCAACAATTTCAATTAATTTATACAAAAATAAGATTAGTTTTATTTAATTAGTTCAATTATAATGTAATGTTGAGTTATCAATTCTATTCTTAATTAATTCAACGAAAATAAAGAGTAGTTTTCCTTGTACGTGGTTCAATTCTTATGTAATTAAGATTTTATTCATTCAAATGAAATCTATTCATGATAATAACAATCTAGATTAAATCTAAGTAATTTAGTTCTTGTGTAATAATATTTGTTCAATTAATTAAGTTAAACTAATTTGACAAAAGTCAAGATTAGTTATATTTAGTTGATTCTTATATATGTAATTCATTAGGAGTTGTCCATTCAAACAAGTTCAATGAACTTATTAAAAATTAAGATTAGGTTTACTTAATTAGTTCAATTCTAATGTAATGTTGAGTTATTAATTCTATTCTTGATTAATTTAACAAAAATAAAGAGTAGTTTAATTCTTATGTAATTAGGAGTTTGTGCATTCAAATAACATCTATTCATAACAAAAATCAAGATTAAATCTAAGTAATTTAGTTCTTATGTAATATTCGTTCAATTAAGTTAAACTGATTTGACAAAAGTCAAGATTAGTTATATTTGGTTGATTCTTATATGTGTAATTAATTAAGAGTTGTCCATTCAAACAAGTTCAATTAATTTATTAAAATTTAAGATTAGTTTTGTTTAATTAGTTCAATTCTAAGGTAATTATGTTGAGTTATAAAATATATTCTAAATTAATTCAACAAAAATAAAGAGTAGTTTTCCTTGTACGTAGTTCAATTCTTATGTAATTAGAAGTTATGCATTCAAATAACATCTATTCATAATAAAAATCAAGATTGAATCTAAGTAATTTAGTTCTTAATTATATGTAATATTTGTTTAAGTTAAACCAATTTGACAAAAGTCAAGA